>JBBMKD010000053.1:6862897-6913816 GCA_037834095.1 Argya squamiceps
CCCTTTTCACCTTACCCCCCCCACCACCCCAAAGAAAGTCTCTTCCTCCTCCTCCTCCTTCTCCTCCTCCTCCTCCTCCTCCTCTCCAAATGGACTCAGCTCCCCGTGGAGCTAACACACTTCCCAGAAACATGTAATTACACAGGCGGTTGTGTTAGCGCTCTGATCACGCTGCCTGTACCGCATGGAGACGGAGGCAGGCAGGCAGGCAGCCCCCCCTTCCCTCCCTTTCCCTGCCTTCCCAAGGAGACCCGTGCTGCCATCCCCCGCCGGGCTCCCGCGGCTCCGGGGGGCCGCAGACGGCTAATCGTGAAAATGGGGCCGCTTAAGGCGCAGAGACAAATTAGCCCTGAAAATAAGCCCCTTGTTTAAATGTTAGGTGTAAATGGGAGATGGCTTTTGAAAGCCTTTAAAAATAAACAGCATCCTGGTAGGAAGGCCGGTACTCTAAAGCAGGTGTGCCCTGACTGACCTGTCAGACCCCTGTTTTGTGGGGCTCAGAAGCCGCTTGGATTTCAGTGTGTCAACAACCATATCACCCCTCCGAAAGAGCAGAATTTTGGCTTCATTTCCTAAAATGTGAGGCTCCATCTAATGACAATATCTGTTCATCTTCCAACTCCCACGTGCACACTCCCCTCCCTCCCCCCACCATGATTTTGGAGCCCAATTAAAAGTTTCAGACAAATTCAGCCAGAGTTGAATTCTCTGACACATGTCATTCCTGCAACTTTTATAGAAATTGGCACCAGGATAGAAACGAGAATTAAATTACTGTCTCCATGAAGAGAGCAGAAATCCTTCCCTGTGTTCTGGAAGTTACATCTGGCAGGTCAGATCTGGCACATAGAGCTCTGGAGCACTTGTTTGCCCAAACTCTCTTGATCACCTTTCACTATGTTTTAGCAAAGGGAACACAGCAACCTGGGGGATTGCAGACATTGCCCTAGGAAGGTCATTCAGCATCTGTGGCATAGTCATACCTCCCCCTTCCTGTGGGGCATGTAGATAGGGAAACTTGGTTTGTTTCATTTAAATCCACTCATCGGTGAAATCCCCTCCCTCCCCTCCCCACAAGCTGCATCACCAGGGCTGGGTGGTGATGGCAAGGGCTTTCCTCTGCCAGCATGTTTTCCACCAAGAGGTGTTTGAGGGGAAAGCCACTCATGCACAAAGGGGTCACCTCTTAAGAGGTAGTCTAAACTCACTCATGGACACACAGGAAGGCATTTTCTGGGATCCTCTCTCCTTGGTTTTGAGTCACGGACATCAACACTCAAGGAAAGTCCCTTGTCCTACACCTGGATGTGGCATTTACTGATTTCTTTCTGAGACCTGACTTTTTCCTTGCAGTGAATGCCGCTCCTGTGATCACACATGTGCAAGCAGCTATGCTTGTCACCACTTCTTGTGTGTAAGTCATCTCCACTGAGAGAGAACAGGGTCACAGCTTCCTTAAATCCACAAAGGTACTCAAGCATCAGGAACTCTGTCCTTCAGCCAGTTGCTTCAACCCACCAAAGAGCTGAGACAGTTTCAAGGCATTTTTTAACCACAGGGCCCATTGTGGCTGTCTGCAGTGGGTCACCCTTTCTTCACAACCATCTGAAACTATGAGCTGTCACACAATGTGGTCTGCTCCCACCCTTCTAAGAGATTTGTCTTCATCCCTGAAGACAAAGGGCTTGTTGGCTGCTGCAAGGAGTGGAGAAACAGGCTACTCAAACGTCTCTTGAAAGGGGAAAACATGGATAATAAAAGATTAAGGTAAGTTTTAAAATATGTCTCAAAATGTCTCAAGGCATCAGATGATAAAATATGTAACTAAATCTATTTCAAAAGCACCATGACAAATACCCCAAGGCTATTACATTCCCCCCTACACTAACTCAGTCTAAGTTCTGTAAGGAGGGGACTGCAGAAATGACGTGTTCAGTAGCTCTCAAGTTTGACAAGGTTTCTCCTTTGCCAAGGGATTTTAAGGAAACAGCCTATTCCTACATTTTTGGACTCAACTAAAACGAAGAATCTGGAAGTGTGGATGGTTCTTCCATCTCTAGCTCCTGAATTCACTTCAGAGTTGAGCAGGGTAAAATTTGTCAAACACCAGAAGCTAGTTAAGATTTGTGATGTCCTTGAGAAGATTCTAGGTTTTTCCTGAGCTCTGCAAGTCTCAGAGTAATGATCATCTGCGGGGAGCCATCTGCATACAAGTATATGATCTATGGCTTCAAGGTATATTTGCAAATTTACCTGCAGCTACCTAGCCATTTTCTACTATTTACATGAATAAATTTTTTAGCACGAGAGGAAAGAAATAGATCATTATTCACTGCAGGTTGTCAAGAGACAAGAAGAAAATTTTTTTAAAGGAACTTACTGGATAGACAGGTAAAACTACAGACTTGTGGTTTTGTTTCAAGGCCTAAAACGATGACATTGAGGCCACATCTTGAGTGCTGTGCTCAGTTCTGAGTCCCTCAACTCAGGAAGGACATTGAGGTGCTGGAGGGGGTTCAGAGAATGGCAGTGGAGCTGGGGAAGGGTTTGGAGCATGAGTCCTGTGAGGAGCAGCTGAGGGAGTTGGGGTTGTTCAGTCTGGAGAAAAGGAGGCTCAGGCTGAACTTCTCACTCTCTACAACTCCCTGACAGAAGGGTATAGCCGGGTCAGGGTCAGGATCTGCTCCTGGCTAACCAGCGATGGGATGAGAAGACATGGCCTCAAGGTGCACCAGGAGAGGTTTATATTGAACACTAGGAAGAATTTCTTCACAGAAAGGGTGATTAGACATGGGAAGAGGCTACCCAGGGTGATGGTAGAGCCACCATCCCTGAAGGTGTTTGAGGAAATCTGAATGTTTCACTCCGTGCCATGGTCTAGTTGACAAGGTGGTGTTCAGCCATAGGTTGGACTTGATGATCTCAGAGGTCTTTTCCAACCTCATTGATTCTGTGTTTCTCTGCTCCATGATTCTGAGACCTTAGTAAAAGAACTGATTAGATGTCTTCTTTTTCTCCCCCTGTATTTTAAGATAAATAGCTCCTACAATTGGTCAGCAAAGCAACTGCTTACAATCACTCAAAGGAAAAATATTACAGCAAACTGTGGATTAATAGGAAAATTGATACTACTTGCAGACTGGTTTATATATAGACACATTCTCCAATTCCAGTGTTACCACTCGTAGAACTTTGACAGGGATAAATAAGCATAGATGTGCAATATCATGGTGGGTCACCTTTGTTAGAGGTGGTGGTTGCTAGGCACATAATTTGAGGTTCTGGTAATGCAATGGGTAGGAAAATCCTCTGCTAGAAGCACATTATGCTGCCTGTTCATGGATATCCAGAAACTAAGAGGCTCCTGCTGTCCACAAAGACTGAGAAGAAGGTGTTACTAAAGGTATGAATAAAGGCAAGACAGAGTTCAGAGTTAATTGCAAGACTTGATTCCATCTGGTACAGAACTTATATTTCTTATTTTTTCCTGGGTTTTTCTCGTCTTTCTTTTGATAAGCAAATAGGAGCTCTGTTTTTCAGTGGAAGTAAATTTCTCAAGTACTGCTGCCATATTTGTTTAACCACGCAAAGTCAAAGTTGTCCCTCCAGTCAGCTGTGACATTTGTGAGAGAACAAAATGCTGTTATGAATTTTGATTTGCCTTCTTGCATCACAGATGTGTGTTTGAGTGAAATGTTGTCTAGTTATATGACAAGTGCCAGGAGGCCACTTGTTTCAGCAAAGGCATATACAGAAAAAAAAAATTCATCAAGGGTAGTTAAAGCCCTTACCTCAATTTATCAGGAATTAATAAAGCAAGTCCTGCTACTGTTTTGACATGAAAATAGTACATTAAGATTGAGGATACCACCATAAGCAATGACAGGACCAGAATCACACCCATTTACAAGACAATTACAAATCCAAGAAATCAATGGAGAGCCCAACAAGCACTGGAACTTGAGATACATCAAAGTTCATGCCATGCTTGTAAATATTTAACCTTAAATTTAAAGAACTATGAGCTTTCAGTGGTGTGAAAAGAATATATGGTGTAAGAATATGAAAAGCTGTCTGAGTCTATTGAATTTCCTTTACCCATTCATGTGCTCCTCGTGCTTCTAAACTATTTACTGGAACTTCAATGATTATTTTCAAGTATGTGTTAGTCACAGATATCAAATTTGCTTGATGAATGGCCATGGCAGAAGTGCTTCTGCTTTAATCCACAAAGGAGGAACCACTTCATACAATGATCTACAAGAAAATAACAAAGCTGAAAGTCTAGGATGCCTAACCAAGCTATAGAGAATTACACAAAAAAATACTCATATAATTCAAACAGACAAATGTGAGGACCTACATTCTGCTTGTAGCATATCCCCAAAGAAGATAAAAGCCTGATGCCAACAAGTAAATTATTCATTGTGAATTATTCACTCGGCTTTAAAAAAGATCTGGAAGGAACTTACTGAATTTGCTTTTCTCCTCACCTTCCTGTGCTCCCTTCCATCAACCCAATTGCTCTAAAAGTCAGTTGTCCTACCCCACAAACAGATCCCAGCATGGGTGGGACTGTGCCTTCTGAAAACTCTCTTAGAAGCTTTTGATAATTATAAATGCAGTGGTAAGGATGACTCTCAAGGCTGCCAAAGAAATACCAAATAGGAAAAGAAATGTCATTCCTGGAGCCAGCAGACTGCCGAATGAACCCACCACGTGTAGATATCTGAGGGGGAAGGTCTCTGGTCAGCTCCTCCTCCAGTGCCACTCTCTCTTTAGGGTGAACTTAGTGAAGAGCTCCTTATCAAGTGTTAGAGAAAGTATTTTCTCTCTTCCCTCAGTGAGAAGGCATTACAGAAAATACTGCTAGAAATCTACCCAGGTTAGATGGACACCTAGAATATGATACTGGCTAGAAGAAAGATTGATTTCAAACTCATCTCTAATTTGCTGATTGGCACACTTCCCTTGCCTTGCTTTTTCTGGCAACTGTTCACTAAGAAAATAGTGCTGCTCATGAGTGATATAAACCAGAGGCTCTGGCTCCATCCAAGTGCTGAAAGCTTCCCTGATTGAACCTCTGAATCATTTGTCTGTAGAGCTGTGCAAGCAACCCACAGGCTGCTCATTGCTAAGCAGTCTCACTCTCCAGATGACTTATGTCTGAACACTAATTAGCTTTGACAGACACTGCTTTGGAATAGGAAGAATCCTGGAAATATCATTTATTGTATGGACAAGAGTGAGACTGCACAAAACTTTTCCTGATATACCACCATACCTAGAGGCAGAGACATTTCTTGGGCCCTCAGAAGACACTTCTTCATGATGGTGACTATCACTGGAGTACAAAAATCCTTGCAAAAATTGCACAAGTGTGAGGGTGATGCCTGGCAAAACAAGAATACCAGACCAGAGTCCCCTTGCAGAAGCTGCCTGGGCTAGAAGAGAACTGAGGCTTCTTGTCACATCTATTACCACAAGGTAATGCCCATCCTTTCAAGAAAATGCCCACTTTCAAGAAACCTCAAAAGGCCAGAAAAAGCTCTTGTAGGTATGAGAACTGGAGCATCCAGAGAGGTAAGCCAGTAGTAAGGATTCTGGTTTACAGCAGCAGACCATGTTCACATATGAGAAATATGAGTGAGAAGTGAGGTGGCTTCCCATCAGCAGCAGTGAATGAACTCTGAGCTGACCAACTGCCCTTGCACAGGGCCATCTGTCACAGTGCTACTGCCTCTCTCAGCTTTGAGAGGGGGTTGGCCTACTTTCTTCTGCCTCTCAACATGAGAAAGACCCTTGTCTTCCAGGTTCCCCTTCTGCCTGTACAAGATTTCAGGAATCCTGGTAGCTTACACCTGGTATTTGGCAGCTGAACTCCTGGTATTTCCTGCTGAGCTCTGGCCAGAGGGAGCTGACACCCAGCAGCACCTCCTGCATCTCCCATCCATCAGTACCACACTTCTGTTCTGAGCTCAGCAGGGACTGGGCAGACTTGAACATGAGCTACTTCCTAAACAGGGAAAGTTCAGCCAGATGTGGCTTCCCCTATCACCCATTCACTCAGTACATCCCCACTCAGTTATCACACCCCATACCCAGCGAGCCAGGAGAGGAGTCCACTTCCCAGAGAAACTCCAAACTCCCTCAACTTCATGAATCAGCCTGTGGCATTTAATCCTCTTGCAAGAAAAGATGTCGTTTAAAGAAAAACCTAATGTTAAAGTATTCAGAAAGCTGACTCCTATGTTCTTCCATCTTATATTCTATTTAATTCAGCATGCAAGAACTTAACACTAATGGTGCACTGGGACAGTCCTAATTTAAAAAACCCTGAAGGTTAATAACTAGAAAAATAAACATGTCGTAACTCGAAGTATGACTTAATAGCGGCGCAGTAATTAACATTCAATAACCATCTTACTCAATTTGAAAGGTCTGGGTTTCATATTATGATTGTTTAATATTAATTTGACATTTACAAGATTATGGCCTCAGCAGACTCAGAGATCACGAGTCCAGCTGAGCAGACTCCCAATAGAGGGTGTGGAGTCTGCAAATGTGCATCACCGCTGGAGTTATATTTGTTTTCTGGAAATGCATTCCTCAGTGCTGTTGCATGATCTGTTGGGCTCTACTTGTGCCACTTGACCTAATGTGCACCTGTGCAAGTGAATTTAGTGAAATTAAGCAACACTTTTCAACCAATTCAGTCTTTTTCTTTATATTATAGTATTCATTTAAAAGAGCCTGGGGCGAGTGATCCCTCATCAATAAGGCCAGTTCTTCTACAGTCAAGCTCTGTGTAGTTGTGCTAAAAAACTTTTCAGATTTTGTTTTACTGTACATTTTTAACTTCCAATCTATATTTATTGATAAATAGTACTTAATTTTTGTGCTGACAGTATATTCCAATGAAGTAGCTCTAGCTCCTAATGACTTACCTCTAGATCCATTTGAGATAACCAAATTTCTGAGCTTTTGTTTTGCCCTCTATGAATTTTCCAGCAGTCTGCTGAGGAAAAGACTGTCTCTTTCCATTAGAAACCCTTTGCTACCCACAGCAGCTAGGATTTGTCTTCCCTGAACAGCACTGACCAACAGCATCTACATTATTTCAGATGAGACCTGACCCCTTTGCTACACTATTCCTCATATTTCCACAGAGCATGCAATTTCCTCTTTCTCTGGGAAAGACGTGAGCATTCAAATCTCTCTTATACTCAGTGCATCTCATTATGCACTCAATCAGCTCTTAAATACATTTTCATTGTAATATATTGCAGCCATCTTTATGGCTACCCAAGTCTGATTTTAAAAAAATCATGATACAAACAGGGATAAGTGCGTCTGTACAGGACTATAAGGAAGTGTCTAGGGATTATGGAGGGTTTGGGAATTCCAGTCTTTGCCCAATGCACTGTCCTTGGGTCTGAAAGGTGTGGTTGACCTTTTTAAACTTCTTTAGTAAAAACCTCAGCACATCAAGTGGACCAGTTTTCAATGCATGGAAAATGAGGGTTTGAAGGCTCTACACTTTGAACTCAAGCCCTATGGTTCCTTTCAGGGCAGCACTGTAAGTGTTGTCTTTGTCCTCAGGGACAGTCCTGATGCAACAAGGAGCTGTATGTCCATTTCTTCAGGTCCACCCTGTGAAACCTCTTTGTTCTCCTCACTGAGCCTCTGCCTTTCAGCCTCAGAGCAGCTTCTGGGCAGTGTGGACTTCATTCTGGTGTTGTTTGCCTGGATGTTAAGTGACTTCTGCTGCATAGTGCTTTAGGGCAGACAGTCAGACAAGTTAAATCAAATATGTACCTGAATGCAAGTGTCACTGAGAGCTGTCTATTCTCAGCTTCTATCCTCAGACCAAGAGTCACCTAACCTAGTAAAAAAAATTTATGAGTAAAGACATCCAGCCAAAGATAACCCATTAGAGCTTCCTCATCAGTCAATGGACTGACATATGCAGCTCCAGAGGGTAGGTTACACACCCTATTAATCTTCAAATGGGATGAGTATTCTCTGGAGAGTCTGTGCTCTCTCCATTGGCTACTGTAGAATCCTAAATGACCATTTTAACACTGTCAGCAAATCTCAGCTTGAGCATTAGCACTGGGAGCTGCCCACAATTGCCAGTGTTGCTGGTTGTACATGCTGGGAGATCAAGAAGCACCACTGCAGTGCTGTGTGTGCCTTTGAGGGTGCATGCAAACCACAGGCCCAGTCCTGGAGGCTGCTGATTACTCAGGGTGCTTCTATTTGTTTACTATTTCCTTCAGCCACCACTTGAGATAAACCCAGGACACAAATGTGATTATGGGGAAGGCTCCCTTAGAAAAACAGGAAAACCATACCAAGAGTGGCAAGGATGGGATATGCAAAGAGGTTTGTCATCCCCCTTGGGCTGAGGAATAAAAATAGCACAGGCTAAAAATATAACATCTACTCTTGATCTGTCAAAACTATTTGTTTGTACCACAGCTGTGCTGTGGATTTCCATCAGAGACTTAGCTGACCCTGTGGTGTTAGACATTGTGCATTTACCTTACCAGACCTGGCATGACCCTTCACTTCTGAGCAAAGTGAGGGCTCAGGGAAGAGGAAAGTGATGAATACTTTCACAACCCGTTCACCTGGCTTCCAGCACAGCACTGTAACCTCCCAAACTGCCACAGCTGTTTCAGCAGTGACTGCTGTGGCATGACCTAAGTAAGATGCATTGCTCACACTGAGGACTTGACATTCCACAATGAGATGGAAGAAACAGTGCTTTAAGATGGAAAAATAATCACACTCACAGCAGTAAGATGAAAAGGTTTTTTGTATGTAGAATATTTACAGCAGTCAGTATGTTGGTCCCTGCCAGAGGGAGTTATCGGAGCGTTAAGAGTTTATCATTCAATTGCTGGTTCATAATGTCGTCAGGGTAAAAATGGCATACTCAACAGAAGTAAATTTTGAAATAAAAAGGAAAATTAGTTTTATTCATTGCAGAATTACTGCTACAAGTTACTAATTTATAGGACCAGTAATAAAAACAGAACTGCGTTCACAAGGTAACATCTACAGTTCCAGAGGAGCATGGCCATTAATAAACAGAAGTGAGTGCAGAATTTTAAGTACCCTTCCTTAGTCCAGAAATATGTTCCGTGAAAACCTCACATAAGGGAGTGAGCAATTCAGCTCAGCCCATTAATTGCCTTAAATATCATGGCTGGTAATCTGCAAATTAGATTATAAAACTTCACTGCATATAAACAAATGCCAAGATGGATTGCCTCTTCTTTCTTGGCAATTAGTTTGTAGAATAGTTACTGTATTTTATGTTTAACGGTATTAAAGAGCCAACAGTGATTTCACAGTAAAGCGACTTCATAATGAATATTGGTTTTATGAATCCTAAGTCCAGTCTTTTATGGTTGCCCATCTAACTCAATTTTGAAAGACACTTTTATTCTCCACTTGACCTAATCAGGTTCTCTCTACAACATCTCTGAGCACCCAGGACCTGCGTCTCCAGGCCCATATAGGGACATTACATGTCCAGTTTTCCACAGATGTGGGGTTTTTCTATTTTCCTATTTTTTTATCCCTTTTCCAGGAACCAAAATCGGTGGGATATTGAAAGGTTGCCACATCAGGCAGAGAATTTTGGATGTCTGGTGTCTCTGAGTAGTGATGTAGACAGATAAGGCTCTGTCTGGGATGCTCTACACCTAGAAATCAGGGGTCGCCATAGGGCATGTTATGCACAGTAGCTTTCATATTATGGGGAAAGGAAGAGCTAAATGCATTTAAATGTTGTTCTAGACCACAGCAATTGACAGGTGGGTCCACAGAGTGACACCCTTCAGATCTCTGGGTGTGAAGGCAGTGACACAGGTCTATGTACAGACCTGTTCCTCACCACTTTTCATCTGTTGGTTGTGAGTGTGGCACCAGACCTAAAGAAATTCATCTCTTTTTTAGGAGACCAAGTTTAAACCCTTGGAGAAACTGTTACTTGTGTCAGTCTGCAGCTGGGAAGGTGGCTTCCCAGCCCTCCTCAGCTTATGAAGAGAAACACTGACTTTTCCCAACCCCTGTGTTGGGCTTTGCCATTAAAGCAGCTTATCAAGCTTCCCTTGCTCACTTGTCTCTCAGCTATCAGTCACTGCCCCTAGCTCAGGCACAGGCCAGAGAGGTAACAGCTATTAGGTGTGAGTGTAGCACTGTGATGAACCCTGAGGGCTCCACATCTCAAATCACGTAAGCACAAGGGACAACAAGATGTGTTTAAGCTCTTTCCAAAAGCTCCATCTCCTTCTCCTCAGAGATTTTGGCATCCAACCAACCTGAAGTGATAAAAGGAGTCTGCAATCCAAAAGGCCCTGATGGGCTCAGGCCAGGCTCTTTTAGAAACCCAGAAAATGGAGGGAGGTACAGATGAGAAATACACAAAAGACAATTGCCTTATTCAAGCATCAGGAAGCTGGAACACCCCCAGTGTGGGACACCACAGACTGATGCCCACAGTGGTCCAAGGGAGGGAGTTCAAAGTCCTATGACCCTGTGTTAACCCAGCTGACTTGTCTGCTAAGCCACCCACAGACACCTCCCTCTGTCCTGCAGAGCCTGTGTGCATCGCCTCACAGGTGGAATTCCTGGGGACTCTTCTGGACCAAAAGATCAGCAGAAGAACAAGTTCATCTGCAGTCTTCATCACTCCAGAGAAGTAGCTGAAACCAAATATTTTGTCTGTGAGGTACAGCAGAGGCTTTTCTTTAGAAGAAATCTTGTACATTATTAGAGTGTGTTCTGGGTGGTACCTCCCACTGAGTTTCAATAAAATATTTAACACCAACAACAGAGTGGAGATGGGAGAGCTGCCCTGAACCCTCCTAAATCAAAAACTTGAGGCCTGCTGATGGCACACTTGGCTCTACACGCACACATAACATTTAGGCTTTATAGTGTCATTCTGTTGCATTTTTGTTTCCTTAATTTTCCAGATTTAATGCACTTTCTTCTCCTCCCCCCTCATCAGACACAGATGTTTAAATCCAGGCTGCCTTGCAGTAAACTGCCAGCAGTTTAAGCATGCCATTTCACTTACACAGGCATCTGAAAAAACACACTTCGCTCCTTCCAAAGCAAATACATGTGAAATAATATTTTACTCTGCATTTGCAGCAACACTGGGTGTCTAAATTAGAGTCCTCTGAGCTCAATACATTTGCCTACTGAAATGAAGGAGGATTTAGATCAGATTCTCACTGAGAAAATAAATTCCAGCTATTCTAGGTACACACAGATAGCTGCTAGCTCTGAAATGTGCATTTTACTTTGAGTGCCTTCCCTTGGATAAAGCAAATGCCTGTTAATTTCCACAAGATGTTGCCACTCAGTGAAGTACATGCTTGAGCTGAGGGCAATGCTGTCTGCGTGACATTGCACAGTCCCTGTGCTACAACATCTAAGTGCTCAGATATGCAGAGGCCATGCTGAAATGGAATATTCAGACCATGAATTTTGCCCCATTATCACAACTTGACAGCTCTCATGTCCCCAGTGTCCTCAGCAGAACGTGGAGTGGTGCAGGTAGGAGTGTGGAAGAGCAGTGCCTTTAGAGTGGTCGTTAACAAAACAGAGTCAAAGCTTAAAAAAATTAGTGTTAGCTTGGGTCTGTGTCACCAGGGAATGACACTCCATCTGCATGACTAATACATGGGGTTTTTAGAAGAAAATTTATCATTGCATTACCTTGAGATCCTAAGGAATAGTACTTCAACACAGTCTCTCCAAGGATGTCTGTTGGAATGCAATTCCCACACCCCCAGCAGGTGTTTCCAAATAGGGAAAGAGTTTCAGTTTACCTCTAGACATTTTAGGAACTTTACCTAGATTTTTCCATACCCTCCTGGCAGTAATTGGCTCAGGGCCAAGAGATAACCATCTATTGGACCTTGTCACCGTTCTTCAAACCCTGTATCTCTATTGGCTGCAAGCCAAATTGTCCCTCCTAGAACATTCAGTATTTAGGAAGGAGCACTAAGGAAGTAAAGGGCTTTTGGAGTGTTTTAGCAATGTGTCGAAGGTTTACTCAGACACCTGTGTGTGGCTGATCCTTTGTTTTCTGTAACATCTGTTATTTTGTTATTTTTGTTTATTAAACCTTTTGCTTTACAAAATGCCTCTGAAGAGCAGTCTTGCCAATTAATTTTAGCCACTTCTCTGCAAAGGCTGGACCCTCACAGACTGATACATTTACAAGTGGTTTATTACACTCTGACCATGTGCTAACCTGTATCAGATCTCTGCTGTGGCTCGGGACTCCGTGATCAGAAATGCTCCTGCTCACCTTCTCAGTGGAGATTGACACCACTGCTCTTGTGTTCAACATATCCCTGAGGGCCCCACTCTCCTCCTGGTCCATATGATGCATGAGACCATCAGGCTAAATCGTGAATCATGGTGAACATCCCAATTCACCAAAACCCTCCTGAGCCAGAGCATGTCTCCAGCCCCTCAAGGCAGATGCATCCTGATCACCCAGCTTGGGTTTAGTGACAGAGTCACTCTTGGCCAGCGCTGCTTGTTAATCTGAGCAGACAGTGCACAAGTCGTGGATGGCTACATTTGGTCTTCCCCTCTTTGAACTCCTTATGGCTCCTTGCAGGAGCCCCCAGAGACAAGATGTCATGGTGTAACAGACCTATTTGCATAACCTGTTTGAAACACACAAAAAAATTAGGCAATCAGAACCCACACACCAAGTTCAGGGGGCTTAATTACACTTTCCTTGGTCGATGGGTTTAACTGCTCATGACAAACTGGATGTCCTTGGGAAGGAAGAGCCAGGCCCAGCATCTGGAAATCAGAAGTCAAGCAGCTGAAATTCATCCTAAAAGACTGTATCTCCTCTCTCTTGGGCAGGGAAATGCTAATATTCTGTAACCCACTCAGCTACTTCCTTCAGGGTATTAGATTTTCCATACAAACATAATGTTGAGATCATACACCAAAACAAAACTGTTTTCCAAGGCCAGCAAGATGGTGGGCACTCCCCTGATATCTCTCATAAGGACTCTTCCTTCTTTTCCACAAACCACCCCAGTTAGCTCTCTCCACCCTGCTTATTCCTTCATTTGAAATCTTCAGAGGATCTTCCTGTGGATCAGTCTCACCTGGGACACACCTTAACAAGCACAGGTGCAGCTCTGTCCAGACACCACTGATGCACCAGAGCTTAACAAGAGACAGGTAAAGTCAACAGAGTCAGGAACTTTTCTGCTTTGCAGCAGCAAACAAATTGGACCAAAAAGGGACCTTGTTTCAAGCTAAGTACGAGCTAAGTACATCCCACTCTACCCTGATGGGATAAATAAAGATGTATGTGGTTTTTTTGGGGGGAAAAACATATTTGTTGAATTTTATTAGAAAAAAATAATTAATTAATATGAAAAGATTTATTTTGTCTTATGCTGACCTAAAATGCTCTTTCTACTTCTAAATTTAATCGAACAGGAAATCAAAAAAGTCAGTTATAGGCTAAGCCTTATGAGTGACACACACAGAAACAGGTGATTGAACTTCAGCATCACAGTTTGCCTTTCCTTCCTCCCTTTCTTGAGAGACAAAGAACACTGACTGTCTTCATTAAAATACGATTAAATATACCAATTCTGCTAATGCAAATCTTTCCAAGTGTTTTGAGTAATTTGAGGAGGTCTGCTTAGAAGTATGTGACCTTTTACAGTGCTGGATCTAAGCAAAATGAAAACAGTTTTTTTACAGTCAATCAGAACAGCTCCTGGTGAATTAGATAATGACAATTTCCTTTAAAATGTCAGATTAACTTACAATCAATTTAGGGCTCCTAGCTTTCTTTATGAGTCGAGTGTTCTTAGGAAAGTTTTTATCCAAACATCATATTTAATGCTATGTTCACTGCAAATGGCATAAATAAAAGCCTATATAGCTCAGATTAGGCAGTGATGTTTGTTAAACAATAATGTGATGTATTTTCATGTTCTGGAATACATCAAGGAGGCAATCTGTAGCCTCAATATTACCAATGGCTGAGTGATTGCTGCATCAGGGTAAGTGCTGTGTGCCTTTTCACAAATAATGAGCCAGAATGTCTTTATTGCTTTGCTAATTAATACAAAGCTTAGTTTAGGCCTTTAGCTTAGCTTAAGATGTCATGTTTTTCTTTAGCACAAGAGTGCCTGAGCTTCCCTTATTGAGTTGTAAAGAGAGGAATATAATTTCTACAGCTTTTCAAGGATACTCAGTGGAAATCAATAGCTTGGGTAAAATTTTCTGTTTGTTTTATCAGAGACTGTAAAATGCTAGAAGTAAAATGGGGGGTCATGTCATTGCTATTGCTATTAGAGCCATTCAATAAGACCAACAAAAAAACCTTGCAAGAACAAAAGAAAGCAAAAATATCAGGAAGGAGAAGACAAAGAAAAATCAGATAGAAATACATAAAAGAAAATTTGACAATGCTTTTTCAAAAGAGTGAAAAGAGCCATTGAAAGAACAAAGGGTGAAAAGAGATTTTAGCCAAAAAAACAAAATAGATTTTGACTGTTGTTTTATCGAGGAGCTCCCTTTAAAATCAGTTGTACCAGCAAGTCACTCTGAGCTCAGCTGACTCCAGCATGGTTTGAAGGAGTTACAACAACCTAGATGTTTGTGTGTGCCAGAGAAGTAATAACAGCAACACAAAGAAAAACAAAATGAACTCTAGGAGATCAATAAAATGTAACCCTTTGACCCTGCAGATGATCACTATCCATTTTTTAGTTGGGTGATAAAATCAGTACAGTGTAAGGTTTTAATCTGGCCATTACTGCTATCTTAAATCTGTGAACTTGAGCATTTATTTGCCACACAGATCTATTTTTAAAGGTAGATATAGTGCCTCTAGAGAAGAAACCAAATTCCCAATTGGTATTAAAACTGGCTTTGGTAAGATTAACATTTGTAGTCAAACTGTTACAGTTCTCACATCTTATCTCAGGCAAAGAGAGGGCTCTGTCTTTTTTGCTATAGAAAAAAAAAAAAAAAAGGCAAGATAACAAGCAATGGAGCAGATGGAGTAAATTTTCAGAGCTGTGTGTGGGAGTCAAGCATTCAGATCCCATTAACTAATATTGGAGTTGGAGGATCAGACTCCTACTCACCAGGCTTCAAAAACAACAGGTTCACATTTCTCCAGTTTCACTTGTTTCTTACGTGTCCCTGACGCCATTCTGGCTCCTCTCTGCCAGGCTGACATTTACACAACAGCACAGGGCCAAATGTGCCTTTACACTCGGGGCGGGGCTCCTCATCCAGCAAATAGAAATGGAAATATGTGAAGAGCAGATCTGAGTTTATGTATAGACCACATGTGCTTATGGTGTGGTATGAAAAAGGACCAATAATGTGCAATGGCTTCATCCCACAACCAAAACAGCCACACAGAATCAGTATTTTGGTAAAGACACTTCTAACATTCATACTTTACTGCTCTAGCACACATGAAGGGTGAAAAGCAGTCAGATACACTCAGTACAGGTGTGCAGTGCAGTTCCAAGATCTCTTTCATAATGTCTGCTGTATACACCAACCCTGCAACCCCTGAACCATGAGAAATGCCCTGTTCAGGCTGGTGCAAAGGCCTCTGTGAGTAAATGCATCTTGTACGAACTTCCTGCACAAAGAGGAGCTAATAGGCACAGCTGTTTCCATTTGCATCCATTTCCTACGTGCTGGTGATATGCAAGAGCCCCACACATTCAGCTGGGATGGGCATGTTGTCCAGGATTTGTCTCCTCCCCTGGGTCACCTCCCCAGTGTTCTATTTTGTGACTAAACATTCTCTTCTGCAAAATCAGGTTCTCTGTCCCTGATAGCTGTGGGAAACAACCATCTTCAGCTCCACTGTGTTTTATCACGGTAGCTTTATTTTCAACTGACTTTAATCACCCAATTATTAGGAGTGACACAGCACTTACACCCTATCATTGCAATCTAATTAATTTCTGATCCCATAAATCATTCTTGTACATCAAGTAGGTAGTATCTATGGGCTGAATCTCTTATTTGCTCCACAGGGACACTCAGCAGCATCAGTTATGTGCAAATGCAGTAGAGGAGGAGAACAAAGCAGTTCTTGAAGAGGACATACAGGGGCTGTCTTCCTTCCCTCCTGCAAAGCTTAAAACACCTCCAGATGGGCAGCAAAAGCTCAATTGCTACTCAGGGCACCCCAAAATGCTGCACCTCTCACAGAGATCTGGAGAAAGCTGGGATTGCTTTCTTATTGCAGGAATATACCTGGGATTGCTGTTTATTGCTATCTGTTCCCCCATTTCTCTGCATGTAGAGGATTCAGCCAAGCCGACACAGACTCAGATTTTGGTGACCTGCAGCGCGGGGTTGTGACAAATCTCACAGCCAGGTGTGTGCCTCCAGATGGTGCTCTTCAGTCTGAACTAAGGTAGGACCTGAGGTCACACCTTTAGCAAGACACAATTCCAACAGGATCCTCAGAAGTAATGTGTTTGAGTAACATCTTAGCAGTCTTTGAGCAGCATCTTAGAAGTCCTGTAAAGTCCTGCTACCAGCAGGATTGTAAAAATACAAACTTGCACATGGTTTTGGAAAGTCTGTTGTAGGAGACTTCATGGGGGCACCCTGGGTCCAGTCTCCTTCCCCAGCTCAAAGACTTTTCTGGACAACTCTGGTTATAGAAGAAACTTCTTCCTCTTCCTGACCACAGAGGGGCTGTGTACAAGGGATGTCTTGTCACTTCACATGCAACCAGAAATCTCCTTTGACTTTTATTCAGGTAAAGTGAATATGCACCTAAAAAATAAAAACAAACCAACAAACCAAATTATAATTATCAATTCTCATGAAAGACATAGATTAAAGAAATGAAAGAGCATACTTGGTCATAGTGAGGTTAATTCTGCCTGGTCTCTCTGTCTCTCTCTCCCACAGCATCCCAACTGCACAAATCATCCTGACACACCCTTTGTCAGGTCTCCAGTCTGAGCTTCGTCCTTCAAAGAACCTATTCCTGGTAGATGACATTAGATTTTATAGATAATTTCCTTTTTAGAGCCCTCAGGAGCGTCTGGCCAGATTTACTCCTTCCTGTTTAAAGATATTTATTACTAATGTCTTCAGAAGGAAAAGACTGATGTGTCTTTAATAACAACAAGAATTGCTCCACTTGTTTGGAGATGCCAGCACAGCCTTGCTAGTGCAGATGTCACATCCTTGACAGTCCCGGACTCTGGAAGGGAAAACTTCCCCTCCCTCTTCTCTGTATGAAGTATATCTGTGTTCTGAACCTTATTTTTGTATTCATCTGCACAATAACAAACATAGTATCAACATTTAAATGCAGTGACAAAGGTGCCTGACTACAAATATCCTTTTAGGACTGTGGGAGTGGTCAGTAATCCCTGTATCAGAACATGGGCAGTGGAAATGAGGAGGATGTCCTGATTCAGCCTGGCAAGGCAAGCAAATGGCTTTGGGGCTCAACAGAAGTTGTGTTTCCAACATGAGACTTTGCTCCAGAGGAAGAATGGGCTATGGCCTCATCCCTGGAGGAAGATGATCATGTGAAGTTACAAGAAGAGCATAAATAGCAGGCAGGAAACTCTGCTGAGGAGCAAGGCTGAAAAATATTGCTCTGTGCACTGCATCCCCACAGCCTCAGCCTGCAGTTTTACAGATGTGGGTGCAAGAACATCCATCAGTCACTGCACCACTGTAATGCAACTCAGGGCCTCCTGTGTCAGCCCACAGTGGCTGTGCTGCTGCAAACTTGCGCATACCAGTCACATCCAATGAAATATGATGGTCTCAGTGAAATTTATTTTGCTTCCCTTGACTGGCTGATCAGTGCTTCTAGCAAATGTGACAGTTTCAACCATAATCAATTACTGCTTTCACTATGCAGTGACTCTTGCTGTGCCACACTTTTTATTACAGAGACCTTTGAAATCTACTGTATTTAAAATTGGTAGAACTAAACCAGGAAAGTTCAAAGTAATTCCCCTTTTCAAATCAGTCTCCTACTAAAAATATTGCACCTAAATAATAGGAACCCAACAAGAGTCTCACCTGATGTGGGAATTCTTCTTCACAAAGCTGGCAGGCTGCCTGTTGCAGAGCTATTCTTGGGAATGCAAGGCCATTTTGCATGTCATTTTGTTCTTTATAGCTATGAGTTCACTGCTGAGCAGTGAGGCCACCAGAGCAAGTTCATTGCCTGCAGACATACCCAAGCCTGGAGGTGTCTGTGGAGAATTATTTTCCTGTTCCCTGGGTCCCGCCACAGCAGGTCCTGATGCTGCTCGTCACAAGGGCAGGAGTTTTGGGGGATGACTCAGCATGACCAGGCTGCCAGGCAGGGTATCAGTGAGAACACAGTGCTACAGCTCCATCCTGCATTCCTGAGGGAAGGGCTGGCAGTGTTCCACCTCCCCACCATGCAGAAAGACTCACCAGGTAGGGTCACCTTCCCAGGAAGGAGAACAAAACCTTTGCCATGAGCATTGCATTGAGGTAAGAGACAACTGAAGGGCTGATTTCCCTCAGGTCATGTCTGAGGGACTTGGACATTTCTCCCTTCTCCACATCTCCATTCCAGGAACGACCACTGCAAATAACTGTGATGGCAAGGACAGTAAATGTGCCAAGGATGAGGCAAACCAGAAGATAGAAAAATCCCCCTGAGATGATGCTATGCTTTCAGGCATTATCTGCCATCACAATTGCTATGTGGGAAGCAAAAGAGCTTCACTCTTGGGAAATAAATATTTCCTCACTTCAAATAAACAAACAAAAAATCAATGAAAACATTAAGTTGGAATATATATGGAGATCAGAATTCTCAGCTGTCAGGCTGAGCCCATTAGGTTTCAGAAGACCTGAGCTCCATTTCTGGCAGAGTTACTGGTCTCTGAGAGAGGAACAAGTTGTTTTCCTGCTCTGTGCCTCAATTTCTCCTCCTGTGAAATGGAGTCAGTGATATGGATTTCTTGTAAGATCTACTGGTGAAAAATCTGACATAAGAACTGGTACTCATTGGTTTTCCCCATCCAAACACCAGTTGTGATGCTTTTCCCAAATATCCTTAGCAATAAAGAAAATATCATATTGTTCCATGAGTGTAGGTCTGTATTAGAGCATTTCATGACAGTTTTTCTTCAGGGTGATCCAAAGCATTGGGGTCTTTTTGAGGGATATGGTTTTCCTACTTAATAATTTCCTGTTTAAGGATTCTTCACAGCAGCATCGTTATGTTTCCCCATATGCAATAAAGAGCTACCAGCTACTTCAGTCAGAGGGACCTTTCATTTCTTAATAGGAGGAGCAGAATAAAAGGCAGCAAGGAGTCTCCACCAGGCAGGACATTGTGTGTCACAGCCCTCACAGCTGAGCAAAACTGGCAGCTGCCTTCAACTCACTGACTGACTCCCAGCAAAGGAAAGGCAGCCCACAACACCCCTCATGCAAGGCAAAAAAAAAGGAGGAGAAGGACACAAAAAATTATTTCAGTGTCTCATTCAGCTCATGAAAGATGCAGATGAGAAAACTGAAAGTTGTAGCACTCCCTATGGAAGTGTCTTTTACTGGCATTATCCACAGCTCACACCTAGATCTGTACCTGCACCTTCAGGGATACTGAATACTATCATTATGGATGGTGTTAAGTTTTGCACCTGGGAACATCAGTAATTAGGTAAACTCAAACTTTGGGATGCTCAGGGACCCAAACCTGTCTAAGTTCAAGTTGCCACTTTCTGCCATAGGAATGCAAAAAACAACACCCAGATACCTCTTTTGCCTGCTGAATGCAGAGCAGAAATCCCCGCATGACTCCCAGGGCTTCAGCTTGTCCACAAGTCTTCATATAAACTAATCACAGTGCAATATTATTCCACTTGTCAACAGATCGGGAGGAATTGACAGAACCTGGTTTAACTATTTAACTCTGCCAGGGGTAATAAATTCTCTCATGCATTAAATTAAAAATGACACTTGAAAATAAGTACATTATGGACCAAATACAGCACACAAATGGGGGGCAAAGATTTAAACTGCTGCCTGGTGGAGAATTGACAGTGAAGCAATAAGCGTCTCATTACCCAGACTTTCTCCAAGCACATCCACCAAGAGGGCCTTTTGCATATAGATGCATTTGCTGTGGGCAAATGCCTGCTATCAGCCTGGACAAACACAACTGTTTATTTTCCATTGTAACCATGTCTGAGCTAAAAAAACTGCCAAGGGCTCCTGATGGTGGGCAAACTCAGGACAAGGCTGTCCCTGCTCAACCTCAACCCCATCATTCCTGCCTTGCAGCCCTAAACTCTTCCTCCCTTCTGCTACCATCTGACAAGCAAGGCAAAGCACTGGCCTGATAAGACACACTTATGAGGTAGGATAGCACAGGAGAAGGAATAACATTATTAAACCATTTTTCCAAGTAAGTGGAATGTTTTCTTCCAGACAGAAGGAAATTTCTTTACAAGATTTGGGTTCGATAGTCTTGAGTTGTGCCACTTTCTTCCACTCTCTGGGGTGTCTCTTTCTGTTGCAGCAATGTCCTCCATGCAATTTCATACACAGATACACACCTCTATTCTCTCCTGGTGCTGGAGCACTAACCCAATCCATTGTTAGGCCTTTGGAGTGGATTTTGGGCCTCAAAATTAAAAAAAAAAAAAAGAGTTGGTCCCCTTGACAGTCAATGGGGAGTTATAGGAATTCAAAAGAAAAAATTCAGCCAGTCTTGCTGAATAAAATTAATTAGCCAGCCAATAAGTATGTCTTACAAGCTGACTCACTCCAGATTTTTCCAGGTTGCCAAACAGTGGTAGGAAGGAAAACTGCAACAGAAAAAAGTGCTGACAGCCAAGCCAGCTGGCTCAGGGTTAGTCATCATTTTTGCAGACATCTCAACTTAGGCCACAGGAACCCCCCACATAAGTTATGATTTTAAATGAGAAGACACCTCAGAAGCAGAATGCTGGGTGAAGAACATGTGAAGTGCTCAGGGCCATTAATATGAGCTGAAAAGTGGGAGGTAAAAGGAGACGTGACGTGGTGAAGGCTCAAGTTTGCCAAACACTGAGAGCCACGGGCTGGAGTTGGGAGCAGGCAAGGACCAGCTTGCATAGTGAGGTTGGCAGCTGTGACAGCTGACAGAGGTATAAAAATACCTTCCATGGCAGGATATAGATGTGCTGAATTGCCTGGGCACTGAGGGCAGAGCAAACCCCTGCAGGCAGGTGTGTGAGAGCAGATCCAAACAGACCCAGCTGAATGTTGGCTCTGTGCTGGGCCCATCTGTTTCAGGAGGAGAAGAAAATAAACTCCAACAAGTCATTCTTGCAATTGCTGCTGGTTTAAAACCTTCCCATAATAGCTTCAAATCTTGCATGCCCTTTGAGAAACAGTCACAATTACTAAAAGGCTGCAAACTGATTATACATATTCTATTGAAAATCTACCCTCTGGGAGAGGATATTGAAATTTTTTACTGAAAATGTGTTCTCTATTAAGTGGTGGAGATTTGTAAAATAAAATTGTTATTGATTGGATGGTCTTTCAGCTCAATGAGGAATATAAAAGGAATTAATGAAAGCAATCCTAATTAAAGCCCCCATTACACTGAGGTTGCAGGGAGATATTGGGACATTTCCTTAGACCAAATGCCCGCTGAAAGTGGGAGAGAGACATACCTATAAGTAGTTTTTTGGGTCAGACCCTGCACATGTTAGGTGAGTGAAGATACCCATTTCTAGAAGAAATAAAGGCATTTATTTGCAGCTATTGAAGGATAGGATTTTTTTAAAAAAAGTTGTAATCAGGGTCCAGAGTCTGGGTTTGTGGAAGTCTTGGAAGTGTCCTCCTAAGACTTCCTGTGAAAAACAAAACATGATAGAACATGGAAAGAGGAAAGCAACAAAAGCAAGGTTCTGATCCATGCTTGAATGCCAAACTAAGCAAGCCCTGCTTGAGGCTTGTTTTCAACTCATTCCCCAAATCCTACTACCAGGGCAGGGAATGTTTAAGACAAAGCAGTGAGTGGTTCCACTCATTTTGCCAAAGCGCTCTGAAAACTGAGTCCTCTCACTCTAGAATCTGAGGGGGACACTGCACTGCCCCTCTCACAGCTGTATCATCACTTTATTTTTGCTAAACTGGTTCCCACTCGTGGCAGAACATCCCTGGTGTCTGGTCCTCCAGGCTGCCACAGCCCCTTCCCATGGGTTGAGCCAGAGGGACCCACTGGCAGCTTGAGGATCTGGTGGGACATGGCTGTGCAAGAACTCCCTGAGAGGCACCCTCACCTTCTGTGGCTGAAATCAAAATAATCAATATCACTCTCTTCTCAGCAGCTCCTGTGTATTGTATCTCAGCTCAATGATGCCATGCCAGGCTCCCTCCAACAATGCCTCAGGTGCAAACAAAATTCTCAGAAATCCTTTCCTGGATTACTCAGGAAATATTGCATTCATATTCATTAGGAGTTATCAGCACGAAAGCAAGGCTCACATTAATTAAATATCTTTGGCATTTGGGAATTGAGGAGTTTGGTCTTGTTTTGTTTAAGTTTGCTTATTTATTAGAAGTATTAACTTATTCTGACCTAACTTTCTCTGAAACTTTTTCCCAGTTACAGGAGTAAAGGCTTACAAGCTACATAGTTGAAAATTCATCCACAAAGATGCCAAAGGAGTAAAAGAAATGCTGTACACAAAAACTCTGAGCTCCATTTTTTAAAGCTTCTCTTAAGGCATCAAATGAGGAAAAACACAGGGGAAATTCTTCCCCCTTGACTCCTTCTCAAGAAATCCAGGAAATCTTTGTACCAAGGATGCTAATTAACTTTGCATCTAAATGAATCACTTCCACTACCAAAATAATTTATATAAATATAGCTATTCCCATTTCTTTAGAAATCTGTTCAGAGTGTTAACACTATGATGGATGCACTGGATCCCCGCAGCCAAAGCTACAGAAGTTTGACAGTCTCCACAGGAGGTAAAGGCCTCAGCCTTTTCAGGCATATGTTGTGATTTTTGGGGTGTCAGGCATAGGGCCAGGAGTTGGACTCCATGATCCTAATGGATCCTTTCCAACTCAGCAAGCTCTAAGATTCTATGATTCTGTGAGTAACATTCAGGTCAAAAATTCCTCCAGGAAACCCACAAAGGGGCAAAGTGACCCAGTGAGCATCGATGCACATGAGCTTGGAACACTGATCATGCATCTGACACATGAGCAGCAGTGATTTTTCCAAGACTCATTTGTCAGGGAAAAAAGAAAGCTGTGGGGACAAGGAGTCTCATACCCTTCCCAGAGTATGCAATCTGACTGTGAGTCAACCATTTTATCCCATAAATACGAGAGCCTGAGACAGCCTTCTTTGAGATTTCCCTTCCTGGCAGTGTGGCTGTGCGGTGGTGATCTCCCCTTGAGCTGGGACACCTCTCAAGTTGTCCCTTGAGGAAGAAACACCTTTTCTCAACATCTTATCTTTGGATAAGTCCAGTTCAAGCTCTCTCTCAGTTTCAGTAGGACTACATGGTGGTGACTCTTGAGCTGGGATGTCTCTCAAGGTTTGATATTCTTTACCTGAGCCTGAGAGATCCTTCCTTTCCCAAAGTGAAGAGACCTCTTACTCACAACACACTCTCAGAAAGCTGCTGATAGCATGGCAAATCAGTGCTAATAGAATTTGTGTAGTTAATTCCTTTAGACATAAACCATTGTCCAAGTCTGAGACAGATTCAACCTAAGCTCCATCAGGAGTTTTGGAAAGAAGAGGGATCACTGTAAACCTCGTGGCTCAACAGGAAGGTCTAACTCACCCTTTTGTACCTCTAGTCTCTATATAAATCACTCTAAATTGATTCCAACTCAATTTTCCTTTGTATGTTCTATCCTTATAATAACTAACACTGTGAACCTTGCCATCAAACTTTGTAAAGTCACACTTTGATAAATTTATATAAAAACATTTTGCTAGTACCTTTGGTGATGATGCTTTGAGCGACCCTGAATCACTCATCTGTGACAAACACACCCGGCAGTTAACAGCATTGCAGTCAGGGCAGTGAATCTCCTTACAGATCTGCTGTAAAAAATTTCATTTTCATGAAATTTCATTGCCTGTTTTTGGTTGGTTTTTTTTAAAGCATTGCTCTTCTTTGTTGCTTAACACAATAGCATTACCTAGATGGCCTGCAGGGTCTCATTTGAGCAATAATCCTGCAGAGGCTGCACCTTGGCATTGATTTATGTTTGCATATTTGTAAGAAAGAAAACCTTTCTGTCACAACAGTTTCCTTCCTTACTGAAGGGCAGAAAAAACAGCTAAATTATTTCAAAAGCATGAAGCAATTTGTAACAGGTGGTATTTTACTGATATGAAACAACTGCTCTAATGGGGAATAAATTGCTAAAATATTAACCATTGTGCAACTTTCCATCACAAAGAAACCACTGCAGAAATCTTTTCTGCAGAAAAAGGCTCAAGCCTTCCTCATCAATGAGGTCACACCTCTGTCATTATAATCCCTCATTGTCATGCAGCCTGGAAGGGTTGAGAATTTGAGACAAGGGCTGAGACCTACAGTTAAGGGTGACAAAATGATATAAAGTCTCCTAATACTGAGGAAGAGACATCCAAAGCAGATGAAGGGGTGTGGGAAAGATGAGTGGGAAAGAATAAACTTGTCTCAGACCCAAAAGGAATAGCAGAAGATTTGGACCATGGAAAATCACTATTTTTTTCCTACTCTTTTTTCACTCATACCTATTTCTGCTGCTCCTGTACTAACATCACATGACACTTTCCTCTAAGCCATGAGCGTTACAGATGTTTTATACATATATTCATAATGAGGTGGAATTTTTATTAAACTTGTCTGTAGAAGCTATTGTGGAGCCTGAATTTTATTTACTACAGTATAATAAATTTCCGAAGCAGTGGTGACACCATGGTAACAATATTGCTAATGTAATTATTCCTGCCTCAAAAATAGAGTCAAGTCTTTGTCACATGTAGAACTGCTATACAATAATTGAATACAGTTAGGTTTCCTTTCTTCTAAGCAGGAGGTGAGGAACAAAAAATACACTTCTCCATGGCAATTTGAATCAGTAATTATTTGCAGAAATCAATGGGAGGAATTACCCATTCACACCCATATTCTTCTGTTTGGTTGTTTTCCCTAAAATAACAACACTGAATGGAGAGGTTTTGAATGAGGCATCCCAGCAGTTCAGGAGTGACCTGGCTTGTTCAGGTGTGTGCACACACTTAGGGAATCACAGCTTCTGTGAATACAAATTTTTGCAGCACTAATCAAATAAAACCTTTTTTTAAAGTTTACATTTTTACATTGTGTGGCAAATTTCTGGAATATAGCAAGACAGGACAACCTTATTCATACACTACGGTGAAGGGTAGTTCCTTAGCTACACTGCCAAGTTTAACCTTCACATGAAAATACTTAATAAAATTTTATAAGGTTTCTTATCAGTTCTGGGAGAAATGTATGGACAAGGAAGATCCATGAAATATCACCAAAAATTTTATCTGTAAAACAAAAAATATCAACACAATATTTAGAAGACAGTGGTGATTTTTTACTGTCCTCATTATGTCAGTGTAACACATATATCTCTTCCTGTGATATAAAGGAGACATGAATAAATGGGCACACGAACCCCTCAACAAACATGATGTTTTTAAGCATGCATTTACATATGCAGCTACTAAATGAAGTCTGGAGTCACTGTGCTGGGATATACATTGATGTGGCTCAGCTGAAACTGATTAAACTCCACTACAGTCTGCACCAGAAGATGCGTCTCTCTCATGCATTTTGCTAATGAGAAGAGAGAAGTCTTCCTGAAATTACCCATGCTAAAATTCAGTTTCCTTGTTTAGTTTCTGCTATACAGAGAGAAGTCATTTGATGGAATGGAGTGGAAAATCTCATGGAAAAGGGGCTGCCTGTGAATTTCATAATGCTATATGCACATTCACTGAACTTCGACCTTGGCCTTGGAAAGAGAAGGAAAACAAGAATATTTTTAAGGACTGTGATTAGAGGAAAAAGCTGTATTGCATGTGGCAGTATCTTGGTCCCTTGGGTGTGGCAAAGGAATAGGGTGCATTTTAAAAGGTGTATTCAGTGGTCAACTTTGTCCATATCCTTCATAAAAACTACTGAGTATTTGGCAAACCCATGGAAATACAGTCTGGAAACACCTGAAGGGAGGCAATAAAGGGACCTCTATCAAAGGAGACTACTTTTTCCAAATGCCCATTGCAGTCAACAAGCTTAATATTAAACGTGCGTTAAAGTGCTTTGCTGGACAGAGGCCAGATGGCTCAATGCTTTACAAAACTGAGCTCTAACCAAGGCTTCACTGGGGTCTGCCTGTCCTTCAGCATGGTTGTCTTGGCCTTATCTCACAGTGGGCCTCTAGAAACCAAATGCAGACCTACTTCTCCTTTATGTTGGATCAGAAATGACCTTTTGCTGTTGTGATCACAGATCCTCCAGAAATTCATACAACAAATAGATATAAGTAATGTGTTTGTTAAAGACAGTATTAATTTGGAGATATTTCCGCTTCTAATCCAGTTGTCAGACATTGCAGAGGCTGCATTGCAGGTGCAGTTATGGGGCACTGCAGTTCTCTCTGCAATGTGTTTGGTGGGTTGGGATTCTGTTTCAAAAAGAGGAGGTGATTGGAGCAAAACCTCCCTATGGGTGGACAATGCAAATAGTGAGCACAGAAGTTCTTCCAGGCCTGCCAGCAGAAATCTCCAGATCTGAATCCAGATTAGCACAGTTTCTTGAGCCTAGCAGGTCTCTATTTCTCACAAGAACTGAGCACATCCCCATTTTTGCTTTTTGAAACACATCATGTGATGTCCATCCTCCTGTCTTTCACTCCATGGCTAGCCTGGACAGTAGGAGGCTTCCAGGAAGTGTGTGTGCCAGAGAAAACCCGTCTTTCATGAAATGACCCCAAAGACAGGGTCAGAGCAATGTGAGCTCCACCCTCCTGCAGAGTCAGGAAAGGATGCCAGTCTGTGGGGCAGAGAGCAGCACTCAAGGCCAATCAGGAGCAACACTCAGCAGCAGGACAACCCCTGGGGCTGACAAGGCAGGGGTGTTCCCAGGTTTTGTTTCACGTGAAACATATAAAAGGTGCTGAACACTGACAATCATCCTAGAACTTTCCTTTTTCAGACAGATACACTAATTGCCAAGCTGAGTTTTTGTTAACTCTCCTTGATCCTTTGCTTTTTCAGTGCCCAAGCCAATGGAGACACTGGATTTCTTTCATTCAGATCACAGCTGCAAGGCTGCAGTCGAGGTGATATTGAGTATGATTTCCTGTTCCTAACCAGAAGATAAAATTTCAGGAGTTCAAGTGCAGGTGAAGGGAAATGACTGCCTTACAAAACACTTTGTACTGAGGAAAAAAAAAGGGTTAAATAAAGTCTTGTTTTGAGCTGAAATTAAAAAAAGAATGTTATTGTTTCTTACCTTAAAACCCTGTCCTTTTATTTCCAGCCCTGTTGCTGGATAGGTGATTCAGACAAGGGCTGTCTGATGACAAAGATAAGGACAGATGTGATGATGTGTCTGTAGGGTGATATATACTTTATTGTCAGGCTGGGTGCAGCGTGAAGTCAATAAACCTCATAGCTATTGATCATGCTGGAAAAGGAAATTAATGCAGACATGGCTTGCTTTTGCAATATGATAGGTATGTCTTCACATCATCACTTGACAGCCTCGAGCTGTTTGTGCTTGTCTGAGTTGGATGGGAGGCAGTTATCCAAAATCTCAATAAATAAATAAAAATCTCAATAAATAATAAAAATCAGTGGTGACCTTTGCAAAATTTCAGAGTCATAATCAAACGGTTGAGAGGCAGCTGGGAAGTGACTTACAGGATCCTCTTTGTTCAACATGGCATATTAATTGGAGCTGGAATAAACACAGTTAGAAGGGCTCCAGCTGTCCATCTGAACTCTGCTTCAAAATATCTACAGAGCACCCTAAGTTCATCAATTCATATTCATTTGGTCATAATTATAAATCATAGCAGAATCCCATTCCTACCAAGTCTCACACAGATCAGTGGTTTTATTCACAAGCAGATTTATAGATGCCAAAGTCTGCTGGGGGCATAAAGTTTGTGAGTCTCTTCCTTTACTTTGCTCAGGGTTCTTCTATTTAAAATATTACAGATATTATAATAAAGTTCCTTGCTGTTTTCACACTTTGGTAGACTCCTCCAGTAATCTATCTCTAGCTATGTCAGTTAAAAATCCACAAAACTTAATCAGGTGGAAGTAGTTTGTTTTTCAAAGGAAGAAATTCTCCCTGAACTCCAGAGCATTATGAATTTTCCAGCCCCGGCAGATCGGCAGAATGATATTTGAGTCACAGTGAGAAATGGAGTTGCATGGTTGGATGAAAGCAGTAAAAACAATCAAGTGCCTTGCTGAGGATGTGATGCTGCTACTCTGCTGGCTGCAGCTCCCCAGGAATTTCTATTAGTTTTGCTGCATCAAATGAAGGAAGACACTTTGGAAAAACCACTAAGTAGAAAATTCTCAACTCTGCCTAGAATTCTGGACTTCTTTGGTAGGTAATTTAGGCCAAAAAAATTCTTCTTCCAATCTTTTGGTCTACTAGTTTGCAGTTTCTGGCTGGTATCACACAATCTGTACGGAACCAGCATATACACACCCAGACCAAACCAAAACCAGCACATGGTTGTACCAGTGCTCGGTGTTTCTCTTGCTGATGCTTACAGCAGTGGAGATGGGATTAGTAAAGCCAGGAGTGATAAAGGACACAGTGACTGTTGCCCTGATGCAGAAGCTTTTTGTTGTTTATACTCTTGAACTGGAGTTTCTCATGCAGCTTCACAGAAACAATATGTATTTTTAGCATTTATCTATTGTTTACATTTTTGTCCTCTGGGAGGAGAAATGTGATGGACGGTGATGTTCACCATCCAGGTCGAAGAGGTGGCAACCTGTGTAGCCAATCTCTTCAACCTCTGTACAAATGTATATAAAGAATGGAGTCAGATAATTAGTAGAAGATAAAGAACTAGAAGCCTTCCCTTGACCTGCTGCGTCTGCCTCGTTCCTCGGTGCCCTAAAATTAATACAAGTGACTGCTCTTTGCAATCTCCCTACTGCCACAAGGCAGGAATTGTGATCCCTTTTATCTGCTTTCACAGCCCTGACAAGTCTCACGCCTGCAGTGGTTCTCTGCAGATGTGTGCTTGTCCCACAGCCTGTCCTGCCCTCGGGTGACCAGCCACTTGTCAGATAGGAAATACAAGCCATCAGGAGCAGGGAACCTGCTTCCCAGTGCTGCCTGTGGCTTCATGAACTGCTGCAGACAGGGGAGTTGGGCTGGAGTCATCATGTGCCGATAATTCTCATTTACAGCCTTTGTAGCAAGCTTTAATCTTTTCTAAACAGCTCTCTATGGCTCCAAAGGGACACATCTGAATAGCCCTAATAGGTTGTCATCATTTCACTAATGGGGGTTTATTGCCTGACTTATGGACAGACCTAATTCCACTTCTCATCACTGCCCTCCAGAAAGTGGAGGGCTGCTTCATCCTTCCCCCTGCCCATGTCCCTCTGCCAAGAGGGATCATTATGCTGACCTTAGGAAGGACTTGAGATGAAGAACCAAATTCCCTTCCACAGTTTAACTAAGCAGAGGACTTTGACCTTCAAGGATTTTAGTAGAGATGGGTGGGAGGAGAATTAAAATCTTTTCATCATCAGATCCATGCAGTATTTCTATTATTTTCTTCAGTATCACTCCAGAACCATTGAAGGCCATCAGCAATGTGATGTCCAGCTTCTCATTAGGAGCAGACATGCAATGACAGGAGGCACAATGAGAGGATAAAGCTCTTTTTAAAAAGCACTCTGGGTGGCTGCTGGACACAGAGGTTCCACAGAGAGAGAGAGAATGGATTGGGCTCTGGAGCAAGTCTCCCTTGAAAATTTGCTCTCTATTCCCTGCAGGTCACTAATAGCTGGAAATCTTTCACTGGCATAATTTCTAGGTACTGTTGTGTTTGTGGCTATTTTCTGTATTTTTAAAGAGCCTTCCATAGGAAGAGACACCAACATTTTCTGGCATTAGGGAACAAAAATATTTTCAGGCTTCAGCTGCCAAAACCTCAGTTCAGGGCTCCAAGAGAGCACATCTGCTGCAGGATGACTTAGGACTGTGGCTAATACTGAAACAGTGAAGACACCCCTTTGCCTCAGACTTCTTTATTGCTAACTCTCCAACTACCTACAGGAGAGGTTGTATCCCATTTCTCCATGGATTCTTCAAGGAAGGTGTTGGCAGGTTGAGGACACGAGTTCTAGTTTCTCTTGGCAAAGATATAGGTGAGACAGGATGCTCTGCTTGGAACGGGTTAAAAAACTTGGGAAATGCCCTGTTTTGCAAGGCTGTCAGTGGTGAACTGAGTGGGTATCATGCTGCTCTTGATGCTGAATTATGCTAAAACCAGTGTGACTCATCAACCCCAAAGTTAAACATCCTGATAGTGAGGCAAAAAAAGGCAGATATGGTAAAATTTCCTTATCTAAAAAAGCTGAGCTGACACAGCTGGCCTGGTGATATACGACTGACAGTAAAACACTTTAAAAATCCAGTCCCACCTTTAAATAGCAGATTCTTCTAACATACCCATCTTGGAGTGTGTGGGGAGGTTCTCCATTGGGTGGGGTCACGCCTCAAGGTTCTGCTCAAAGCTGAGTGAAAGAGATTTGCCCACAGTTGTTGGTATGTTAATAACTGGGGGGTTTTGCTTGCTTTAATACAATTGCTTTGATATATACATCATACTACACTAGTAGTTTTTAGCTTCTATACTGTGTAGCAAATAATCCTACTTCAGATATTTTTATCTGATCATTTATCATAATAAATCATTCATTTTTCTGTAAATCCGTCTGGTTTGCCATCCTTAATCCTGAGGGGCAAAGTTGTACCAAACGTTGATCACACCTCCTAAATCTGTTAGGTTTAAAATGTTGGTTAAGCCTGGGGCTCAGATTGAATCCAGGCACACCCAGAGAGCTCCATGTGGCCTTTAGAAAGCAAGGGGGGACCTTTCCACACCTCATGACTCAACAGGAGGGCTCCTTTAATAAACTTTGTTAGAAGCTCCCACTCCACCCACAAATGGGCAGGCACAGCAAAACCCAGCTTAGTCCTCAGACTGAATCTTTGATTTCTCTTTACTTTAGGTGATGTGACTTATCCCTCAAGCTAAAGCTGGAACTACATTGCATTTCTAGTCAAGAAAAGAGAAAAGGTGGGAACACTGCAAACATTAGTAAATGGAAAGGCTGTGGGTGTTTGCCACTGTTTCAATGGCAGCACACTTCTCAGCAGGCACTAATTGACCCAGTTTTTCAGCATCATGTGACAAGCTAAATTACCCTGAAAAGAGAGCCCTGGCCTCACACCTTCTGCTGGAAGAGCAGTCCTACATCAAGCCCACATCCTGGCCTGGGTTCACCAGGGGCTCTTACAAAAGCACAAACATATTAATGTTAAACAATGCTAGTGCACATATGTTAACCCAGCAGCAGGGATCAGCTCTGGGAAAGTGAATCCAGAGCATGAGCTGTAATTACCAAGCCTTGGCTATGCCTCTGATTATCCCAGCTCAAGCCATTCTCTCGGCTTCCACCTGTAATTTTCCCCCAGGTTTCCCAGCTCTGTCTTTTGCAGCAAAAATGTGATAGGCTTTTTACCCTGTGGTAGAGGCAGGGGAGTTGGCTTGGGGAAGCTGCAGTTACCCGGCATCCACCCATGTGAGCTGAAATTGGTTTTGCTCCCAGTTCCACAAGCCTGTAGTTTTAGTTCACTGATGTCATGTTTCTCTACTCAGTGTGTTGTGGAATGTTGTGTTCGATTGCTGGAAAAGTGCATCTATTTTCTTTAATACCCCATCCACATAACACATGTATCAGTAAAGAATGCAATTTCACCATGAAATCTATGTGTTTCATTACGTGCTCTGGATGATGTATATATTCTATCCTGAAATGTTGCCCTCCGTTTGCTACTTCATGTTACATTTCTCAGGAGGTTATCTTGACTTTCATGTGGCTTCTATACTAGATTTTTTTTTTTTTAATGTCCACATAACCTTTTAAGACATACATGGTTTTTGTTACAGGTACAAAGGTTCACATATTCCAGGTTTTATTAGTGCTCACAGAGAGGTCTCATTACCCTGAAAAAAACAATAATGCCTGCTTTAAGGCAAGACTTTATCTTTTCAATGGCCGTAGATTTTCCTATTGTCTGCAGAGTAATTTTTTTCCCCCTTTTGGTACTAAAACAGGAAATGTGCAGTGAAAAAATGGCCTGTTCTTTATTGACTTCACACATCCTTTTTCAAATCATTTCAAGGGAGGTAAACCATTGCAAAGGCAGACTTCACATCGATAGTGGGAGCAGCATGTCAGATAGACAGCAGTCCTGAGACTTTGCTGCTGAAAAATCAATTCTGGTCCATTGGAGTCAAGAGCCTACAAAGGTATAAATGAGGGAAGCAACTGACCTATTTTCTTAGCACAGCTTTTCTAACATGACTAATTAATTGGCTTGTGGACACCCTTTGAAATCACAGCCCTTTGTTTCCCTTCACCTCGTCCCAGTTTCAGACTGTTACACCAACACCACCACCAAAGTCACAACAGCTAAAATGGGAGCAAGGAAGCCAAAACTCCACAACACAGGCATGGATGTGTTGGCCAAGGAGAGACACAATTTCCTTGGCACTGTATAAAGGTGTGGCCAAACCTGATTTCCTCAGCAGGCTGCTCTGAGCATTGAGTAACCCCATGCACTGGGTAATGAAAGGTGATTCCCACACATAACCTGTGTGATAGTGGACAGACCCTTTTTGAAAAGAGCTCATAAGCAACCTTTCTCTCTGACAGGTGATTTCATGGAGCAAAAGCACTCTGGGGAGTGGGATTGCAATGTGGGAAGCTGGCAAGGTGTTTGAACCCATGATGTGTAGGCATTTTGTATATTATTTCCATCGTGGTAGTTTTTAGAGTTTTTCTTCTTATCTGAGATGAGAGCCCCTCTACATCAGCCACTTTGCTCACTTTGTAGTTACCAGAAAGAGAAACAGATCCAGGGGGCAATCCAGGCCTAATGGAAGGTTAATTTCCTCCTGGAACTGTCTCAGCAGGGAGCAGATCTCAATGGCATTTAGGAAATGTCATTAATCAAGTGCAATTATTCTGATCCACTTTCCTCAAAGTCAAACATGGAACATGGGGTAAAATTAATGACCCAGAACAGAAGTTTTCAGTCTATGTCTTGTCAGCAAAGGGTGGAATCCATGTTATCCAATGCAGGCATCTACATTGCACCTGGATTTTAGGTACCAGTTAGGCTGTTATTCTAATTTAAGTGTCCATATAGTGTTGATGAAGGGAAACCAAAACCTCTGGAATCATACAAGGAAAACATTTGGCTCTTTGATCTCTGTCTCTCCACTTTCCTAGGCTTCCTAGCCCATGCAGGTTTTCTCTCAGGGCAACAGGATCAGGCTGTGGGATGAGTGATCTGAGATCTGTTGTGCATTATCTAATGACTAAAACCAGATTCAAGAGGAAGGCAAAGCAGGTTTGATTCTCATCTATCCAAAACTTTTGACTTTCAGCAGGTCTTTTTTATCCCTTCTACATCCCAGTCCCCTGCCAGTATAGAAGAAATTATATTTGTCAAACTCAGAGGATTGTTTTTGGGTAGAAGCAGCACTATTTGTGAGATGTTCAAGCATCACTCTGAGAAGCTCCACAAAGGTTATATGGCAAAGTTCCCTCTTTCCAGTGAACAGGGACTCTGGATTTAATTTTTAGTTGAGGCATAAATACATTGAATTTCATTCAATGAATGAAAAAGATGTGAAGAAATTCAAAACTGCTACACTGCACACTGAGAGCACATTTTTTTGAAAGATAGTGAGAGTGCATATGTGAAAAGGGGCAGAGTTTGGGTTAACCAAGTTATCCTCATTCTGCCATTTATTAACTCCTGGGCTCGGGGTTAAGCTTGCCTGCTCTGGTAAGTGGAAGAGCTTTTCCATGCATGTTAATAAGAAAACACCATTTCTTTTTCTCTTTCTTTGCATGCAACTTCTACCAATATGAATTGGACTCAGTGAAAAAACACAGGAAGGGAATGAGGAAGATAAAGAGGGAAGGGCAAAGACAAGAGAAGAAAAAAGAGAAGGGGAAGGAATTCTGGTATTCAAATATTAACTTTCAGTCATGGAATTTAAAAACTGAACAGTATTTGCAGTGCCCTTGGCACAAACAGAGCCTGGCACCCCTGATCTTACCTTGCCTTTCACCTGGTACCCTTCCTGCACAACCACGGAAACATTCTCCCAAGATGTTTCATGTTCATTTCATAGGAATCACCTTCTAGAGAAGATGGAGAAATAGATTAAGAACAGGATTAAGAACAGGATTCACATCTCCAGGACAATGCTTCCCTGCAGAAAGAGTTCAGCCCTTAAAAACATTCATAACCAAAATACTGCCAACAGTTGAAAGTTCATATTGCTGAAAATGCCTTTTGCACAAAATTCCTATCATGTATTTACAAAACCTCTGCCCCTGCTAGATAATAAGAGACTACAAATTACAAATGAATGCAGCTGTATTTCATTATTAATAGTTACATGTTCCCAAGCTGTTCAGTCTCATGGTCTGCTGATCATGCCTGACCCACAAATGGAACTCTGCAGCACAATAAAATTTCACACACTCTCAGTGTCCTTTCTAATTAGTGGATGAGTCATGCCCTATATCTGCAGAGCAGAACTGCACTTCCTTTTCTGAGAGCGTCTATGGATCAGTGTGCAGATGTCAATTCAGGCTGCATTGCACAACACAATTTCAGGGAGGATCAGCAGGCTAGGGGAGCTCAGTTTTATGCCAATGCCACTGGCACCTCCACAAGTCTGGGTTTGCAGATGAATCCTTCAAAATCTGGTTTGGGATTTGATTTTATCTTGTGATATTTGGTACTCTTGGGAGGCTTGGGTGAGCCCCAGCACGGGCTGACTCTGTGCTTCTCCTTTTGCTTGTGTGTGAGTGAAGCACCCTTGAGCTGGAAGGGGCTGCAGCGATGCTGTTTCTGGGGGTGCTGTGCAGGCATCACCACAAAATGGGTTGTGATGTACAAATGCTACCCCAGCCAAAGGGCTCTCTGCTGACAGCCAGGCTTGATCTGCCACTCAGAGGCTCCCTGCCAAACAGTTGCAGTGTGCAGGAAAAAGAAGAGGCTGGTTTAAATGGGGTCATTAAGTCACTTGGCCAAATTCCTACCCCAGGCATTTATCCTATATGTCTCCTCCAATTCCACTGCACAATTGTTAATTTAGAGCTGGATTTTGCCTGAGAGTAATGCAAGTCTCACCACACTGAGCTCTCTGAACCACAAGGGAACTTGTAAATCTCAAATGGTGATGGAGGCCAAAGTGACCCTTTTCCCAATTCCTGGGAAACTGCCTCAGTGCTCATGGCACAGACTTACCTCCCTGGACAACATAATGCATAGGAAATCAGGGACCTCCCATTAAATTACTCCAGGAAAAGCCAAACTGCCTCCTGTTGCAAAACCTTGCAGCTGGATTTCACCTGATAACTGGTGAGAAGGGCTGATGTGTGTCTGACCAGCTGGCTGCCCTTCCTTCCTCTGCAGCTGCTGAATCACCCTCTCAGCCCACCCATGGCTTGGAGGAGAGTGGCAAGGGCACAGCAGAAAGGGAAAATAGCCCTAGGTGATGGATTCACTCCAGCTTTATCTGAATTGCTGGACAACAGAAGCTAAATTTTCCAAGTTTTCCAAAGAAAGGGACAGTTCTTGAGAACAACATCAGCTGAACATAAACACCAGCACTCCACTGGGTGACTGAATTTTACTGTTGGCCACTCCCCAAATCTCTGTGAGAGCTCATGAACCACCTTCTTCTGGGCAGAAGTCTAGGACCACCCAGTAGCTTTATTTTTTTTGCCAAATGGATGGGCTCCCCATTGCAAAACCTTCCTTCAACTTCAAAGAGCTCAGCTATTTTGCTCTAAAGTTACTTGAATCTATTATCCCTGGGTCATCCCATGGACATAATTATCTCAGAAATACACACATTGGCATACTGAGGGTATGCAAAGAGAGATGGAAATTAGGCTGTCTAGGATTTTAATGGCACTAGCATAAATTAAAATGTTATTTTTCTATCAGTGCTTTTCTTTCCACATTATTTTTTTCTATTAGATGTCTTCTAAAATTAAATCTTAATTTAGTTGTGTTTTTCTCAGTTCAGTAAATTTCCCTGGTGGAATTACTATACTCATTATTATCAGCAAGTGTAGGCTGAAAGAATGAGAATGAAAGGAAAATACATACAATGCATGCATGAGACTGAGGTGAGCTCTCACACAAGGTTTCCAAGTACTGTCCTCACTATGATGGGCCATAAAAAGAATCACAGAATGGTTTGGGTTGGAAGAGACCTTAAAAATCATGTAGTTGGAACACCTTCTACTAGACCAGCCTTGTCCAGCCTGGCCTTGAGCACAAATAGGGCACAAATCCCAGAGTATCCTGTAGCCTGTGCAGTTTCTATGGGAGCTGGATGGACAGATGGGACAGCAAGGGATGGGGATCTTGCTGTGCAAGGACATTATTTGGGGTCTGCAGTCATTTGAGTCAATGTCTATCCCTGCTTTTCTCATCTCAGAGCTTCCTGAGAATGGCCTGATTCATATAAATATAAATAAATGCCTTAGAAAGTCATCTCTATATGACTTAGAGCTACATGCAAGGAGTGACCCACATCAGTGCTGTCTGCATCTCCTGCTAGGGAGAGATTCCAATGGGGATTTTCTTATTTTCATCAGGGGAAAAAAAAAGGGAATCCATAAATGTTTTCAGATGACATGGGCTAAAATTCTTTACTAAGACACCCACATAGGATGACTACCCATTTTCTCTGTCTTACACAATTACAATTTCCTTGGTACAATCACAGGGAAACAGTTCCCATAATGAAGAGGGACAAACAGACCAAAACGGGAGTTAATTACACCATGGTAGATCTAGGGCTGCAGTGTTTCAGGTCTGCCAAATTTAAATAGGCAGTTCTCAAAATATATACCTGGAAGAAATCATCTCTTGCTGCTTCTGGCAGGTAGAAAAAACCCCACCCAACCCTGCTGTTCTAACACCCCACTCATAAATTAGGTGCACCAGAAGCTCTGAAGGATGGATAATCCCCCCATAATTAATACAAATATTAATATTTTAATATCATGATAATTCTACAAAGATTGGGTAAATGTGCAGAATTTGTTCTAAATTTGGAAGATCCTTTCAAAAATACCTCAATAAAATAAACTGGAATTCACTCCCCAGTGCCACAGGGCAGAACCAGTAGCCACAGCTGCTTTCTTCTGATAATTGGTAGCAGTTAATGAGGCAACTCCATTAATAAGTCCATCATTTCCCACTTTAAAATTTTTGTCCAGCATCAAAGGGATGAAAAAACAGCTCAGGTACTTCTCTCTGCCCCAAAGGACTTTCTACCCTCACTTCTGGTTGCAGGAATGATTTTGTGTAGGGAAAGCTTGCATGGACCCACTGCTGCAGTTGCAAATCAATCAGACTCCTATCTAAAGGCTAAAGGGGGTTGAAATTAATTTCCCTTTTATGAGAAAAGGTTGACACAAGTCCCTCATTTTTCTAATGAAATAATAACTCTGCCACATCCCGCCAGGAGCTGTGAGGCGTAATAGGCATTTTTAAGGTACTTAATTATTCTGGCAGCCAGAACCATCTGTATATGAGAAATCAGCATCACATGGAGTGAGTTTTGAAAGTCCCCAGGAACTTTCTTCCACCCACCATGTAGTCACTGCACCTCTGAGAGGGATCTGGCCTCAGTTTCCATATCAGCCCCTCCATGTTTCAGAAAGCTGCTGTTACACCCTTGCTTTTCTCTTCCAAGTTAACCAAGAGCAGTTCCCTTTGCCTCTCTACCTCCTAATCATCCTCGTGTCCCTCTCCAGTTCAGCAATAAATGCTTTCCTTGGTGTAGAAATACAGTGTTCCTACAGCCAGCCCAGGTGTCACCCCAGAGCTGCCATACAATAGTGTGCTTGAGAGGTAGGTTAGGTTATTTCATCAGCTTCTGACTGTATTAGCTATATATGTGTCTATTTTAATCTTCTTAAGGCATGTAATTTGGACACCTGGTTTTACAGATGGTCAGACAGTAAAAAATATAAAAATATTCTTGGTGCATCTGTTTAAACATTTGCAAAATGGCATCTCCTTAAAACTTATAGCCTATGCAGTTAATTGCTAATATCCCAAAGGTGTAATAATTTCCGAAGGCTCCACACAGTCAGGGGTACCACTTTCTTTGTGCTGCACTTCCCTGAAGGAGAAAACTAAGCTATCTCAAAGCTCAGCCAAAATAGTTTGCAAACTGTGCTACACAAATTGCAGGAGAAGACACAGAAGAAGGAAATGGAATATGTTGTTGACAGAAATTTTCAGCTGAAGACCCAGAAATAAGACCCACAGATCACTCTTCTGTAGGCCTCCCCTCTTCCTTTTGCCCATCTACAAGGGTTAATTGGGTCATCTGGAATGACACTCACAGAAGGCCCCTGAAGTCTTCAGATTTTGCAAGAATTATGAAACATGAAGTGGCCAATTTCTGATTTAATTAATTTTCATTCTCTCCCTCATGTATGTTTCTGCTGTGGATTCCTTCGCAGTACTGTGTTTGTGCAAGGGCCAATGCTGAACACCAAAATGCTCCCCTAAACTCTTGTATTTTGAAGTTAATGGGGAAAACACATTCCAGGGTTAATTCTATACACATAAATAAAGGCAATATTGCTGACCTTCAAAATGATACTTTCCTAATGGAACAGCAGACTGTGAGGCTGAAAGGGATTTCAAAATTCATCAGGAAAGTATCGGCACCAGAAGCCATTGAGTGGATGTTTGGCACTGCTTGCAGGAACACATGGCAGAGGGACCCCTTGACTCACAGGCTGAAGACAGAGTTTGCTCTGATGGGCAATGGTGCCCCATAATCTCATTCAAAGGTTTAAAATTTTTCTCCCTCTTCCTTTATTAGCTCTGTATTTGGAAACCAACTGAAGCCAAAGCCTCACACAGGATCACTGTGTATCAACAGCAGGACTGTGCAGCTCTCTCCTGTCCTGTCTGGATGATAAACCAGTCAGTTGTCCCTTGGCATATTCAAGGACTTTGCTATTTATAGCACAGTAGTCCCCCCCATCCCCTCTTCACATAATCCCTTCATCTCCTGAGGAAATCTGACATATTTAATCTAAACATGTGCTTTTTCATACAGGGGAGTGCTCAAATGCAGATGGCTGCTCAGATGTGTATGGTCTGCTGGTGTTCCAAGGGTGTGAGTTAATAATTTTCCTGCATCTCCTGACATTCATTCTCCTTTTACCCAGGTCCCACTCACTGTAGTTACTGCTGCCCCTCCATGGTGAATTGTCCTGTCTCCTTGTACCAGGAGCCCAGCAGTAATTAGAAAATCAGCTGTAAACAGTGGCAGATCTTAAAAATAAGTGTCAGGTTGGGAGAGACTTGCTCAGCCTGGTGTATTTTAATAAACCTCTCTCCTACCCATGGCACCTGCTATTGAAATTCAACCAGTTTGATGGGAAAGCAAAGCACAGGCAGAATGAGGAGGGACCAGAGAAACAAATCTCTTTAATATATAAAATAAAGCTTTTGATATTGTGACACCAAATGGATTATCCAGGAGAATGTGCTGAAAGGAAACAAGCATCTCCCCATTCAATATTTATATATCCCTAGATAACAGCCTTCATTGAGATGGATTTGTCAGAGTTACAGTACTGAGCATCCTTTTATGGTTAGTTTCTCAATTTTATGCCTAACAATAAATGACAGCAATGCTTTCTATTAGAAATAGAACAACAGCTGGATTTGGCATGAAGTTCAAAACCTGATTCCAAAACTGGCAACAATTTATGAAGCTTTGACAAAAATACATAAATGCAATAAGAAAACATTGATTCTTCTGACTTCCACTTCACAGATTTGACACGTGCACTTATGGCTCAATATAAATGAATAATAACAACAGTAAGAAAGATTCATTTCCTTAACTCCTTTCAGACTTCACCTATGAAACTCTGCATGGCGTTTTCTTACTTCCATTACTGTTCAAATTCCCTCACATTAATCTTTCTTTTAATACTCCTGGTTATATTGCAACATCTCCAGAGGTTGCAGCAGCTTAAGGCTTCACTGTAAAAAAATGGGACCTATTTGTTCTGTTGCCAACAGATACAATCCCAAACTGAAGAGTTAATGACCTCATAACAGGTGAGACAGAAGTAGTCAAACATATACAGCACAAGAACATCTCCTATTGTCTGTTGTCTCCTGCTTTAATCCCTCATTTCTCTCTTTTATTCATCATTCCATGGATGGATGGGATGCCTTCCCATTGTCTGTGTGCAAGATGAATATCAGCACAGTTTATCTTAAAGCAGAGCTCTTTGGGAAGCTCCTCATGGCCAGCTCACCAGAGGGAGACTTCCCCCCGACAGAAGTGTTAAATATTAAATTTGGACCGACCTTGAGCATCCACCCAGGCACAGCTCATGAGGGCTGGCATCGATCTCATCATCACAGCTTCACCTGGACAAGAATCTCTTTCCTCCACAAACGAGATGTGAGATAATATTGACCAGACCTGCTCATAAGAATCTCTGGTTTTTGTACCAACAGTTTGCTTTGAATTAAAATTGTGGAGTTACAGGAATTTGCATTATTTTTCCAGTGAGGTTTAAAACACTTTATCCTGAGTGAGAACTTCTGATCACTTAAAGAAAAACGAGTTTCTACACTTCTCTAGATCAAAGGAGGAAGCTCAGTGCAGTGAGTTTTTGCACAAAAGCCAAATCAGGGAGATACAGTCTAAACGCCTTGTCTTCTTCTTTTCCTTTCTTCTTTTTTTTTTAGTCCTCGTAATTCTTGGCCCTCTTTGATGTTTCTGTAAGGGCATAGATGTTATAGCATGAGAGTTCAGATTCTTGGTCTGGAAATCAAAAGGACGTCAGAAAAACTGGGATTTGCCATGACTTTTTTTGAGTTGGAGACTGCAAAGAAACAATGGCCCATTGGATGTTCTTGATCAGTGCTGAAACTGGGGAAGTCCATAGACATTCCCAGGAGAATTAATTAAAAAGAGGCCAAAGAGCCCTTTTCCAACCACAGTTAAAGAATTTGTTCGAAAGTCTTGTCTTTTTTAACTAGAAATTATACTCTTTAAACTTGCATTTTATTAAAAAGGTCTTTCAAATACTGGAAAATTGGCATAAAAGAATGAGTAAATTAAATGCCTAAGAGGAGAGAAGATTTTTAGTTTTTTTTTTAAACTACCAATATACTGAACACAAGTATTGCCACCAGGCTCAGGATTTCTGCCTTGTTTCGATGTGTGATTCCATTAATTATCTCTTATACACCTTGGGGGGAAATTACTCAGAAAAAGCCTTTGATGGAATGACATTGTATCCCTACTTTTTTAATAAACGTTGAAAAAAAGTTTATAATATGCATCAGAGATCGCTGAGTCACTCTCCAAAATCAAAGTACTTTCTTAATACATGAAGTTGCAAAAATAAAAGGCTTTTTTTTGATGACAAGCACAACAAAAGTACTTCAAGATTTCTTTATATGCACGTAGAGAAGTGAACTAAGGGGGCAAATTCTGGTCACTTCCTTCCTTTGTGAATTACCTTCACCTACTGCAGAATGTCACCCCTGAGCCAGAGGTGACTGATACCTTAGGTCTGAGCTTTCTTGTTTTTCAGATTTTGTGCTGCCTATGGGTGCAGTTCTGAGCCTCATATTAAGTGCCAGTCAGCTCTCTTCACAGGGTAGGTAGACAAAGCAAATCCATTTCCTGCTGAGGACCAAGGATAACTTTTAGGCCCCAAAGCACAAACAACAGTGAACTGAAGGGAGGAACAAGAAGGATGAGACCTCACAAACTGAAGCTGTAATTGGACAATTAAACCCCAATATTCAAATGGACCAAAATTTATAAAAGTGTGAGACCTCGTTGGTCTCACACTTATTTATAAATTGGTTGTCCAATTTTTGTGACCATTCTTAGTCCACCTTGGGTGTAGCCCTGGTCAGGCCCTGTCCTGCCCAAGGTGTATCATAAAGGCCTTTCAATAAATATCTATTTTATTCTCTAGCTCTGTCCTCTGACCTCTGTTCCAGGTCAGCCTTCCCAAGGCATCATGTCTTGTCCTCTTTGCTGAGGTCTGTGATTTCTCACTGTTCCCAGGGAAGGGAGGAGAAAACAGGAGCCCAGCTCTGCATGAAACTGCTGGGTGTCCTTGGATTCAGTCTGAAGTTGTCCTCCTCCATTTCTATTGATTTCATGCAGGGCCTGGGTTTTACCTGTAAAGTGCTTTGAGATCCTCTGAGTGAAACTACTTCTGGAGTGCATAAAATTATTGCATTGACTTTTGAGGGCAGATGACAGTACAAAACTATGCTTTAAACTATGATTTTAGAAAGGGAGAGAGAGAGAACAACAAGCATCTGACAGCTTTGTTAATCATACAACTTGCAGCAATAGGGGTTTTTTCAATGCATCAGGTCTTTGTGTATATTTCTGATGGATCAGTCCATTTATATTCTGGAGGGGCTCTACAGGAATTCAACTCATATTTCTTCCATCAACACATTTTTTCAGCAACTTCTTAGCATGTCTGATGTATTAGGAACATATTGTGGAATCAAAAATGTGTCAGGAGTGAGACATACACTTCTGACACTTGCCACATAAACTGAAGGTATTTTACTCTCATAGGAATCCCAGCATCGTTTTGAGAAATGTCACTCATAAGAAAAGAGAACCCCCTACCTTCCTCACCAAGCCTTTTAAATATCAAATATAGCACTTAAACATGTAATTAATTTCCTCTTAGTGCCAGTAGCTCATATAATCCTTTTTTTGATTAGAAAAATGTATTATTTTGCTATAGTAATGAGGTTGGCAGTGCTGCAAATATGAACACAATAAAATCTTGTTTCCATTCAGTTCTATTTCCATATCACCACTTTCTACAGAGCTGAACCCCAGGAAGACCATGGACTTTTCCTCTATCAATTTTTATGGGGAAATAAAGGTTTTAAAGCAAATTTGCTCTGTGCTTTTCATGGAAATAAAATGACTTTTTCTTAGAACTTAGTGAATTTCCTACTGAAAAACTTGTATGTTATCAACACGCCCTCACAGATTAGGGAGCTGCAGGGATGGAAGCTGGAGTTAAATGTGATTGCCTGGGTAAAATCTCTTTATAGAAATGCTGAATATACTAGCTTTATAATGCAGTAGCATCTTCATAAATCTAAAGTATTTTTAAGATAGGCTTCCTTTGTTACAAGATCTGGTTTAGATCTTGCTGTCTAGTGATTACAGATTTTTTGTGCAGCTTGAAGAAATGTCTTTGACTTGCTCAGAGAAAAAATGGTTGTCAGTGTTTCAGGCTCAATTTGAACAAAATTTCCTTTGTGATGGGGCCCTTTCTCACTGGAGAAGGCTGTGCACTGGGTGTTTCAAAGGCAACCTGGACAGAGGAGGCTGGACCTGTATCAGCTGGAGAGATGATTTAGCTCAGCAGTTCAGCCTAAACTGAAGGCTCAGGCTTCCACTTACCCCAGGCTTACCCTGTTCAGGGAGTCAGTAATCCCCAGAGAGCTGTGCCAGTGCATCATTCCCCCACCTGCATATTTGGTTCCTCTGAGTGATAAAACCTTGGAGCTGATAAAAGTCTCCACAGGTCCCTGCAGCAATGAGGGCTGAGATAACATTCTTTAATGTGGTCTGCTGAAATGGATGTTGTATATTTTTACAACAGATAATGCTGGGTATTAAAAGAGGAGTAAACTGAGTGTTCCTTACCTCCACAGGGCCCCAAAGCACCAGCAGCACAGTCACTTCCAAGCCTCTCAATGCCTCTGGGGCTTCATGTCTAATAGTCCAGGATGGATGTATTTGCCATGGATCCATTCAGCTTTTCAAACCCAGTTTAACTTTGGATTCCCAAATAACTTTTGCAAATGCCACAGTTTTGGTGTTTTGAGAATATTTATTTCCATTGTAATTTAAGATATTCTTCTTATTCACTTTGAAGGTGACCTCTGAGCACCGTGCAATAAAAGCATTAGGTAGATATAGGAGTTAAGGCCAAATGAGAGTCCCTGAGTTTTCCATGGAAGAGGGCAAGGGTAGGATGCTGAGAGGGTTCTAAGCCACCCCGGGTACTTTCCCCAGACCCAGAAATATGAAACTTAAAAGCTTCCAGACTCTGACTCAGTGATTTTGTATTATACAGTTTTAAAGGAATTTTTCTTCCATCAAAATGTCTAATATCTCTCTGAACACTTGAAAATTTTCAAGATCATCCCATGGCAAGGAGTCTGATAATTTAAATCTATGCTGTGTGGAAAAGCAGCTTAGTCCTTCCAGTGCATTTTGCTGCTGCTCACTCTTACTGCAGTGGTTTATCATGCGTCCTTCAGCTTGCTTTCAAATTCCTGGAACCTGCAGGTCTCTTTTGGTGCAATGCTTGCCACCCAAAGAGAAAACAGCCTCAGGCACCTTCTTCTTTCCATGGGAACACTACAGCTTTGCTCACCCCTCTGGCCCCACCTCTCTTCCAGCTAAGAACACTCAGTTGTTCTGTACCTTAAACACACCTAAAGAGCTCTGACACACCTGTGGTGGATGATTTCTCTCTACAAAAGTCACACCTATTCCCTTGATATATCTATATTTGTGCCCACTGATTATTTTATATTATAGCTTTAAATTATTTTCCTGGTGTGGAAGTCAAATACACTCATCAGACACACTAGCAAACAAACATATTTTCACTGGTATAGCAAATAGTTATTTCAGTCCAAGTAATAGTTCTCTGGATCCCCTCGAGTCATTTTTATTGAAGAACTGATTTTTAACAGAATTTCTCTGCTGATATCACTGCTGTAACCAGTGATAGGTTACACACTGCTGCAGGTAGTTTAGCAATTTGCTGTTGGAATTCCTTTAAACTGAAAACTTCATTTGGCTCTCCTCCATCCACATACCCTTCAGAAGGACGGTAAACCAGGAATTTGGGGTTCACTGAAGGTGAGCCTGTACAAATTGCAGGGTCCTTTCTGGTTCTAGACAGAATCAGTGGTGGTGGCAGAGCTTGTGTGTCCTCCAAAGAGAACCCAAACCATGCACACCAAGCCCAGGATGAAAACCAGTGCAAATCCTGCATGGGGGACTGCTGCTGGGGAATTCAGTTCCAAATCTCACCAAGGCTTGGAAGCAAATGGCTAAGTAAGTTGAAGCTTTAGACTATATGTTTTTGGAAGAAGAGTTTCAATTTACCAAAGCAAAGCTCTGATCCTTGCTGGGTCTCTCAATGCTACTTTGATACACTTCACAATCTTGAAAATTGCTCTGTGTCCTTTGGAAGCAATGCACATATCTGTTTATGTAAACTAAAATAGGAATAACTCAATTTCCAGGCCCCAAGAAGGGCTACTGGATCCCCATCCGTGTGGCTGGAGGTTTAGGGGGGTTCTTTAACTGCTTGTAGAAACATTCCCAAAACTCCTGCCTCTCAACAGGCCATTGCACAATATCTCCTTTATCTTGCCCAGAGCAGTGTGAGTCCACAGGGTGTCTGTCTCCCATGTCCTCCCTGTCTGGAGCTGCTCCTGGTGTGTGGCCTCTCCTTTGTTGGTTGGGAAAGGCAATGGCCACTGCCTGGAGAAATGGCTTTGGAAAGGAAGCTGGAGAGACAGCAGGGCACAGCCCTGTCTCCCTGCCCAGCAGCACAGCCTGGTCAGCAGCACTGGGAGGAGTCAGAAGCCCCAGCTCCCTTCTCAGCTTTGTTCTTCACCAGGGCCTGTGCTCCTGCAGCTGTGGCCATCTGGGTGGCCCTGGGCTCCCTGGGCTGTGGAGGGAGAGGTGGAACCAGCCCATGGGCCAGGATGAGTCCTCGTGGGTGGATGACAGGAGTTTCCTATTCCTCTCTTTTGGCCAGGCAGGAGGCTTGGGGCAGCACATCAGCTTGCAGACTCTGGAAACCCAAATAGGAACATGATTGGAAGCAGGCTTTTTTCAGATCTTTTTTGTCCCTACAGATGGGGATGTTTATAGACAGACTAAACAGAGCTGCAGTTTCCTCAGGGGGCATCCTGGGAAGAGGGACATGTGTGCCACCATCTCTCATTAAACCCTTCACACTAGGGACACATGGGATACAGCTCTGAAGGGCAGTATTTGGCCCCTTTAGCCACTGGATTAAAGCCCATTTGCTACCTTTGCAATCACCTGTGGCTGCAGCCAGCAAGGCAGGGTACCATGAGCCTCACTCATTTCTCTGCATGGAAATAATAGCCAATCATATAGGAAATAATTAGATCTGCTCAAGTGAAAAAGATCAGATTGGGTTATACCACCAACCCTGCCCTCTCCTAATTTAAACTGACCAATTTCTTCCAAATTAATGTTCCAAATCTTTATTTCATGTGCAGTGTGTGGGAGCCAGATATTCACACATCCAACCTTGTGCCTCTCCATCTCAGGAAAATCAGTCTCTGTGTGTATCAGACACTTGGATACCGTCTGGGGTCACAAAGACGCCACACACTGACCCCTCCCTCTCCTCTGGAGAAATGCCCTAATCAGGGGACAGTCCTGACAATGACACAAAGACAAAGCAGCTCTGCTGCCTCCTTCAGACCTGACACCACACCAGTGTCCTAAGCGCAGGGCATTAGCAGATGACAAATAGGTGAGGGGAAAAGGGAGCTTAATGAGGGGAGGAGGTGTGTGGGGGAAGAAAGCAAGCAGCAGTGCTCATTAGAGACACAGGGAAATGATGCCTTTCAGACCTGTTCTCTCCCTTTTGCTCCCTCCATTCTTCAGACAGATGAGTTACCCACGGCGCACACAGCGCGGGCGTGCTTCCTCAATTATTAATGGGAGATGCTTTGTTTTATTTAATGCCACGGTTTTGATTAGTTTGTTCTCCAGAGACACCCTTTTTCTTCTCCCCTCCCTCGTCTCCCTGTTTCCTCCTCTTTTCTTTGATCTACCTCCAATCCATTTTTTAACCCCTCACAGGGAATGATGCTGTTTTTGCCACCAGGTGTTTTGCTCAGCTGGGCTCAGGTGAGTCAGGCAGGCACAAAGGGCCATACATTGCCAGAGCCCCTCCTTGGGAGAGAGTGAGCCAGGCTAGAAAATAATGAGAACTGGCAGCTCTGATGATCCAAAGCCGAGAAACATATGCCTGGGCTGCCTCTTTCATCTCTGTAATTGGGTTTTTCTAGTCCTGTCAATTAGGGCCTTTTTCCTCTTCCTCCTGCCCCGGTGAGTCTCCGTTCTCAGTGTGAGTGTCTGAATGGCTGATCACAGGGGTGGCCCTGGGGTAACTGGCACAGGGGTAGGTTTGTACATCATCACAGGAGCCCACTGGAAAATCCTGCAGTTACTTTGACACAAGAGGGAGGACTATTTCTGCCAGAGAGAGATGGGACACCTCTGGGCTCAAGGAAGTGCAATTCTTCTTTCCTCTTATCTCCAGAACAGCCTGGGTGCTACAAAGACAAGGCAACGGGGTTTTTTTTCCTGCTTCCACTTCCAGCTGTGAAGTTTATTTCCAATGGAGCATTTACAAAGAATTACTCTTAGCTACAGCAAAGCCCACTGCTCCTGCAGTGATGGTCAGAGACTGATTTGAAGTAGACAGCATCAGTTCTGTGAGAGCAGTGTCTGCAGAGGATGACTCCTTACCTCCCCTCCATCTGGCCTTGCACCTTTTCTCAAGCCCTGGCCCCAGCTCTGGACACCTGGGGCCCTGAGGCTGCAGACAGCAGGCCAGAGCCAGGGAAATCTGCTGTAATCCAGCCTGGACAGCCTGTCTCCTGGTGGGAAAATGTCAAACTCAACAGCTCAGGAGCTGGTGAAAAAGGTGAGGGCTAAGTTTTAAATCCTGCCAAATAATGAATAGCTCATCTCATTGTTGAGCAGGACAAAACCTTCATGGCTTTTATTTCCAACACAAACAGCAGCTCATTTCAAAGGGGAATGCAAGGCTGGGAACCTCAGCTGTCGGGCTGGGGGCAGTGACTCTGTGTCAGCAGTCACCCCCGTGGTCACCAGCACAGTCACCACTCTGCACGAGCTGGAAAACATTGAGAATTTTTTCCATGAAGTGGATTTGAAGATAATTTTGTCCCATAAAAGAAGAGGAAAAACGATTAACTTTGAAAATCTTATCTTTGAAAATACTAACTATGAATTTTATGTTGCTTAAGAAGACCTCCCCCCCCTGCTCCTTTTTATTGTAAAGGTAAAGTGGAAAAAAAAAATTAGTTTTTGTTGGCAATTGCAAAACAAGATTTAAAAAGGGTTACTTGAACATCAGTGTATGCAAAAATTCCAGTTATAAATACAGCTGCAGCAAGCTGATAAAACCCTTCCTTTCTCTTGCTCTCTCCTTGTACTTTTTGATCCAGTGTTTGGAATTCTGTTGAAAGCACCTGATATTTTGTGATTCGGGGTAGATATGAGCAGCCAGAGAGGTGCTGCCCCAGGACCATCCTGGACTCTGCATTTCATACCTGTTTGCAGATATGGATCCAGCTGCATCTAAACTCTCTGTAGCCTTCCAATTGGAAGGAAACTGATTTTCCAGAGAATCTATGTTACTACAGATTACAGATACTGCAGCTTAAGCTCTCCTTTCTTAATCACTTAATCTTAAGTGGAGTTGCAAATTAGACTTAAAAGATTGCTTTTTGTATATATATATATAAAATCTGCATTAATTTTCCTGCCAGGCTGTTCCCCAAAGGGACACATGGGGGTAGGTGGCTGTGCATGTCTGTGCATGCAGGGACATGAGCCACATGCTCTTTATCCTTCACCAGTTTTCCACCTGAAAAAAAATCCTGCAGTGACCAAGTACTGTCGTATTTCATACAAAACTCATCTTTGCACAACCAAATATGTTTATCTGAGTAGCTGTCAGCAGCAGACATCTGGGGGTAGTTATACATCAGCCTTGCTGTTTAAAAGAGAAATAAAATGTGGTCAGGTTCAAAGAAGACAAATTATTTCACAAGCCTCAACAGCAATTAAAGGTGCATTTCATTTCCATGTGATGTATAGCAGGTGTCTGTTGCTGGCTGTCCCTGTCTGTGCACATGATTCCCTGGAACTGCTCCCTGCACAAGCATCAGGGAGATGCAGCAGAGGAACACAGGTCCCTCCCTCCCCAGAGCTGTGCTCTGAGCACACCTGCAGGGATGTGATGGTTTTCCAGCCATTCGTGGGCCCTGTGAGGAGGAAGAACCATTTGGATGGAATGGGAAAGGGGCTTCCCAGAATCAAGCACTGGAGTAATTAATGCTCCTGAAGAGTGAACTCCAAGGAGTCTGTGACTGAGAACAGAGATGCACTGATGTGTCTGCTTAATCAGGGCAGAGTAATGAACAGATCCACAGAGTCTGCATGGATCAAATCCCACTTGGATGCTGTGACTGAAATTACACCAGACTTCGTTGAATATTGAGGAATTATTCTAATTTAAGACAAAGTGCCCTACCTGCAGGGGACTGACACCTCTCCAAATCTCATGGGAGCTGGTGAAAATGAGAGAAGAAAACTGAAACCACACCTGAAGTTTTCCTGACACACGACATACAGTTAAGATAAAATCTTTAAAGCTATATCAAGATAAATATGCTGCAGTTCTTGCTGGCCACTCTTTCTAGTCACCAAGAACCCAAAGAGCAAGCCATAAAATCAGCTTTTAACCTGGACCTTTCTATCTGTCAGAGGACAGTGGCCTGAATAATAAGCTCAGCCTTAAAGCTCTAGCTGGTCTCATGCTGCCAACCCATTCATCACAAAGCAATGATATGCTTTTTTTTTTTTAAGAATTGGCAACAAAACAGGCTATGTCATTTTAAAATTTAACCCTGAATTCTCTTTAACAATAAATGAGGGCATAATTTTAAGTTTTGGGCCTTTAATTAGTTTACACTTTTTAAAACAAATGCAGTATTTGTATAATGCTGTACATTTGCTGCTCCTCCCAGGCTTTCTCATTTATTTCCTCTTCTTCCATCGTCTCAATTACCATAGAAAGTGGATAAATGCCAGTGAACACAGACGCAGCTTACGACACCTCTGAGTCCCCAGGAGGAGGGCGGGTCCCTGGGGGCAGAGCCTGAGCTCAATGCAAATTTCAGGCGAAGCAGAGGAGGGACCAGCACCTGCCTCTTTCACACTCGAGAGAATGATCTAATTGCTGGCTATTAGTCCTCTATATGACTCAAAAACCTGTCTGTGCTTCTTACTAAATCTTAACCTGGGACATAATCATTGGGAATTAGAATTAGATGTTGAAATTATTTGGTGCTGTAAAACTGGCAATAGGCAAAGTCAGGGGAAGAAATCCTTTATCTTGTAGATTGGTTGCCTACAGGAAGCACATTGACACAGTGTAGTGGTTTGAAAGCAAAACGAGTGAGAGGCTCCAAGTCAGAAATGCAATTTAATAGAAAGAAGAAAAATAAAATAAAATAAAATAAAATAAAATAAAATAAAATAAAATAAAATAAAATAAAATAAAATAAAATA
>JBBMKD010000053.1:6913916-6990004 GCA_037834095.1 Argya squamiceps
GCTTGGCTCTTCCCCCTGGGCAGAGCATCTCACAATGGGATAATGAGTCATACAGGGGGTCCTTGATGGCCCATTAATGAGAGATAACTCCCGGTGGGAGTTATCTATGAGCCATGCAGAAAACCCATTAACAAAAGACCTGTTAACAGAAGACCCATTAACAGAAGAGGGAGGGGGAACCTGGAAGAACACTGCTTCAACAATTGGTTTTAACAGTTCATGAAGATGGTGATAGAATACTTTGTGCATATCTTATACTACAACCCAGGACACACAGCTTAAGCTTGTTTGGGTACAACAGCCTCAGGATTTTCGGCCCCAATTTTCAGGCACCTCAGATTGTGCTTTGGCAAGTAGACCTGTTATCCAAAAGAGTCACTGTTACTCCAGAAATGCCAACATCAGTTTCAGAATTAGATTCCTGCTTCCCAAGGCTGTGGTGCTTTTCTAGGAAGTGTCCCCAGATGCCCAGGTCATATTCTATTCTCTTCTTGCCAGTCTCAAACAGCCCCCCTGATTTCCCTTGTCTGAGCAGACCCTAAACAAATTCTGACCCCTAGGAACCACCTTCAGTGAAATGAAGGAGATCAAACCCACAGAACACACACCTTTTGTAGAAATTAAGAGCTTTGCCATCTCCTTCAACCTCCACCAACTCTTGCTGAATAACACCCAATGTGCTCTAGCCATAAAGAACAGCAGAGAAGTTGATTTCCCACTGTAGCTTTTTTTTTTTTCCCCATCTTCTTTCCAGCTTGTCTGAAATCCTCAGATCTGCTTCACTACATCTTGACAGCTCCAGCACGCTGGTGGCAGGAGCAGGATCCCACTGAGGAGCAGCTGATCCCTCCCAGGTCCCGCTGCCTCCCGGTGAGTCCCATCTGCGCTGGGAGCACGGGGAGCTGAGCTGGGGAAGGGCAGCAGATGTCTGAGCAGAGCCAAGTGCTGAGCCTGGCCTGGGCCAGGAGCCTGTGTCACAATGCCATGGCCAGGCTGGGTCCCCTCCACCTGCTCTCTGTGCTCCCTTGAGGGGAGGATTCCTCTTTCATCCCGGATAAAGGCGGGGAGGTCACGCTGTGCTGGTGGCAGGAGTTAAATGCAGCACTCGTGTTCCATAACTGAGAAATGTGGAGTCACAGGAGGCAGCAGGGAGGGAATGGCTTTGAAGTTTAGCTTCAGTGCCTCCCTCTGGGGTTTTTTTTTGGTTTCTTTTTTTCCTTATGCTCGTTTTTTGCTTTTTAAATATATGTATTTTAAATGGCTATGTAAATAAATGAGGATCTGGGAGAGGATCTGCCACAGTACAGAAAGGAAAGAAGTTTCTATGCACCAGACAAAGAAATAAAACATGAGAGGACGTGGTACAGCCCCTTCCCTTGGTAGCAGTCGTTAATAATACCAGGCTGGAGCAGTGGATGTTCACACCTTTCCGTGCTGCACTTCTCTGCACCCTCGTGTGTTTGCTGCTTGCAGCTCCTAATTGGAAATTTTCTCCTGCTTAAAGGCCCCAGGGGGGAAATATCAAAAAAGGAAGAATCTCCAACTTGCTACGAATCCCAAGTTCAGGGGGAAGCCACCCAAAACCCTTCCAGTCCTTCCTATGAGCTGTAGGGTGAAACAGAAAGTGTTCCTCCAGGATCTGGAGTCCAGGTAGTTAATGGATACTCTGCAGTGATTTGTCATAAAAGAAAAAGAAGCAGGAAAAAAAGCAGTGAAAGAGGGGGGAAGAGGTTCTTCTCTTTTTCCATGAGATTGTATTTGTTTCCTAACTGAATTAAAAATCAAAGCAGAATATATTGTCTTCAAATGAAAGCAATTTTTTAAAGTTGTCTTTCCAAATTTGCGGGCATTTAAAAATATCAAAACAAATAAAAAGAAAGTGTTAAATTGCTTAAAACAAACTGAGCAATGTGTGGCTGAGATCACTCAGTGCTGTGATAGGCACAGTACTTACTCTTTCATATCTTCTCCTTTCAGGCTGGAGACCAGAGAAGGAAAAAAATACTCATTAGATGATGAACAGCAAGTCAGAACTGCTTCAACACTGGAGCTCAACACATTGTGAGAGATTTTAAGGTCATTTTTCTAGACAGAAAAGGAAATGATTACAGGAAATATTACACTTCATGCTTCTGCAGCTGGATTAAGTGTTTTATTACTTACCACTGAGGACACTTCTGTTTGACACAAATATATTTGTAAGAGTATTTTATTAAATTACAGCAAACATCTGAATTCAGAGTGGGGCTATTGAGAAGCTAAATGTAAGAAGAATTGACATTACAGTGTCTCAGCAGCAGTAAAGCTGTAATCAGTGTTGACAGATATTACTCATGTGCTTTAGGCTCAACAAGAAGCTGTTCAGATACCACCACGGAGAAGAAAAGTGTGAATTATCAGGAGTTCCCTAGGAACACAGCACCATGGAGAAAGGCTCTCCAGAGACACTTCTCCCTATTTTTCACCAACAGCTCTACAAAACTGAGGGCTGTATGTAAATAACTGGTAAATCCTTTGGTATTCAGAAAGATTTGGCATATTTGTTAATAGTTCTGCCTTCTGACCATACATACATACATACATACAGCTGCATAGACAGTTTATCCATCATTTTCAGTTCTGGCCCCTGAAGCTGTAGACAAATTATAGGCAGAAAATTAAACTGTCCCACTGAGTGCTTTTCAAGCAAAATTTTAAGGCTTGTTTCATGAATTTTTTAATTACCGTTTGATTTTTTTGAATGTTTGGAAACAGCAGTTTTAGATTATTGATTTTGCTACTTCTGGGAGGAGAATTAGATTAGGAAGGGCTGGTTGCTGGTGCCTGCTGTATCCTAAGACACCCTGCAACAGCTTGGCAGGGCAGAATCCCATGTCAGGGCAGCTGAAGGGCAGCAACCCATTCTTTCTTTCTGCCTTGGACATGGGAGGCAGGAAGAGAGGTATAAAACAGCATCAACACTGGGATCCTCTTATTTAAGTAATTGTTAATTCCAGGCCAGAAGGAAATTCTATTCAGCAACAATTAAACCAGTGTTCTGTAACAATGTGGGTGCAATATGACCCATTTTTTTTTGTTACCTGGCACATGAGAACTGCTGTGCAGGGAACATTTTTTACATTTCAAATATGTTAGAGGCATTTTCAAAGGGTTAAAGGCCTTTTGCTCATCATAGGACAATGAATTTCCCAGAGGAACATTCTTAGGCTTATCCCATATTCCTTTCACTCTGTTTTGTAGTCCTGGGAGTCATTAGTGCACAGGTACATCTCAAGACATTTTTGCAATACCTTAGGAATTGCACAACTGAGATTGCTTCCCCTCTCCAGCATGTAAATCATCCCTAAAAGGGTTTTCCTGGAAAACAATTCCTTACATTCTTTCCCAAGGGTATGTGCTCTTTTATTTGTCAGGGATCAAAATGCTTATGTGGCAATGCACAAGGAGATATTTAAACCCAGAGTGCTTTGAGGTGGCAGCAGCTTTTTCTTCACTTCATTTTTTCTCATTCTTTTTCCCATTCATCCTCTGAGCCAGAGGCTCAGGGAAAAAAAAAAAAAAAAAAACAACAAAAAAACCCCCAAAAAACAAAACAAAACAAACAAACAAACCCACCCAACCACCAGAAAACCCCCACATTTCAATGGTTGTTCAACGCCTTAATGTGCTGAAACCAGCCAGTTTCTCTGCAAAATTCACTTAGGCACCAGCTGTTTACCTGTAACTTCTTGTTGTGGACAACATTTTTTTCCTTTACAGATTCCTTGGACTGCTATTCTCCTTACTCAAACCTTGCATGTAGTCAGGAATGTCTCTTGCAGAGCTCCATCCCACGCAGGTCAGGGGGCAGGATGGGACCCTCAGAGATCTGCAGCACTTCTGCTGAAGTCTTTGGACCACAACAAGCACAATTTTCTTTAAGTCTCCAGCCTGCCATGAGCAGCAGGTGCCAGATGCATGAAACAAGGTACTACATATTTGCTCCTAATTAAAAAATCTTCATGAAGTACCCAAATCCCTCAAGGATTTCCAGGGATCAAACCCAACTGAGGACTCCCACTCAATTGCATCTCTCTGAAGACAGACACAGGCAGTCTTTCCCAAAGTTAAATGTCCTGGGTGGTGATGTTGGATGAATGCTCATGTTCCAGGGATTTTGTTAGGAATTAAAAGCCAAGACCCAGGTCACTGATAGATTGCAGTTTGGCCATTCACATCAGGACTGAGATTTACATAATTAGGCAAGAGGCAAGAGCTTTGGTGACCAACATACAGAGCATTTCAAAGTCTCCAACAGCCTATGAGTTCAGACAGACCACCAGCTCTTTGGGCTGATCTCCTGCTGGCTGTGCCAGAGCAGAGGGAGCTGCTCCATTCACTGACTCCACAGGGAGTCCTTCCTCCAGACTCTGTTTTGCTGCTTCACAAAAAAAAAAACCAGTTGCAGTTTAGGTGGGATTTCTAGTTTCTGGAAGTCTCCCTCAAAAGGATGCTGGCTGATAAAATCCTGCATTGTTTTTTTCCTGGTGTTAGCGACCCTGAGACAAAGCCACTGGAAATGATAGCACCATGTAGAGAAGTTCAAGGGTCTAATGCAACAAAGGACCTGTGTGTTCAGCTCTTTTTCTCCTTTGCAGGAGAAAAGTCTCATTCTTTTTTAGTTTCCTCTCTGGAGAGAGCTTTATTTAAAATTCTGTTTGTACATCCTTTTTTTTTTTCTTTAGTGCCTTTGGGCCTTGAGGAGTCTGGAAGCTCAGGAATTCAAACTTCAAGAAGGTTGTTTAGAAAAGAATCTGCAGTGTGCTACAGCATTTTGTAAACCCCAGATGCAGACTGGTGCCTTTGATTATTCATACATGCCATTCAGGCTCTGCCTCTGTCAAACATTTTTTATTTCCACACTATTGGATGAAAAATTCCCCATCCAGCAGTTGCCTTGTGAAGCAGAAAATGCTAATGTTTGTGTCTATTGCAATGTACCTCTGGCAGGAAAAACAGAGGCTCTGTGCAGGGAAATCTTAGTGTTGTCAACCCCTGCTTTTCAGGTAGAATATGCACCTATGTCATATTTTTATATAAACACTGTAGGTTGGTCTCAGCAGAGAACAAAGAGCTTAAATTTATGGCTTGCCTGACTGTGGTTGTCCCCTGCAGCTCATTTGACTATTCATCATGCTCCACACCATCAGCCCTTCATACAGCTGAGGATGTCACCTATCAGAGGATAAACCCTTTGGTCATGTCATAAATTTAACATTATACATTAAATATCTGTATTATTATAATACTGACATAAGATGTTTTATATGTATTAAATCTTTAGAACTCCCTACAAAGAGATTCTGACTGTCATGTCCTCCTCAGGCTGTAGCTCCAGTAATTATACAATATTCCTCTCATAATGGGCCAGAGTTTCAACTGGTTCAAAAGCCAAAATGGATGAAACACCACTACAGCAGTTCTGTCAGTTCACACCATGATGGACTGGCAGCACCTTCCTCCTCTTCACCCCTTGTCCAGCTCTCCAGGGATGGAGCCCCAGCTCAGCTTTACCTGCAGCCTGGGGCAGCACAGCTCAGCAGGCAGGGGAAGGAGGTTTGATCCTTGCTAGGCTTGGAAAGGTTGGGCTCCACAGACAGGAATTCCACCAGGAATATTTTCTTGCCTTGGGCTGTCTTGTAATTCCAGCTGTCCCCATTTCTACTCCCCAGGCCACTCTGGGCGGGGGTTTACCCGAGGTGACATTCCCCACTGGCACTTAAAATGGGACCAGACACCAATATTCAGGCACCTAAAATCTGCTGATGCCCTTACCTAAGCCCAAAAGAAGAACCCAGAACAACAAGAGAGGCACCCAGCTGAAGGGTGAGGAATGTGATGAGGCACTGGAACAGGCTGGTCTGAGAGGCAGTGAAATCTTCTCCTCGGAGATGGCAGAATTATAGAATATCCTGCAGCAGAATGGATCCAGAGGGATCATTGAGTCCATTGACATAATAAAAATAGCTGGAGGAGGTTGTGAGTAACCTCCCCTAAGCTGCCCCCCACTTTAGGGTGCATCAGACACATCCAGAGGTCCCTTCCAACCTGGATTATGCCACCAGCTCAGGCTGACAGATGGGATAGGATGAGACCCACAGGACAGACAAATAAGATTGGGGTTGCCAACAAAAGGTCTTGCTCTTGACCCTCCAGAAGACATGGGGAGAGGGATTTGCATCTCAGCCAGTGTCATGTTATGGTTTGATTTTCCAGAGAGGAAACACAGCTTGAGAACAAGTGTATTTATTTGATTTTCATTAGCTAGGCACAAAAATAACCCATGTCAGCTGAACTCTCCTCGTGCTTTTCAGTTTTACAGATTTTTCTCAGAAAGCTTCCAAAATTTAGAAATATTCCCAGGCAACCTTCCAAAATTCAGAAAACAGAGAATATTGAACACTATTTCCCTTCTTCTAGACTCCCTCATTAATTTTAATCAGCAGGGAATATATTTTCAAAGTGGCACTTAGAGGCAGACAAATCATGTTAAAAAGTAAGGGTATTTCCATCCCTAAATCACCATGACCAGCTTGAAATCATACCTGAAGGCAGCTCATTATCCTGCCCAGGCAAACAGCAAGGCAGAGGGAAAACTCAGGGTGCCAGAATAAGCCTGAGGATTTTCTGCTTGAGGAACTTACATCCTTTGCACATGCTTAGGAAGGATCCCAGGAGCAGGATCCCCATCCCTGGGCCCTGTGTCTCACAGGAGCTCTGTGTAACCTTCTTTTCGCTGCCTGCTCCCTGGAGCACCCACTCCACAGAGCATCAGAGTCTGTTTTTTAACACAGGGTGAAGGAACAGATGTTGACTCCACAGGTCTACACCAATATGAACAATACATCAGCCAAAATGGCATCTCCATCCATATCCTCTCCCTCCACAGACAAGATGTCAGGTTAATTGGTGCTCTGGACTTGTGTTCACATGCTGCATTTTTGTTTTAATTACACCTCATTAATTTTCACCTTCCAAGCTTACAAAGAGCACTGAGAAACCCAGATACTCACTCCCATTTTTCATGCACCTTCATTTCTTTCCATTCTGGGCACGTGACATGCACAACACATCAACACCAGAACACTTGGTACCAGGAAGTTCAGACCCAAGCACAAAACCATTTATTCTGCTGAGTTCCTACTGAGCTCAGTGGGATGTTCAGGGTCTCACCAGGGGCAAAGAGCTGCAATGGTTTGCTGAATTGGAGCCTTGAGGAGGAGGCCAGGACCACACTGTGAGCTAGAAAGTGCTCTAAGAATAAAACCCAGGAGCTTCCTGGCTCTTTGTTCCCCATTCAAGACACAGGATCAGGCTTCCTCTCTCCACTGTTTTCATGTAAGAGCAATAAGGGATGACACAGGAGCCCACATGCATGATTTGGGGATGGCCTGTGCATCTCTGCACTCACAGTCACTGATGTTCCAGTTAAGCAACACAGAAAACATTTCAGGAGAGGGATGTGACAAATCTGAACATACCTAATTGAGAGAAAATAAACCAGCACAATTAACTGGCTTGAAAGCTAAGATTAAAAATAATTAAACACATAGGTCATGGAATTATCTGCTACAGTGATATGTGGTAAAAACAATGAACTTCAGGGAATGTGACATTTGTAGATTTTCAAGAGCACTAACAACTTCGAATGAGGCTCAACACCACGTTTCCTCAACCCTCCTTACAAAAAAAGAATGTTAAAACACACAAAAAGGAACACTTAATTTTTTACAGAAGAAACTATTAAAGTGGCCCTTCACGACCCAAAGCCACTCATTAAAGCTTTTTTTTGGCACAAAGGAAAAGAACAAACTACACAGATGAGATGACCCAAACAGCTCCCTCTACTTTGTTTTGCTTAATGAGTTATCCTGAGGCAGTTTCCCCCTGGCACAGACACAAAACCTCACCCTGCACAAGCTCTGCTCGTTCTGCTGTGGGCTCCAGTCACATTTAAACACAATGCAGAGTCCAGGAGCTCCTCCTGTGCAGAGCACCCTCTGCAAACATCTCAGCACCACTCCCAGCACCTCCTGGAAAACTCTGACATTCACATGCCTGCAATGCAAACATCTCTGAACTTAAATATCAGCCGAGATATTTCTGAACTGCCTTTGGTGCTCTTTCCATGAGGTAACCCCCCCTCAAAAGAGGTGAAACACAATAATCAGTCAGTCATGGCTGGAAGAAGGATCAAGGAATGTCTGCTAGTCCCCTCCTTCCCACATTTGAGATAATCATGGCATTTTGAAGACAATGAGTGATTTTTGAAACTTCCTTGGCTGAATACTGGCCTTTATGAAGACAGCTGCTTTGAGGGAGTTGCACATAAAAAATGCCTTTACTGAATAGCATCATTAAACTATGCAGGCATTTTCTTAGATGATTTCCTCTTATTTGGAAGCTTAGCTATTCCAAATATCTTCAATTTTATATTAGCTTAAGTTTAGGGATGTCATCATTGCTGCATATTAACTCACTGGCAAAAAAAACCAATTACAAACTCAGCCAGAATGAAATGCAGCAGATAGGGCTAAAATCTTTAGGAATTAGAGTAACTGCTGATAAAAAAGCCATTATCTTTTCCTGAATGCTTGGTTGCACAAATCCAACTCAAGGTGAGAACAAACAAATTTTGGAGAAATTCTTTGGCATAAACTTGTTGACAAGGGCCTATAAAAACAGCTTTTCAGAAGCATTGCTCAGGTCTGAAATCTTGCAGCAAGAAGATGAAAAAGACTTTCAAGCTACTGACCCTTAGTTTCCTCTCAAGCTCCTCTATGCACAACCCTGTGTACCAGGATGACTTAAAAGCTGGGAATGGAAAAAATACACGGACTGAGAAAACCACAATTTAATGTAGCCTGGCAGGGTTGAAATGCCCTTGAAATGGCAGGTGGAAACCAGGATCCCTCACACATTCCTATTTGGATGGGCTCACTGAAAAAATGATGCTTTCCCTGGAGAAAATAGGGGATGCAGGATCTCTGGTACCAAGGGGATCTGCTACTGGAATTTCTTCCATTTCACTGGATAAGTCAACCTGGGTCAAGGGCTACTTTCTGTGGGCATGGCATGTCACTGCTGGGCCAGCTGCTCTTGTCCCTGTCTCTGGAGCACCCCCACATTGAGGAAGGCAGCCCAGCACCGCTGGAGGTGGATATTAGGCTGGGAAGCAGCAGGTTCCTCAGCCAAGGTGAGGATAAGAACATCTGGGCCCACTTGTTGCTGTTGGGATTACACAGCCTGGAGCTGCTGTGGAGGTTTCAGCTGAGCCTGCAGAGTGCAGGCAAAAAAAGGGCAGCTGGGAGTCTCCAGTTATGGGAGCAAACCTCTCTTTGGTCAGAGAACCCATAACATTTACCAGCTTCATTAAAGATATCCTCACTGCTGCCTTGGAGGATGGAGAGCTCAGCACAAAGGGGCACTGTCCCCTGGGGTCACAGGAAGAACATATGTTTCCTCCTGATGGAAGAGTGGCAGCAGCAGCTCAGATTTGTCTGGAGCCTTTTCCCAATTATCAAAACCAGGCTGTGTGAAGAGTCCATCTGGACACCCAGCCAAAAATATTTTGCACCTAAAAGTCATTAAAAAAAAAAAGAGATCAGTAGCTTTGGAGCAAGGGAGCTCTTGAACCCAGAAATCCAAGATGAACTGAAAGAACAGGTTTTTAATCCAAGGCTCCATATATAAAGAAGAAAATTTATATTCCAGTTGAGGCCACAAAACCCCCCAAAATTAACAGTAGTGGATATTTAATTCCAGCTGCAGCCAGGAGTGCAAAAACAGTTCACTGCTAAAAGGAGCAGAAATTTCCAGAAGTATTCTAAAGAGCTTTTCAATTTGCTGGGTTTGAAGTGATTACACTCCAATTAGTGAGGGTGAGATATAAATGCCAAGGGGCTGGAGAATTAAAAAATGCACACAAAGGTACCTTTAGGGAACGAACTCTCATCAGGTCTCTTTGGCCATGTACCTTGCTTGTCAAACAAAAAATGTTGGAGGAGAACAGCTCCTCAACCTCGCCAGCCCACTCACTAGAGAAGGCTGCATTATTTAATATGTTTTGTGAAACCCCTAGGTTTCCCCTGGCCTCCAGCCTAGGAATGGAAAATGGAAAATGTTACAGGTAAAGCAACAGCTTGAGCTGTCCTGAGGTGAGAAGATGGCAGAGGATATAGGATCATTCAGGTTGGAAAGGACCTTTAACATCATTGAATCCAAATGCTAACCCAGCACTGACAAGTCCACCAGTAAACCATGTCCCCAAGTCACATCTTCACACGTCCTTTCAATGCCTCCAGGGATGGTGACTCCAACACTTCCCTGGGCACTTTGTTGCAATGCTGGGAAACACTTCTAGTGAAGAGTTTTTTCCTAATACCTGATCTAAGCCTCCCCTGGTGCAATTTGGTGCCATTTCCTCCTGTTCTATACCTGGAAGAAGAGCCTGACCCCCCCACCTGGCTATAACCTCCTTCCAGAGAGTTGTAGTGACAGGATCCACCCAAGCCTGCTTTTCTTCATCCTCCACTCCCTCAGCTGCTCCTCATCAGCCTTGTGCTGCTGCAGACCCTTCCCCAGCTCCACTGCCCTTCTCTGGACATGCTCCAGCACCTCTGTGTCCTTCCTGAACTGAGGGACCCAGAACTGGGCACAGCACTCCAGGTGTGGCTCCTGATGTCCCTCCAGTCTGGCATTATCCCAGGAGGCTGTCCTAGGGTTTTATTTCAGTAGGGAGGTTAGAAATCCTTGTGGTGAACCCTGGGGCAGCAGTTTGCCCAAGGAAAGGGCAGCAGAGATGCAGCTCAGGATGAGGAGCCTTCTGCCACATTCTGCCAGAGAGGAACTCACCATTTCCACCTGCATCTCCCAGTCTGCTGCTGCCAGCCCAGAAAGGCTTGGAGAAAGCAGTTTTTAGTGGAGATCCTGGAAAAGCCACCAGGAATGTCAGCTAGTAGGGCCCTCAAGGTGGCAGGGCTTGTTTCCCTGCTCTCTGCAGGATCAGCAAGCTCTGCCCACAGCACCCTTGCAGTAACAGGGAGGCTTTGCACAGCACCAGTGGGTACTCCCTGGGCTGGATGCGTGGCTTAGGCCACACTCTGAGACTCTACTTTAGAAGAAAATTCTTTCCCCTGCACCTTTGTGCTAGACACACCTTCCAGCTTTCAGAGCAGACCAGGACACAACCCTGGAGACATCTTTTCCACTGTGTTTCAAGTAATTCTCCCCATTTCCATTCATAATTTAATCTGGATGGGGTTTATGGGCCAATAGAGTGGTGTTTTATCTCAGAGGGTGTGTGGGACAGTCAATGTGGTCCAGGTCATGTCCAGGTCAGTCCTCCAGCTGGAGGGCTGCAAAGCATGCACAGAGGGAAAAGGAGGAACATGGGGGGTGTGCAGAGGGCCAGCAGCCCCCCAAAGGGAGCAATCTCCCCCTTGCAGGCAGATGGCAGAGACTTGAGGAAGAAGAGAGTGTGTTCACACCTAGGGAGATGATTTGGATGCAGGCAGGGAAATGTGGCAGGGTCTGGCTGATTTGGCTGGGCTGCTGCTCGTTGTTATAGCAACAGGAGGAGTCTACTGCCAGCGAGAGGATGGAGCTGAGGATGGGGGACATTTTTAGAAAGCAAAGGAGAGAGTTTGAACGGGGAGAGAGAGAGAAGTTGTAGGTGTGGAAACCAGGATGGCAAACGCAGGCAGATGAGTGGGATTTGTGGGAATGGAGGATTCTCCCCACCTGCATTCTGACAGTCCCATTGCACTCCTCCCCTGGGGCAGAGGGAGGGTCTGGCTGAGGTATCTCTCCTGCTGGGAAGGGGTGCCAGGACACATCAGTGCTCTCTGGAGTGACAACAGGGTGACCAGCACTGCTGGTGGTGTAGGTGGTGGCAGGGGGCAGAAGGGGGCAGAGGGGGGATGTGCACAGGGATGTGCATGCTGATGGAATTGCAGCAGGAGCTAAATCCTCTGCAACGACCCCAGAGTGCAACAGTGGTGGTTGTCACCACAAAAGGCAAAGGACCAGCTACTGGAGCAAGCTGTTCCAAACACAACCCTGGCACATTTGGACTTATCACATCTCCAACTTGTCCTGAGAACACCTTGGATCTCTGCAGTGATCTGCTGGTGGACAGCCCAGAGACTCCACAATGGCCATCATAGATCTCTCCATGGAGAATCATCGTGCTTTAACACAGGGCACCAAACACCCCTCTGTGAATCCAGCTCCAGACTTACCGGGGTCTTGAAACACACTCAGTCAAGGCTTTTAAACACGGTGAATCAGCGATGTCTTAGCGGAAGCGTTAATGACATTTGCATAGAAAAATCAGGAAATAATAAGGCATTTCTCCAAGAGCGCACCAGTCATTCAGTCTCGACAGCTGAGTGTTTTTAGAGGAAAGGTTCGGAGGGGGAAGGAAAGGAAACCCCTCGCTCCCGCTCCGCTTTGCCCAGGAGAGGGCAGCAGGCGGCAGGAGCTGAGCGGGAGCGTCCCCGCCGCATCCCGGCCCGGGAGCTGCGCGCCGGGCAAGGACCGGGGTAAGGAAACGCCTGCACGGCAAACCCTTCCAAAAGGTCTCCTTCAGAAAGGAGAGCAAGTTGAGTTTGCCCACGCATTGCTTCTGTGTATTTTAGTCTCCCTGCTAATCACAGAATGGCTTGGGTTGGAGGGGAATTTAATGGTCACTCAGTTCCAACCCCTGCCACGGGCAGGGATGTCACCCACTAGACCAGGCTGCTCAGGGCTCCACCCAACCTGGCCTCGGACATTTTCAGGGATGGGGCATCCACAGCTTCTCTGGGCAGCCTGTTCTAGTGACTCACCACCCTGTGAGTTAAGAACTTCTTCCTAACATCTGATCTAAATCTCTCCTCTTTTAGTCTAAAGCCATTCCCCCTTGTCCTGTGACTATCTGCCCACATAAGAAGTTGATCCCCCCTCAATTTTATAAGACGCCTCTAGGTACTGGAAGGCCACAATGAGGTTTCCTCAGAGCCTTTTCTTCTGCAGGCTGAACAAACTCAGCTCTCTCAGCTTGTCTTCCTAGGAGAGGATGCTCCTGCCTTCAGATCATCTTTGTGGCCTTCTCTGCAGCCACTGCAAGAGCTCCATGTCCTCCTTGTGCTGGGAACCCCAGGGCTGGATGCAGAATTCCAGGTGGGGCCTCACAAGGCCAGGGGCAGTAGAGAAGGAATCAAGGACAAACTTTTGCCACTCACCTTTTCACCCCCATAGGGTTTTTCTCATCATGGTCCTTTTTAAGCAGGGCTCTGAGATAAAAGCTTTGAGATGTCCATATTGGTTTCTCCTTTATGCTCTGTCAGACAGCCACTCAGAATTTTTATTCCCACCTGCTCCTGGTCCCTGCATACCCAGTATTTCCCATCTCCATTCCCCACAAACCAAGGGCTTGGGCTGGGTTTCCCTCCATGCTGCAGTTGTCAGCCTCTAACACCCATTTCAGGATCCATCCCAAGGATTCTTTGCTAATTAAATGCCTGTCATTACAAACCAGCCCTGGGAAATAATCCAAAGGCAAGGAGGCCTGAATAGGCAGGAAGAGCTTGGGGTGAAAGGAAACAATAGGAAAGGAATCAAAAACAGAGTGAGGCTTCAGGGGAAATAAAAAGGCACACGGTACATTAGATGTGAACAGAGATGCAGGCTGTGTGCATCATCCTCAGAGCTGCTGTTTAACCTTGGGTACAAGGTGGAAACCTTCATCAGTCAGGCACTTGCCTTGCTACTGTCTGTTGCTCCTTTTAGCAGCTCCTTTTTCCTCCCCAGACAACCACCCCTGCTTTCCAGCATCAGGACTGAGTGGGTCTAACTGCAGAGGGGCCTGTGGGTAGTCTGCAGCTCACCTCTTGTCTGGTTATCATAACCATTTCCTAACACACAGGGAATGGAATTCTTGGTATAAAGCAGAAGCAACTCCCTTGCAACAAGAAAATGATAAAAATTGCAAAATCTCTCTTTGAAGAGAATTTACTCCTTGGAATTTAAGAAGTTAATTCTATCTGTACTAGAAATGAGGGTAAAATTTCCCCAATAAAGCAGAAGTTGTCATGTATGGGGCCCACTGGGCTTAGCAAATTCCCCAAATCCACTTTGTTGCTGAGCTCAGCTCATGAAGGTGGCTCCCTGGAATTGTATGGAGCAGAATTCACTGAAAGGATTAGCACCAAAACAAAGCTGGATGAAGACAAGAGCTCAAACTGCACACTAGAGAAAATCACCCCTTATGACCCTCAACCACACTGATGAAGGCTGTTCCAGGTTTAACAGTGTAAATTTGAAGGGTCTCTCTCTTTTTCTGCTGCTGCTGATGAAAACAAAATCCTGATCACCTTTTCATCAGAGAATCTTTTAGGCTTCATTTACCAAAAGAAGAGTGGAAGGACAGATAAGCACACGGGCACAATTCCTCCTTCAAGGAAACCATTTCAGATGGGCTGGGTTGCCATGTCCTGACTCCACAGGCAGCTCCCTTTGCCTTTCTATATCAAGCAATAAATATCTTAAATGAACCCCACTAAGGGGCTTGGGCTTTCTGGGCACTCTTTAATTTTTGAGCACAATAAAGTAGACTTGGCATTTCGATTGCATTATTAAAGATTTGTTTCCGAGTAGCTGAAGAGGGGAAAAGAAACATGTTTCTCCTTCCCATCTAATCAGGCTGAAGTTTGCATGTGCCAGCCTCAATCTGTGTTAAATTGCTCATTCTATCCACCTGAGAGATTAGACTTTGGGTGCATAATGGAAGTTAATTCTGAAAATGATTACTCAGATAATTAAGTACTGTGGCTACAGCAGTGGGTGATGCTGGCTATTGGAGCCTCCTCCTCAGGTGCTTCCACCTCCTCTCCTGCTGCTCAGTGTTTGGGACCTGGGGCAGGTCCTTTCTCTGCAGCCCCTGCAGAGGCCATGTGTCCCCTCCAAGCACCTGGGCTGACTCCAGGGCACCAAGCACCACAGCTGCTGAGCACAGTGCAGAGATGGGCTCTTTACCACATTATGAACCCCACAGACATGAAGGGCCAAGTTTACTAAAGGCAATCAGCTGCCTCATCTATCCTGGGGTGCAAAACTCCATGGAAAATAGCAGGTGGTTTGGAGGTGGCATTTGAACTGCCTGGCTTCAGAATCCTTACAAGGCAGACAATGTTCCCTCCAAGGCAGGTGTTGTGGGCTCCTCCACAGCCCAAGGAAGGCACTGCACTCCACAGGGCTGATTGCTCTGCTCTGCTCTGCTCTCAGTGAAAAGTGGATGATTAACTCAAATGCATGTACTTGAGGTTCAGCAGAATCAGCCCAGAGAACAGCAGCAGTCCCTGCTAACCTCAGAGAGGCACCACAGGCCATGGGAGGGACCCAGTGCAGCCCTCACCTAGGTCTGAAGCAATGCCAAAACATGAGCTGTGGAACACAAGCACTGGAGTGACAGTCAGGACATCTGTGCTCTGTTTACCACCACCAAATACTTCCTCTGGCACAGTTTCCACCACTTCCACTGAGGAGAATGGTCCTTAATACTGACAACAGCACCACAAACCTTTACTCTGACAGATGAAAGATTCCTAACAGCATGAAGGGTTTAAACTGGCAGAGGGAGGGAAAAATATCTTGTATTTCCACTCCTCCAGATCTCATCAAGTGTTTGTGTTCCTTCTATTGCAAAGCCTTGAGAACACAACTTGCCCTCCCATTCTTCCCCCTGTAAACACCAGTTCTGATCCTATGGAAACTGCCCAGCAGCAGCTCTTTGGTCTCCAGTTATTTTCTTAAGTGCAACTGGTCACCACAAGTGCCACCAGGCACTTTAGGTTATGGATACCATCCACAGACCCTGTAAGAGCAGCTAAGGGACCTCAAGGTACTTTTTTCCACGTAACTATGGCATGACAACCCATCTGCCTGTGGCCACAGGAGCACAGGCAAAGCCCTCAGTGGACTGGTGCTTGCAAAGCTACATGACAAAACCTATTAGCTCAATACAATCCGAAAAAGCAGACAAAAGGATGATCATCTTTTCTTCTGGACATGCTACAAAAGCAGATCACATGCCCTCACCATTTTCTTTCTGGAGCTGGAGTGAAATATCAAAGGATAATTCAAAACACACTTGGCTACACTTGAGGTGGGAGAGCACAGGGCAGTATCTCCACCAGGCCATAGAAACTCACCCCTTATTAACTCTCTGTGGTTTTTTACCTCCCCCACATCTGAGAGCTCCTGGAGTGGGTCCAGAGTCATTGCATCAGCAGTGCTGCCAGGACCCATTCCACATGCTGAGCAGTTTCTGGTGGAAAAAAGCATTTCCTGACATCTGTTCTGAATTCACTGCTCTCCTCCTCCCCCACTTCATTTCAACCCATGCTCCTCTCCAGCTCCACCTCCACTGTCACCTGCCCAGCTGCCCAGGGCAAGCTGAGGATCTTTGTGGAGAGCTGATGGCACACACCTCTGCCAGCCCTGTCCATCCCCTGCTACCTTCCCTATCTGCTGCTGACACAGGATTTTGCTCTTTGGCACTGAGCTGTCTGACCCTAACACAGCAAATTAATTGTGCCTGCACCTTCTTTCTCACATTCAAGTCTTTCCTACTAGAACCACATGCTGGAGCATTGACTAAATTAAAAGGAGCATTGTAGGACTTGAACCCAGGACAGGCTCACTGCTCTCTTCTCACTTGCAATTTGAAATGGAGCTACTGCAACTCTGATTAATTCCAAGGACTGATAGGGAATGATCACCACAATTACTTGACTCCCATTAGAAGTTTTCCCTCATGCTCTTCCTCATCATGGATCACCTGAACAGCTGCACAGTCCTGTTAAGAACTTTCTGCATCAAACATATCTGAAGGATAATACTGCTTAGAGACACAGCAAACTCTTTCTGTCAACTTTTGCACATACAAACAGGGATGCAGGGTTTTAAGGAACCAACAGTCATGATGATCTTGATACCTCCCCCCACACTGCAGAATTTTAAACAATTCTGGTATCTCAGTGCAACCCCCAAGGTTTTGTTTTTGGCAGGATATGACAGACACCACCACATACACCAAGCATGTAGTAGATTTTATTAAGCATAACTTTGGTTCTAAGTATTCCACCCTCATTCTCGTAATACCTTTAGTTAAAAACAATTATACAAGAGCAAATACAAAAAATATTAAATTATGAAAACAAATCCATTAAGGCTCCCTTTTTATATTTATATATATTTATATATGTACACTCAAACAAGTGCAGATATTAACAGAATGTTAAAGCCACAAAAAATGCTAAAAAATTTACTACTATACTATCAAAAGCAAGAGTTTTTAAAAAAGTACAAAGTGGTAAGTGAGCAATTTTCAGATCACTGAAGTACTCGCTGGATTGCTTCAAAACCCAAATAGCTGAAGAGCAGAGCAGGAATTGCTTACACTCACTGCCAAGCAGTTTCTTACTTGAGTAGCTGCACAGGACACTTGTGGTGTGACTAACTGGCCACCCATTCAAGGACTGCCCAATCCTGACTTCAAATACAAGCTTTTGCCTGTCAAAATTGATATGAAGGTGGCTGGGGTTCCTAGACTAAAGGATTAGCAGGATTCAGAGATGTTCTAACACACACGTTGATGTTCTGTTCACACAGAGAGTTAATTCCAATGAAAAACAAAAAACAACTTCATGCTGTATGTACAAGGGAGTTTTCTGGCCTCCTGTGTTTCAGAAAGAGAAAACTCTACCCTCAATCACGAGCTAACCTGGTGAGAAAGCAGACTGCCTTCAGCCTTGAGGGCCCAATCCAACACACCCACTGCAGCCAAAATGGGGGGGGGTCTTTGTCCCCCACCACTCCCAGCTCCACTGATTTCATTTCACTGTGCAGATGTGGGAGGATTGCCATGACCACCAAGGGGAAATGGCCAACACCAAATGGTTTCCTCACTCACTCCTAGACTTTTCCAGACTGAGCAGAAGGTTAATGTGGAGCTGAAACCCAGAGGCAGGATGTTGGGTAGGCTGGGAACAGCTAAGGTGAAGCATGAGCAGGGTGTGGAAGGCTCAGACATAGAGCTGTCTCAACAACATGAAACAAAATCAGGGCAAGTGTTGGAATGATGTGTTGCCAGAGAAGATCCTCTCCTGCCAGCAGAAGGGAAGGAGAGAGGGAAGAACCTGCAGCATTCAGGGTGTTTCTTTGTTGAGATAATACATGGAAGAGTCTTACATTTGGCCTTTGTCTTTTGTGTGTCCATCATCTGAACAGTCTGTTAGACCATCTTCACATTTAATCTTCTAGACGTGAGTCACACTGCAAGTCTAAATCAATGGCAATATGCTTATCACAATTCAATTTACCCTCAATCTGATTATGTCCTCACAAAAAATGCCTGTATCTTAACAAATTAAAGTCTGTATCTAGGAAACATCTCTAATTGTGAGTGTTTTGTCCCAAGTGCTAATCTGAAATTGTATTTAAAATGTCCAATACTTACAGGAAAGGCAAAAGGAATTATAAAAACCAAACCAACAACCCTCCACCACACCTTTACAATACAAACATGCCACTGCTGATATTAATAAAAAAGTGTTCTCAAACAGTTATGCCCAATGTAATTACAAAGTAGAAATTATTGTTTAGCATCCTAAGGCAAAGGCTAGGGATTAGATCCTCAGCAGGTATGTATGAACACAGTTTCAGTCAGGGCCAGGACTATCCTGACCAAGGAAGATGAGGATTTCTCCCCAGATTGTGAAGATGTATCTACACCCAGTCACACCAGGTAAGAATCCAATTCTGTAATCCTACATGAGCAATCTGTTCCCCACTCCTCATCCCAGGCTCTCCTGGATAACTAGTAGTCATAAGCATGAAGGATCAGATTCTGTCATCCCTGTGCAAGCTGAGCAATATTTTATGTAATGGCAAGTCACAGGGGCAACTTGTGGAAAGGCAGAAGATGACAGAATTGGACCCAAAGTCTCAGTGGTAACACACTTCCCTTCTTTCTTGAGGCTGAATGAAGGATGGGATAAAATGAATTTCATGTTATGCCTCACTTCAGGGAAAAAACCTTCCATTTCAGTAGATTCCAGTAATTGGTTTGGTCTGGTTCAAACACTTCTCTACTGCAGAAACTGCAACAAGTGTCTGCAAGCACAGAGCAGGAACTGATGAGAGATCAGTTCCAGCAAATGAGTTCAAACACTACCAAGTGATGTGTTACCATTGTACTCTGTTCAGCACGTCCTTGGAGGAGAAAGGCCACAACACCAAAGTAAGCAGGATTTCAAAACATGAAAAGTAGAAGACAGATCATTTTGCCTTGAGAGGTAAATTCACAGGTAGCACTTCACAGGCCTGTACACAACAGTGGAAGTTTACAGACAGATAAATCAGCCTCTGGAGTCTCCCTGTGAAAGGATCATCAGATTTTTGCTCTTTCTTAGCCCAAATTCTACATGCCAAACAGCAAGAAATGGGCTTTAAGGCTGCTTAACTTTTCACTGCTGGTGAATTTTAAGCATTCTCATCTTGCCCACACCTACCTATCCTAGTGGGGATGGGCAGCAGTGTATCAGCACACCTCATATCCTCCTAGATTTAATAAAAATTCCAACCAAACACAAATTATTGTGGGGTATACACAAGCTGTAGGTCTAGATGGAGGAAAAGCTTTGCACAGCAAAGCTTGATATCACAGGAGGATTTTTGTTCTGTTTTAAAGCAAAATATAATCTGTGTATCTCCACTAAACAAGGATCACAAGAGTGAAAGCAGTGCAACACTGAAGGAGTTTCTCTAGTATCCCTGGTTCAAATCTCTGAGAAAGCAAGTCAGCCTGCTCCATGACACTGAACTGACAAAGACACTCCTCACCCATTGATCTCAGGACTGTATTTGGCAAGTCGATCTGTTTACAATACTGTCTTTTTAATCCACACATCCCAGGAATTAAAAACCTCATCTCCAGTAAGTGTCAGCTGGATGCTGCTTTTTTCCCTCTTGAGGGGCAAATGTGAGACAACTTGCAAAAGCCTCTCTCTGCAGGAAAGCTGGAAGTCTAAGCAGGGGCTGGCTCTAGGAGTCTGGTGCTTCTGTTGTTTCCTGGACCGTCCTCCTCAAGTTGCCCTTGACTTTGACAAATTCAGGTGCATTTTCCTGCTCTTCCTGTATCTTCTGCTTCTCCAGCTCCAGCTAAAGGGAATCACATGTTAAAAAAAAGAATTATAGAAAACACATCATTGAAATACAAGACAAAAAACTAAAGGTTTCAATAACTGGCCATGCCAAACTCTTTAAATTGCTTCCTTTCTTTGTTTCATAGAAAAGATAAAATTGCCTTTCTTTGGGAGTATCTGTTCTCATAAACAATAAATCTTTTCAAATCCTTGGCTCTAGCTTGTTCCAGATGTCTACCTTTGCCAGACAGACAAAAACTCTGCAAGCCCAGTACAAGAAGAAGATGAAGCACTTTTTAAGGAATTCTTGGACATCTTCATTAAAGAAACAACAGTAATTCCCTTCTCTGGCTTCTACAACAGAACAAGGAAGAATGTTCCTCATGGGAGAACACATGAACAGCTACTACTGAGCACACCTGCAGGACTGATTTCTGAATATTCAGGTATGAAGTTCTGTATCTAATTTGAGCCTCTTTAAGAGTATCTGGTTTGACTATCAAAAAAAGCAATAAAATCCCCAAAAATCTTTCTTGGCCCTTAGCCATTCATTTTTGAGCATTCACTGGGCATTCATTTGAGCCACTGACTGACTTTTTTCAACCAAGCTGGAGCTCCTGCCCATGCAGACACTTGGAATTTCCCTGTGAGGAATGGAAATGCTCTGTGTGGCAAGGCCATGCAGTGCCCATCCAGCACAGGCTCACACATGGCACAGAGTATGGACTGCTTAGTGAACCCTTAAGGAAGGCAGATGAGTTGGCAGAAAGGGAGAAAAAACCCTTTAGTAAACTAACAAAAGTGCCTGACAGGAGTTGTTTTTTGTGTTTTGTTTTCTTTTTAAACAGACCAAGGTATCTCCCTGATTAATAGGGAACACGCACATCTCACCTAAATAATCTCTCCTTTGTCTCTGGTTCACTGACAAGGGATGTGCCTTTCTATAAATTACAACAAGGTCCCTCCATGAGTCATGTTGTCAATTAATGCCATTCCTGTGATGTTTACAAAGTCACAGCACTGTTTGCAATGGGCAGGCTTTTCCTCTTCTAACAGAATTTTCTAGTCTACATAATCTATGTTGGATGGCTCAGCTTCAAATCAAATCTTCCCACAAGCTGAACCATTCAAAGCTGGGCCCTTAAGAGGGTAAGAAAAATGACAGGATCATACACTTAAAAATACAATAGCTTTCTCCAAAAATATTTCTAAACCTAATTAAAACAAAAAAACCCAACCTATAATAAAACCCTAAAACCTATAATGATTGGATTACATGTAATTTTTACCAGTAATTATTAAGTTTAATTGATTTCTTTTCAGGAACACAGGACGTACTGTTTTAAAGCATTTATTTATAGCATTAATTTATTTTAAAATAAATGCATTGCTTGATGCACAGTGACTTCTCTGATGAGCTGTTTCACTGCAGAGATATTTCCTCTCAGGCACACAAAGTGCTTCCAAGGCACAGAGACATCTGGCTGGCCCTGTCCCTGGCAAAAAGCTTCACCACGAGGAACTCCAGCTCCACATCCTCTCCATGCACAGGGTCTGAGCACTTTTTCTTGCACTTGAAAACACCAATGGGCTCACACCTTTTGAGACTACAAAAGATCTTTTAAAAGTTATCTAGTTTCTAACATAACCAAGGAGAATCAATTGGTTTTAATTCATTAAATGTAATTTTGATGTACCACAGCCTAACAGCCATTCTTAGTGAATCACAGTTAGACTACAAAAATTGACTAAATCTCTACAGTTTCAATGGTTAAATAGCATCAGTGCCCCACACACATTCCTGCTGGCTGGTGCAGGATTCATTTGACCAAAGGCAGACCCTGTATGCAGTTCCTACACAGTAAGTGACAACAGGTAATTAAAGAGTGTGATTTCACTTATCCTAAGAGATATCTGAATTTACCAAGGGGATATATGCCAAAAATTGGCTGCTGCTTCTTTTCTGTCTACAAAGGGAGCCTCAGGTGTGTGAATGTCTGTTATCCCTCATCTTACCTGCTCCAGTTTCTGCTGCCTTTTCAGTAGCTCTATTTCCAGGTCTGACTTCTTCTTTTGTGCTTCCTCTTCTTTCTGTTGTTTAATAACTTGATCTCGTTTCCTTTTCTCCATCACCTTCTGTAGCTCTGGTTTGTTCTGAGGTGCAAGACCCCTTCAAATTACATGGGGTGAGGAAAAAGGAGATCAGTTTCAATTAGCAGAAATTCATACAGAATTGCAGACAGCTTTACTAAAATCAAGTAGTTGCCTACTTAGATAGATTGGGATGTAAATAAATAATTAAAATGAAAAAAACATGCAGATATTTGCTGATTTCCATCAGTACCCTAAGCTAGAATTTAAGCCACATAATCACTAAAGGTATTTCCCTTTAACGTGCATACTAGTATTTCTCCTGTATACTTCATTAACTTTCATCTTTAGCCTTCACTGTATTCTCTTGATTCCAAAAGAATGGACTGAAAAAACCATCACAGATCAAGACACTATCAGAGCTAGAAACAAATTTGGACAAGAAGAATTTGTTTGGTGCCTGATAACTCAGAAGGACTGCATGCAGACAGTCCTGTGCAGGCTATTCTGCCCACAGAAGTCTGCATGGACAAAACTAAAAGGTGTCACACTATTCCTGGAAATCATGGATTCTCTCCTTCCCTTGAAAATGTGACAGTTTTACCCGTGCTGGCTGTGAAGATATTTCCACTGAGAGCTCCCAGGCTACACCAAACATCACAAAGAGCCTAAGACAACAAAAATGCACAATAAAAAAGTTGCCATCACCTTGGAGACCAGACAAAGCCTGGAGGATTCTCCCTCTGACAAGCCTTTAGGTGCTACATGAACTGAATGTTTTGAGCCTGTTCAGCACAAATTGCTTTCCAAGCCAGTTCCTCTGGAATGAGAAAGCTCATTCCTTGGGAAGATGCATGATGTTATTTATCCAGACACACACATGGATACTCACTCCTACTTATTTCTGTGACTTCAGCCATTTCTTTTATCTCTGTAACGCTATGATGGTTTCAAAATTTAAGATTCAAAGCTCTCCCTGTTATTCAGGTATTAGCATCACTTAAGGCAGAGCAGAGGGATCTGGAATTTGTCTTTGTTATTGTTGTCTTTCCTGTGAAGACGATTCTATGAAAGCATCCAGTGTTAAGTTTAACATCAACCATTTTTTAGTTCCACTTTAAGAAACTGAATAATCTGAATAAGCTTTCAGAACGCTTATTTTTACCCTTCCTACTTGCTATACATCTGTGGTTGCCTAATTATTCATTAATATGCATATCTGACAGCATGTCCAATAAAACATTAAAATGCCATTTTATGGTGGTATCTAGGAATGACTCCATATATTATGCAACACTCTATCCCTGCACATACCCTGACAGCAAAATCAAATATTTAGCAACACCAAATGCTGTTCCCTATTTCTCATAATAGATCTCATGGCCTGAGTGCAACAGAAGCTACAAGACTGTGTTCATATTTTATGTTTCATGCTATTTTAATTACATTTTAGCACATAAAACTGAAGTCAGGTAGGAAAAGCTGGAGTCATTTTTTACTACTACTACTACTACTACTACTGGATTGGTAAGAGCAGAGTCAGTGGAAGCTTCCACACAGGAAGCTTCTGCCACAAACCAGAGAGCAGCTGCTCAGTCACATTCCTGCTGCTGCTTTTCTCACTGAGGCTGCACCATAACAAAGCAGGGGCACAGACTGGGTCAGATGTGCTGTAACAAAGGGAACCTGCAGAAGCTACAAGCAAATACAAGCCCTCAGTCCAGTCAGGTGGGGGTGGCAGATGTAAAACAGAACTGTAAAGTCAATCCTGCTTCCACTCTCATGTAAAAAGGACAAGCAACAAACTGGTGGATACTGGATTAACTGGGGTTTTCCTGGAGACTGTTCTGGTTAAATTACAAATCCTAAGGCTTTGATATAGAGGAAGCAAAGTGTGTTACAACACAAGTGAGAGCTGATAGGGTTAAAACCTCTGGGAAGCACCAATATTCTGCAGAGCTGAGGCTGACCCCTAATAAGTAAAAACAATTTAAGTGACCAGTGCCTTGAGGTAGCACCACCTGAATACATTTTTCTTCTTCTCCCCAGAACAACTACCCTTTCTGCAAGTAAATAACTACACCAGTTCTAGACCCGACAGACACTGCTCACAGTGGGCATGCAGAATGACTGGGCCAGTACTGATATATCCCAACAACTATTTCTGTCTGTTCAGAGCTGATGGGTCCAAAAAGTGAAGCTGCTGATGTCTACACTGAGTCTTTGCAACAAAATAAGCAGAATGTTCAGCAGACTTCTCTAAGAGCACTGGAAGTCTTCCACACATTTGACAGTCTGCTGTAACAAAGCAGAACAGAGCCCAGTATCTGCATTACTGAAAAGCCTCCTCTGAGAGCCAGTACAGTGACACAAAGCACAGAAGACTAACCCTCCTCTAAAGGATATCAATTTTTCTGCTGGTGAAAATCCTCAAAGTATCTATTTCTGCACCAATAAATAAGTGCACCAATAAAATTAGCAGCTGCAGCTAATCAAAGTGACAATATGAGAAGAGAGGGTATTGAGGTCTGCACAACTTTGCTGTGTTATAGGATAGTTTCCAAAAAGAAAAGAACCCTATACTATTTAAAAGTGCTTTATGCTTCCATAAACTTAAAAGGAAAAAAAATAGCCTTAATTTATTGCAGCCTCCACATCCTCTAGATTAAGATCATCAGGAAACTTCAACTATTTTTCTTTCAATGACTATAAACTTCTCGGTGCCAGGAACTGACTTTGATGTTTAATCCCATTAATGAAAAATAGGACAAACACCTATTTAGGCCAGTTTCTTCCAATTCAGTTGGAATTCTGCAAAGTATCTCTCCTTCTTCATCACTAAAGAAATGCTATATTGTGTATGCAATTCATTTGGAATTATGTCTCTAAGCCCAGCATTTGTGAGGATTTTGCTATTACACATAAAAAAGACCCCTGCTTGCCTCAAACTACTACAATGTCAAAGGATTATAAAAAGAAAAGAGAGAGAGAAAAACTGCCATAATGTAACTCTTCCTGCCAAACACACAAATCTAGTCTTGCTGGAGTTGCCAAATTCAAAGCTTTTTACTCTTCTTTATCAAGGTCCTGGTCTCAAAAAGTCAGAATGGCTGATACCATCAGCTTTCTGCTCAAATCCACTCTGAAATACTGTTCTTCCACTTCTATTTTATAGATCCCCACACCCTTCACCCTTGAATTGGGTTCCTTCAATGCACCAAATCACCAACTGATATCATTGCTGGTTTAAGCAAAGAAGCATCAACAGGCTTAGTGCCTTTTCCTCCACCAGGTGGTCTGGTGGCTATTCTCTTAATGTGTTTTCTAAATGACCTCTCTGTTGCTGAAGAGATTTAATAACAGAACTTCAGCTATTTCTGGGCCAGGTGCTTGGGTCTCTGAAGTTGATGAAATGAAGACATGGTTGTTTACATCTCTAAAAGCAATATATAGAGCAACAGCTGTGCATCCCATCCCAGAGAGCAACAGGCAGCATTTGCAAAACATACAAAGAAACACTTGTGCAGCAGCAGAGCTGGCACCAGACTATCACACTGCATTGTGAGATCAAATAAGTAGAGAACAGTTTCATGTGAAATAAACTATATGATTTCTCACATTTAAAGTGGCCTCATGAACTCAGTGCCCTGGGAATGGTGAAAGCCCACAGATTTTACCATCCTGCTGTTAATAGTAAAATTTTGTCAAATACTTGTTAACATTAAGAGTACAAGACAAACTGCCCAGGTAACTCATATGAAATGTAACAGAGAACTGAACTGCTTCCTCTCAGAACTGACCTTCTGAGTATTTACAAAAACGAAATGAGAAGCCTTCTAAGACAAGCTTTTGCACTGAAATTCAAACAGAAATAAATGCCACAGTTAAAAATCAAAGTCTTTCAATTTACAAGATCTGAATTAACAAACAGTGCCTGCTGGGTTTTGGGGACAATGTCCTTTTGATGAAACTAAAACTCAGGCTGTGTGTTTGGGGTGGGAGGGTGGCACACATGATTTTCAGACTCTTACCTTTTCTGATTCATAAGCAGCTCTCTATGGAGATCTTGATGATTCCGGGATGACTTCACAGGATTAATTAATTTCTGAGGTCTAATTAATTCAGGATTGTCATCATCTATGTAGTCTGGTTCAGCCATAATCTTTCTTGGAATGGGAAATGGATCTTTGGGTTCAGTGTCCTTGTTCACAGTATCTGTAAAACAGGAAAAAATGTAGTGAATCTACACTGAAAGGCCTTTTAAAGATGTCCTAAATCACAAAGGCAGCATATTACATTGGCAACAGTCATGCTTTTGCTGGATTAGTTTTGTCTGTAGAAAGTAAAGGCTCTCAGAGCAAACAGCAGTTGCATTTTTTAAATAGGCAGCAGTTTTATAACAATGGCATCTCCAACAGCCTTCATCCAGTGACTTGGAGACAGGAATTTCCCCCATTTTGAGAAGAACATCACAAATAATTTAGTTTAAGTGTGTGAAGACCCTTGTTGATTTTAATAAGCCTATACAGATGAAACATTTTTGGATCAATAGTACTGAGACCCTAAAGACATTTAAAATACTGACTGTATTAAATACTGTGAACGTGTATCAAAAGCAGAGTCTCATTTTGTGCTGTCTCTGCCATGTCAGCTGTGGGGAAAACAGCTCTGTGGATAAGCAAGGCCTGAACTGTATCAAGCAAAAGCTTCCATGTGGAAATCACCTACAATCTACAATTGTGATGTTGTGATGGGGAACTGATTTCTGAGTGGAAAAGTATTAAACAAAAGTTAGGTGAGGTTGTTCCTTAAAGGCTGTGCTCCACCCAGTGAAAATCCACAGAAATCCACTGACCTGAAGGCAATGAATTTATGATTTATTTAACCTGGAAAAGTGACACTTTCCTATCCTGCTATAGAAAACTTATCTACACACCAAATCACAACATTTTGAATCAACAGCTGACAAGTAAACCATGGCTTTCAAATCATTCAGATGTGACCACTCATACCCCTTTCCATTAAAAAGCACCAATCACAGGATGACCAGCACCCAAAACAAAGCACATTCAGGGAAATTCTGTCTCTCTTCACTGTTGTGAAAACCTGCACTCAGAATTTGCAGTTGTCAGTCTGATGAAACGTTGGCCCCTCAAACAGACCCCAAAAAATAATCTCCCAGCATGTGAGTTTACAGAGATGGATCAATGGGACATGGAAGGAAAGGCGAGAGGCTTCCACTCTCCTGACTGGCAGAACAGCTGAATGCTGCACGCTGCACTCACAAATCAGAGCATCACTGGCATTTGCTGTGCTGTTTCCAGTAAAAGCTGAATATGTGCTTTAACTTGGATGCCACTGCCACCAGCCCTTCCCTCCCTTTCTCATCCCATGGGCTACAAAACCTATGTTCAGCCACAGTTTAATCCCTGAACTATTTTCTTTCAGTAGGAATCTCATATACTGTTGCTCAGGTCTGATCAAATCCACTTGATACAGCAGAAAAATTTTCACTTAATACTTCAGCAGATTAAAACTGAACAGTACCACCATCACCAAAAACAACATGGAAGTTTTCAGCAGTTGCAAGAAGGATATTCTGGATTTGAATGTGTCCAGTGGACCTGGCAAAGATCTTTCAGCTTCTCTTTCAGAATGGATGATGTGAAGTGTGTTTTAGTGGTGCTACATCTCACACACCACATTTCTGTTGAGCAGCTTCAATGAGAAACAGCTCACCAGTGAGCTGCTCTCGGGTGGCTCCTTCATCAGTCCTTCAAGGCACGTTCATATGAACAATTTTTTATTCTGTGGGGGTGTCAGGTCTCACAGGGACCTCTGAAACTACTACAAGAATTGTCCACAGTTCAAAACTATGGAAATATATTGCTCTACATGGCAGAAACCTCTCACTGACATGATCATGCAATAAGAATACTTCTGTCACCCCTTCAGAGTCCTCCTTGCTTCAATCAAGCACCCAGCTATCACCACACACGTCAAATATATGGGATCACTGGAAAACAGATCAGAAGAAGCTTGGAAGACTTCTAATTTAACCTCCTCCTCCTGAGAGCAGGAACAGCCATGAGATCAGAGCAGGCTGCTCAGGACATTTCCCAGTAAGACCCTGAAGATCCCCAAGGCAGCACAGCCTGTGTGGATGTCCTCCCTTGCCTTTCTCCTCACAGTGTTTCCTCCTTACACCTCCATGAGCCTTTGTCAGCTCCAGCCTGGTGCCTCCCCTGCTCCAGCCAGGTGCAGAGCCTGGGTCAATCTCCTTGGAAAGCCCCTCCCAGGCAGGAGCTGCTCTTTGGTCCTGCCACATCTCTGCTCTGGGCTGAGCCAGGCCAGTCCCTCAGCCTCCACCTCAGCCCATCTTGGGGGCCTTGGCTAAACTCCCATCTCAGATCCCTCACTGTCCCACAGCATGCCATGTGAAAACCAAAAACAACCCCCAAACCCCCCAACACACACCACACAGCACCATGCTGTTAATGAAACATTTCAGGAGGTCTATTCTCTTTAGCACTGGCAGTGAATAAACCAGCTGCAGTTCTTTTCTTACACAAGGATGTAACATTTCATTCCTCCTCAGGGTTCACATCAGGCTTATTACAGCTAAAATAACTCAAATATTACACATCCAACCTCCACCCAAAATAAACCTTCTCTGTAAATATTTGTTTTGCTTTACTCCTCTATCAGTTCTGTTGCACTGATAGGCCTGTGAGTCTTCTAGAAGCCTTTTGTCATCAACAGCTCTCTGTTAAAGTAAATCCAAAAATAACCTGCTGCTTCTTCAAGGTAATTCTTGTTTGCTTAGGTGGAAACGAAAACCACAGAATTACTCTACAACTGCCATAAATAATGTACAATTTTCTTGACACAAGCCCCTGAAAAACAATTTGATTCAATCATTTCTGAAAGTGTGGTGCTGTATTTTGCAGCACATCGATTTGGTTTGAGCAAGCCCTTAAGGTGAAGTTTATTTATTCTTCTTTCTTCTGTCCCATCACTATTTTTAAAACATGTATTCAACTCAAGAGGTCAGGAATTGTGGTTTCCTACTGTAACATGAACTCTACTAGCAGCAAACATGAATGAATAAGAACTCCCCTGGGAAGAAAAGAGTCTTTCCATGTATGATTAAGCTGCAAATGACTTCAACTAGAATTTCCAAACACAGCCAGAGACACAGGGTGCCCAGTTCCCACTCAGTGAATTCTCTCACACCCTCTGCAAACCTCAGCACTGACAAAGTCCTGCACAGTCACTGTGTAACACAAACAATAAAATTAAGATAAGGTGATCTCTCCCCACACCCTGCCAAAGCTAACATTTACAAAAGCACAGGCAAGTGTCACATAAAAAGGAAACTGAGGCACAAAGGATTCCCCACACAAAGGGCAGACAGGAGCAGAGCAGTTTATCCCCAGATTTTCGTTCTGAGGTTCAGGCTTACACCATTAAACCAGTCAAGCTTGATGACAGAGTCTCTTAGAAGTCCTTAAACAAGTTTAATCAATGTTCAAGCAATAACAATTAAAACATTATTAATTCCACGAGTCTCTAGTGCTCATCACCACAAAAGTCACAGCCCATAAAGCTGCTTTCAGATCATCACTAGGTGCTACAGTGGGACATTAATAATCCAAATAATCACTTAGCAGGAGTATGCTGCCTGAAGAGCATCCGAGAGGCTCCTTTTAACCATCTGCTGTTACAGGATCGACTGAGAATGCACAACCCATTGCTGTGCTTCCTCACTACCTTGCTCCAAATAAAGGAGATTTGGATTCAGGGGATGTTTTAGCTGAGCTTGGCTCAAGTTTAATACACCCACTAACTTGGCAGGTGCTTTCCCAGTGCATTTGCTGAATTAGCTGTTGCTGCACAAGCAGCACAAAAGCATTTATCTGCCTTGTAGTGCCTGAGTAACTCACACAGTCTTTGTCCACAACTTCTTCAGTATATGTGGATTTTGACCACAGAGAGAAAGAATAAACTGGGCATCCTCCATGGAAGAGGGATTTTAACTCCTCAAAGAACTGCAAAGCAACTTCAACATCTCACTATACAAAATGCCTCTGCAGAAAAATTACTTCAGGTGTCCTCCCAGACAGAAGTTTAATGTTTCCAGACAAAAAGATGCTCCTGGAGTAATCAAAAAGTACCTCAGTCTTGAAGAGACAAAACCAAGTGGTCACACACTTGCAACTCTCTCATTTAATTTCCTTGGAGCACAAGTAAATGAAGGGAAAACAGAAAAGACCCTCCAAAAGTTGGTCCTGCTGAAGAGATACCACCACACCAGAGCATGCCAGAAGTGTGAGCCACATCTGGGGGAATGTGTCCAGCAGATAGCTTTTCTTCCAATGTTATTTTTTATTTCATCCACAGAGGGGGTTTTTCCAGGAAAAGTCCCTTAATGGTAGTAAAGTAACACTGGAAACATGTGTACAAAGGAAACTACAGACAGACACCAGTGTTTTTAACAGACATCTTAACAATGCCAGGTTAAGGATTCAGCAGCTGCCAGAGTTTTTGGTACAAAAGGGCTCCCACGGCTTCCATAGGAGGAAGACAGCCTCAAAAAAAACCCCAAAACCCTCTGATGTTTATAAGGCATTCAGGGAATTGCATTTATTTTCTATCTATCTGATATTCCTCATACCAGAAATCACCCTCTACATATGGAATCTGAATATAAAAATTCCTGTGAGACACCATATATTTGTATTATTACACATATATATGGCATTTTCACCCTTCAAATGATTCCCACAATTATTTCCAGCTGTGACAGCAGAGGTAGAGGCCTCTTAAAAAGCAGATAAATAAATGCCTAAAAATACCAACAGACACGAAAATAATAGACTATACTAGATCCAAAAGTTACATTAAAAGTAAATTCACCTGATTTCCTTCATAAATTCTTGAACTAATATCTTCCACAGGAGCACCAACTCAAACACTGAATACCTCCTGAACATTTTATTCTCGAAAAAGCTTCAACATCTGTTCTGAGCTGTGCTGTAAACCATCAAACACTTTGTTTTAAGACTTATATTTTTAGCTTTTTAAACTACCGCGCAGACTTGCAGTTTGCTGCAAGTTACCCAAAGGCATTCTTCAGAAAAAAAAGAACCCAAACAAAAACCAAACCAAACTTGTTTTATCTTCCCCCTTCCAATTTCAAGAGGAATTGAAATAAAAATTATTCATCATGTCTCTGCTTAGATGTTACACGACCAAGCACCGCCAGTCTGGGTAGAAAGCAAAAGAGCTACTTAAATGCAGCGTGTGCTTTGCAGGCACCACCTCAGCACCGTTTGCACATGAAAGCTCACACCGCTATCGCCTTTATCTGTATGCTCTCAGTGCAGTAAGAAGCACTCGACTAGAGAGATTTACTTGATTAATCCTTGATTATAGATATCATTAATAACTTCCCACAGTTCAGCCTTTAATTCAAAGTAAGAGTTCCTGAAAACAGAATACAAAATACTCTTTCCCAGCCACAATGCTCGAGCCAGACACCAACAAAGGAATTTGACTCTTACAGTGTCTTGTGGCTAAAGGGAGGATGGAATTTGGGCCACGGCAAAACAGAGCCAGACTGCCTGTGGAGGGAGAGGGGAGGACCAGAGAGGTCCTGGTGGCTGCAATTCCTCCCAGCCCCTCGTTCTTTGTTCAAAAGGGCTGCCACTTCCCCATGACAAGAGCTTTGCTTCTAGACCTGAAGAGCAGTGTCTTCACCTGCCTCAAAATCAGGGCAGCATGGGCCTGGGATTGCCCACTGAGTCTATCTTGCCACCAGGTTACTTACTACATTACTTTCTTCAAAATTAACATAATGGAGCTTTTAAACCCTTTAGCAGGCATCTGGCTTTTGTTTATGGCTCCACACATAAAAGAGAAGAGCATCTTAGAAACCACCACGGCCTCTGCAAGGCGAATCTCGCTGCTTCTTGTCATGCACTTCAAAATCTCACATCCCATCCCAAGGCTGACAAAGCTCTGACCATCCCATGCCAGGACAGTTTAACTCACAGCACCCCGCTGACACAAGGTATCACGTCTTCATTAAGTGCACCGCTGCCAAAAGACTGACAGAGAATTCTCTCAGGAACAAGGGCTCGCTTGGTTTGGGCAGCCCAAAGCAATCTCACTGATGTCAAGGATACGGAAAGAGGCAGAGCTTGCTGGCTCCTGACTGATCCTGTTCCTGTTGTCACTTTAGACGATGTTAAAACGACCTAACCCACTCAAAATCTGAAGGAAATCCAGTTAACACTCATTTTCTTCCCTTAAGTACTGCTGAGAGTAACATCAACAAAGCACAGATAAAACACGAACTAAATGAGAACCCAGAAGAAAGAGGGTCATTTTAAAGATGTTTGCATTGGCACCGACGCCTAAAGGAAGGCAGAGTGGAAGATCTGGGGCAGTGCTCCACACTGTTACAATTCCAATGCAAAGAGCTGCTCGTGGCTCCCATTCAATCCAAACAGCACCAGGCAGTCTCTGTTTCGGGCTTTGAAGTTCAGTCAAGTCTTGGGTGTGGAGGGAACAGCCTTGACCCCCAGAGAGGGAAAGGCCTGGGGCGCAACGCTGGTGAGGACAGAACGGCTCCTTCCTCTTGGTCTGTAGTTTACTTGGAAAAGAGACGAAAGAAGACACAAACAACCTCAAGAATGGCCTCACACCTTCCATTAAAAACCCCAGGAACCCAAATTAGAGGAATTTGTATTAATCCTAAAGAAATTTTCCTCAGGTTGCAAGATCTGCAAGAAAGCCCTCTGTCCTTGGCTTTCAAACCAGCTGAAAGGATCAGCTCTAAATAGTTACATTTCTTTCTTCTCTCGTTCGGTTGAAATGCTGAAGAGGTGTCAATGCAGCTGTGTAATGAGAGGCAGAGGACAGAAAGTGCCTCTCCCCTCCTGCTGCAAGGAGAGGTCTGCACACAAGGAGCTTTAAGAATACTGAGAGGAAAAGATGGAGACCTTCCGAGAGGTCCTTTTTGTCAGACACAGGCAAAACTCAGATGTTGACTTTCACTGCAACAAACTATTTAGCACCTAATTTTTAATACAGGCAGTAGAAAAGACAGACAGACACAGGATGAAGAGCAGCACACTGAAGAGCACTCATCTTCCCTAAATCCTGGTCTGTGATCCACCCACTGTAACACCATGGTTCCAGTCTGGGACTAACAGCAGATAACACACACTGTGCATCTTACACCATTTGTCTTTCCTAAATTCCCTACATATTTCTTAAGGACTTTATATTCCCAATACTCATTTTGCTCGGGATCCTGTGATCATCTAAAGCCCAACACAGGGCTGAGGGTGTGTAAAGCCATTCTGATGGCAAGGAGAAGACCCAGTGTTTTGGACACCTCTCATCCAAAAGGCTCAGTGACTACTGTGCTTTTGCCCTGCAGAACAACAGCACGTCGTGCACACCCCGCTGTCCTCTCATCTGTGTCAGTCCTTTGAAAGGAATAAATCATGACTGGCAAAGGCATACAACTGAACATACACATAACTCTCACCAAAACACTACACAGGTAATTATAACAGTGCAGTAACACGATTTTCAGGAGATGATAATTGAAATTATGCCTCTTAGGAAAGGCACTCAGCAACACAGTTTGCAACTAGATTAATCCCCAAAGGTAACGAGCAATTTATTTATACATGGGTCAGCAGTGATTCATAGGCAATTCTGGTATGATGCATTTTCTAAAGAGATTTTAAGAGCACAAAAGCAAATAAGATCAGTTTATGCTCCCTGCAGCTACAGTGCACCATCAGTGTTGTAGACCCATCAGTGTGGGCCACTAAACTAAAAATCAGGGCAAATTTGTTTGAATCAAATTTTATTACATCAAAACATGGGATGCTGCATGAAAACTGAGCCTTGATTTAAAATCACAAGTCCAAAGAGTGAGGGGAGAGTTTCTTCAGGGCTTCACTGAAGCAAATGTTAAGAACTATCAAACAGTGGCACCCAGTGGCAAAGGACTTCCTGCAAATAGGACATGACAGAAAAATATGGGAAGGAGAAGGGGGAAGACTGACCCAAATCCATGTTTATATACAAAACTGCCGAACCGAAAGAGCAAACATACTAAATCCCCCACAATTTTAGCAGGAAGTCTTACTCCTAAGTCGTTCTACTTCTGCAAACATCAGCATTGGAGAACAGTGATTCTTCAAATATAAAAGGTCAAACATTAAAGAGGTATTTCTGAGGGAGAGGAGGAAATCCAGAGTAGCCAGCAGCCCCTTATCTACTGGGAGACTGCAAATATTTCAAGCATCTCACTTGAGATACCTAAAAGGAGACTGGTGAAGCTTGAATGCTCTTAAAGTCTAGCTCACAGACTTTAGCAAGATTCCTCCAGGGAAGAGAGAAACAGAAGAGAGAAACATGTTGATAGTGGTTGTTTCTTCACTTGTTCTGTATTTTCTGCATATGATCTAGAGAGAAAGATCAGAGACTAATGTGTGTCCCAGTGAGGCCAAACAATGCCCAGAACCAAAGGGTGCAGGCCATTCTCCTGGAACAGGAATCCTCTTCTGGATGCTGTGGTGATAGTGAGGATGATGATGATGGAGGGTCCTAGCAAATATCCAACCAGGCAGAAGTTTATATCAGCTACAAGCCAAAAAGGTTAAAATTACCTTTGATAAATGTGAAAAAATCTGGAGTAAGAGAAGAGGCAGATTACTTAGCAACCCTGTAAACACGACAAACAACAGCAAACAAACGGCACAGCCAACAAAGTTTTCTTTGTTAAAAAGAAATTAAGAAGTTAAAAAGCAAATGGAGGAGGAACATCTGTAAATGGGAGAATGTGCCCTATATTGAGGCTGTTCTGACAGCTCTGCTCATTTGATTTTTAAGAAGTGAAGATTAATACCAGACCAATAATGATATAAGCAAAAAGTCTGACAATACTTTGAGAAATTTTGATGTCTGGGTATTGAGGCTAGAAAACAAATTCCTTAAATAAGGAGCACACTTTTTTAAAGTGAGGGGAATAAAGCCACTGATTTGGTAAAAGATTTGTGTTCAGCAGCACGGAGAAACCAAATTACAGGATCATAATTATCCCTTCTAGTTCTACAAATTTAAAATCTATGAGTGCAATTAATAAGTGTTTGCAAGAGGGTCAGAAGATTAAAATCTCTGCATTAATCAGGTAGTTATGCATTGAGTAGCTACAGCATCAAAAATGAGACCAAGAAAGCAAAGTATTTCTCATGCTGCCTCAGTTACTCCCCAAGTCTTGCCGAAGGAGCACGGCGGGGGTGCTGGAGCAGATTTTGCTCCGTGCCACGTGCTGTTCCTTAGGGCACAGCAGCATCCTGCCCGGAGTCAGGGCACAGCACGATCTGCTGAGCTGTCACAGCTCCCCTCCCCTCTGGGGCTGTCTGAATGACAACTTTAAAGGAATTCTAACCACCCATAAAAGGAGGCCATTTGCAACAAGTTTAAATACACTGACATAATGAAAACCACACCGTCCACTGCAGCTTGGCAGCTCCCTGAACAGACTCATAGGTAGTTATGTAAAAGTTAAGTACTTCTTCAGACCGGGCAGATATGTATCAATTACCTGCCAACTCAACAACTCAAGTTCTTTTCATTTTCTAGGAAGAAACCCTTTTCCTAGGAGGAAAAAAAACAAATCAGCACTAGCAAAGATTGCTTTTTCCCTTCTCTTTGGTGACAAATGGCTCAGAGCAAGAATCCAGCCTCTGTTTTGATTTCCTAACACAGGGAGATTTCCTAGAAACAGACAAAAGGAAACAAAAAGAAGTAATTTCCTTAAACCTAGTGCTACTCCAAACTAACACACTCCCAGCTTAATCACAGGAAAGAAATAAAACCTTCACCTCAAGGAGTTAGTCTTGGCTCAGGCAACTACATCCACATTCCAGGCTGCACTGTGTCCACAAAGAGAAACCCTTCCTTGCCCAGACCTGCTTTATCCACTCTCAGCTGGCACAGATAAATTTCAGTATGAGGCTCTGCACTGCAACTCCGTGGAAAAAGAAACCACTACAAAGGAAGGAAAACAACCTGAAGGAAAAAGCAAAAATGAGGACATCAGTAAAACTGATGGCCAATCTTCCAAAAGTGAGGTAGAGTAAGAGGTTTTTTAAAAAGGCCGTTCCACACCCTACTCATGACCTTAACCAAAAGCACGATGCTCTAATGGTTTAAAAGGGTTGAGTGGGTGTAGGAATGTGTGGCAGCCAGCACGAGCCTCCTGGAAGCTACAAGTGGGCTCAGACAGCCAGGCCTGATACACACGACTGTTCAATTGCAACAGTGATGAACAGGCGCCCTGCAAAGGACACAACACGCCACAGGGCATGAAGAGAAACTTCATCTGCTCTGTTTGATGGGAACAATGAGGGGTCTGAAAACCAGAAACTTACAGAAAATAAAAATGGAGGAAAACGTTGACACTCAGTCACATCTGTCAAAGCTGGTGACTTTTCACTGCTGCTCCTGATGAGCAGCTACAATCAGCAGCTTCTCCCGGAGGCTCATAAATCAGGAAGCTGCGGCACCAGGGCAGGGCCGGGTATCAGCTGCACATGAAGGGGCAGCAGAGCAGCCTCGCCGCTCAGGCGGAAGGGCGTCGCTCTCTAAAGAAACAAGCCTCCATCGGAACAGGATTGATGTGTTACTCACACAACTCAGGTGCCTCTGGGTTCTCAGCCTCCCTGGAATGAAGAACCCAGAATGTCAATACGTAAAACAAAAGCAGTCACACAAGCTTAGCACAAACACGAGGGAGATTTTAGCATATCCTTTGGCACAACAATTTGTTGTGTATGATGACATGGGACAGTTTCTAGGATGTTTTCTGTCAACTTTTTCTTTTTTGTCTTTTTAGAAAGACTTGAAAAGGTTCAGGAAGGGAGATACAGACCAGCACTCCCTAATCCCTCCAGAAAGGAACTGTTTTACAAATTCCAAGTAGTTAGCAAAGAAGAGTAAGAAACGAGAAGGATGACCCCAATGCCTCAACAAAGGGATTGTTTGTTGAGTTTGTGAACTGGTGGCAGGAAAGGAATTTCCTACAATTGTTACCTTTCTGCATGAGAGACCACCTGGAGGAAAGTCTCAGGCTGTCCTTCCTCAGCAGCACTTGTGAAGAGGGTGAGCTGGAGTTTGTAGGACCCCCCACATCCTTCTCCAGGCCTTTAGAGAGAGCAGCTCACTTGCTTTATGTCCTAACTTAAGTGGAACTGAACTGGACCTAAACTTGAAATGCAAGAAGTATGTAATTTGAACAAGAGAAAAACTCTCAGTAGTCCTAAAAGACACTACAAGGATCTCCATGAAATGGTTAAAACAAACCACCTGCACCCCAGAAAGTCACACAATAGTTTACACCGGTCTCATAAAGGAAAATAAAATGTGTATACTCTTGCTTTTTCATGCTCAAAATTAAAGAAAAACCTTAAAGAAGCCAAAAACCAAAGGGCTGCAAAGCAAGACTTCAGCAGAGCCAAGAAAGGGGCTGAAAGTCTTTACCATAACATGCCTACAGCTGAGGAACAAAAGCAGTGTGAGGTCGCAGCTTGGCTCCTGCTAGCCAAGGTTCACAAAAGCAGCACAGAGCTTCCAGAGGAGTGAGTGCCGTTTGTCATTCACAGACAGACAGACAGACAGCCCGGCAGCCGCGGCTCTGAAACAGGCTGCCAGTCAGCCCCAAGAGAAGAGGGCTTGAAAAAAGCCTCCTCACAAGCCTTGGAGCCTCTTAATAACATCATTCACAGGTGACTCAGCTTACTTTACAACAGGCAGGCTGAAAAGCTGTCCTCTAGCTGCACTTTACAGCAGCAGCTTAATTAACAGGATGAATACCTATTGATAGGGAATCATAACCTCCACTGCAGCTGCATCTCTGCCCCCCTGAAGCCAGCCCTGCTCTTTGTTCTGCTGCTGAAACACAACTTGGGGGGCTCTGAGCACCTGCTAGGCCTGCAGCCAAAGAGGGGAAAATTTTAGGCAGGAAAACTTTCTATGTTGGCAATAAAGTGCATGTTACAAATGTCACCATGCAGTGTCCTCAGCAGGATATCATCTCACTGCCTCAGATATTTGTAGAAGGAAGGAAGAAATAGCAAGAGGTGTCTGCCATCATTTTCCTGATCTCCTTCAATAACTAAATGGGCTATTAAAAACAACAACAAAAAACACACACACACATACACAGAAAAAAAATTGTAATTAAAATTCCCATGAGCCCATGTGGCCTCCAAGACTTTTAAGAAAGCACATCCCTGTTTTCCAAGCAGAAGCACTCCAACAAATGGTCACAGGTGAACAGTCAGCACTCCAGAGGACACACTGTGCCATGTCACATCACACAAGCACTGCCTCTCATGCCTCCCATCACTAAATTAATTAGTAGTTTTCTCTGTGACTGCTTAACCTACAAAGATGTTATGGACTTGCTAGAAGAACTTTCTTTATGACTAAGGGTGAAAGGTGAACTGATATTTATGTAGGCATCTCATGCATTGCTAATTCCTGGGGTTGCACCTCACTGTGGGAAAGGTGATCTGCAAATGTGAGCAGTTTCTTAAAAAAATAAAAGGAGGTGGAAGCCCCTTCACTGTAAAATCTTAGGACCTGTTACTAGTCCCATAAACCTGAGTAAAGCAGATCAAACTGCCACGACACTTTCAAACATTTTAACTCCAGTTGCTCAAGTTCCTGCATTCACCACAGTTGTCTATCATCTTACAACACAATCACTTTCTCAACCTGCTTGCTTAACAAGCAGTGGAGAACTGGAGACTGCAAAGCAGAACATTAACATTTGCTTCTTTTTTTAATTAGACAATCATATTTTGCCACGATTCACTGAGGAATTTTATTTTATAACTTCAAAAAAATTACTGAACGAGGGGACTTCATCAAACTTTGAAGTAGCACTGTTCATTATAATGGGCTTGGTCACATCAGAGGCTCACTCAGTCAGCAGGAAAGCTGCCCCACAATTACAGTGAGGAACTGAGCCATGACAGAAGAGAGAGGCTCTATTCTCAGCTCTACCAAAAAACTGGATTTGTGATGCTGAGCAAGTTGCTGAGCCTTAAATTACTCTGGAACAAGCTGTGGTTGTCAGTGCAAGACATGCTAGATACCAAATGCAGAGAGAGCAAGACAGGCTTTTTTGGATGAGCAAATCAATAAGAAACATCATAAATTACAACAACACTATGCTTTGTTCTATTATAGGCAGCATTTTGTCAGACATTTTGGAGCCATTTCATGTTAACCACTCTTTTTTTAGGATTGAACAAATGCTTGCTTTAGAATCAAGAGACAAAATCCAACCAGGTAATTTGCTGAAAGAAGTTTAGAAAATTAAATTGATGATGTTTAAAATAAGGTACAAAGTTATGGATTAAGATATACAGAGAATAAAATTTAGAAAGATTCTAGAGTTAATAACACAGAGGCTGTGAACTGGGTGCTGCAAAACAAACGCCAGGGATTTAGAAGTCTCATGCCTAAAGGATTGATGCTATTTTCACCCCAAGCCTATTTTTATGAATTTCTTCCTTCCCAAGTTGTTACCAAAGTCCCCAGTGATTTTGTTTTTCTGTTGTCTGTGGATTTATCATCTCAACGACAAAAAGAGGCACATTAAACACATGCCTTTTTAAGCTGCACTAGTAAATATGTTCTCAGAAATGACTCCAAGACAAAAATCCACATTGAAAAGCCGGAATGAGAGCTGGGAGCCCGAGGGCTTTCCTCTCCCACTGGTGAATACAGCACGTTCTTTTTGAGCATGTTCGTAGTAAGACAGAGCCCATTTGTCAAAATCTGTCCTCTTCAAAACAGCATGTATTCCTCAACAGCCTCGGTGCTCAGCAGGGTGTAAACACTGCACCTTCAGCCACTTCCCAAATGTGACTTTAACACGTACATTACTGTTTGAGGTTGAAGCAAATGTTTGCTACAATTAAGTCCCATTTAATCTAAGAATGTTAACAGTCATCCTTTAATGTGAATGCTAACAAACCAGCCATAACTTTTTTCATATGGAGGTATGTGATGTTAAACACAGGATTGTGCCCTGATACACTGAACCCAGCAGCCTGCCTGCACAGAGGATGGTCCCCATGATCCCCACAAAAGATCAGAAAAGCTGCACAGGAACACAACAAAGGCAGCAATAGGATCCACTTCCAGTTTAGGAAGGCATTTGTTTATGAAAGCTGGGCTATCAGAAGTAATCCAGGAGCCTTCCCCTGCACAGATTTGTCATTAATACTTCTTGTTTTCTCTCCTGTGCCTTTGCAGCACTGCTGAGAGCAGCAGCACCACAGGTCCCAATGGCAGCACACTGCAACTGGCAAATGAAGATGGTGAATAAGGGCTGAGCAGTGTCTGCTCATCCAGATGTGTGACTGCAGCATCTTTCCAGCAGACAACACTCTGCTCCAGCCAGTCCCAGCTCCTCACACTGGAGAAACTCTAGAGCAGCTCGTGCTGTACTTGCATGAGCAAACAGCCCTGCAAGGAAGCAAAACCCTCAGAAGAGACAGGCACAGTCAGCTGGGACTGCAGCCTCTGTGCCATGGACTAGTGAAAATCAGCACAGGAATCTGTATCAGTATCAAACAAAGCCACTCCAGAGTGGGAACAGCTGTACCAGCAAAACCACAATTGGTTAGAACAGACACTCAGATCCCTTGAACCCCACAGAACAACTTGTATGGAAAGATTAGAATCCCAGTAACTCTGAAATGACAAAATATCAATCCTATTCGAGTTTCATTAGATCCCATGGTATGCATTTATTTTACAAATGGCAATTGGAACAAAAATTAGAGCAACCTCACTGTTCACACCTCACTATGTTCCGTAAGTCTACACAGACAACTGAATCACTATTCCAATTTCATACACTCTATCTTCCTGGAAGCCAAGGGCCTTTGGGACCTGGAAACAGTAGAACAGTAGCAAATTGTACTGACTGTACTCAGCCAACATTGTGTCCTTAGAGATAGACACTGTCAGCTCATCTTTCACAAAAAGGTAACATCCTGCTCACATTTTAAGTAACTGTTCAGTTGATTTCCCAGATAAAAAACAGGTTGGTTGCCACCTTCATCCCCAAACCTGACCTTGCCAGCACTACCAACCTGTTTGCTGCAAACTGGGCTGCCTGAGGTCCAGCACTGTGTGCCTTTGGGCAGGGTGACAGCACCCCATGAGAGCCCACCAGCATGGCACCACCTCATCTGTAGCTAAACCATCAACCCCATAGTTTGGGGTGAAACACCCTCGTTTCAAGAGCCTCTTCCCTCTTACCAACACACTCAGCTGCACATACACCTCAGGGCCTGGTGGAATAAACAGCAAGTCCTTGTGGCTGGGCAGGGGTGCAGGTTTTGATTCAGGAAGTGTATGTCTACAAATTAATTTTGACCTGCACCCTACTGTGCTCAGTGTTTTCCTATGGCTTCCATTCAACATAAACATTAACTACCATTGAAAACACAGTGCTTCCAGGAAAGTAATGTTTAGTTAAATTCACACAGTGATAAAAGAATTACAATAAGAACATGAAAAGTTTGAAATCAATGGATGAATTTTCCCACACAGTAACAGCAGCTTTACTAAAATTCATGCCAGCAAATGTGCCTGGCTCACCCTCAGAAATACTACTCTCACTAGTAGGGAGGTAACAAATTTGTAACTTTACAGTAGAGCCAAGATGGGTAAGTTTGTAAAGGCTACAGCACAGACTCTTTATCAGAAAAAGAGATTATGCAGGATTTCAGGTTTTTATCCCATCCAGGGGGTTTTTCTGTTGCTGGAAAGTGCTGACATCCATTTAGTAGAAAAACCTCTGAACGTGTCTTTTAAATATCCCTTTATAAAACCTCCCATGAGACAGGCTCATTACTTCAACAAGTGACTTGAGAAGCAGGAAGAGACAGTATATTAAATGAGTAAAGTAGACACAGAAGGCCAAGGCAACAAGAATTTCATCCAGTTTCTCCCACCTCATTCTACCCTTCCTTACATCAGATGAATCAGCGTTGTTCAGCTGCAACTGCCATCTCTGAATCTGACCCAACACCTCAGCTAAAAACTAAAGACATCAACCACTTGTCTCTCTCTTGCTTAAGACCTTTTATACATCCCACTCTAACCCTTATTTACACCATTATGATTATTATCTAATTACAAACAATGGCTTGATTAAAACATACATATTTATAGAAGCATTCATGCCACCTACCTTTAGGCTGGTAACTGCTGCAGCTAAAATGGGACAGCAAGCTCCTTATAGCATTAGCATGGTTATCCAGAGGGCAAATCAAAGCAGCTATGTTCAGCACTAAAGTCAAATATCATCACTCTCAGGCAGCTTCCAGACACTCTCTCCTTCCCCCTCTGGTTATGAGAACTCCAGAGAATTTAGATTCCCAAAGTGCTTTTTTAAAGCAGTTTTTACAGCAAAGGGCAAGGTCCCTTCAAAAATCAAGAGTTAGAAAGTGCAGCTCAAATTTCCTGAACTACAGCAACAATGAATAAATCCAACCTGCCACTGCTTTTTACACTATCTGCAGCATGCCCATGACTTCCAGCTTCACACACAGTATGATGTAAAGCCATAGAAAATACGCAGTTTAATAATTTCCTGTATTATTCACCACATTGTGTGCAATACCTTGTGGATTAATTATCCAGATAACAGAATGAGTGCAAGTGCAGTTAATGTTGTTGGTCTGAAGCAGTGATCTAAATACTGAGAGCAATGAGCTCCTGTGATCTACAGCACGAGAGCTGAACCGAACACAACCCCCACCTGTCTGCTACACATCAGTGAAAAAACACCCTTCCTCCCTGTACAGGAAGGTGAGTAAACCATTAAGCAACTGTGGAAAGTCCCAAAGATGGGGAAAATCAGAGAGAGAGAAGGGCTTTCACACCTGGAACTGAACTGTTTGAAGGAACAGAGAGAAGGGTCACCAAGGGAGAAATGGTTTATGATGAAGGTGCTGAGACACTGGCACAGGCTGCCCACAGAAGCTCTGGGTGCCCCATCACTGAAGTGCTCAAAGTCAGGCTGCGTGGAGTTGTGAGCAACACAACTGAGTGAAAGATGTCTCTGTCCACTGCAGGGTGGTTGGACTAAATGAACTTTAACCATCTCCCCCAACTCAAAGCCTCCCATGACTCTGACTGATGACATTTATACGAGGATGGGATGAACACGTTTTGGGGGTGCCTCTACTGGTGCACAGAAAGAGCCCAACAGTGAGAGAGATGCCACTCCTGCCCTGCAGCCAGGACATCCCCAAGGTGGAGACCCTGGAGCAGAATTACTGCTCTGCCCACACAGATGTGGCCACATACCCATAACACAGCTGGGAACATCTCATTTCTGTGTGTCCTGGTTAAGCAAGAGGCCCAAATTTCTGTTTGAAAGCAATCTAAACCACACCACTGGAAATACCCATAGAAATATTTCTGTTATTTCCAGGCCACCAAACACAAGTAGCACTCACTAGTTTACTACTCTGCTTTCCAATTTAAGAAATGCCTTTAATGGAAGCACTTTCCTGAACACATACCAAATGCCACTGAACATAATTGTGCCTGAACTGCACCTCCTAGAGAGCTCCATTTTTAAATTAACTCTGTTAACTCTGAGCATGTTGTAACCTAAAAAGGGAGGACAAGAGGGAATTAAAAAAAAAAAAAAACAACAAAAAACAAAAAACACAAGAAGGAAGTCTCTCTTGTGACTTTTTTCTTTTTTTCTTTCTCTGAACACAGAAAGAAACAGGTGTTGGTATAAGCAGAAAGGAAGACATCTCAAATATTCAAAACCAAGTGCTATCAGCAAAAATAATAGATTATTGAGGCAGAGAGGAAGTTGCAAAACTCCTTAACATTTCCAGAAGATCTGAGGCTTTTCACTCAGTGTTGTAGCTGGAGAAAACAGACATACACTTTGAGTATCATACAGAGGTTTGGACTAGAAGGGAATTTAAGAGATCACCTGGTTCCAACCAGATGCCACGGGCAGGAACACCTTCCACTAGGCCAGGTGGCTCAAAACCCTGTTCAGTCTGACTTCGAACACTTCCAGGGATGGAAACAGCCACCACTTCTCTGTGCAGCCTATTCCAGCAATTCACCACCCTCACAGGAAAGAACTTCTTCCTAATCCATCATCTACACCTGCCCTCCTTCAGTCTAAAGCCATTCCACCTTGTCCAGTGTCCCTCTCCAGCTCTCTTGTAGCCACTTTAGACACTGGAAGGAGCTCCAGGGTGTCCCCAGAGCCTTCCCTTCTCCAGGCTCAACAACCCCACCTCTCTGAGCTGTCCCCACAGCAGAGGTGCTCCAGCCCTCTGAGCATCTTTGGGCCTCTGGGTTCACTCCAGCAGGTCCCTGTTATTCTTACATTGTGGGCCCCAGAGCTGGGCTACCCTTGGATTAAACAGTCAAATAAATAAAATGCTGCATCTGCTGTTACAATTAAATTAACAAAGTACTGAGAGAGACATGCATGTTTTCCCCTTGTGCACCATGCCCTGGGTAAAGATGTTCTGTACCTGTACATATTTCCTGTGTTATAAATTAAACACAAGCCAAATTTACCCTTCCTGCAATGCTATTAAAAATCAAGGGCAATTACTCCAGGGATAAATCTGGCCCAGTAATGTTTTTCAACAAAAATGAGTTTCAGAATAAATTCTACTAAAATAAATCTGTGTGGAAATACTTGAAACATTTTCGTTTGTGTTCCCAGAGCACTTGTTTAAAAATAAATTGGAACAGAGTTCCCAGTATCAAATAGATGGAAAATGTCAAGACAGTATTTCAGAACACTCTGTTTTCAGGTGTATATACTCTGTATTCTTCCTGTCTTGTTCTGTGGGGGTAGTTTTGTTGTGGTTGATGTTTCAATTTTTTTGCTTGTTTGTTTTCTGTGTGATTTTTTGGGGTGGGGAGGGATTGTGGGGGTTTTTGACTGGTTTGGGGGTTTATTTATTTTGGGTTTTTTCCAATACCTGAGTATCTGCAGTCTTAAATAAAAGCCACCTTATATATGCAGTTCAGGTTGTGTACCATGAATTAAGGAGCTCAGAAATTAGATGTACATGGAAAATCAGACTCATGTATTCAAGATTTCAAATTTTTACATTGAAATTACACAACCAGACAAAATAGAACTACAAAGAGCATCAGGTTAGACTCTCAGCTGGCATGGGCTGGAGCCAGTCTAGTAAAATCAATTTATCTTCCACAGCTTCTCTGACTGCTGAGGGAACGTGGGCAATACTAATAGTGCAGCTCTGCACAAAGTCACACATGCAGAGGTGCTGGAGAGAGCAATGGCCTGGGGAGGCCTCACACGCTGCACCTGTAACGCTGCTCCCACTGCAGGCTGCACCAACTGCAGTGACACACAGCCAGAAAACACACTCAAGGTGCCAAAAGTGATTTATCTACAGCAATTTGCACAGCCAGCAACCACTGTAATCATGTTTTTGTAGGAACATGGAACTTCCAGGAGGCCCCTCAGCCCTCCCCTGCCCCAGGGTGAGCTGGAGCACACCTACACACCCCTGAAGTCTCCTCCTGCCAAAGAAGTTGGAGCCAAAATTTTTCGTTCTTGATTTTAATCCAAAACAAGATGTGATTTAAACCCAATTGTTGATCTGATTTTAAGCCCCAGGCACTGACATTTAATGCTAATGGATACACAGAACATCAAACTGGCTGGTTAAGTTCTGGTGTGAGCAGAGCTGAGCCTTTGCTAATGTGGGGACAGCAGAGACACCAACAGGGAGATGAACAATTTCTTTAGAGCAGGAGTCAAACACAGCAGAAATTTTCAAATCTGTTCAACAGATTTTTCTCAATCTCCATTGCAGGAGGTATTTTAGCACATGTGGAGGAGACCACAGAGCTCCTGAGGAAACCTGCAATGCTCTCACTGAGGCCATCATCTCCAGACAGGCACTGAGGCAGGAGTGTTCCCACTGCCATACAGAAGAGGCCACTCTTCCTCTCTGTTCCCAGAGAGGTCTTCTCTCCTGCCTTGCACTCACCAAGTCTGGTTTTGACCTCCTCAGCTTTTACAAGCTTGTCATAAAATCCCCCTGCAATGGCAGAGGGACACCCCCCTGCCCCATCTCCTTCTCTCTGTTTTCCCACCAGAAAGTCACAGGCTCAGGAGAGAGTCCCATGGAGCAGAGAGCTCGTGGCTCCTCTGCCTCCAAACCTCCTGGGCCACAAACTGGAGATAAAAAGTCTGTGGAGGGAAGAAAAGGGAGGCTGGCAGGGATTCCAATTAAGCCATTTTGCAAAAATAGAACTTGGATGGCTCTCAGCAGGACTAACAGCTACTGATGACACTTCAGTGGTAAGGTAAAGGGAGAAGGGTCTGGACATCAGATCCTGGTCTTAAAAAAGTTTTAAATTATTAAAGCAAGGCCTCAATTCTTGTAACAAGGCACTGCAGCTTATTTAAAGACAGTAACTCACTAATAAGAACATTTATTTCCTTCCACATCTTCCAGGCATGGAATCAGTGGGATCTGTTTGGAAGTGTTTCCACTGCTTCTGCCAGTCCTGAAAACAATCATATGTTCATGTTGAGATGCAACCCAGTTTTCTCATTGTGATTCCAAACCAGAATATATATAGCTTCTATTTTTCCCCTATATATTTTTTTCATGCAATTATTCAAACAATCTCCTGGGACTCAGTTTATTGAAATAATTGAGAGGGCTTTTTTCTTCTCAGATGTTCTGTTTTTTCAGGGCAAGATTCCTTTTTGTGTGTATGAACCTTTTTTAATTATGCAAAACCCAAGGCAAAAGTGTAATAAAAAACACAATGACTCTGTTGCTGATTTTTATACTCTGACATTTTCATTTCATGTCATTAATGACTCTAATCAATCTCTCTTGCATTACACACATATCACATTCTTAACCAGCAGCAATTAGAAATAGATAGCCATTTGCTTTGTCACAGAATTCTAGAAAATTCATGCCACTTGTCACAAAAAGGGTTCAGACTACAAAGAGCAAGACACAAAACACTGAGTATTTTAATTTGACACCATTCTTCATGCAGTTCTCAAATCAAAAGCAACAGTGTTAAATTCTATTATTAGTCTGCTGCTTGGATCACCACTTTGAATAAAGGCATTAATGAGATGGAGAACTGCAAAGCATTTTCTCAGAAACCAGAGAATCACTAAATTAAACAATTTGGATGGCAGCATTAAAAATCCCCAGTAAATTGCTTATTCACCAAGAAAAGGTGAAAGGACTGAACAAGAAGCATCTGCAGTGGCTCTGTCACTTTCTGTACAAGTGACAGGCAGGGTATCTCCTGTGACCCATAACAGACATTGTACCCACTGTGGTCAGGAGCTGCACAGGCAGATTTCCATCCCAGGGCTCAAACTCTCACAGCTGCCCATGTGAGACCTTCCCACTCTCCCCAACACATTTCCCTTGTGTTTGGAAAGGGACAAGCACAGTTGTCCCAGTTAAGCCAGAGGGGTCTTGCAGCAGTTCATGCCCTCCCAAAGACCCAACCAGTCCCACTTTGGCAGCTGCTATAAAAACAGCTGCTCCCCATGTACAGGGGGCACCCAGTTGCTCTGTCCCAGCTGATGGAAGGGGGAAATGGCAGTGTGTCCTCATACTGACTACAGAACTCTTGACTTTAATTTCATTTGAGAGCTCATCCCTATCTGTTGGGTTTATTTGGTGTGTCAGACACTTATTCCTTGAAAAGTTCAAATGCAGGGGAAAAAAGGATGCAGAAGCTGCAGTAACAGTGATCTCTTCATACCTGTACCACTAGAAGTGGCTGTAGCACACACAAAGTGACCCCCTCAGAGGTCAGAAGGCTGCCCCAGGACCATTCCCATTGCTGCCTGTTGTTCATCCATGTGCTGTGACACACAGACTGTGACAGCAGCAAGGATGGACACAGCACTGAAGACTCTGTGACTGTCTCAGCTCTCCACCACCTACACAGATGTCACATCCATTTCATAAAAACATCTGTCTGTTCTGCATCTGTGTTAACGGGGACAGAAAAAAGCCAAGTCTCACAGAGCTCAGCCAACACTAGAACAGGTCACTGACCACAGAAACTCTCCAGGTGTACTCACTGTGAAGGCAGCACAGATGTTGTTCCCTCTAGAGGTAACCAGACAGACAGACAGCAATGCCCACTGCAGAACTGGCTCACAAAAAGCAAGTGACACCACGTGGCATCCAGACCTTTGCATACAAAGCCATTTAAGCTGAATTCCCACAGAGCACAGGCAGGAGTGGGTGTACAAGTACTGCACAACTTACCTGCCACATTACCTGAAACTTGGGTAAAAAGCTCATGGCCAGCCATCCCTGAGACTTCCAGGGCTGAGTTAGGAAAGTCTAACAAATCACCAGCTGCTACTAAAACCTGTGCTCCATGAGAGGTTAAGAAAATACCAGGTGATTTCTTCTTATCAGGTCCCAATTTACCATTGAAGAAATCAACAAGAAATCCAAGGATTCTCCTTTATTCCAGAGATCCCATAAGGTCCAGTCCAAGAGGGACAGAAAGCTTTCAGTAGTGAGCAATTAACCTCACAGTCACCAAAATGTCAAGTTTCATTTAACACTTGAAATTTTTGATGCCTTTCTGAATTCTTTACACAATCTGTGCATTAGCAAGTGTGGGTTCTAGTTGGGGTTTTTTTGGGTTTTTTTGCTTTCATAAAGTAAACTAAATATATATAAAAATATATAGTAATATATATATATAAAAATATATATTTTATATAAATATAAAATATAAAACTAAATATATATAAACTAAATATATATACTAAATATATATTATATATATTATATATATAATATATATAAAAATATAAACTAAATATATATAAATATACATTAATATATATATAAATATATATATTTATATAAATATAAAATATAAAAGTTAAGACTGAAATGAAAAATTGCATACTCTGAATACTGATGGTTATGCCTCAACCATATTTGTATTATCTTCCAAGTGCTGAGTAGATCAGAACCCAGGGAAAATACATACTGTAGGCCAGATCTTTCAGCAGGTGTATGGTCTGAACAAGCCTTCATATACAATTACACTGCCAAACAGTTGATGAGTTGAGTGGATGTCAGCATATGCTTCTTGTAAAACAGACAAGAGGACCTTTGTCAGACAAGAAGTAAATTAAGATTCACTATAGGAACTGTATCATACAGTTCAAAAGAAAACCACAAACACATGTGCAGGCCTGAAAATGGGGGTAAAAAGCTTGAGGAGAAATGTCAGCTGAGGTCTGCTCCTTGCACTGGAGACTGAACAGCAAGGGATATATTATCCACTGCACCCAGAGAGCTGGCAGGCTTGCTGCTCCAAAGCAGCTGCTTGAATGTTTAGCTTGAAAGGCAGACTATTCCCTGCATTTTCCCTGGTGTGGCTTTCAGCTGCACAGCAGTGCCAAATGGCATCTTCCTGAGGGAGCAGAGTGCCTCTGGCCTGGGTACAAACTGCACATGGTTTATGGGGCACCCTGAAGGGGAGACCTGGTGCCAGAGGGGCCTGGAAGCTGCTGTGGAATTTCTGAGGCTCAGTACCTTCCCATCAGCAGGGTGGCTGACATGGCCCATTCTCAGCGCTGCCTGTTTTGTCACAGTGACAGACAAGGAAGGAAGGAAGCAGTGAGAGACAGCAAAGGGTTCCTACACTGAGAGATGCACACAAGATTGGCCCATGTTTGTCAGAGCTGGGTATGACAGATAATAACTCCAACAGCCTGCATTGAACAGATACTGGGTTTGCAGCCTCCACGTCTGCCAGTTTTCTTACTGGGTACTGAAAAGCAGCATCCATCCATCCAATCACTCACCAGCAGTAATTCCCTTCCCTGCTTCAATCTCCTGTTACATGCTGTCACCCAGTCCCAGAGATTTAAAATACATTAATTACCAGTATCTGACTTTTGTGTTGGAACAGTGGAACAAATAACTGATAAATTGAAACTTAAAGAAAAAGGGCAACAAATTTAAGTTGAGGAACTGAAAATGATTTGCAAAGCAGTAATTCAGCGTAGTGTGCAATTTTACACACGTGCAGAGACACAGGTTTTCCACATATTAACATAATGCTACTAATTAAATGCTACTAATGAACAAAAGATGTGCTCAGCTCTCCTTTGAAAAGCCTACCATGCAAGTAGACACCTAATTAATATAGAGACAACTGTAGTCAGACACAATATGGCAATTTCATTCTAACACAAATCTTGCTGGCACAGAGGCTGAAGTCACACATTTTCAAGAAGAGCTTCCAGACTTTTCCTGGTGTGAATATTTAATGCTTTGAGAGAAGCAAAAGGATTTTGTATTCAGAAGTTACTCCACCAGAAGCACTCACTGTTGTCTTTAATGTTTCGTTTTAAATTTTGAAAAATCAACTTGTAAGATTGCTCACAAAAACTCCAACCCCTGAAGAAGCAAACAAGAACTCAGTCAGAAAAGCTGTGGGCAAACAGGATTACCAGCCTGACTTGCAAGGGAGAATTGCCTGTTAGAAAAAGGCAGAATCATATTTCCATGTGGAAAATGTTAACGTTATTGTAACTAAATATAACAACCTAAAATTTCCCCTCTATTTTATTTCCAATAATACACACACTCATCTCTGCTTGTTCCATTAGATAACAATGGGTGGCAGAACCAGTTCTTGTTCAAAATCCCCTGGGATTTGAGCCCTCCTTCCCAGGTTCCCCCAGAGGGGAGCAGCAATGCCAGGACCACAAGGAAACAGACAGGCACGAGCCAGAGAAAGAGGAATAGGAAATATCTGCATGTGGCTTTCAGACCCATCTTCAGCAGGGCCTCAAAATATCCACAAAATAGCCAAAATTCCCATACAAATGTGAACAAGAGAGGGGGGAGGCAAAGACTCAAGCATCAGGATGTTCCAACTTGGAAATGTCATTAAGAATGATAATTTTGAGCTAATTAAATGGGGAGGAGTGAGAGGGGGGGTGATGGGGAATATAACAATCAAGCAAAGAAAATAATATCCATGTCAAATGTCACCTGGATGGCAAGAGAGGAGCATTTATTCTGCCACACTGAGACATTCTGCATCCACAGTCATTGCCACAGTGTTGAATGATGTGCAGGGAAGTGTTGATGCTTCATCCTTGTACCATTCTCTGTTACTGCACCCTCTGCCATCCAAATTCCCAGCTCCTCTCACACCTTTACAAAATGTCAGTGCAGAGACTTTCTAGGAATTTGGGCCAAGTTCAAGAATCCCCATCTGCTCCTGCTGGAGAGGGATGAGATCAGACTGTAAATGAGTGGCAGACTCCTAGCGAGGAGACACGTGAACACAATTTGGACACGTACTGAAGTCAGTCCCAGCCTTCTTAATTTAAATTAAAAACTTTAGACTTTCCTCTGTCTCTCTGTAATGAAACATTCATATAATCAGTTATTCATCCATTTAGGCTGAGTGCATGTATAGGCAAGTACTCTCAAGGCATTTCATTAATCTACATTTATCTTAAAGCTGTTTAGAATTGCAGACGTGCATGCACAGGAGGAGTTCTTCAAGACTTAAAAGCAATTAGGTCTTGAGAAAAGTGGCTTTGGTGGCACATGTTCTCACAGTTATTTAAATAAATTCAAATCAAATATAGGTTTAAATCTGCACAAGACTTCTCATTAGACACCAGTGTTATTTCAAGTTTCCAGAGCTTTTCTGCAGTGCTCTGCACTGTGTGTGCAGCAGCATGCACCTGTGCTGGCAGTCAGCCTGCAGGAGGGCTCCCCTTGCAGGTTACACACACACAACAGGGGTTCATAAATTGAATTTATAACCCTTTCTTGTTATAGCTGGTAGCAATATGGAAACATATATACACAAAAGGTGTCACTTTCTGGAAGTGTTTCTCCCCACCTGACTGGTTATCACAGTAGCCCAGGGCTAAAGTCAGGAGCAGAAATATGGTTCAGGCACTAACACAATTCAATTTACCTCCATGGCACTCTGCAGAGCTGAGATCAAGCTCCCTGATTTTGCAAGAAGGTGAACATAAAAAAAAAATTAAAAATCCAAATCAGAAATCAAACAAACTTGAGGAATTAGGTAGAACAGGAAACTCAAGGAGGACCATGAAAGTCCCAAGTGAGCCCTGTAAAATAAGCCCTTCTGCATTTAACCAATTCTTACACATCTACATGTGCAGTAATATCAAATCCTGCCTACTTAAACTGTAACACAAGACTCATGAATTTTACATCACTGGAAAAGATGACCCTAACTCTGGCAGAGAGTATCAGAATTCCTTCTAATCCCAAATGTCAATCTTGCTTACATCTCTTTGTTTTCCTTTTAAGTCCACAAATGGACATAAAAGGAGAATAAACAGTCCATTTCTTGGCCACAAATGTGGCCAAAAAGCCACCATTTGATTACATTCTGTGTGTGGGTAAGGCCTGCTGGTTTCAAACATACACATAAACACAGACACACATGCACATACATAGTCACACATACAGCTTTGTAAATAATCAGAGCAGATCTTGATGAATCACCTCTATTTGATATTTTACAGTGTTTCTTGTAAAAAACGTTCCCCGAATGTGCAAACTATTAAGAAAATATGTGAAAAACAAAGTCTGATTGGCAGGCTGAAGTTGGAGGCTGAGTAACTTGTAAGCCTGTTTAGCATTAGTGCCAGAAATCCCTTCTCACTCTAAAAATCTGACATATAATTTTCTTTATTAGTTCTAAATCAACTCTTCATTTAATTTACATTAAAAATATGAAATTAAAAATTAATGCAGATGATTTAGAATTGAAGCAGTGCAAAGACAGCACTTGTTTTTTAATAGATTTTCATTTTGGAAATGAGTATTACTGCACACTGCTGAATTCCTACAACAGTCCACAAGGCCAGCACTGGAAGTCTACAGATACAACCATTAAGATTTAATTCACTAAGAGCTGATTAACTCAAGTCTTCCTTTTCCACTGATTAATACCACAAACTGCCTCCAACTATTGTGCATTTAGATCTGAGTGTATGAGCAAGGAATGACCATCTCACACACCACACAGAATTACAATTTCACAGATCCAGGACATGAAACCCTTTTAAACTGGGAAAAGAAAAAGAAATGCAAGACAGGCCTTTACCCCAGTCAAAAGGTCACAACTCAGATTAACTTAGAATTCATGAAACTCTAGTCAAGAAAGTAAAAATGAAAGTCTGACCCTTACAAAGGCCAGATGTCCCACAAATTTCCTCTTCCATTTTAGTCAAGCACATGGTTCACAGTCACAGAAAAGTTTATTACAAGTCACAAATACGCCACCAGTAGAGATCCAAGAGTTTCCCTTCCAAACAAGAGACAATTCCCAGCAAACACCCAGAAGACACCACCAAGCCAAGTGAAGTGAGCCAGAGGCCATCAGCAGCCCCATCTAATGGAAATGGGAATGCAGAGAGGCAGCTCTGCAGGCAGATCCTGTGGCTGGAACAGCTCCCAGCACAGGGGGGTGGTGAACTCCAGCAGAAGAGCATTTACAGTCCCTCCAGCCCTGCTCACTGCAGGAGCCTTGCTGACATTTGTGTTCACTGCTCCAGGTCAGTGCCAACCACTCCACAGCCCTCACCTAACGAAAAATGCTGTCCTGCTCTACCTTTACCCCCCTCCACGTTCCCACTCCACCACAGACATGCCTCATATTCCAAACACCTCAAACTCCATCTAAGGCCATTTTAGTCACACACACAGAGGCTTTCTTCCCTTTCAATATTTTTGCTCTACGTAATTTCAGAAGGGGTGGAAAATTTTCCCTTTTTTAATCCTGAAAAAATTCTTTCCCACCAAGTTCTCTGTAACCAGGCTGCTGCACAGCACCATACCTGGAAATGAGGGGCTTATAATGGAAATGCTGAGCTAAACCTTACACACAGCATCAGGCTGCATGAAAACCCTGTCATGGAACTGGAAATAAAGTGCATTAAAAGCCTGAGAGGCTCTGTCATCACCATACAATGCACACACTGCTGCTGCATGCTCTCCAACGTTATTAAATGGGCCTGGGCACAGCAGCAATGAAGTGCAGCCTCCCCTGACTGCACAGGGCACGGGCTCAGGGCCACCAGCACCTGTGACCTCCTCCATGCTCACACTGAAGGGAAGAGAATGCACTAAATGAGAACCAAGTCTTGTGATCACAAAAGGAACAGGGGAAGGAACAAAATCAGTGTGAACAGAAGTCAGTGCTGGAGGGTCACTCTCACTACCTGGCTATTATTATTATTATTATCATCATCTTTGCTGTTCTTTGTCCAGCATTAACACCTGCCCATTCCTCCAGCCCAGGGACTCTCATCACCACCTTCACTCCTCTGTTATCACCAAACCTGCCTTCCTCTGGGGAAGGTCCATCAGCTGCAATGAACACTGCCCACTCTACTTAGCACAACATTTGGGACTTTGAAACTAAGACAGTAAATCACCTCTATCCTCCACACCTAAGAGACAAGTCCAGATGTGACAAAGATCTCATGATGCTATTTTATTAAAATATTAAAAGAAAACTGAAGAGAAGTGAATGGAACTTGGCCTTACTGAACATCTGAAAGTTAATAACTCCACATTAATAACCCCAGAGAGGACTGCTGTTAGAAAGACAAAAATCTCCAGGAATTTAACACAGGGTAAGTTTTATTAAAACTATACTTCCACCTAAAGTGCTTTGGATTATTTAAGATTTATCTGAGTGAGAGCAAGGACCTCATCTAATCAGGAAAATGCTGGAATAGCCTCTGATTCAGAGGCCATCAATTTACATTGTGTTCACAGACTATGTAAGATACCATAAAATGAAATAATAAAAAGCAGTAAAACAGAAGAGATGATATAGCAAAAAACCCAAGTTGTAGCAAGAGGGAGGAAAAAAATGTTTTAAAGACAAACTACCTGCATGCACAGCTCTGAAATTGTAACTCCCAATGTCCCTATCACATTACTGTGTGAGCTGCAGATGAAACAAAGCAATGGAGAATAACAGGGCCACATTGCCTCTTCTGGAAAGAAAACTTCACCATCATGAAAAGCCAATAAAGAGAACAAAAGCAACAGGCAAGATTAAGAAAGCAGAGAATGAAAAGTAGTAGTGTAGATTTAAGTGGTTCATTTTTTATTCATGGATATTCTTTCCAGTGGATATCTCAGAAGCATTTTATGTTTAACAGGCACCACCATCATGCAAATGTTTTCTAAGCAAAAAGCCCCCACTCTTTACCAAGGCAATAAAAGGCTTCACAGCAGACAGCCCTATGAAGAATTCAAGAACCAAAATGAACTGTGGACCATGCAAAACATAGAAAAACTTATCCCCAGTGAAAGCCCTTTGATGTTGAAACAGTTTAATAGAAGGTGGGGACTACAGATGATACAGCTTTCATCTGGTAGCCCTGGTTAAGTTGTCTGTCAAGGATCCTTGATTTCTCAGAAGAGAAGGTGTCTATTATTGACTGAAAAAACCAAAGCAAAGCCCTCCACTGAATACATAACTCCTAGTCTCAGAGCCTTACAGACAGCTGCTTCCTACTTTTCCCCATTCGTTTTCCCCTTCCAACTTCTGGTTCAAATTCTTGCAATAATTATGTTTTGAATACTTATCCCAAATGCAGCCTATTCCACAGATTTCAACTATAAAATCTGATTCAGCTAAGAAATTAAATCCCCCCTGCTTAAACTACAAATTTTAATCCATAATTAATATGTTAAAAAAAAAGTCTCTATTTATTTTGCATAAATTTTTCTCCTCCTTCCCTGATCTTCACGAGAGAGAATGTTGTTTGCCAATATTTTACTTCATAATCTCATTAGCAGCCTCCTTTTCCCTCTCCCATCGGTCAGGTTTTGTATTCAGACAGAAATGCCTGAAGACACTGCCTGGTGGCATCCTGGAAGCAATCACATCCTGTTGGAATTGAAAAACGTTATTTAGTCTACTGTGATTGTGTTGATATCAAATATTGAAATTAACAGTAAAGATGGTGGTGGTAGGGAAATTGTAACAGCTCTGGAAAGATGTAACACACTCGGTACCCATTTCCCCCATTACTGAGCAAACGTGCAGCCCCTGGGCAAAGGAGTGTCAGATGGTTAATAGTCCCTGTGCCAGGGGAGCCAGCAAACAGACTGCTAATGAAACCCAAAGGGTCCTGGGAAGAGGCACTGGGACAGCACTGGCAATCTCCTTTCAGAGCCCAGAGCCTCACTGGGGCAGCTGACCTACATTCTCCACCTTGAGCTGAAGGCCAAGTCAAAAGATGCATAAATAAAATAATGGCTCCGGTTCAGAGGGATCTCCAAACATCCCATGCTGGTGAGAACAAACCACCTCCTCCCATGCACTACTCCAGCACGAGCCACAGATGCTGAACACGATCCCAAATCACTCAGTTTTAACTTGCAGAAGGCCCTTTACACAGCAGACCATACTTGGCCAGAACTCTGTGTTAGATTGCTGTTTATTGACTCTGGTGGTGGTGAGAAATCCAAGGCTTTCAATGACCAACATAACCCTCTCCTTTGAAATCTAATTCAAACCAGTTTATTACTTCCTTCTTATGAGTAATTCCCTTTATCCAGGCATCTATTAGATTTAAGAAAGAAATCACAGCAAGCTCCAATTTTCAAACTCATTTTTACCCAGTGTAATCTTTCCTTAAAAGACCACAAATTTTCTTCATGATCTGCACACCTAAATATCTTCTTGCACAGCCAGGGGCCATGTCTGCATACAGAAAGCTTGCATTGCAGTCTGTGAGCTTCACTGTTTTATTTCAAGAGCAAAGCACATATAGGCTCAAAATAATGCCATGCCTCCATTTTTCTCTTCAGCTAAAAGGAATTCAAGCAAGACACACCAGAGGAGAATGCACTGGTGTTGATTTGTATCCTAGAAGTGAACAGATGCTAAAAAATGGAAGTCATTTAAGCAGAAATCCTGATTGCTGTTCTCTGCAGAAGGGTTGCTGTAACATGAGCCTTTTGTTTGCTGAAGAGATAAACTGCACCACTAATTAGTCACTTTTAACACACACTTACCCAAATTCTTCATTACACATGGAAAATTACTCAGTTCTAATGTTCTAAATGAGCACACTTTCAACTATGATATTCCTATCAACGTGGCATTAAGAGAGGTAAGTGAAGGCAGAGTAGGTCCCCAAAAGCATCAAAGCGAAACTGATTTTATTTACTTAGCTAAAACCCCCTGAAGCAGGCTGGGCACAAAGTGGAATAGACATCTTGTTTATAGACAAAATTTATGAAAGTAATTATTATCTCAAGTTCACAAATTGATTGGTTTTGGTCCTGATTTCACATTTTAGAACTACTAGAGCTGTCTTTTTCTAGCTTAATCACATTCCTGACTTTTCATCACTTTCTCAGCTTTGGAATAACTATTTACTGAATGAAAATAGCTAGTTGCAGAATTCATTGAATGTAATAAAAATCAAGAAAATACCTCTGAATTTGAAAGATTACTGAGACATTTTGTTTGTTTAAAAAAAAAAAAACCCTGGTTCTGACCTCTTAACCAGTACATGTCAAGAAGTAATAAAGGGGGAAGCCTGAAGCTGCTTAGAATAGGGCAGGTAAAAGGAAGGCTGTTAGACTGAATTATTTCACTATGGTTAAACTACACATTTATTTAAAACTAATTTACAAACAGTATTTTTCACCATTACTTTTATTTATTTATTATTCACCATTACTAGGAACACCTAGTCCAGTTAAAATTAATGTTTTGACCTGCAGAATCCTAACGACTTACCCCATTTATACATTCAACAAAATACTTGGAAGTTACCATAACATGGACAAGCCAAGCCATTCCACCCTACAGCAGGTTTTGCCAATCCTGAATTCACAGCAAGCACCCAAGTCTTATCACCCCAACTGAGAACCTGAAGAACCCTCCCCTGCCCTCCCTCCCTCCTGTACCACAGTAACAGCAGGATTCCTGCATGGAGACAAAGGCACAAACACAGAGGATGCTCCCATTCACCTCCTGGCACCACCAGGGCAGCAGCAGAGCAGAGCAGACCACAGTGGCCCAGCTTTCCCCCTCACCAGGTACCAGAGCAGGACCAGAGGCACCTCAGCCTTGTCTTGCAGAAAACCTCCAGGCTCTGCTCACAAGTATTTTTTTCTGGTCTGGAGAAGCAGAAAACAAATATTTGAGGCACAAGACCCCAAGAGCAAATGTCCTCTTGCTACAGCTGAGCTGCCTGCCCTGGGGCAAGGGATGCAGGTACAGGATGGCCCCTCTTTCCTGCCCACCTTTTATCCCTCCTGGCAACAAGAGAAACCACCTGGCTCCCCGTATCAGATAGCACAGCCTGTCCTGATCACCCACAGCAGCTGCCACCCACTCTCCCTTTGCCACGTCCCTGCACCAGCCCTGCTCTGTCCCCAGGATGTGAAGGGGACACAGCTCCAGCTTGGGAGCTTTCAGTGCCTAGAGCAGTCCTGCACAGAGAGGTGGAACCACCTTGTAATCTCAGCCTGTGTTGGCTCAAAAATACCAAGCAAACACTGGATTGTGCACTTGTGTGTACACATCTGGATACAAGGAGGCAAAGATGGTCAAAAAGATAACACTGCCTCAGTGACTGCAGAGCTTTTGGCACAAATGCAGGTGTGTCACAGAGACATGGACAGGCTTGGGAAGCACAGCAGATGGACAGCCAAGACAGGCTTGTTACAATGAGAGCAAGCATTAGAGCACTGCAACACAGAAACTGTAACTGGGTCCTTCTCCTTATAAAATAGTTATAAAAAGAAATGTGAGATTACAGGACCAGCTGAAACTGCTGTGCTAATAAAACACAGGAAACCATTGATCTCAATAATGTTGGCTGAATGTTTACAGAGAAACAAGTCGGCAGAGCTAAAATGTCTTACCAGCTCTTATTAAGTGTTTTTAGATATGTACAGATCCTTGTGAAAGTCAAACAGCAAGTGGAGAGAATCCACATCCAAATGATTCTGTAATGATAGTGGGTTTGCTGAAATCCTGACTGCAGAAGATACCAAAGATTTTCCTGTATAAATGCAAGACTGATAATTTTAAAAGGCTGTCCACACCCTGCCATAGTAACTTAGTATCACCCATCTCAATAAAACAAAAGCAACATAAGGAGTTCAGAGAAAAAACTCAGAAGTAAATACAATTTATTTTTTTCTTCACATGACTGACTGTGCAACTCCGATCCCCTTAAAATGAAGCATCATTAACAGATTAGCCAATAGCACAGAAACCCAAAAAGCAAAACTAGAACACAGAAGGAGAGATGGAATTCACTTAACAAGGTCAACAATAGATCCTGGCACATCTCTGCCTCAGGAAAAAATAATTAAAAATGGAAAAGACACGTACCAACGTTTTGTAAATAGGCTGATGCTCCCACCACTACTCAGCAGAATATGCAAAAATTCAGCCTTGTCTCAGGAGTTCAGATGCACACAGCCCCCCCCAAAGTCATGCATTTATGGCAGCTTTTGCCAGAACCAGCCAGAAGATTTCCTTTATGCCCACAGCTGATGAAGTACTATTGCATATATACCTACCCTATGGAGTCTGAATTCTCCTGTGTTTTGAAATGATCCACACTTCTACTTAGAGCTGGAGTAGAATGGATGGTTGACTCATCTCACAAAGAGTTTGGTTATACACCTCCCTTGATGAAAAATTTAAATTGCTCATCTAAGAAGCAGTGTCTTTTTACCCCAAGATGCTACTCCAGCAGGAGCTCAGTAAATAATGGGAAACAAAACCAGGGAAAGGAATCAAAGTGTTTTGTAACTAGAACAGAAAGGGTTTGGGGTTTGTTTTCACTAAGTTCAAACAGAAGTTTTATGACTCAAGTAAAAGGAGTGTGAAAGGCTTTGGGGAAGGAAGGTTTCCATTAAACAGACCTGAACTGGTTCAACAGTAATTGGAGCCCTCTATGAGCTCACTTTGTGCTGTGCCACTCTCAGCAGTGAAGGAAAAACTTCACAAAACACAGGAGGGAGCTGATGACAGATGAGAGGGCAAGAGGCAGTGCAAGGCCAGCCCTGAAATAGTTACCTGCACTGTATTACAGCCTGCCACAACAGAGCCTTTCCCACAGTTTTGAAGCTGCAAACATAAACACCACTTAAAAGGAAATTTATGTGAATGGTGAACCAGGGAATGAATAAAATGGGCTGGAAGAAAAGGATGAATTTTCCTGTGCCCCACAGAGCAGCCCTGGGAAGTCCTGGCTCTCCAGAGATAATAATGGTTACCAGAGCTCTCCATTTGTAGGGAGTGGGATTTCAGGGTGGTGCTTCCTTTCCCCCACCCTTTGCAGGCTGTCAGGACAGGCTGCTGCCAGCTGTGGCAAACCCCACTCTGGGACATGGAGATGCTGTAAGGCAGCTCAGGACAGCCCATGGGCAGAAAGCTCAGCAGCTTTTGGGCTCTGGCAGAGACACCCCAGCTTAGGGAGTCATCCTTCACCTGCATTAAAGTCAGCTCTGGTTCATGGCAGAATAACCATTTTGATGGTGAAAAGCAGCTACTAAAAATGCTTTCTTGCAACAACACTGCCAAGAAAAGAGCCAGGAGACTCTCTGACAGCACCTGCAATTTATGGGAGATGGGCAATCAAGGAGCCGTTGTGGGGAGGCTCAGTGGTGGGAAATGCTGCCCGAGTCCATCCCTGTCTGCACCTACACTGCACAAGGACAACCCAGGACAGTGCCACCAGTTCCTGCAGCAGGTGATGCAGTGACCCTTTGGAAAGAGGGGCCCACAATCCCACAGCACCAAGGCACAAAAGGGTCCCTGGGGAGAGACACCAAACCTGCAGCTGACAGGAGTCCCAGCTCCCAGCTGGTGCCAGGGCTGCACTCACAGTGGTGTGGATGCTGCCCCTGCATTCTCCCCTCCTGTGGCACACCCAGGATGGCACCAGGGGACTGCTGGGCCCTGGAAAAACACAGTGACATGTGGCTTGTCTAACAAGACACCACCTCATCTTGGGCAGCACGGCAAGACTCCCCTCTGACAGCTTAATGTTTGATCCACAGATCTGCACCTAATCAGCTCAGTGTTAGGATCCACAGTTAAACCCCATTTATTGTCTGAGCCTGAAGATTAGAGACAAAAACCAGAAGATTCAGGAATAAAAAGTAAAGCAAGGCAGTCAGAGTTGTTTTCCACTTCATTACCTGTGACTATAAATGCAGGACATCCACTCACAGACAAAACTGATACTGGTTCAATCCCTTCTGGACAGGTGAGCAGGCTGCTCCTGGTCTCCAGAAGAAAAAGTTGGGAGTTATTAAAGTCCTCAAGGAAGTCTGGAGCAGGGGGGCTCATTCCTCCAAGGGGAGGCAAGATGAGTCCCCAGCTGCAGTGGCAGCCCAGCTGCCCAGTTCCTGCTCAGACATTTAAATCCTGAGTGGTGAACAGCACTTGCAGCAGGACAGTGCATCAAGAGAAACCAGGTTAATGGTACAGGAGGAGGCAAGGCACAGGCTCTGCTCAGCAGGAGCTCTCCTCTCCCAGGAGCTCTGCAGATACATCCTTGTAATGCAGCAAATGCAGCCCATGCTGGATTCAAGGCCAGACTGGATGGGGCACTGATCAAACCTGCTCCAGGGGGAGGTGTCCCTGCCCATGGCTTGATCTTTTAAGTCCCTTCCAACCCAAACTGTTCTGTGATGCCACAAACCCTGGGCAGACCTTACAGGAATGTCAACAGGAATCCTGCTCTGGGACTCACACTTTGCATACATGAAGGCAATTTTAAATATGGATTGGATGGATAAAGCAGCTCTTCAGCACACCAGTGCAACCATGCAAGTGTAGGGAAATGCATAACCTGATTAATCAAGTTTTCTTTGCATATTGGGACTTGTCAGCCAATTCTTCTTCAGGCTTCACTGTAAATGGAAACATAAGTATTTTTAATAACCAGTAATAATGACTTAGGAGAATCTGTCTGATTTTTATGTATTGCATGGGCAAGAAGCCAGACAGAGCATTTAGTTAAAGTTTTATTGATGGTGGTAAGTGGTGCATTTCTGACATCTTTCATTTTTTCTCCCCTATAGAATGTGACCCTCACCTTCCTTGATGTACTAAGAAAATAAGAAAAAATAACTATGCCACTTCCTTCAAGAGCCAAGTAATAATGCTACCACAAAAATAAATAAATAACAACCAAATTCATCATTCAACATAGCCATACCCACAGAAAGACTAATTTGCAGATGAAATGGGAAATAACCTTGCTCAGGCTGCTAAAGAGAAATTAGATAGATACATTTCAAATAAAAAAACAAAGGCAGGAAGTAGGAAAAAATAATGAGATCCTTACAGTCTGTAAGTTGGCCAAATGTATCAACCCTTGTTCTATTTGGTTTTCATGTGTTACTCACTAGGCAAGTTCGTGCACTGGGAAGAAAACCAGATAAAACATGTGGTTATTGGCCCACAGAGATAGCACAGCTAGAATGCAAGCTCAGGTCTGCAGTAGCTTTCCTTAGTAAGTATTCTCTATTTAAGCAGAGATTGATCCTACATGATGTGACAGGGCACTGATACAAATAAATTGCTTTATGATATGATCTGTGAGCAGCCAGTGTACATTCACTGTGGGCTTACTGACTTCCACACCAGCCTAAGTTTCCACTTCATGTAAAATCAGCTTTTATCTCTCTGTGATACAGCCCAGCAGCATGCTGAAATCAGTGCTGAGTCTTTCAACCCAAAGGCCTGCAGCCAGTTTACAACGACATAATTGGAAATAACAGGAGTTTCCAATCCATTCCCATTTTCAAGCCTTTGTAATGCACATCCCACTGAACTGCAGGAATGGCTCATGCAGTTACAGAAAGCTTCTAGAAGGAAGTGATAAATGCACATTGCCCTTTACAGCTGTAACCAAATAACGGGACTGAACTGCTCTGGGTTTTTCCCCACCTCCAGCTCTACAAAATTTCATGCGGTTCACCGGTCAGAAAGGCAGCAAGAACAAAATCTTTATCTGGTGTTCCCCACTTGCTACCCACAGACTGCCAGTTAAATAAGTAATGCTGAAGGAAATCAGTGTGGTTTGCTTGCACAAGAGCCTTTCTGAAGAGGTAGCAACCATGCAGTAAAGCATTTCCACACGAGGTAGGACAACTCCAGGATGCCTCTCTGATGCCCACAGCCTAATGAAGTCAGAATGGCTCTGGCAAAACCAGAGCCACCACAGGGAGTTCCCTGGGTACCAAGCAAAGCTGCAAAAACACATTCAGGGAGATTGTTCCATAAATCAGAAACAAACTTGAGGCCAGGTCAGGAATTTACATTAAACAAACTGCTTAGATTTCCTGTATGATAACAGAAGTGTGCACACACAGCCTCCCCCATGACTTTGGCCAGTATCAGCCAAATTTTTAAGAGGTTTGAAGCCTCCATGAAATTCCCCTAAACTTCATGGAGGCCTCACCAGTAAAGTGGTGGCTGAGCCATGAGAGGGGCCAGGAGTCCAGGCTCTGCCAGGCTTCAGCCCAGTGCTGCCAGAGAGCAACTGCAAGTAACAGCCTTTGGCAGAACGTTAAAAACAACAACAAACAAAGAATTTGAGTAACAGGAAATGAATTGTCAAAAAAACAAAACCGAGGTTTGTGGAAAGGAAAACTGGAGGATCCCCACACTGTGACCACATGTGAACTGTATGACAACAGTTTTGCAAAACTGAAGAGGTCAAGTTTGTGATGATGGTGTGAAAGATTCACACAAGTTCATCTCATGCAGCTCAGATAGGAAGTGTAAAGCTTTGGGATGTAGCAGAAATACATGTGGTACAAACAGATATAACTTTTTTTTTTTTTAGTTTTCTCATATTTCACTTTCTTTACAGTCTAACTGATTTTCTTTCAAAATTTATCAACATGATGAAAGGATCAACTCTAATGTACCTACCTGCCTCATTCTTTCTGGAAGGAGGTGTCCTGTAAGACAGTTCTGGTTTCTGGGACTCATTTAAGGAAAAAAAAGCAAAACCAAATACACACAAACCCCACAAAACAAAAAAATCCCCCCAGAATAAAATCCAACCTAAAACAAAACAAAAATCTCTTCCACAAATGAAAAGAGCCCCAGAAGCCAAAATTATTCTGGTTTGAAACAGAAATACCTCTTCTATCATACACCATCAATGTGATGAATGTTTCAGAATCTTTCAAAAACCCCTTCCAGTCATTTCAAAATCCTCCTGTTGCTAATTGCAGAACTGGCATCTAAGATCTAAAGCAGCTTTCACTTTAAGGGGAAAAAAACCCCAACCTGCTAACCTTTAAAAAACTGCCATATATGGGAGGAAACTGTAACTCTGGTGCAATGAGAATAAACCCAGTTTAATCCTCCAAACCCTAGATTCAATTATAAACCCTAGGCAAAGGCAAAGAGAGCCCTTCTCAGAATGCCCCACAGTCCCTTTTAAGAACTTCAAAGTAGTAACACTTTTAAATTTAGTCTAGACTTTCAACATCCCAAACTTGAATGATTCAAGCTTTTCAGCTTCCATTCAACCACTCTTCATTCAGCAGTTTGTTTACAGGAAGACATTTAAATTGTTCTAAAGAGCACCACGACTCACTGTAGAAGCTTTTGATTCTCTAGCAGGCACTATCACTTATTTACTTTAGGTTTTCCATTATTCAAGTGCTGGCTGGTGCACATTCAAATGAATCACAAACACCAGAACAAACAAGGCAGCTCAGGCAAAGGAATGCAATTCAAACAACATGAAGTAGAGACATTTAAAAGCCCAGAAAACTAGGAAATGTTCGGTCTGCTTTTAACTTAGAACAAAAATTATCATTACAAAAGTCTGAAATTGCTTAAAGTTATACAGAAATGCCTCTAAAACCTCCCAATCTCTCAATGTCTACCAGTGACACAAAGGCATTGACCAAAACCACTGCAATGGATTCTTTCCAAAATTCCTTCCAAAATAATGTCCAGAAAAGGAGGAGAGACATCCCAAGCCCTGTTACAGGACTGCCCTGTTCTTCCAAAATGCACAAACACTGGAGTGATGCAGTGACCATGTCTGTGCAATTTAGAGAAATGAGAACTGGCCTTGCAGATCCACCATTCTGTCCATTAAAAACAACAATCATGGGTGGCTCTTGTGATCCAGGGAACTCACCAAAACCAAAAAACCAAAAAACAAACCTGCTATGTTCAGGCAAAATTGCAATGAAAATTAACATTTTGACCAAGACAGAGGGAAAACTGACATTTATTGAAGCTGCAGTTGGTGACATCCCATAAAATGATGCCAATCACTTGTCTCTGAATCAGCTCCATTCCCACATTTAGCACAAGTGCTCTGGCTGACTCACACCAACCATCTACCTGGGAGACAAGCAAAGCAAATTTCCAGCATGATTTTGCTGCAGCTTTTCATGATGAAGTGTACATTTGCCTGGCTCTCTTCATTTGAACTCAAATTATTTGCAAATTTAATTTAAATTCCAGTTTGTTTTAAGGGATTTTCTCAGAAGCAATAATCTTAATAGGGGTAATGCAAGATGCACGAAATTGGCAAGTAAAGAAATGATCTGGTCTAAACAGATTCTGTTTTCAGTAAGAAGCAGCTTTTTAGGCTGCTTACTTGCCTAAAGGCATTTATGGAAAGATGATTTCTATATTGGGGTAGTGAGTTTATGCTTGAAATATAAATTGTATATTATCTTTTCATTATGCTTCCATTTGCAGTGTTTCATCTTGTTTGTTGTTCTCTTGGTTCAAAGTCCCAAGTTCACATTCTATCCTTGCATTAATTAGTTATAGCTTTAGGCAAGTCAATTCAGCCTTTGTTTCTTAATCTGCAAAAGAAGGACAATAACAAATATTTATGTACTTTAAATAGATACTGGAAAGATGTGTTTACCCTGACACAGTTTTTCAAAGGCATCATTTTATAGAATTCTATGCAAAAATTACCCAGTTTACACACATTAACTGGAATGGTTGTAATTTGTTTAAATGGCTTGTGGAACTCCCTATCCTTTCCTTCCTCAAGGAGACATTTCCTACAATACATTTCAAAAGTCTCCCATGTTGCAAACCATGCTACCCTGAGCTGAGTTCATGGCATCCTAACTATGACAGCCTAAAAAAAATTAAAATAATAAAAGAAAGAATGCATTGATTGCAGAGAAATTTAATCTTAGGAATCTGAGTGACTGTATATTACAGTACAGAATTTTTTCCATTTCTCTTCATGGGGGAATACACAGAGGAGTAAGAGCTCTTTCTGTCATTGCTTTTACAGCAGTAAGTTTTTAGTGATATTCAGTGTTTTCTTGACTGGTGTCTGTAATCTGGGCCTTTCTAAATCCAATCTTTGCCCAACTTCCTCACACACAAAACATCTGCACTTAGAAATAAATTAACTACACCTGTGCCTGTTTTACCAGTCAATTAATCAGCTCCCTATTAGGGGGAAAAAATACCCTAAACCAAATGAGATTCTGGAGATAAAATGAAGATGAACCTCAAGCCTTGTGAATCATCAAACCTGCGCAGGAAATCAGCTGAGGCTTCTTCATCATTAGAGATAAAATAGGAATAAATATCACTGGCTCAAACTTTAATTCTTAGTTCCACTAGTGCTGGTGTTACTTGCAATAAAGAGATTAAGACCCAACACTAAAATGGGAGGAAGGGGTTGAAACGACCCCTTGGAGCAGTGATTTAACAAAACACCACTTTACCAATGCCTGCCATGCCCAGTTTGATTGATTACCTCAATTTCAGTGTTGGAAGGAATAAAGTCTTTGAAAGGACACACTGCTTTAAAGCTCATTCTACACTCCTGCCTTTCAGTGCACAGAACAGGCATTGCACATGCAGCACTCCCCTGTATGCCACCAGATGCTGTCAGTCAAAAGAATTCAGCATCAAAACAAAGCCTTCCATCAATACAAAAAACCAAACAAACCACAGGAGAGTAGGACAGGTGACATCACTTGTTCTTCAGCAACCAGTCACCTTTTTCTCTCATAATTGTGTGGTGGGGAATGAAAACTAAAATACTTTGGAGAACAACTTTACTGAAAGGTGATATGAGGGTGCTGCAGCAATTAAGAATTTTGTACACCAGACACTGAGATCTTAATTGGCACAGGAGAATAACCCTGGGCATCCTTCTGGGGCAGAGCTGCTGCCCATCACACACTGAGCCCACCTCGACCTCAGCAGCACAGAAACAAGAGCCTCCCCCTGGCAGCTGCTGCCTGCAGCACTGGGACAGCTCTGGGAGAACTGCTCAGCCACAGGGAACCATGGCAGTGGATTAGGAAGAGACCAGACAGCCACAGGAATTACAGTTTGAGCAGAAAGTTCAGCTACTTAGGGATCCATATGGCCACTGCCACAGCACACAAGAACTCCCCCAGGATTTAAATACTTCCCCATCCTGAAGTTCTTCTCCCAGTTCCCTTAAAAAGGTCTCTCAGGATCAGTGACCTGACTGACCCTGACTGCATTTTGAGCTGGCTCCCAGCTTTAGAGTCATCTGCTCTAAAACTGCCCAATCAGAGTGACACAGTTTTGGAAATTTTCTAGAACAAAAAAAGCACTGGTCTAACTTGTATTAAGCCCTGCTTTTTTTTAATATTAGATTTACTATACAGACCTGTGTCTCTCCTCCCTGCAATACTTTTGGCTGAAGCTGAAAAATGGATTTAGCTAAAGGAACACCTTGTCTTGGATCTGTTAATCCTATTAGTTACCTGGAAATAGGTGCCAAGGTTGAGGAGATGCTTTTTTAGTGCTTCTATAGAGAAAAAAGCAGGCCCTAACTAGCTGGAAATTATATAGAACCCTCTAGGACAGCTCACAGTGCTAAAATTTCTTCCTGTAGTGCAATGAACACAAGCAATGAGGCAGCTTTATACAGATACATAATGCTACAATGGAAGCTCAGGTAAAAATCTGTCTCTCCATCAAAGCAGCTGTATTCATTGCAAGAAAAATTTTTCCCCTTCAACCCTCACACCAACATGCTTCAGCTTTTTGTGTCTCTAATATCCACTACACACTCTTCCTTACTTAAACTGTAAGTTCCTCAGGGCAGAGCCTGTCTCTTTCCTCAGTGATAAGTGGGAAGGACCCTCAGGCCACTGGAAAACAAAACAATAGTTGGTCACACTTATTTTCTAACTTCATGTGCTAACTTGTCCTCAAGCAAGGAAATTTATTTTATTTTGCTTACATACTGCACTGAAAAAAACCCAACCAACAAACTAAAATCAAACCAGTCATTGCACACCCAGTAAGTCAGAGTTATAGAGGAAACTCTGAAGGTACAGCACTTCTGCCCAACTAGGAAAAGGATGTGGCAGATAACATGGCCAGGTGATGCCTCTGACCTCTCCCTCTTTATGGCCAGATGAATCAGTCATTAACTGCAGACAAAGCAAGACAGGCCCAAGAACTCAGACTGGAGCTTCCCCAAAAGAGAGTTTTGATACAATGGCATCTGTAACACTGCTTTGACCTTTTAAACTAAATCCTCCACCTAAGACTGACAGGCACAGGCATTCACAAACTCCAGTCTTCATGAAAAGCTTCAAGGCTGGCTTTCTAGCTGCTATATTTCAGAAAAATGTATTTTTTTAATAATTTCAATAGCATTTAGAGTCACACCAAGAGATAAATGCTTTCTGCTCTTCAGAGATGTTAATTTTCTTGAATTCTAAAGCTTGCTTTCAAGGTATTTTCTGAAAAAAGAAGAACATGTTTGCTCATATTTTGTGTAAGAAGTTTATGACTTGCTCAGCCTTCCTGTACCTGAAAGAACAAACAGACAAACAGAGAGTAATGGGCAGACTAACACTGCCTTTGGAGAGTCACCAGCTCCCACAGCTGCCATCTGTGGTGACAAAGCACTCACAGGACAACCCTTGCACAGCCAGGGCTCCCTTCCAGAACACACCAGAGCTGACCAAACACAGCAGTGCCTGAGCACTTCTGATCAGCTCCTGTGTCACTGTGCTGTTCACTATGACATAGGACACAGGAGAGTGGTGGGACAGTGCCAAGGGAAGCCACACTCACCTTCCAAAGGTCACCTCTTTGTGTGGCAAAGCCCACTGCCCACAACCTCAACACACTGGGTACAACCCCCAGCTCTCGTTTGCTTCTGCAAGGGATGGCCTCAAATATACCTGAGGCTTGGAAAAAAAAGATCCATTTACACTTTTAGATACCAAAACACCACCTTCCAGACAATGAAACCAGCAAAACCACCATGACTCTCTCCCTGTCCTTTCCCCCATGCCCATCCAAACTTGGGTATGAATTTCTGACAGGCTGTTCTCAGGGAGCAGCAGGGATGTGCCAGGTATTATGAGAGTTAAATAAGTGTATTACAGCTTGCCTTGTAAGTCATAGATCTTCTTCAAGGACAAGTAACCTCGAAAAGCTCCAGGATGAAAAAACCCATAAGCACAGAACCATAAAAGAAATCATAACCCATCAAACTCCTCCTCCCTATTCTCACCAAAAATAAACTCAACAAATCCCAGTGGCTTCAGATAAAAACTGGCTTTCTTCTACCAGCAGCCAAGCCCCAAACTGCATCTCAGGGTGAGGCCAGGCACCCACTCTTCCCTGAAGGGCACCAAGGAACTCAACTTCAAGTCTGAAGGACATGGCAGCAATTCAATGTGAATTCAGCAAGTCATCATTGTCCCCAGTGACACTTCAGAGGAAACTGAGGTAGCAGAGACACATTTCAGTGAAATAGCAGAGCAGTGCACATGTTCAAAGGGCTGCTCAGCAAATCATCCTGCCAGGAAGAAGAAAGTTTACTTTGATTTAAACTCCTTGCCCTTCAGAGGTACTAAAGAGTAAAGCTGTACCTCTAACATCCTTCCAACATGCAAAGTTACTCCAAGACCACTCACTCTGAGCCCTGTCCTTAAGTGCTTCAGTCAGTCAGAGGTGCACTTCCCCCAGCTGCCAGCACCAACTGCAGCCTCCCTGAACCCTTTTCAGCTCGTTCAGAAGCAGCCAGCCCAGGCACTGGCCTGGATGAGGAATGCAGTTATGCACACACCAATGGTCCTGACCCACTTCTGGCCACGTCCTTGTGGCCACTCAGAGCTGTGAACTCTGTTTATTATTAGCACCAGAACAAGGAAAAGCCTGTGCATGTACATGAGGCCTGACAAATGCCCACTCACTGCACAGGCAAGGAATGAAAGGAATTGTTCTATTATTTGCCATCATCATCCTCCTCTGGCCAGCCCACTGAATGCCACAACTATTGAAACCCTTTGATGGGCAGAGTTTGCCTCCCCTTTGGGGCAGGCACTGCTGACCTGGAGAGGTGGTTGGCACAAGAATGGTGAGCTGCACATCTTTCAAGGGCCACAGGAGAACTCTAAATAATCCAGTAAGGAAAAGAAGCTCAAAGAGAGTTCCCCTCTACAGAATAACACTTTGAAGACTGAGTTTCTCCTGCCTAAAATATACTACACTACAAAGCAGAGTGACTGCTTCAAATGAAGCCAAGCACGAGGGCAGTTTCTCCTTCAGAAGCACCCCTGGGTTTCAGCTCTGTAGTTTACAAGAAAGGTAATTCCCCAGTACAAGGTAAAACACAAGATCCATCCCACCACAAGCAGCAACAGGATTGTTCTCCAGGATATGAAAATCCCCCTCATAGCAGCAGCACTTTCCATGCTTTGTCATCACAAGCTCTCTACAGGACTCTACTGCAGCTCACACAGAGAGGCTGTAAATGGAAATGGCTGAGATTTGCTAAAGGACAGCACAGAGGTTTTACAGTTCATCCTGAAAGCACACATGCTGCCAAAGATTGCACTATAAATGTAAAAATAAAGAAATTGAGCTCATCTAAATGAAAGGATTTGTCCCACTGTTCCTAAATGACTGCACTATTTCTTTCTTGATGAGGAGCATGTATGTGCACAGAAGGCAACCCTCTGCCTTCACGTTGTCAATGACATTTTAAAAATGTAAGCAAATCCAGGAGTTTTGCTTCTGGGGATAAATAAAGCTAAACAAGGCAAAGGTTGTTGCATTTGTGCTCCCTGGTGACATCACAAAACTGGGATCCTTGTCCCAGCTGAAGACCTGCTACAGACTCCACTGCAGACTAGACCTGTGCTACAAGCAAACTGCACCAAGTCACCACAAAACCTGCCTTTTCAGCTACACACCCAGGCTAAACCAGTGCAAAAAATACTGATTTCAAAAGTTATTTTAAAATGTGACACAGACCAGCAGACAGCACTGCCCACAAATGCTCCAAAATCTCTGCAAGTTACTCTTTTATAGACACAGCTTGGAAACACTCTTCTCCCACCTGTGAGAGTCCCACCCTTCATTGCACAAAACCTACAGCACCAGCCTAAGCACAAGAAGTAGCCTGTCAGCACAAAAGTTGTTTTGAAACCCAAGTTACAGACAGGACTGACTTCACAATTATAACCATCAAGCACCAAACACAGCACTGTAAGGAAAAGCATTTTTTCAGTTTTCCTGAAGTGACAGAGCACAGAAGGCAGCAGGTAAGCTGCAGAGCTTCGAGTTACCCAGAAAGGGGAAGAAAAGACCACATCCTTCCTTTTCTGGCACACACCAGTGCTCCCAGCTCGTAAGATTTCTGCCACAGAACTGCCACAGGCCACTCCCTCTGCCGTGCAACACCCACAGCCCTTCACAGCAACAACCCAAGGCAGAAAAGCAACGAGGTGAGAAGAGCAGCTACGTGACTGTCTGTGCACAGCACAACGAAGAGCAGCCACCCCTGTAGAAAACACTTTTAAAAAACAAAACACAACAAAATAAACTCCACAAGCATGGTCTCTGAGTGGGGGTCTGCACTCAAACCACCTCACCTCACTCAGCTCTGGGGCCAAAGAAAGGCAGTCCTGGTCTTGCCATGACCAGGCTCTGCAAAGTCTCCTGTGCCCTTCTGCTGGCACCAGCTCACACACAACTGTACAGTGGGACAGATCAAGGACCTCCCCAAAGATCCAGCCAGGGACCCATCTGTAAAAACAGCACCCACTATTTGAAGACAGGTATAGAAAGGAGAAGAAATGTCCCTTTCTTTTTTCTCTTCTCTCCTGTGTATGCTGAGTCTCTCTGTTTAAGTATTTATCACTACAAAACCCTTCTGTTTTCCACAGCCTAACAAAGACCAGCATGGCTGTGATGGAAGAGCCATGAGTACATCACAGCCAGGTAACCCAACCAGTTTTCACACTGTGCCTCTTCTCCCACTCCCTCTGGCAGGGGCAGTATTTTCATTTCAACACCAGCCAACAGCTCAGGACACACGGGTTCAAGTTCTTCCACCACTACACAGCTCCTGTGTGGTCACAGACAACTCATTTTCTTGTTTGTGCTTTCATTCCCCATCTGCAAAGGAAAGGTGTCTTCCCCACAATGGGAACACATGGTATTCCCCTTCAGCATGGTTTTAGAAGGATTAATATAAATGAAGCATTCAAAGCCTGCCAAGAGCATGCGAGACATGGGAAGTTGAAATATCACTGATAAATGTAGTTCTAAACAGATAATTTCTCTTTCTTCTAAAAGTACATTTTTCCTACCAAATCTGCAGCTTTATGTTCAGGTTAGCATGTGAACAATCCTCTTTCCACATCTGAATCCTTCCACTGCTTGTGTCAAAACCAAACTTCAAAACCCTGACCTACATGCCTTTTAAGTAAACACAGAAGAGTTGCAGACTCTTTGCAACATTCTGTTGTGCTGCAGACCATACTTCACTGACAGTCAAAACCACACCAGGTCTGGCCAAACCAGAACAAACTTTAGACTAATAACTGAGTTAAAGAAGCATCAAGCATTTTCTTCCCCTTCACAGTGAGACCCTGCATGTATCTTGATCCTCTGTGTCAGAACAGTACCAGCCCTGAGCTGTGTCAGACAGGCTGGCTTTGTGCTGTTGTAAGATGTAAACAGACCCAAAGTTGTACAGCACAGAGATGTCAGATAGAAAACTGTTCAGCAGAAGCTGAGCATTGAAACTGGCTCTGTTTACAGCTACCACAGTCCCAGAGCAGATTAAGAGCTGGCCACATGTATTTAATACTGTTAACCACGTACAAAGATAACAGGGCTTTATTCAATCAAATATTGTCTTTGAAACTCTGATAGAGCCAAAGTTCTGTTAGAGCCAATTACTGCTTAAACAGTTCCACTCTTCTTCCCACAGCTAGCAAACATGATTATTTCCTTCTCTCTTTCTCCATTTCTCCTTCTGCCCCAATTTTTAGGTAATTTCCATGTCCTTACTGAAGTCATGAAGGAGTGCTCTCAAAACCAGTTTCTCAATGTCCTGAGTATGGGAAATGTGTAAAAACTGAGACTCCCCCACCCCCAGCCCAGTCTACCACTCTCTCTCGAGCCAGGCTGTTCCACTGCGTGGCTCTGACAAACAATCTGCCACTTCAGCAAATGCAGAAGTGCTCTGGCCAGAGCCACCACACAGATCAGACTGAGGAGGAGAGCTCCCAACTGCAGCTGCCACACGGCTCCTCCTCACTTACCCAGGCCTGCAGGGTGGTGCAGGGCTCAGCACAGTCTCAAAACCTCTAAACGCTTGGAGGTGAACTGGACTTCAGAGAAACCTCCTAATTTTGAAGAGAGAAGAAAGATGCTAAGACTGAAAAAGAAGGAAGAGAATAAATTAAGGGACATGAGATGTGAAGCAGAACGGAGAAAGCAAGCAGGAAAATACCATGAGGACCTGATGAGATGATTCTCCCACTTCTAACTTTTGGGCAGCATCAGCATGCCATTTTAATTAACAATACCCAAGTGCTAAAGACAATATAGTGACACTATTCCTGAGCATTAAGGACACAGAAGTGACATTTCACCTGCCAAAATCATCCTGGCAAAACTCCACCATCATCAGTGGAACTACACCAAGCATGAAATTGGCCCCAGTTGCATTAAGACAAAAAAGGCTTTGTTTCAGGAGATATGGGGAATTTCTGGTTCTTTATAATAAAGCTCAGCAAACAATTGTTTATTGTCCCTAAGCTGACACCAAACAAGCAGCCATCACATTCAGAGCACACACTGTCTGTCCATAGGAAGACATCCATCAATAAAGCAACAGATTCCCAGTGTCCTGTTCATATCACAAGGAAATTAAAGGCAGTTTAAATGCCTCCCAAACTGCCCACCAGATCCCCAAGCAGTCATTCTCATTTTCAGCAACATCCTTCCACACTCCCCTGCCAAGTCAAGGAAAGTTGAATGTCCTGAGTGGTGCTACAGGACCCAGCACACACAGATGTACCACAACGCTGAGCAGCTTCACTGCCCGAGTTATTCAACAATACTCCCACCACACACTACACACTGCGACCACACTATGCTCACACAGAAGCATCTTCTCCTCCTTTCATTACATTTTTGTTTGACCATGTGAATTCTCAACCAAATCCCACAAGTTCACATGTTTCTGCCGTTCTCCCGAGTTCACCACAACCATGCCCTGGGCTTACAGAGCCAGACTCTGCTCCAATGCCAGCCACGGCCGTACACCACATTTGCACAGTATCGATTTATGCCAGAACTCATTAAGCGATGAAAAAATCCAATGGCTGAAGCAAACAAGTACTTCAGGCACACAGAGCTCCCGTACTGCACCCCTTTGACTTATGTACCCCCACAACGCGTTTCTCCGTGCAGTCTGCCGGGCCAGCTTCTCAGCCTTTCAACCCAATGCACAGGAAAACCTGGACGTTTGAATTCCCGGGCTCCTTGAGGGAAAGTCTGACAGACCCAGGTGGGAGCGGTGGGAGCACAGGAGAAGCAGCTCCTCGGGGCTTGTCCCGCTCTTGTTTCAAAGGGCTGTAAGAAGACATCCGCTGCCCACACCAGAAGTTCAGCTGCTCTCGATGCTCATTTTACACAGAACCACGTATACGAAATAAAATATTTATAATTTTTATTTGCTTTTCAAACTCCTCTTCCCGTCCACCACCATCCATTCCCCCAGTCCTGCCAGCCTGCACCCACGGATCCCGCCGTACTATGGGGGTGCTCCCACGACTCCAAGGGTCACCCAAGGATCAAAGCTGCCACAAGAACACGCCGAACACCCCACGGGCACACCGAACACCCACCGGCTCCAGACCCCGGCGGGCCGGGGACACCCAGGGGGGCGGCGGGACCGGCAGCACCGCCGGATCCCCGCACACTACCGGGCACCCTCCTGCTTGCTCCCCCTTTAATTTATGCACAGCCACGACGAACTCCCCGTGTTTCCCTTCACGAAGGAAGGCGTGTGTGCCCCCCAGCCGGGACCCGCCGCTCCCGCCTCTCCTCCCCGGGAGCCGCCGTCCCTCAGCCCCCCCGGCTGGGATATCCCGTCCCTCCGCGCCAGCGCCTTTGTGTGCGGAACACACACAGAACCTACCTCGGCGGGGCGGCTCTGCCCGCCCGGCAGCGCGGGGGACGAGGGCAGGGGGAACCGAAGACACACTGAGAGATGCGGCCGCTGCCTGCCCG
>JBBMKD010000053.1:6990104-7027455 GCA_037834095.1 Argya squamiceps
CTTCGTCGTCCCCACCCCCGGAAGAAGGAGGGCACACCCCACCTGCGGGGTTGGCTGCGGTTGGGGTGCCGGCTCTGCCCTCTCCCCCCCGCCCGTCCCCCTTTACCTGCCGCCGGCCCGTCCGCGGCGGGGGCAGCGGGGCGTGGGGCGGTGGGTGGCGGTGGAGGCGGCGTGTGACAGATGTCCTCCTCTGACAGCGCTCGGTACCAGCCCAGTGGCTCCCTGCCATTGGCTCAGTGCAGCCGACCGGCAAGGCTGCTCGCTATAATAGCACTATGCCTGCCAGCGGCGGCGGCAGCTCGCTCGGCTCCGCCGCGGCCGCCCCGCCGCCTCCTTTGTTGTCAGGCGTGGAAAAATCCGGGGTGGCGGGGATGGCAGGGGGGAAATCCCGAGGGAAACGGGGGAAAAAGTGGGCCTGTGTGGCGGCCTGGGCCAGCCCACCCCCGGGGGGACAACGCGCGTGGGGCAGCCACGGGTGGTTCTCAAAGTCCGGCCCTGGGTGTGCTGAGCGGCCCCGCTCACCTGCGGGAGCCACCTCTCCTTCCATGGAAAAGAATTTCCCAGCTGTGTCTGCCTGTAACTTTCCCGAGGGGTTCCTTCCCGAATCCCGGAGCCCTGTCCCTGCGGATGTTCTCACCGTTCATTCTGTAGGAATTAAGGTCCCCATCCAAGTTAGAGGCCAAGAGGTCACGGCCAGCCAGCCAACACGTGTTCAGTGTACCCAAAATCCGCCTCCGAGGGAGCATTGCACGATGGGGACATGGGAGAGAATCTGGGACACGCCATAGCGTGCACAGGTTGGCAATGAACCCAAACAAAGGCATTTGGGGATGGAATGTATGTTTACACACTGGGGTACACACTGGGATTAAATTGATTTCTTTTGTATATTTATCACTGGGATTATTTTGCGTTTGTTCAAAACTGAAGACTTGAATCACAGTACAGCGGCTGGAGTCATCTCAGGGATGGAAAGCTTCAGCCTCATCTGGGGAGCTCAGGAATTTGAGGACCTAAGCGTTCAGCATCCCTTGGGCTGTCGAGACAGACCCTTCCCCTGCAAAACCCCCAGCCGCAGAGGTCCCAGCAGGAAAGCGTGTTGGGTGCTCAGTAGATGGAGCTATTTCCACCGAATTTATCCTAAATAACCCTCTGCCCCAGGATGGGAAGGGCAGAGAGTGACTTGGAGAAACACGTTTTCTGTGAAGCAGGGCTGAAATCTGGAGTGCTGGTATGTACTAGAAGACTGTTCAGGTCTTTGTGTGCAGCTGTTCTTCCACTAGGAATAAACGGCAGCCGGGTTGAAACCTAGGAAATAGATGAAATCCAGGGCACCAGTGGTCATTGTCACATCTGGTTCAATTCAAGCCCGCTGCCAAGCGCCTGCATACACAATCAGAGCTGTCCTGTGAACAAATGAAATGTTAAAAAATACTAAATGCTCCTCAAAAAGTCCCTTGTGATATGCCAATCTGGACAACAATTTGAGTTGTCCATGTTCACAGTGTCAACCCTGGCAATGGGCAGCCTCATTCCCCAGCACTGTTTCCTTTATAGAAGAGTTGGGAGATATAGTTGTTCTGTACGTGGTGCTCGTGGGCACTGTATGGAGAAAAGCTCATAAAAATTGATTCTTTTTAAATAAATGTGGTAAAATGATGTGCCTGGATGAATGAGGCACTATAAATATTGACTAGTTCCCTGGTCTGTGAGCAACCCTCCATCTGAAGCATGGAAAGGGGAAATAGTTTATGGCCAGAAAATTGCAAACAGCAACAAAATAAAATTAACTGCAAGGCCAGCAGAATGCTGGCTTTCCGTATCTTTTGCATTCTTGACCTTACAGACCTCTCTGTATCATTTCTGTATGCAAGCATTAACAATTTGTATTCTAAAGACACTTTGTAGTAGTCCTGATCAAGTTTTTTATCTCTGTTTCCTTAGACACTGCACAGGCAGTTGTCCCTGCTCTGAAATTTGACATGTTACATCAGTGTTTTCCAACCCTTCCTCGGCCCAGACAGCTATTTTGTTGTGATATGTATGGTCTTCCCAGCAGATCCTGCACATCCACACCTTTAAATGGAATGCAACACTTTTCTGAAGCAAAATTACAAAAAAACTGTGTCTCTTGCCATGGCTTGTCAAAGGAGCATGGGCATTTTTCGTGGTGTTTTGTTCCAGAGTTACATTCAGTTTAAGTGTGTGGTTATGGAGCATCGTTGGGAGGTGCAGATTTAGCAAATCCACACACATACAGAATTATCTTGTGTTTTCTGAAATTACTGTAATGCTGTGCATCCCCTAAGCTGCTATGACTGTATCCAGACCTGAAAACTATTGCTGGACAGAAGCAAGAAAGGGGAAGATTCGTGAGGGCAGAAAGTTGAAAGGACTCACCAAGGACACAGCTGAAGACCAGCAATGGCTGAGATCAATCTGTTACTCTGTTGTCTTAATTCTTCACTCAGTGCCTCATAAAAGACAGTGGTCAAATGATAGCTCTGACTCAAACATCTCACGAGCAATTTAAGGGATAACTTGAGTCATCACATTGCCTGGTTTGGTGCAAGAGCTGCCTGGTACCTCAGACCCCTGGCAGGGGAATGAGTCAATCCAGCTCAGCTGCAGCCCCTAAGGGAGGAACACGAGTGGTCAGCATTGTCTCCCAACTGGGAGCCACTCAGATTCCTGGAATTCCTGTTCCTTCTTTAAGGCACATTGTATGTGCCTTTTGCCTTTTGCCCACATGAATATTATAGTCCATGGTCCATGTGATGAAGAAATTTGGCCACAACTGTGTTTTACTCATGACAAGCCTTCTCCCCCCAGCATACTGAAACTCTAGAAAGCGCTCAAAAAAGCCTCAGGGATCTTTCTAGATGAAAAGCAATATATAAATGTAAAACATTACCGGTTTATTTTAAATTAAAAGCAGTGTATTGGAATAAAAAAAAATTAATAAACTGGCTGCACTTTAGACAGAATGATTCACTGGAAATAATGTGAAAAAATTCCCTTCTTGTTAATATTATAGCCAAAAGTGCATAGACATTCTATCATATGACCATCACAGGACATTTGTAATATGTACTTTGGCATGTTGATATCATGTGAATCAAGTATTATGTATTTTAATTGCCTGTTGCTGTTTGTATTTTTTAGTCAAACTGCAGAATTAAAAGCAAAATCATCCTTAATTTAAATCTCTCGTTGTGAGGCAGGGAATTGCCTTTTACGCCGTGTCTGCACCATACCTGGCCTTTGAGTGTTACCACAATATAACCTTAAATAATAGTAATAACAATTTTACTGTAGCAGAAACAAAGTGGAATATTTTATAGGGGCAGACACAAGTGGAGTCAGCTGCTGTGGGATTCCCCTAGCTTAGTTTTAGCTGTCTGCAAGCAGACGTCTCGTCTAAGCAGGTCATGAGGGCTGGGGAAGAGGTAGGTACCCTCAGAGAGGGATTTGTGCCTCCTACCTCAAATGTCTGTATTAGAACTGGACTAATTTCTTTGGAAGTGCTTCTGCTAGTTGTACAAGGCAGCACCTGACCAGCTTCAGCTAGATGCCTTCCTCAGAATTTCTTTAGCTTTATTTTGTAATTCCTTCACCCAGAGTAGCAAAATGCCTCCCTGTTGCCTGCTCCCCTTTGCAAACACTGACTTGAATCACGGGAGACTGTGGTTTTCTTTATTCCCCTGTAGACACTTTAAATGTAATTTATTTTCTAGATTTTTAATTTAATAGAAGCAAATCAATGGGAATGCAGGTTGCTATGGATGTTTTTCCATACCACAATTCTTCAGAAACATCAGTTACGTATTTGAAGAAACATCTGCTGTGCACATAGATGAACACATATATAGGAGCTGAACAATATGACTTCAGAGCTTGCAGGGTTTTCTTTACACAAAGCCAGGGGCATAGAAGGGATTTCCTCCAAGTTTTCCTGTGTATTAATAATGAAGATCAGGATGCCACCTTTGCTTCCTCCCCTTCTGAGCATACAGTGAAAGGAAATGGTTCTGGATCGAATCACAAAGAGCAGTGGAAAAAAACAGACTACACTCCACGCTGGCACTCAGAAGTTTAATTATCCAGCACACTGCATCTTTATGGAAGAAGTAGACAGATAAATCCCATATGTTAATAGTTGGCCCCCTGTGGATGACCTTTGGCTCAAATATTCCATATTGTGATTAATGTCACACAGTTGGATCCAAAACATGCTCATTCCCCAGGCTGCAGAAAAAAAGGGGATTTAATTTACCTTCCAAAAGCAGAATTCCATTTGATCACTTTTTTCAAGGCTGATTTTATCCCTGCCTGTAGTCTGGGCTCTAAAAAGCTGTTCTGCACTCCTTCTGCTAGGATTTAAGACCCAGCTTCTTATACTGCCTCCACTACTGATTCTCTGGGCAACCTGAAATAAATCATTTTGCCTCAGGTTCTGGTCTAGTAGAACGGAGAAAATAACTGTGACTTCCTTACTGACACCATTTAAACTTGCACATAGAAGACACTGAGGTTCATCTTCAGATAAAATTAGGTATTGACCTCTAGAGCCTCAAAGTCTCATAACATTAGGTCAGAAAATTATAGATATGCTTGGATTGTGGTTTTCTGGCCACCTTCTCCCCTAATCTTGCCATTTTATGTGCCTTTGCTTGCCTTCTCCTGTCATTATAGTGATCTTACATAATTCTAGTAACACAAACTGTTCCCCTGGCACTGGCACAGGTAAGCAGCACCAAGATCTCTGAGCCCACATGTCAGTTTGATCCGGAAGGACACAGGATCTATGGAGAGGATACACATCCTATGTAAAATACAGATGCACAGTGCCTATTCCGTGGCACTTTTCTGGGGAAATCAGATCCTCAAACATACATTTACAGTGGGCTCAGGGTTGTAATGCAGAACATTTTAACAGACTCAACAACACATCGCTGGCATCCTCTGTAGGGCCAAAGCCTTGAGGTGCTGCGAGTAATGATACCAGAATTCCTCCCCATTTGACTTCTCTGGAGTCATGTCTGACACAGAAAGCCTCATTCAGCTAATTGAGCCGTTGCTGAAATTGCCACAGTCCTCAAGTTAGACTGAGCCTGTATTTCTGCCTGCCTCTTAGATGAGATGGAGCAACAGAACCTGGTGAAGGCTTGGAAACTGCTCCTGCTCCTGTGGAGATCATGAGGAATTTTGCTTTTACTGAGCCTAAAAAGACATGGCTAGATGTCTTCTCAGGGATGACACGGGGAAGTCTCTGGAAATACAGCTGTGATAGCTGGAGACCCAGAAAGACGTGAGACAAAGCCTCTGAGGAGGTCTGTCCCTGCCTCCAGCCAGGACACAGCTGGACTCTTGTGCAGGCTGGGCAAATTTTTCCATTCCCAAGCTGGTTTATTTACCCAGGATGACAGGCTGTTAGCAAATTGTACTTGGGGTGGCCCTACAGCAATTGGAACAGTCAATCTTGTATCATTTCCCACTACAAGAAATAATCAAGTGCTCTTTCCTCCATGAAAGAAAAGATGGGCAGGTATTCTCTGTGCTCTAAACCATAAAGGCCATGCAAATTGCAAGGGACAAGTAGCTTTATTTCTGTCTTTTGTGCAGCAATGATTGCACTCTGGGGACTTTCAATGGGCCATGTACACACTTGCAAAGGAGCATACACATGGATCAAGAATCTACAGCATCTTCCCTCACAGGATCTCAAAGTGCTGGTTAAACCTAACAACTTGTCCTGGTTTTGGCTGGGATAGAGTTAGTTTTCCTCCTACTAGCTGATACTGTAAGATATCAATAACCAGTGCAGAAATCCATGAACATTATGGGTTATGCTGTGCCAAGCAGAGAGTCTTGAGCAAGGTCAGCATCTCAGACCTTCTGTGCAGGCTCTGCAGAACTGGTGGGTCCACGCTGAAATAGCTTTGTGTGTATACAAATCCCCTTGCATGGGCAGGTTAGCCCAATTTATCATACCACAATAGTTGCTGAGCACCTAGAAATCCCTAATATAGCCAAGCTGCTCTGGTTTTTCCATAATTTCCATAAATACAAAAAAAGCCACAGGATGGCAGATGAATTAGAGAAGTGGTAGGGGTGACAGAGACTTCCAAGCCAACACACTGGGCCTTGTAGCAGTTCTGGGAACAGGAGTCAGAACTCCAGGTTCTCCCTGTCCCAGTAACAGGCAGGTTGCACACTGGAGTGTGTGTCCACCCCAGAACTGGGTCTGTGATCACCACGTGACATCTCCAACTGGCTCAAGCCTGTCTTAGGCAGTCACACCATAAAATTTTGTCTGGATTATTTCTAGTCCTGCATGCAGTTGGGATTTCTGGGGTCATTCTTCCTGGGGAAGTTGTGCTAAAATAAGTTCAAAGTCTCTGATTTTTTCTCAGTGAGTCATTCATCATGGGAGTGCTTGTCTTGGTCCTCTAGACACATGGGGAGAACTGTGGGAAGAAGCTGAAGATACAAAGTAAATGGGATAGAATCCCAGGGGAAAGCAGAGCCATAGTCTGCACTTCCAACCATGGCTGAGAAGCTGGGTTGTATATTACTGTATTGTGTAAATCAAGAAGAAAATATGAGAAATGCTGTATCAGAGCCTTCAGCAATGGGTAGTGAAGGCACAATGTGAGCACAGTAGGTCCATTTCAGCTTAATCACTTTAGAATTTCAGCTCAGTCTCTTGTCACCAATTCTGCTACAAATAGTAATGGAGTAATGACAACAAAGCAAGCAATTAACTGAAATAGGTTTCAAACTATTTTCCTGGTTTCCCACTTGAAATAAATCATTATTCTGTACCCAACTCTTCAATTTTATTGTCTGCCCCCTGTGGTTTAGTAACCAGCTGGTGTTTCTTATGAAGAAATCAGCAGGTTGATTGACGCTGTGGCTACCCTGGAGTCCTCTGAGGCTTTCTTATTGACTGACCATCTCTTAGATAAGGTTGCCAGTAAATTATAGCTCTGCTTAAGAGCATCTGCCTCAGGGCTGCTCTACCCTCATTATAAATCCTGATCTAATCCTGCACGTCTCCTCAATTATTGGAGAGTACAATTCAAGAAGTGGCTTCCCCAGTGAACATGAAATGAAATAAACTATTCCTACATAAGGCAAACATGACTACTCAAGAGTGAAGCTAAGCATTTTCAGGCCAGTCTCCTGATTTTCATGTGGTTTCCAAAGGAAAAACATATCACCATTCCTACTAATGTTGACTGTTACCTCACCACAATCAGTTCTAAAAATCAGTTTGAAAGTTCTGCCTGTCAGTAGAACTAATTGCAAGTATTTCTATCTGCAAGAACAACATGTGTGACAATTCAGGTGACAGCCTTAGGAAAGGTATTGGGTAAGTCACTTTAGAGTCCCCAGCCTACCACAGAAGTCCTTGGGAGATGCTTCATGGCCGTGCCAAAATACAGGAAAGGCATTTAATTTATGAGATCAATGAATGTGAGAGAGCAAATGGAAAAGGGACAAGCTTATCTTAACATCTTTTTATGTTAGGCAGATAAATTACATTCTGGATTGCTGGATGAATTTCAACACCTCAGTGCTGATGGAGATGAGTTAGTCCATCTTATACTCTGTGAACAAAAGTATCTCATTAGTAGAGTCATCCTATTATACTGAATAAAGGGTGAGGAAAGGAGCCCGTTAGTGCTCCTGTTGGATCAGTATCTGCTCCAAGTTCCAGTAACTTGGAGCAACTTGAGACAACTGCTGTCACTGTCTGTGGTCTTACACACACCCCACAGCGCCCAGGTCCAGCTTTACAGGTCCTGCCTGAGCTCTGGGCCTGTCTCAAACCTCACCTTTTGTGAGAACCCTTTCTCTGGAAAAAGCCTTGCATTGCATGTTGACTTTATGCAAATATAAAAAAAAATGTTTGAACACTATTAGATGGGTGACTTGTTTATAGTTTTATATTTGCACCAGGATAAATGGGAAAAAACAGGATTTATTTAATTCAGGGGAAAATGTGCATTTAGGAATTAAATGAATGGAATCTGTAAAACCACACCAAGGTTACATGGCAGTTTGACTCAACATAACATTAATGACTTATTCTAATTATGCATTAACGTCACAGATTATGTTTATTGCACAGCATTTCCTTTTGTCTAAGAGAAGTTTATTGTTTACCCAGCTCCAAATACAGAGTGAATTTTGACATCTCTGGTGGGAAATCAACAATCTGTCTCATTGCTGCTGTCATCTTCGTGAGCTGTTTGCTAGATCATTAATTTGTGCTGAGCTGGATTGGGATGTCAAACAGCAGAAAGAGGAGCACTCATCTGAGGGCATGGTGGGATTACACAGATCATCCTTCCTCAGCCTACACTGCCAGCCCAAGGAACCACTGCCTGTCCTGGGGCAGGACTCACAGGATCCTCTTGGGAACCTTTCTTGTGCTTCCTCCTGATCAATCATAGTATAAAGATATGAAAAGTCTGTAAAGAGTGGCTGTAGTGTTCAGGTTAAAAATCTTTCACAACCCATTTACAAAACTAAATTCCCCAGGGGTATTAGACAAGATACAAGAAAAGGGAAAACATACATGGTACTCCACTCACTCTCTAATACTCTCAGCCTCCTGAACTGACTGCAGATTTCTGGTAATTTCTACAAATAGATGAGGATTCCTAGATACAACCCTCCATCATTTTTTTTTCCCTTGGACCTGTCCAGCCTCCCCTTAAATTCAAGTGAGACTCTGCCAGTATCTTTTGGTAAGAAATTTCAAAGCTCAATAATCTCAATGTGCACTGGTTAGTAAGGTTTTTTGTAAATGTTAATCACTATAGCTTAGTAAAATTCTTCTTAAAGGAAACGTTATCCTGTGGTCAATGGTGGCAAACTTCTATAAGCTTCTCTGGTGTTAGATCTCAGCAGTATTGTTTAACCCAAGCCCCCTCAAAATCAGCAAGAGATTGGTAATTTTTGTTAGGTTCACAATTCTTGGCTGACTAGAAAAAATAGTACAAATTGCAGTTTAGTCAAAGTGAAGTTTCATCTCTCCCTAAGTACCCACTACCCTTTATTGCAGTTCTGGCTTTGTAATCCTGCTTTAGTTTCGAGCAGGATTCATCAAAACAATAATTTCACTTCAAAAAAGGCTACAGAATGTTTTTTAAGGATAAATGAAAGGCTGAGTGGTGAGGGGGCTGCCCCACAACAATTACCGAAACAAATAGGTTCAATAAAAACCTCTGCTCTCATTTACATGGCTACAAGACTCATCTTGCTAAATTGTGTCCCCTTTTATCAGAGGATTTAAATCTGAATTATCTCTTTGTAATTCCCTCAAATTTATGCCGTTTGTATTCTGGTTTTGATCAGCTGTTTCTTCTGTGTTATTAACTAAGCAGAGGCACCCTGTAAATACAGCATACCTCAGTACACTCTCCTATTTATGTACTTACAGATAACTTCAATATTTCCCCAAACAAGATGTGCCACTGTGACCCATAGAGTCAATACATACTGCATTTGCATTCTTTTATAATGCAAGGCAGTTGTAGAATTACGTACAAATAGACCTCTGGGGGCCTGACCTCCCAGCTGTATTAAATAAATCCCCTTAGCACAAAGGAGGAAGAAAGGGAAACAAAGGGCTTCCTGCTGGCTTTTCCTGGAAGCATAGAAGTGAAATAATTCACTTCAGTGTCCTGTGGAAATAAAGGATGGTTAGAAAACATTAGAAATCAGTCTTTAGAAAAATACAGCCCTAGAAGTGAGAGAAAGAACAACTTGGCTGTAGAAAAGAGTGGAGTTTTCCCGGTGTATTCACTCACCATCATGGCCCTGCAGAAAGCATTTAGTCTTTACTCAGACTAAATGTCCTTGAGCTGCTGGGGAAATCGTGAGGGAAAAGTGCACCACTTGGATGGACATAGTTACAGGGTGGGTTTTGGCAGGAGTTTATATAAACTCCTCTGAGAGGAGTTACACTGAGCTGCAAATTTGTCTTTATTGGTACACATACAATATTCAAGCTGACTCTAATCTGATAAAAACAGCTGTTCAGACATAATTTCTGGCTTTCTTGCAAAATACTTAAACGAAAAATTGAAAACAATTTTGTTTCGGTTTAAAATCAAGCATTTTTTTCAGGGTTTGTTCATGTATTGACCACAACCCACATGCCTTCCTAAACTTCTAACAAATATTTCCATTTAGTCTAAAAACCTGTTTCTGAGGGAAAAGAAATCTTCTTTTGGAAATACCAATTCCCCTAGCAAAACTGATGTCAGACTTTGGGTGATCCTGGGCAGACCCTGTGATGTGGCTGATTCTGTTTGTTCTTCCTTGTGGAAGCTTCCTATGCATTAAAGCCTGGATAAATGGCATTTCCACTGCCTGTAACACCAAGTCCTTCCCTGTGTGTCTTTCATTGTCTGGATTCCCTGGACTTAATGGCAGTGGAGGGATATTTCATTCATCTCCTATGATGAGTGGTGTTTTTCCGTGTGTTCATTCCCAGAAAGAGACAGAAGGGAAAATCAATGTTTTTTTCTAATTTATGTGTTAGCAGAATGAATTTTGGAGAGAGAAGCTCAGTAGTGTTTACTCATGCCCCCCCCCTTGGTTTTGTCCACTGATGTCATTGTCCTGGTCTCACAGCATCCAGAGTGGAGACACACATTTTGTTAGCAATTAAGTGAATGGAAAAAGGCTGGCAAAAGTCTTCCCTGTGGCACATTTGATTTCAGAGACTGCTGAGATCAAGGGATCAGAGGGAGCAAACTGAAGCTTAGCATGTGTCACCAGCCCTCCTAGGACCTGCCACATCTTGCATACAAACATGATTTTACCAGTCCAAGCACTGAACCTGAGGCTCTGTTTGCATATGACAGCATATGCCAGATTTTTGTTTGCAAAATCCAAAGTGGGAATGACAGGGATATAATCAAAAGTCCCTGACTGGGAGGTGTTAGACAAATGGTTCTGGTTCTGGTTTCAATTCATATCCTTTGTTAATCTTATTATTCAGAGACTACTTAGAGCCATCTCATGCTCATTTAAACTAAATACATAACCCAATTAAAAGAACCCTGAGCCATTTAGATCTATGGAATTAGGCTAAATTTCTGTGCTTATGACATTTTAGGTCATTCAGGGCTCTAGAGCATGAATATCTATATCATCAGTTTATCTTCTCCCATCTCAACTGTCATTAATAAACTGTACATATGGGTTAGGAGATTGTCATATTTCATATATGACACAACATTTCCAGCCAATTCCTAAATTGCTGGATACTGTAATCCCCTGGTACAGCTCTATGTCTGACTACAGGATACAGGACTTGGGTCTGCAAATCCACTTGGGTGCCTGGGACCATGGGAATGTGCTAAGGTGATGGCAAGAAAGGACAGAGGAAAAGGGTGGAGTTGGAAGCATTTGGTCCATCAGCACAACAGCTTTCCTAGCAGAGCTGGAGTCTTCCCAAAGGCCTGATGGCTTTTTTCTGCTGTAGGAAATAATTTGCTAACTAGAGAGTTCACAGTGGAAGGAAACAAGGAGAAGGGGGTAGTTAGATGAAACAATGAAATGCTTTTCTCATCAACTGTACTTAAATCCAGCTGCAAGTTGATCTGTTTTGTTAGGAACAGGCAAGCAAGGTATTTCCAGGGGATTCTCACAAGGTTATAATTAAAAAGAAGGAATGTGCAAGAAGTTAGAGTGCCAATTTAACTAAAACAAGGGCAAGAAACTCATGACAAAGGGAGCTCAGCAGATAATTCCATGCACAGTTTGTTCCCTGGATTTTGTACTATTTATATTCACAAACTATTCATGAACAGATTGCAGAAATTAAAACAAACAAATGAGGAAATGTTTATTAATTATGGAATAATTGATATGCAATATGTTTTGAGTAGAGATAATTCTTGGTCTCCAAATTGTTTCAGCCAGGATTGTGTGACTCATAATTTGCACAGTGTCCCTTTGTCACATGAGTCAGAAGGCTCTGCAGGACAAACCCAGCACAATTCATCTCAGTTTTGATGTATCAGAGTGGGGACCTGGTGGGGCTGGAGAAGGTGCAGAGGAAGACAGCTGAAGTCAAGGGATGGAGCAGCTGCCTCACAAGGAGAGGCAGAAAAGGCTGAAACTCAGCTGCAGTTTGGAGAAAAGGCAGCTGAGCAGGGAAATGACTGGGGTCTGCCTGTTCACTAAGGTGCTGGGTTAAAGGACAAAGTTATTCCTCAATACTACAACGAGTACAGCACACAAGAGCTGCTTCTTGGAGGGGGGATCCATGAGCTGAAGCACCACTGCCCAAGGTGCTCTGCCTGGGGACATGACAGCACCAGGCCTCCCAGGCCATTCCATGATGCTACGACACCGTCATAGATTGGCCCACTTTGGTTTTGGTTTGAAAAATTCATGTCAGATCCCACATCCCTGCTCATGGGCTTGGATTACTACATGGATTCTTTGGCACTCACACAGGAGCTGGGCTTTCCAGCATCAGGAGTGCCATGAATTAAAAGTGGTAGGATGAGTAGAATTTTGCTACTTTTATTATTAGAATGAAAGAACCTCACAAAGGCAGCAAATGTGATTTCATTTCTGTAGGCTCAGCTATAGAATGTTTTGTGCCCAGCTCTTTGGTCAGTAGCCGATGTCAAGGGCAAGGAGTTCATTAAATTCACACAGCCTTCCACAATGCGTTTTACCTCCTCAGCTTGCTTTCCTGCTTTCCTGACACAGCTTTAAATTGCTTGAAGGTACTTCTCTTTCTCACCCATGCTTTCTCCTTTCATTTCTCTGTGCCCTTTCACACTCTGAATATGCATTTGAACCTGACAGACACAGATCCCTGCTATGGGACAGGGCCTTGACTTTTTTCTTCCTTTTTAAAAATATTTTCTTCTTTTGTACCTGCAAATTACTGTGAGTATGGTTTTCTGTCCTCAGTTATAGGGGAGGATAATTTGTGCCTCTCATGGAGCTTAGAAAAACTGCAGGCACTGGTTCCTTTTTGGCCAGCTCTGGAAAACAAAATGCACTTGCAGCTGTGTGTCCATGGGTGCAAATTATGAGGATAATGCTAAGACAAGACTGGGAATTTTCCAGTGAGATGGATTTTTACTAGAAAACAAAGAAAACTCATGCACCTGAGCTAAGGGGTTTCTGTGGGAATTTTCACACCAGTTTCAGCAACAATGGCATTCCTGGGAAAATCTACACAACATGATAGTCAGCTTGTCCTACCTCAGAACAGTAAGAATTCAGAATTTAGGGCATTTTCTAAAGGTGAGGGAGCCAAGGTCAAATCCTGCTGTGCCTAATTGACTCTGAGTTCTCACATCTCCAGTGCATGTCCTCCTTCTCAATGTCCTCGTTTGAAATTGTCTGACTCAGCTTTAGGAAGTCTGTCTGACTGCCTCAGCACTCACAGGACTTGGTAAGACTGAGGTTCACATTTAGACAGGGCAAAGTCAGACCTCCCTTTAGACTGAAAGTAGTATAAAACTCTTAAAGTTCCAAACAAAATGTGCATCCCATCTTATTGAGGCAAAGCCTAAAAAAGCTTTGCTGGTGTTGTTTCTTTTTCAAATGTCTGTTAATAACTATAAATAACTTTGAAATTCAGGCAGGGTTAGTTCAGATGAGTTGAGGTGCTCCCTGAGTATGCTGTGGGCCTTTTGTTCCAGTAAGAGGATACACACAAGCATTATCTTTCTCCATGTGAGAAAACAGGGCACATATTTTACAACCCATTTCCCTCTTTAAGGCTGTAATCATTGAGAAGAAACCAGCTGGTCTATCCCCCAACAAACAGCCCTGGCCAGCTGTAGTGGAAGGAAACCTGGTAGTGAAACCATATGAAGAAATTGTCTGTGGCTCTACACTGGGCTCCCACTTTCCTTTCCATGCTGCAACACAGCTGAGGCCAAGGCAGGCAGTGAGACCTGTCTCTCATGGAGCTCCTGTTGCAGGTCCTTCACCATGAATGGCCTCTCTTAGATTTAAAATTCTAGTCCACGTCAGGACCAGGTACCAGAGGTACCTGAGCACTTTCCCTCTCTGCTGCTGCTAACCCTGACCTACTTGTAAACATGACAGTGAAAAGCTTTGGTGAAAGGCATGAGGAGCTTGAGGAGCTTGGAAGAACCTTTTTTTTTTTTTTTTTGTATGTGTGGTAGGAGCCTCTTGCTTCTAAAGAACTGATCTGAACAGGAAGAATCTTAGCTGAGTCCTCTGAGCTTCACTGCTCAGTGACAGATAACATTTCTCAGCTTTGTCAGAAAAGAACACCACTAAATTGAAGCTCTGTCTCATTCTGCTTCATTAGAACGTAATGAGGCAAAATTACAGGGTTTGCTGGCACTGCTCAGGAATTCAGCACCATGACTGTCCTCAAAGCCAGCCAAGTAAGATAGTTTTCAGCCCCTCCTGTGGCACCTGGCACAGGCTCTGGGGCAGTGCAGAAGATCCAGTCAAGGCTTTTTCTGGAATACTAAAGAAATCCTCAGTAGCCCCAAAGGGACCAAGGGCAAGCAGAGTAGATGCAGCAGCTGAAGGACCCTGGAGCAGAGCTGCTCCAACACTGTCATTCCTGAGGGCTGTGAGGGGCCTTAATGGGCCACATGTGCTGCAGGAATGCAAAGCTCTGCGTGGGCTGGGAGATTTATGCTCTTGACATTGGGGGGATTTCCTGGCTAAGAGCTGATTGCTTTGGACTGTGTCTCTGCTCTGAATTATTGTGACTTTATTGAAGAGCAAACCTGAGGAAGCAGCAAAGCCGGAGATGGAGGCTTGTCACGTGTAAGATCCTGCTGGTTTAACTTCACATTTCTGCAGCAAGAATTGTCTTTGTTTAATGAAGTTTGAATTTAGTTGTCATTAAAGTGTCATTAAAAGATGAGACTGGCCTCGTTATAGTTGTTTTCTATTTTATGTCTTCCACAAGGCCCAGCAGTGAAGCTATGTAGGAACAGAATAAAACTATAGTGGTTTCCCAGTCCTCAATAAGGTATGGGATGTGCCAAGCCACAGATGGTATTTTTATGTTTTAGCAACCTTCAGTCATTTCAGTGATTTTTATGTATTTTTTCATTAATGAACTTATTAATGAACTGCTGGCAGCCCAAACACCCCATAACTCAACAAAACATTTTGATGAACTCTCTGCTTTCCTTTGATTTGTACCTGCTGTTTGGCAGTACTACACCTCCTACACAGTATTTAGGTGTTGTGTGGGCTGTAGTTTAATTGACAGAATTGTATAATTGAAACCAACATCAGAGATGCAATTTTTTGTTCATCTTGGGCTGTTGTGACCAACACACCTCAAGTTGAGCTCCCCATGGGGAAGGAGCCAATGTGTTTGAAGGATCTGCTTGAGGTGAGATCACCTGAAGAGGCAGACATTCAGTCATCAGCTCAAGGGCTCAAGAACTTTGCTTTTATCTGTGTAACCCAATGAGACACTCAACAAAAGTTTGGATGATGAAACAGTGAGAGGAAATATGAAAGCAGGCAGACTGACATAGTCCAAAAGGAAAGGAAAACTGAGGAGAAAATTAGTGACTCTGAAAAAAGCTGGTGAAGACGTATGCACGGAGGTAGAGATGTCAGTGACATAGGTGGAAATGTCAGTGGGATGGAGGGAGGAAAAAGAAGCACAAGGTTCAGTGGTTTGGTTTCTGCCTGTGATTTAGGTCTGTGCTTAGCTTGCAATAGTTTGGTTTGAATGTGTAGGCAGAATAAAGAAAATCACAGATCGTAATGACAAAACCTGAGGAAAACAAGGTCTCTTCTGGAGACACCTCTCCCTCTGGCCACCACAGGGTTAACAGAACCTTTATTCCCCAGCCCCTTATTAACACAGAACTGTCAGGCTCCAGTGTGAACCTTGAACACCTGTAGTTCATTCCTGTGGTTCTCTGTACATTCAAACAAGACAGAAATTTAGTTGGGTAACTCATTAGAAAAGCCTTCTCTTTTTCCCCATACTTCTCATATTGCAGTATATTGCTGGCATTGTTTAAAGTGTTTCTGGCAAATAATGTTGCTTTGTGCATTATAAATAGAAATCAGGCAGCAAATGGAATTAAATGTGGACTGAAAGGCACAAATTCCTGAGCAGAACAGTCTGTGTGTCTGACAGGAAATAGACAAACTTTGTTAAGTTTGCCCAGGACCAGCCTAATTTGATCTTGGAGTTTTTTATTTTTTTCTAAATGTGGTTTTACATGTCTACAAAATGTAACAGCTACTTGCAGCTGAAAACAAAGCCAACAAAATAAGATCTCTCCAGGGCATTCCAAATTATTTAAACCTGAGCTTTTCCAGCATTCCTGTGCAACAGATAACACTAAACAGTAGGTTAAAAATATGCAGCATTAGGATTGTATAGGCAAAAAATAACAGCAGATATTTGTGAAGGACAGATTAGCAACAAATCTTTGACCTGGATGATGGGATTGAGTGAACTCTGATAAATTTTGCCAATCACACCAAACTAAGTGGGGAATTGGACACTTTGGAAGGGAGAACCACACTGCAGGAAGACCTCGATAGGCTGAAGGGATTTACTAACAAGAACCTTGTGAAGTTCAGCAGGGACAAGTGTAAGGTCTTGAACCTGGGAAAACACAATCCAGGAGTGCAGCAAAGGCTGGGACCAGCGCAGCTGGGGAGCAGCTCTGTGGGGAGGGACCTGGGGGTCCTGGTGGGCAACAAGCTCTGGATGAGTGAGCTCTGTGCTGCTGCTGCAAAGAAAGAACAGGGTGCTGAGCTGCATCAACAAGGGCAGAGAGGAAAAAGTCATCATCCCACTCTACTCAGCACTTGTCAGGCCAGACCTGGAATTCTGTGTTCTGTTTTGGTCCCCACATCAAAAAGAGGTGTGGGCAGGCTAGAGAGGGTGCAGAGAGGGGCCACGGAGATGATCCAAGGACTGGGAAGACTTTTGTATGAGGAAAAGCTGGGTTTGTTCAGCCCTGAGAAAATAAGTGTTGGGGGAGACCTTATCAACATGTTCCAGTATTCAAAGGATGACTACAAAGAAGATGGAGACTCCCTTTTTACAAAGAGTCACTTAGAAAAGATGAGTTAGACAAGTTACTCCTGGGGAGATTCCAGTTGGACACAGGAGGAAAATTTTCATAATGAAAACAATCAGCAACTGAAATCATCTCCTCAGGGAAGTGGTGGATTCCTCAACTTTAGACACTTATAAGATTAAACTGGACAGGGTCCTGGGCCATCTAGACCATGCTTTTGCCAAGAGAAGTTGGATGAGATGATCTTTGAGGTTTTTTCCAACCTGGTGTTCTGTGATTCTAGGATTCTATGGCATTCAATTCTTTAAACTACATAAAACATCAACTGTGCTGCAATTCTGCAGTGTGCTGGTGGGGAATTGCACCCATCTTTCAGGATTTTCCATCAGGTTCTGTACTACAGAGGCATCTATCACATAAAATAGGGAGCAGATGAACTTGTTAGTGTCTTCAGTTATTTTTTTTAACGTGGTGATTAATTTTATAGGGGTTTTTTTTGTTTTGCTTCCAGTTGCAACTTTCATAAGAACATTGTGGACATTTTTGGTGACAATTAGAGTGAAGAATGTAGTTTCCAACAGCGTCTGTCATTTTCTGCTAGGGTAGCAAGGTCTTTTGGAAGATTAAGATTAATCTTTCCTGCTTCCTGGCCCCTAAAGATAGCATCCAAACCCTCCCCTAACTGCACTGCAAGTTCATTCCACAGCTAAAAGCTCTCCTTATCAAAGATCTGTTGGCACCCCTCCCTCTCTTCTTCCTCAACTTGCTTCCTCTGTGGTATTTTGGAACAAGATTTAGCCACTCTGACAGTTTCCATATCAATACTCAGCATCACTGAGTTGCAAGAATCCAATCTGGTAACAGCTAACTGGAGGTTCCCTCTGTTGGTATTTTTGGGGCTTTTTGTAAGTGCCCAAAATCAAAAAACGTTGGATTAGAATCATAAAATTTTCAGTTTCGTATTACAAACCTTGGAACATTTTCATTTTCCTCATGAGATTTACATCAGAGGTCTCTTGGAGAATGTATTTCCTCTGAAAGCACATTTTGTTTTTGGAGAAGCACATCTTTTCCCTCTGATTCTGCTGGAAATTCAGGAGGAATCAATGTCACCTTTTCTTTGCTGGAAAAATCTATTGCAGACTCTGCTAGAGGAGGAAGAGCTGCATGTACACCCAGGGAGGCACACAGAGATCTGAGCTCTTTAATGCAGCTGGGCATGGACCTGCCCTGAGAGCATTCCCAAACTCCCTGTCTTTGCAAGGCAGGTGCTCCCATTTTCCCCCTTGGTGTAACAAAGGAAGAGGCCTTGAGTGCTGACACCCAGCAGGGCTGTGTCACTGAGGCACTGAAATCACGAACCAGGACTGAGACGTGCTCAGGACTCTGCTGAAGTCAAAGAGGGTCCTGTGCAGACACAGATCTGGGGCTTATTCCACGATCACATCCGGATTGATGTACGTGACCCCACACTGTGGCAAAGCTCCTACTGATCTTCATTATGCAGGATGAGGATAGGGGTGAGATGGGACTGAGGAAACACTTAAAGAACAAGAGACCTTTATAAGTATTTTAATTCCAACCCCTTGCTTTAAAGTTGTAACTGTGATCTGTGGCAATAATTTATGCAGCAGATTGGTAGTAAAAGTATTGCACAGTCAGGGTGATATTGCAAATGGGAATTTAATAATTGCTGATTATTTTAGAAATGCTGTCTTGTAAAAAAAGACATAGAAATAAGTGATAATCAAGGGTGAAGGGATTACTGCTGTTGATTTAAAAGCTTGCTGAGGCAGATTTGAAATCCAAAAGCCAGAGCATTTCTTTTAGCAAATAAAAATGCAAAGAGGAACAGACTGGTGGAGTCTCATTCAAACAACTGGCAGGCAAGTAGCAGTAAATCATAAAAAAAACATTTCCTAAACTTTCCTGTTTAATAAATTAGGTGTTGTTTGTAAAATAGCTTGGGAGAACATGTTAACACAGAACTGTTAGCTAGATAACAAGCTAAATTCATCTCTGCATTTCGGCCCAATTGCACCAGGGATGAATTTGGCTCTGTCTCTCTACAAACATGAATCAAGCTGTTTGCATTTTGTCATTACACTATCCCTGACCCAAGCATATACATTTCCTTGGCAACAGCAATTAAAAGCCTGACAAAAACACTACACGTTATCTGCATAATTTTTTCTTCCTAAGCAAAAGTTGGATTTTCCCACTCCTGCCTCTCCCTAAGTAAGGAAGATTAAGGGGCCCATCCAGTTCCCTGTGAAACTGAAGATAAAAATTCCTCTGGTTTTGACAGCAACAGCAGTGCTTTCTTCATTTAGTGATTATTTACTTGATTGATGGCTGAGTCCCAGGCAGCAGTCCCAGCTCTGTTGGCTCTGTGCTTGGCTTATAAAACTTTTCTTGTCCATGGCCATGTTCATTCTCCTCCAAAGAAAAGAGGAAGGTGGATGCACCACAGATGTACCGGGAGCCTTCTGGGTTCCAAGGTGTTTGGGGGAGGTGGCATCAACTAATAGGGATTTCTTTGGAAAATTCCCCAAAAGTGAGAGCTGTGTGGGTATTTTGAGACCCTGTATATCTCTTTAACCAAGGGATTCACCATATCCCTCATGGGTTTATTCTCTATGGAATATTTTGATTTATTTAAACCCTCTTCCAAACCCTTATCAGGCTTCTCTTCCTGATTCAATGCAATCCAATACCAAATCAAGTGTATAGCTAATAATTGCAGGAATTTCCATAATGGCTTTTCTCAGCTAGATATTCCAATTAGAATGAGAGAATTTGCCTGTGCATCAGTTATAATGTACAGGATAATATTTAGTGGGCATCAGCAAGCCTCTGCTCAAAACAGATTCCAGTCCCTATCTTTAAGGAATTGCAAAGATGTTTAGTCCTGTCAGATTCTCTTTTCAGAGGAAACCCAATGAGTGTTTCAGGGTTTATGCTCCCAGGCTTTTGGCAGTCGCTGCATCTGAGGATGGTGTATTTATTCCCTAGCAGAGAGCTGAGCTGTTGACAATGCAAACTCTAATGAACACTCACCTCTGCTGGACATAAAACTTGCTCTGCTCACTTGGGATGGCTGAACCTGACTTGTAGCCTTCCAGCTGTCATTGCAAGGAGTGGGGAGATGACCAGCGTCATCACACCCACTGCAGTCAGTGGTTCAAGAGAGGACTGTTATTATTGGCTGCATCTGAGAAACCCACCGAGGTGCCCTGTGAAGTTTTTACCTGACTAATAGTAAGAAAAATAGCAAGAGGCAAAAAACAAAACCTGTTTTCCTCCTGCCTTGTGTGTTTGCATGGCAACATGATAACCCCACTGCCAGAATCAGCAGCCCTTTTCCATTAGCAAAACTGAGCAGTCGTTACCACCACACTGAAAAAGAGCCTAAATCTGCTTTTTGCAGCTTCTGAGAGACAGGCTGCAGGGGGGGAGGCTGAATTTTCCACATCTGTTTCCTCCATCCACCTCTCGTTTGCTGCTGCAGGGCAGGAAACACATTGCTCTGTGCACCAGCCCCTGACCCCTCTGGGAGTCAGGCTGTGAGCAGGGCTGGAAGTCCTTCACACTTCATCTGGTGGAGCTTTGAAAACATGGATTGCTGCTAAAACCAGCCTGACTTGCTGTGTCAGGGCAGCAGCCTGAGCAAAGTGTGTTTACTTTGGGTAGAGTAAAGAAAAAAGGAAAGGGCAAAAAAGAAGTCAGGGAAGGGAAGGGAAAACAATGAAACCTGGCCTCAGCAGTGGTATTTCCATAGCTGTGCATGTCAGTGTGAGGAACTGGCTTCTTCACAGATATGCCCTGGCTGTTCTTTCACACTGACCTGCAGATCAGCTCTACCAAGAGTCCCCTTACTGCCCACTTCTCTCTGCTTCATAAATCTCCTTCAGGATATCCTCTGTGTAAGAGGAGCCGTGTTTGAGCCTTTCTTGCTGTGAACAGGTCCTAAAAGTCCATCACCAACACCTTCCCTGTCACACCCCAAAGACCCCAGTCCCAAGGCAAGGTTATCCCCTCTCTGCCCTTTCCCCCTGACTCCCATGAAGTTCCCCTTTAGCCTTTACATGCTTCAGGATACTGGCAGCTGTGTGACACCACAACATGATCATTGCCAAAGAACTCTCCCATTTGCTCCAGTGCTTCCTTGGGGCATGTGGCTGTTGGAACTTGCAAGGGTGTTTGCCATAGCAAGAATGTGTCTCTATTTCTAAGGCTACAAAACATAGAAGATGTTGTTCTTCCCCACCCATCCTCTCCTAACAAAGAATGTTTGTGAGTGATTGAGGATAAACACTTGTAAAAAACTTGTCATCTCTTTTCCCAGTAACCTCTCGGCATCTGGCCCCTGTCTCTACTGCAAAGCCAGATAAGTTCCCTTCCTGATTTCATCCAGCTCATTTTCACACTTTCCAAAACTTGAAGCTTGCACACTGACAAGCCCTTGAGACTGATAGAAAATAGCCTGTGTTAAGCAGAAACGCCAGCCAGGTCTTCACTGTGCAACAGCTTTTCCCAGAATCTCCCACAGCACCTTATCTAGTTCAGCAGAGGCCAGGGTGTCATTTCAGAGGTCAGCTCTTCAGCTTGGGTCTCCCAGCATCACTTATGGGGGGCCCTTCTGAGCCTGACTCCCTCATTAACAAGGGAAGGGAGACAAAAGGGAAAAGAGGTCGTAATTTTAAGAGATTCCTAGGTCCTGCAGCAGAAACCAGAAGGCAGCACTGAATTGTACCCATGAAGAATACAGTGGATTCCTCTGTGAGGCAGGCAGAGGGTGCAGAGAGTTGTGCCCCTCTCAGATGTGCACAGGTACCCACGGCTGGGTCACAGGGGAGGCTGTGGCAGGAGGAGAGTGAGAGATGCAAGGAGCAATAGCAGAGCAAGGACATGATGTGCTCAGAGGTGACACCGTGACTCCCTTCAACATTTGTCACGTCGTAAGCAAAAATCAGTCAGAGGCAGTGTTTCCTGTCCCACACTGGGAGGGATGTGCCTTCATCTTCACCTCATCCTCACCTTTTAATCCCCAACATTCCCCTTAATGAGATGTGCTCTGGCTGCTCAGCAGATACGTGTACAAATGAATCCCCTGTGTGCACAGAACTGCAGGGTTTAGTGTGGGGTGTTGGTATAGCTCTAGGATTATATACAATTAGACTGTCTAGACCACATTCAGCAGGGATGTGGACAGGGTGAGGATTACCAGCTGGGAAATCAGATATTCAGTGAGAGGGTGGGCAGCTGGGTTGGGGCAGGAGAGGAAGCCAAGTGGAAATGTAAGAAAGCACTGAATAAATTACCACCAGGCCGGATGTATTGTACACCCTCAGCTTCCTTGCACTGGCTGTTCCCTGTGCTCTTCTGCTACAGCCCAGCCCTTTGCAGTCTTGCATGTCTTTCCTCCTCCAGATCACTGTCAGCATGGAAAATGGCATTGCTTTCCATTAACACTGGGTCAGTGAGACACAAACTGGACAATGATCGTAGAATCGTAAAGTTCTTTAGGCTGGAAAAGACCCTTAAGATCTTCAGCTCCAACCATTAAGCCAACACTGTCAAGTCCACCATTAAACCATGTCCCCAGGTGCCACATCTACATGTCTTTTAAATCATTCCAGGGATGGTATTCCTCTTGGTTCATGCAGAGGGACTGTGGCAGAACAAAACCTGAACCCAGGTCCCTCAGATGTTCTTCTAATCCTTGGACCATACTCACATCCATGGTTCTTCCCTTTCAGTCCTGAGTGAATGCATGAATGAATGAATTCCAGAACATGGAAAGTTCACCTTGTAACCAGGTATAGGAGTGCTCCTGTAGAAATCAGAGTCATGATCTATTTGACATGCCCCAGCAAATACTTCTCATGCTGAAAACAAAAATGTCCTGTTTTGTTCCTCTTGATATTCCCTACAGGCAATGGGGCCCAAATCTACCCCTGCACCAGTGCTGAGTATTGAAGGGACGCACAGGGGAGGTGACTTGTCCCTCCTCAGGCTCAGGCTCATGGCACAGAGATTGTTTTTCCCATAGGAAGCAGGTGGAGGCATGTTTTGGGGACACCGAGTGGCCCTGTTGGGACATGGTTGGCCCAGAGCACCCTGGGTGGATGGCCCCTGCTCTTGCTCCTTTGCACTGGGCTGTGCTTTGCCTGGCACTGGTGTTTTGAAGCCAGATGGTCCTGCAGCTTGTTGCTTCTTGCAGTTGGGCTCTGCCAGCCTGAGCAGACGGATCTGAGGGGCCTCAGAGAGAGCAGGAATCTGCATTTGCTGAAGCGTAGGAGCTATTTTAAACACATCAGCAAAGTCTAGCATGGAGAAGACCCTGCTGCCTCAGAAGCATATTTAGCCAATCTGATACAGAAACCTGATCATATTTTACAGAGCACATCATTTACCCTGCTCCAGGCATGGCCTGGGACTGGGATGCTTCATGCAGTTCCAGCCATTAGGAAGGAGAGCCCTTTGAGAAAAACCACAGTATTTCATTGCATGAGCTGGAAAACCAAGCACCTAAATTCATCTGCTTCTTTATTTACTCCTCCCTCGGTGCTGTTGGAGGATCTTTAGGTACCTCTTGGCACCAATCCTGTACCTCCCACTCTCCACACTGAAACAGGACAGGAGGTTGGGAGGGGGGAATTTTTTGCAGGGCTGTCCAACCTGTGCTATGAGCAGCAGCCCTGCTTGGTGGTGTCCTGCCTGCTCTGACCCCAGAGCACCAGGAGCTTTCATCCCTTCTTGGGTAACTAACTGGTCTTATGCTCAGGGCATGGCTTGGTGCTGAGGAGTGTGGGTGCTTTTGTACTGTCTGTAGCAGAAAGAATAGAAATTAATCTCTGTCTGCTCTAGTCAGCCCTTACATCACAGATATTACACAGTCTCCAGCTCTTTGTAGTTTCCAGCAATACTTGGCTTTGTGTAACTCCTCAGTGGCTTTCCCTGCCTCCTCCTGGCCCTTGGAGATGTGCTGCTGCTCACTGACATCCCACTTTCTGCAGGCTGGAGGCAGGAAATACTCTGCTGATGTTTTTGGCTCTAAGGATGCACTTTCCAGTCTGAACAAAGCCCAGGAGATTTGAGGTTTTTTTCTTGCTGCATGACAAGCAGCAGGAGCCATAGGTGTGGGGTGCTTGGGATGTATCCCACCACACCACACCACAGCTGGCAAAACAAACATTTCCACAAAGTTTTCACCACCTGCTCAGCTTCCTCCCCACAGGAAATCCAGCCTCCCCCACTCCTGGAGACAAGAGCTGGACTTTTGTTTGCAGCTCCCCTTTCACAAATAAAACTAGCACTGACTAGTAAACACAGTGCCACTAAATGTGCAGAGCAACACTCAAAGATTGGAAAATAATGGTGGCTTTTTTCTACTGCCTTGGGTAAGAGGAGCTGCCAAATCCTTGAACTGTGTGCAAACAGTTCCTTGTTACTGAAATTTGCTTTCCAGCAGCACCCTAAGGTGTTTTCTGCTTCTTATGCACTCAGTTTTAGAGGTTGGTTGGGATTTTAAGAGGAGAGAATTAGGGACAGATCCAACCTGGATACAAAACTGACTCATCAGGAAGAGTTTCGCTGCAGGGAGTGTGACATGCTCATGGGTAGGAACAACATGAGGATCACTACACTGACTCTGACCTGATGTCCAGCTAGATGAGTATCTAACCTCCAAATAAGTCTGAAACCAGTGACTTCAAGAGCAGATAAGCAAATCCCTTCAGCTATGAAGATTCTATTTCCCTTCTAGAAATGCTATTTAACACCCTTTAATTTGGTGTTTAAAATTTAATTTTTATATCTTTCCTGCCCTAACTAGCCCCATACAAGTTCTGTATCTCCCAAACTCTCCCATAAAAAGAGTCTCAAGACTGAAGAATTTAAAAAATTTGAACATTATATGAGCCTTCATATACCTCCTCCATACATAGTACTCCATTGCCTTGAGTTAAAAGAAAGGAGACTATAAGAAGAAGAAGTAAGAGGCTTAGGTTGTATATTAGGAACAATTTCTTCACTGAAAGGCCTGTCTGCTAGAGGCCTTTCAGGACACACAAAGAATATTCCCAATCTTACTGTCCAGGAGGACAGGAAAGAGAATGTCCCTCCTCATACAAGCAGACATGGAGAGGGGCAGTTCATCTGGATCCTTGCACACAGATTTTCGTGAAATACAGCATGGCATGCAATATTTTAAATATAAAAACTTACTATTTTTTCTTTCTTTTCTAAGGTCTTTTTCTAAGAACTGTTAGCTTAGAGCTGCTGGAGAATCCCAAGTGAGAAATAAAAATCTGGACCAAGTCTGTTGTGCCAAAGTGGCTGATCTTTCACTGAGCACACAGGAAGACCTAACTCTGGAGGGAAAGAATCTCTGGATACAAAAGGCTGGAGGAAAACTCCCTGCAGAAGCTTCCAGAAGAGGATTTTTGTCTAGCAGGTCTGCCAGAGGTTCAGTGCTCCCTAAAAGCAGTGCTGACAACAGGTTGTTCTCCTGGAATTTGCTTTGGGAAACAACTTTTATGATTAAAAGCAAAAGCTTTAATTGGTCAGAAGTTCTGCTGACTCTGTTTCAAGGATATTGGTATTTTAACAGAGAGCATTAATTCCTCCAGTAAGAAGTTTTTAATGGCTAGGGATCTATGGTGGTCCAAAAGTAGTTTAAATAGAAGTGATTTACATTTTCTATTAAAAAAAAGCAGAAGGTGAGGAAAGTTTCACTGAGCACAATGAAAGAACTCTGGATTTATATGGAATAAAATAATAACCAGGCTGAACTGCCAAATCCCTTAATGACCACGTTCCCTTTCCAGAGATGGAAAAAGAGGAGGACCAGCACCTTTTTTTTCCTCAACCTCACATTTCCAGGAATCTCTTTTCTTTGTTTTTCACATCAGGATTAGAAGAGGTAGGGGTAAGATATCAAGATAAAGGTCATCCTTAAGTGTATTTAGTCTTATTGAAAGTAGGAAATACCAGAAATCCCTCCAGATTCCCAACTCCATTTCAAGAAACACAGATAAATCTCCCAACATGTGCTTGCCTATCAACCACACCAAAAGGGAAACTGCAAACCATCTGCTTTTTGGAGAGCAGTACCCAAAGCAGTTTGTTCCTGGTGCTTCAGGCCCTGCACCTTCCCCATGGAAGGGACCCTGCAGAGGGACACCCCCAACTCCTTGACATCTGCAGGAGCTGCCAAGGAACCCTCCCTCTGTCTGCTCCCCTTCAGATGGGCTGTGACAAAGGAAAGACAGGTCAGGGCTAGTTCACCAGACATGAAAGGATCTGCTCTCTGGTCCCTGACGTGTTACGTGGTGTTTGTATTTTGGATCAAGTCACGTGTGCCATGGGTTGTTATTTTAAATTATATTCAAGGTGTGTGCTGTATATTTGCATCCTGGGCTGCAGGAAGGGAATTTTTTTGAAGTTCTTATTTTTGTCTCGATGTAAACAAACGGACTGTAATTTGAAAGAACATCTGTGATGCTGCTGATGTTTTGAGCAAGAAAAGAATTTTTGTCAATGGAAGGTAAGCCACGTTGAGGGAGCTCCATGTAATAAAACCCCCACCTGCCTTGGGCCCTTCCTTCTCTTTCATTTCCAGCACTGCCTGGGATTTTCAGCTTCCTGTTTATACATGGCATTGCAGAGGGGAACACACATGGACCCTACAATAGGTGCTGTGTAACATGGATGGAAACAAAATCCAGATTTTTCTACCCACAGATTCACACTCACACCACCAGTCACTCATACAAAGAAAACTGCAGTGTGCTAAAGGCAGGTTAATGTGGATCATGAGGTATTTGCTGGTTTGCAAGACCCAAATCAGAGGCTGAACTCCACTTTGCGCCAGTGGGTTACTTCAGCAAGATACTTTCTTAGGACCTGCTTCATTTGTCATTTTTTAACCTGCGGCTTCACTTTTGCTCAAGCAGCTTTTTTTGCCAAGGATAGAAATACCTTGGGCAATCGAGGCTTTTATCATGGTAGCTATCTTAGAAAAGGATGAAGTTCCAGATCACAGCATATTTCATTCTGTGGTAGCTGTAGAAGGAAGTTGTGGCTTACTGTGAGCAGCCCTGTGAGCAGCAGAGAGCCCTGAGCAGAGCAGAGACCTGCTGAACCTGGAAAACTCTTGTTTTGCAGCTGAACAAAAATGCAGTTGCTTCAGCACTGGTTAAAAATACCTGTGGCTTGATCCTGCCAGAATTGAAGGAAGTCTGCCCTAGATTAAGAAAGACATTTTAAAGAAAAGTCATTTTGCAGCAGTGCAGATGTTTGCTTTAGTGTCACCAACAGCACAGGCTGACCTGAAAGGCTGCAGGAATGAACACACACCCTTGTCTCACTGGGCAGCTCACCATCCAGAGCTGGCATTTCCATATTCTTTATCTCTAGAAGATCTAATCATCTTCCCTGGTGCAGAAGCAGATGAGCAGCACATCCAGTCAGAGTCCTTAATATATTAAATTACTGCAGCTACATCCACTTGCCGATTACCTGCAAAGCCCCTGATTTCTGCTCAGAAATGTGCTTTCTGCTTTGCTTGGATCATGGCCAGTTGGCTTGTGGTGCAGCTGTAACCACACCACAGCAGCAAGAAGAGAGGAGCCACCCTGAAGGTTTTCTTTAGCAAGGAGCCAGAATGTTGTTTTTCCTTCGTTTCCCCTGGTTTCCTACTTTGGCTTTGCTTTCAAGGTTTGTGGAGGAGGGATGGGTGGTTTTTGGCTGCTTTGTGGAGCTGACCTTTCCCTGGATGCTGTGTCCCTGTGGAGCTCACAGCCCGTGCCAGCACTGCTCGTGGTGTCTGTGCTGGGAGAGGTGATGGATGATGGGGCTGGAGAGGTTGCAGTTGCAAAGCAGTGGTGAGAAGGCTGACAAAACTTGCTCCTTGCATGGCACAGGGCTCACACTAAAGCCCTTAGCAGGGATCCCTGTGCTGCAGATATTGAGGTGATGGCCCAGAGCCAGGTCAGAAAAAGGTATAATCCCACATGGAGGGACCTGTCACCAAAGAGCATGAGGAGGAGCAGTGTGACAGCCTGCTCTGGCCCAGAGAGTGAAGGTGGGGCTGGCTTCCTGCAGCAAGGTTAGCAGATGCTAAAATGAGGAATTTGTGGCAGAGCTTCCTCTACTCTCTCACTCCCCACACAGCCAAACACGCTCACTCCTTTCTCCTGGCTCTGCCAGGGGTGCTGCTCCTTCTTCCACTCTTTGCAGCTTGTTGGAACCTCCAAGCTCACCAGGAAGGTCCTCAGCAACACGTGGGTGCTGCCTGTGGTCAGAGTTAACCCCTTTTTGCAGTGACAGGCCTGGGCAGTCACAGAAGAGCAAGATACTGATCTAGTGCCCTACATGGAGGGAGGCCTAAGGAGGTGCTGAGGGGAAACTCCCTCAGCCTCACCATGCAGAGCAGCTTCACTGACACCAAACAGCTCCTGCCAGCTTCCATGGCCAGCCTGGATTGGGAAAGGCTGTTCTGTGCTGTAGAGTCATCTGCAGACAGATGCAGACAGCAGTTGGACATTAAAGTCATTCCCAGGGCTTTTGTCTCTCTTCCCAGTTCCTCTTGGCATCTTGCCCTGAACTGATATTTAGTTCAGATATTCATCCTTGCAAGTGTTCAAGGCCAGGTTGGATGGGACTTTAAGCAATCTGATCTAGGTGAGAGGTGTCCCTGTCCATGGCAGGAGAGTTGGGCTTTAAGATCCCTTCCAATCCAAACCATACTCTCAGCTTATTCTATTATTTTATGATTTATTAAAAACAATTTTTTTGTTGTTGTTTTTTTTAAAAGAGTATTTTCTCCACAAACTTGCCTTTCTGTCGGCACCATTCTGGTTTTAAGTCAGGAAAATATGTGGGGTTTTATTTTTAAAAAAGACACATTCCTTTGAGCAATGTTAAAAAACAATAACAAAATTATGTCTGAGCTTCTCAGACTTTACATGGAAAATATTTGTTACTCGTCTGCTTGGAAAATTACATAAGCCTTGCTCATGTTCTCTCTTTGGTGGAGTTTAGATAAATTGTGGTTCAGAGGGCTCAATATTGATCTCCACTTGACTCTTGAAACACCAGTCCCAGAGCTGTGTGCTTCTCAGAGCATCTCTGCTCACTAATTTGCCTGTTGGACTGTAAATGCCAGAGCCAGGCAGCTCCCTTTCATTTCTCTGCCACAAAAAATAAAAGCCACCTCGTGACTGATTGCAACTGATGAAGGGTAAAAGCTACATGGGTACAAATGTTTCATTTCACTGCTGCATCCTTGCAGTGCTGCCATCAGGACGTGGCACAGAAGCTGCACCTGAGCCCTGTGTGTCCATGCCAGGCTGGTTCAGAGCTGACATGAGTGGGGAAGATGGCACAGCTTGGGTTTAGGGCATTTTTCCCCCTGTATTTATTCCACACCTCTGTCAGCTCCAATGCCCTCCCATCCCTCAGCAGGTTTTCCACTGCCCTGACCAGCAGCTGTTCAGTTTGTTGCTGTGTTTTCCCCTCTCCAGTCCCAGCATCCTAAATCCCAGCATCTGCAGCTGGTGACAACCATTTGCACCAGGGCTTGTATTATCACAAATAAACAGCAAATTCAGGCTACAGCACATGTATGTCCCAGCACTGGATATTACCAAGCAATTCATTCACTTGCCCAGAAAATTTTGAACACCACAAATAGATGACCAGGGAACCCTTTCCAAGGTCCTTTTCCACCTCTGATGTCTCACTTGCTGGCTGGGTGGGCCCATATTAAACACAGGCCCCCCTTCAATTTATAACTACAGATTTGCTGAGAATGTTTTGTTCTATTTTATTGCTCTGCACACAGCAAACCAGGCAGGGAGGGAAAGATAGGGGGAAACATTACACAGCTGAAAGCTGTGCTGTCCTCTCCTTTGTTTTGCCTTGTCTAGAAAGCCACAAGAGAAAGATATAATCCCTCTGGGTTTTGAGTCTACAAAGCAGCTGAGAAGAGACAGTAACACTGATGATGGATGTTCTCTTATGATAATGGCTTCTCTTTGCAAGAAATACATGTTGTCCTCTTCCCCCAACACATGTCTGGAAGCAGGAGGTGCACAAGGCTCCCAAAATAAATCTGGGCAGGTAAAGGTAGGAAAAGCAGGAACTTCCCACCAAAAGAAGCTCAGACTGGCAGAAAAAAATACTCTGCTGGATATCTTGTCAACAGATGTTTTGGAAATTTCCAGTGATTTTAACAGCAAGATCTAAAAAACTGGAATTAACAACCTTTAGCCTTGCTGTGATTCATATCCAAAATTTTACAGAGAGGTTCCATGGCCCATTGTTTCTTGTTAGCAAAAAGGGAATGAAGTTCTTTACAGGGGGATATGGACAAATTCCTCTTCATTCATGGTGTAAGAACCTCTCTCTGCAGTGTACAGATTGAGGGAGACCCATAGTCACTATCTTTTGCAAGGGAGGAGGTGAAAGCCAATTTCAATTGCATTAGCTGCAAATGCCTGACCCAGAGAGAAGGTCCAGTGCTCACAAGTTGAAACAAATTCCAAGACAACAGACAAGCTGTAATAGACAAGCAACAACTTCTAGGCCTGTTATCACAGATATCTCTCCTTTCATTTGCCATGATCTGAATGTCAGCACATTATCATCCCAGCTCAGGCCCATCTAGAAAAGACTGGTTTCAGTTTGGTCCACAGAACATCACCCATACCTGATAAGGGCTCATGCTCCAAGACTGGCAAATCCAGCTTCTTCTGCGGTGACTCTTCTTCTTCTTCATCTTCTTCTTCCTTTTATGTTGCATTTCCCAATAGAAAGCAGAAAAAAAAAAAAAAAAAGAAAAGAAAAAGAGGGAAAATGCAGGCCATTAAACTGTTTGTCAAAACGAGACAAAGTTTTGAATAGTACTAATACCAGACAGAAACATGATTTACATCAAATTATTTTGATTTAAATCAAAAACATCCTTCATCAAACAGTCTTGTAACTCATGCCTAGCATGAAAGCAAGGCTCCCAATAGCCCTGTGTCAGGCATCACCTCCACATAATGCCAATAGTACATATGGAGGAGGTGAAGATCAGAAATCATGTGAAGTCTCTGAGAACCACACAGCATTTTAGAACATACAGAACTACACTGAAAAAGCTGGCTGGAGCCACTTCTAAATCTAAGATTTAATCTTGACACTTGAACCCAGTGTTGCCTGTCTTACGCTCCAGCTGAAGTCATTAAGCTTATCTGTCCATTTCAAAAGAGAAAATTTTAACTAGAATTATTCTACTTTTCCTTATTAAAATACTAACTCCGTTCCTTTGAAAAATCCATTCATGCCAAATACAGAACGAAGCAAAAGGCTGATTTTTTGGGGTTTTTTTTGTGATTTTGCCCATTGGCAAGTGAATGTCTTCAGCATTCAGAGGAAAAATCTGTTCTCAGTCAAACTTGAGCTAGATCAGATGAGCCCTGCCATCGACTGTACCAGCAATAGTGTGTCCAGCAGAACAAAGGCAAGGATTATCCCCCTGTATTCAGCACTGGTGAGGCCTCACCTCAAATCTTGGGTTCAGTTTTGAGCCCCTCATGACAAGACAAACATTGAGGGACTGGAACAACTCCAGAAAAGTGCAACGGAGCTGGGAAGGGTATGGAGCACAAATCTGATGAAGAGCATCTGGGGGAACTGGGGGTGTTTAACCTGGAGAAAAGGAGGCTGAGGAGGGAGCACCTTGCTCTCTACAGCTCCCTGATGGGAGGGTGTAGCAGGTGGGGGTTGGTCTCTTGTCCCAATTAACACGTGACAGGACAAGAGGAAATGGCCTCCAGTTCCACCAGGCCATTGGTTGGGTGTTATGTTGGATATTAGGAACAGATTTTTACCACAGGAGTTGTCAAGAGGTAGAACAGATTGCCCAGGGAAATGGCTGAGTCCTGGAGGTATTTAAAAGATATGTTGTTGTGGCACCTGGGGACATGGCCATGAGTGTGAGTGAGGCAACCTGGAGGGCTCTGTGCTGGCAGTGGCAAAATGACACAGAGCTGCTGGCAAGGCTGGAGCATAAAGCAGGCAGATCATATTCGTCTGTCAGAGTAGTATTTCCAGATTAAATATAAGAGGGAAGCTCAGAGAGAGGTCAGAGGCTGAGATTGACTTTCAGAATGGTGCCTTTGATGTCCAAAGAGGGAGGACAGGCTTATTAAAAATGCAGTGTGGATTGCAAATCTGTCACACACCCAAGGCACCACGTGGAGCGGGAGGATGGATGAGGTGGTTATGGAGAACCTGCTGACAACGACAGCCTCTCGAGTGACAGGTCAGTGGAGAGTTTGCTGCTGTTCAGCTTTGTTTTGACAGAAACTGCACAAAGCAACCGTGTGGGGGGCAAGGAGCAAATGTTCTCTTCCACTTGGAAGCTTGCTTAAAATCTTGTGGTGGGGAAAGAAGGCCATGAATGAGAATTAAGTTCTGTGTTGATTTAGGAAAATCAGTTCAGTGAGGCGGAATGGAGAGGGGAGAGAAGGAAAGCAGGAATTGTGGGGATGGAGGGGAGGAGATGGCAGCAGCAATGGCAGAGAGGAAGAGCAGGCAATGCCACTGGGACATGCTGGGTGAAGGCTCCAGCAGCTTCTGCCATCTCCCTGCCTTTCCACTGCTCTGTCCACTCTGGAGCACACCAGGTTCCACCTGCTGCACCATTCCTTGGCCACAGTGAAAGTCCCTGTAAGACAGTAAAGCTGATGGTGTATATGCCAAGAGGGAGCCACACCATCTGCAGGCAAAGGTTTTGTATGCCCTGCACTGTTTCCCTCCCTCTCCTCATTCATCCCTCAGCAGCTGTCTGAAGGCTGCCTCACTACCCTGATGGCAGCACCATAAACTTGCTGCAAAATGAACCTTCCCTGTGGGAAAATTCTGGATAGAAAATTCTAAATAGGGAAATTCTTCATGTTTGATGAAAATTTAAAAACAACATTATTCATCAGACATTGAAGGCAGTGACTCAAAATTGCCAAGATGCCTCACAGGTGTTTAATTTGGGTTTGAGCTTATGGATAAATGGGTATACTGTAAGTGCTCTGTTCTCATTTTATAAGTGATATTTTGTCTCTAAAACCATCTCCTTTTTTCAGGAGGTGGACATTTCAGGCAGATTTTGGGGACACAGAAGCCAGATATCCTGGAAGTTACAGATCACAATGCAATGGGGACTTGACATAAGTCTCATGAGTCTTTACTGCAGCAGACCAAAATTTCTGGGAGGGAGGCATTTATTGTAGTTGCAGGATGTAGCATCAAAGCATCCAAACAAATGTAGCTCCCTACTACATGGGGCCACCCCTTCCTCCTGGAAAAGTTTAATCAGACTTAATTATCTTGATTGTGGTGAGCCTCTGGAATGGGATGCCCAGAGGAGCTGTAGCTTCCCTGTCCCTGGAAGTGTTCAAGGTCAGGTTTGATGGGGCAATGTAGGATTCCTTAGTTAGGAGCTGCTGGATGGATCTGAGGGGAAGGTGTCACTTTTCTGCTTTTTATTTTTAAGAATAAATTAATTTCTGTATCTACCAGAAAAGCAGCCACCTCAGGTAGTAAAGGGAATCTAGGTGAGAAGCTACATGGAATAACAGACTCCCTGCCAGTAATTGCTGTGAATATCTTCTCCATGCCATCTCTCAATGACCCTCCTGAGAGGAAGGAAAATGGTCACCTCTCCATCAGGCACAGGTTTAGCTTGGCTTGGATCCAGGTAAACTTTTCCAGTGTATCAATGACTTTGAAGGTTGAAAGCCCTAAACCTTATGTCTCTCCTTGAAGGAAGGGTCACACACTCAACCCAAACCTGGGATTGTGTGCCCAACCCAAAAGGATCAGAAAACAACGGGACAAGCAGTACACAAGTGCTCCTCCCTGTCAGGAGTGGGCTGATAAGGAAGGGGTGGTGTGGTTGATGACATACCAGGGGCATGAAATAATGTCTTGAGTGAAAGCACCATGATAGGTGGTGAGCCATATTTCTGGGTGTGCAGGCCCAGTGACATTTCATACATATTTCAGCACTTCCAAGATAAAAACAAAAGGTTTTCTTACGGGCCTCGTGGAACAGATAAGAGGATTTATAATAGTTACATTTCTAGCCTATAATCCTTGGAAATGAAGGTATTTGCTCCACATGCCAACTATGACATAGAGAGGAGCTACATGATCAGCTCGTTCCATCATGTAATTTGGGCTGTAATAATTAAAGCTGATCTTTCTGTTTCCCCTTGGCCCAGCAGAGCATGCAGCTGTATCAGCCTGCAAAGAAATGGTCAAATGGCTGAGAGCCAGCCATGGTTTTAGCAGTGGAGTACACAGCCCTCACCCCAGGTCTTGGCCCTTTACCTCTCCCCTCTTCTGTTGTGCCCCACCTGCTCTAGTAAAGTCACCTCTGGCTTCCCACCACCACAACTGGTTTAAATTCTGCTGCACCCTTCTCATAGGAGAGTTATTTGGGAATCTATCCAGCAGGCACTCGTCACCTCCATCCCTCTTCTGCAGCACAGCCTCAGCTCATTGAAAATCTGGGCAGAGGTTTGACACCAGGGGAGAGAACCAGGGAGCCCTTTGCCCCCACGAGCTGCCCACAGAGCAACACAGGCTGGAAGGGCTCTGCTTGGGGAAGAAGTTGAAAAGGAATCCCAAGGCTGTGATAAGTGGTAGATGAGTGACCAACCAAGAAACTTGAACAAAGGATCACTAAACCCTCCTAATTCATCTCCCAGGTCTGTGTCAGGGGGAAAGAGACAGATGATAGCAGGACTATGGCTCTGTTTGGACTTTCAGCTCTGATTGTTACATGTTTCTGATGTGCCTCTGCAGCTCATAGACAAACCACAGCATTTTCTCCTTGGCAGAAAATCTGCCTTTGTGCTTCTCTAACATAGACTGTGTCTCTTCAGTCTCTGACAAAGAACAAAACCCACCGAATCCCCAGGGATGGAAGTAAAGCTTGGAGAAAGCTGTGGGATCCTGAAAAAGCCATTGATAACAGGATGCACAGGAAGGATGGAGGATGGGTGTTCACATATGTCCTGTCTGCTGTATCTTTTCAGTGCCCACCAGGCCAGCAGGGAGCACTTGATCTGCCAGATGGTTTTCTTCAGCCATGGGGGACATCACACACACCCACACTTCCAGCTTCCGCTCCCAGGCTCTCCTGAATCCCAGCAAGGAACCTCACTGCCCTTTCACACAAATGCCTGGAGACTTGTAGCTGCCCTCTAAGTGTCCACATCCTCATCTGAGAACTATCAGAATTACTGCTCCTGAGCAGAAAGGACTTTCTGGCTTGTTCTGACACCTGACAAGACACAAGCTTCCAGTGTCCCCTTCCTTGAGGTGGCAGGAAAGTGCCACTGTGAAGGTCACTTGGAATCCCATGTTTATAGCATGATCATCACCACTCTGAGTTCCCAGTAATTTAGAATAGTCTATGCATTACTCATGCAAACTTGGACTTGCCCACAAGGACCACAGGACTGGTGACAAAAGCCAAACCAGGGACCAGGATTGGTGAGGCACAGGATCAGCCATTCTGGGTGTCAGGTGTAATCTCTAAGTGGTGCAGAATGGAGTGTCTCCAATCCACCCAGACTGGCACTGTTTGCATGATTCACCTTGATAAACCCACATGTCAGAACTTCACTTGCTCAGGGCTACAACTGACTGCAGTGGGATCCCAAGAGATGTTTAATTCTAGGCATATAAAACTTGATATCAACTAAAAAATAAAGTCCCATCCTATTCTATCAGCAAAGGCATCAGCCTCATCTCAAGGTCAAAAAACAACTGCTGAGCCACCCTGCCATCCATCCCTCACCCAGGTCAGAGCTCCTTGAGCAGAATATTCCCCTGGTCTTTAATTTAAGGTGTGGGTCTAAGGCAAGCACATTTCCCCATAAACAGTTCAAGTTACACAGCCCAAAAGCATGTGGGACCCAGAGGCTCTTCTTGGTTTGGGGTTTTCAGCTTCCAGATGTGTTATGGGTGGCATGTATGTTTCCCATTGCTGCAGGATCTGAGCTCTTTCTGCATAAAATCAATAGCAAGTTGGTGGGGAATTTCCTGGACTCATTTGCTTTCGCTTTTTTTTTTTTTTTTTTTGATATACAAATAGGTGTATAGAAATAAATACTATTTCTCAAAATTCTATTTGAGGAAGGCTTTTTTTATTTTTATTTTGAAAGGATTGACTTCTCACTTCATTTATTTTGTGCCTATTAGAGTTACAAGGTTAGTGGCAAAACCAGCACTGCAAAGTGGCTTTGGAAAGGGTCCTCTTTATGGTAGAATGACTTTTCACAAAAAGGGGTGGCATTTTGGAGGGGTTTATAGCCAGTCAAACTGGTCTTGCCTGATCTGTTCTTGAGGTTCACTCCCTCTTGCTGGTTTTCCTCAAGGAAGAATGCTTTGTCACAAGATCTCTCCAGCCCTGCCCTAGGCTTTGTGATCAAATGCTGAAGCCCACGTAAACAGCTTTTGTACTTTCTGCCTGGAAAACCTCTTTGTCCTCTTACAGAAACGTTTTCTCACAATTTCTTTGGGCAGAAACCACTTTCCAGTTGAAATAAAAGCCTCACTTTGTCCCTCTCTAAGCCTCTTGATTGTAAAAGGCACCGGATGCATCAACAAATTTTAATTCCACCTCAAGATAAAAAAGGCCTCTCAAACACTTTAGTCTAATGTCTCTGCTTGGAGTCATATTCCAGTCTCCATCCTGTTTGTCAAAAACAGAAAATCAGTCCTGATATTCCACCCTCTGGGTCACAAAGGTGGCCCTGAGAGTAGACTGGGACTGCAATTATTGTGTATCTCTAAATTGAGAAAGGGTTTGTAGAAACAAACTGAATGAAGGGGAGAAGAGATGATCCCTGGTCCTATAATAAATGCAGGACTGAAAAAAATTGCAAAACCTTACTGGGGGCATGGTATTTTATAGAATTCTTGCAGAAGGAGCATGTTTATAGAAAATTTTGAAGGCTTTTGCTTTTGGACCAGTTTGGAGGAAAATTAAATTTTGCTGCTTTTTGTTGTCCCAGGAATGGTATACCCACCAGAAACAGAGTGTGATTTACAACTTACCTATAACCAACTCACTGCTACAACACAGTGCATTCCCTGGCTAAACTTGTTGATTTACATGGGGTTTTTTCTATCCTGATTTCTATCCTTATTTCTGCCTTTTCTGCAATATTTACTCTGCATTTGCAAAAAGACACACATGAGCTCCTGAGTACAGGTTGATTCCC
>JBBMKD010000053.1:7031220-7059460 GCA_037834095.1 Argya squamiceps
CCTTCCTTCCTTCCTTCCTTCCTTCCTTCCTTCCTTCCTTCCTTCCTTCCTTCCTTCCTTCCTTCCTTCCACCCTTCACTCCCAAAGAGCCTCTGCCATCCATCTATCCCTGTGCATCCAGTGATGTCCTATTCTTGAATAATTAAAAAACCTACCAAAACAACAAAAAAAACCAAAACCCAAAACCAAAACAAAATGAAACAACAACAAAAAAACCCACAAAACCAACCAACCAAAAAAAACCCTACACCCCACCCCAAAAAACCCAAAAAACCAAAAAAACAAAACACAAAACCAAAACAAACAAAAACCAAACAAAAACCACCACCCCAAAATACCCCCACAACAATCCACAGCAAGAGACACAGGCACCAGAACCAACTTTTAAAAGTCTCTGGTTACTTTTGTCTCAGAGCCTGGTGATTCAGATTCTGCATCTCATAAAACTGTCTGGGAGCTAAAAATATGTGACCTCCTCAAGGAGAAATACATAAATCTGCTTGGCCTCCACAAGTCACCAAACTTTCAGGGTAAAGAACGTTCTGCAGTCTCTGGTTTATTTTCAACTTCACTTCTGCAATCATAAAAGTCTATTAGTGCTGAAAACCTGGAACTGAACTGCCCTTTGGAAAAACTAAACTCAGATTAATGCACAGCTTGGTCTGCTCAAAAGCACAAATTAGTCACGCAATGTTAAATCATTCAGATAAAAGGCTCAGAAAAGCAAGTACCTTTCTTTCATGACTGGTACTTGGCTATTAATAAATTAATAACTGTGTTTCTTGGCTATCAGTTACTCAGATGGGGGTCACTGTATTCTTGTCCCAAAAGAGAATTGCTTTAAGTCTGTTATAATCTGATGGATAAAGTCTTCTCCATTCTGCTTGTTCTTGTTGTGAAAGTTTGAGCGAGCTTCAGCCCCGTTAGTGAGTGTCCCCATTTCTCACACAGCACACTCCCACTGTCAGCCCTGGCTGCAGACTGGTTGCTGAAGATACAGTCAGAACCAGGGGTTCTGCAGAGACTGGAAAAGACCCCTTGGCCTTGATCATGGGAAATGCAGTGAGATGTCATCCCCACAGAAAACCCAATTATTGCCCACAGGTTGGAAGGAACAGGCTAGTGATCTTGTGTAGTTAGAAGTGGGGCAGAGAGAGACCTGCTAGATCATGTCCCTGCATGTGGCAGGGGCACCTGGGTGTGTCAGGCTGGAAAAGGCCCCCCTAAGTCATGGACTGATCACCCCCAAACTCCTCTTCAGCCCTGCAGTATGGGGTGGGCCAGCTGGCAGCAAAACAGCAGCCTCTGTGCTCTTATTTCTGCTGAAGCTTGGTAGAGATTTTGGGGGAGGGATTGGTGAGATCTCTATCAGCAAAGTAGCTTTAACAATTTTTATAAATGCTTTGTCTGGCAGGACAGTTCTATGGAACCAGTGCTGAAAGCCAGCAGGGACCCTCAGAGGAGCAAATCACTTTGGGGTGAAGCTCTTTGCTCAGGCAGTCCCAGCACTGGGGCCCTCTAACAGTTGCCCATCCCTGGTCACTCTGTAAATGCACCAATGCCAGCACCAGGGCAGCAGAGTGGGGAAGGAAGAGGGAGAGGATGGACTGCCCTTTTTGGCTGGGGTAAACAATAAATTTGATCTTGAATTTATGCTGTGGGAGCCTTGAAGGACAGTTTCTCAGCCTCAACCACTCTGCCAGTTCTTTTGCCTTGTAGCCTTGTCCTTACAGCTCCTGCTGGCTCAAGATTAGGTCTCCCACATTTTTAGCTGGGATTTGCTAACAGGAAAATCCTGGTAATTGTTTGGGAACCCACTGATGGCACATGTACAGTGGAGGGAGGATGGGTAGCTACAGCAGCAGTGGCCTGGACTCCCTGGACACCCAGCACCCAGATCAGAGGAGCTGCACTCCTCTGCTGGCATTAGACAGGAAAATGAGCCAAAGAGTCTTGAAAAACCCTTTTATCTAAACATCACTAGCGTTGGTAGAAATACGATCTAAAAATGTTCTGCTTTCACAAGATGAAAACAAGCTGCAGAGCCCTGGGGTTGCCTTAGTGCAGGGGTTTGTCACATCCCCCCTTAATGGGCACGTTCCTCCTCAGTGATTTATCCCCAGCATTCCTCCAGCCCCCTCTGTGCAGGTGGTGTGTGGAGGGGCTGAGAGGGAGGCTGACTACAGCCTGCAGCACAGTGTGAAACATGCAGAAATGCTGACCACAGAAATGATATCTGGGGAAACACATCCGCTCACTGAGAGTGTGTTAAAACCTGTGAGGCAGGAGCAGCCCATGTAATGTGTGCTTTGGGGGAGGACACAGCTGCAGTGAGAACTGAGCTGTTAATATTGCACAAGTCATTTAATGCATGTTACACGGGGTAGTAGCAATGTGGAGAGGGTTACTCCCTCCTTTATTGCCCCAGGAAATTCATCTTTTCACCCATGTGCAGGAATGAGAAGAAAAGGTTTGGGGACTCCCTGTGTCCCTTCCAGCAAATGCATCACCACCTGTCCATGGGAGACACCACCACCATCTCTCACATGGGCTATTCATGTGCATCTACAACTTTATATCAACATGAATACCAAGGGTTGGGACCTTCTAGACCGGCTCCTGACCACAACAAGCCTTGGCAGGGCAGAGCTGGTGAAGTGCTCCCACATGTGGGCTCTGGCCAGGCTGCTGGGCTTGGGTCCCATCACACTGAGCCCACATGCTCTGGTTGCAGCCAGCACCAGCCTTCCTCGTGACTTTGGTCAAGAGATTTTCTGGTCTCTGCTTATAAAACCCTCTGAGGGAAGCAGGACCTCACTGTCCTGGACCAGCACCAGCACTGGTATGGCCCTTCGGTCCCTACACCCACGGTTCACAATCAGTTCAAGCCAATCTGAGACCATATTGTCACCCAAAGGTGTGGTCCTGCCTACTCCCTGCCCTGGGTGCATGTTTCTTCTTGCTCCCTTGTGTCAGCACAACTTGTGGTGCAGCTACCAGCTAGCTGGATCTGTTTGGTGGCTTGTTTTTCAGCCAGATTAGCAGGCTGACCTGCCTCACCATGAGGTTCCACAGCTGCTGGCCTGGCACAGTGGTGGTGGCAGGAATGCACAGCCAGGAATTGGGTTGGGTGGGATGGGACAGGCAAGCAGGACTGTCTCTTTTGACAGCCATGCAGAGCTGGATTGCCTTGAACTTCTCGTGAAAACCTGCTTTTAATTTTCCCTTTGGTAAATAGGAATAATTCTCTTTTAATGGGGAAGTTGTGCAGCTCCATTGTGTTTCAGAATCACTCTAACCACAGCATCTTTCTGCAGATCATAACTGAGTTAAGTGTGTTGAGCAAATAATATTTCAGCTGCTAACAGTTGAGTCAACAGCAGGGTAATCACGATTTAATCTTCTGTTTCACAGGGGGAGACTGCACTGCTATTTTACAAAGCCTTTTTCATCACAATAGGATTCTCTGAATCAAAGGCTCACGGGTGTGATTTTTGGCTGGGAACAAACAGTTGCATTCCTATCAAATGCATTCTGCTTTCCAAGCACAAATAACTTTCAAATCCTTGGTCTAGAATTGCTCTCCAGAAAAGGAAGATGTTGCTTTTCCATGAGTTCAAAAGCCCATCAGGACTGTGGTGTTTAGGATGCTGCTAACAAGGAATCTTTCATTACTGAGGAACAATTCCTAGAAGTTAACCAGGCAAAAATGCCTACAGGAGGTAGGCAAACTACCCTAACTTAGACAAAGGAGTAAATTCAGCCATCAGCAGTAATAAGAAGGCTGCATCCCTTTTTCTTCTTCTGCAGAAGCTGAATAAAACCCCCATGCTCCTTAGCTCTAAGCAATGCCCTTTCAAAACTGATGGAGTAAAACAGACATCTCTTTCAAAGACAAGCTGAAAAGCTGCTGAATTTTCTTGTTGGTCTTTGTGGGAATATTGCTATATAATAGTCAACGGCTGTGCTCTTTGGGAGGTTAGATTAGATGTGCATAAAGATTCCTTCTGCCTTTTCAGGCTATTCATTTTTGTCATGGATTTCTTTCAGAGTGCCTTCTTTTTATTTATTACATCAACATTCTGAAGACAGGCAGTGATTTCTAATTCTCTACAGGACTTTGCACAACCACATCAGCAGAAATGAACAATTTTATCCTGTAGGGATGTGGGAGTACCATAAATGAGAGGCTCCCAAAATGCAAGATGTAAAGGAAAGCAACTTCTTTCCCAGGAATGTGAAGTGGTCACACCTTTAACCATCAGCTATGGTCTGATTTCAAGTATCTCATGAGAGACCAGAGGAATTTGATACAAACTGATTTCTCGAGTGTTTTAGTATTGACAGACTTCCTTGCAGAATTTATGCAAGCAGTGGATTGAGGCCAACAGGTCATTTGAGCCTGCAGGCTGCTTGCCAGGGTATATTCTGGATTAAGGCAGGAAGGTGGAAATAAAAGGATGGAGCAGCCCTCCTGTGCAGGTGGGATTTGTCCATGAGCAATATTGCTCCGTGGGGAAGCCATTCACCCCAACTCTTTGACAGCTTCTTATCCTCCAGTTATGCTTGGGATACCTTTAGGAGGGACAGAGTTGGGGAGCAGGGAGCTCAGCAGAGCAGGGAGCCTGTGTCTCACCAGGCACTGCTCATCACAGTGAATCTCAGTGTTTGCAGGGGTAAAACAAAGCTCTGTTGCAGCACCAGCTCCATCTGTGGGGTTACTGTGGTGAGACTGCTCCCTGCCCCACCAAAACCTGCTCCAAACCTCCTGAGTCCCAGCTGTGGCAAGAAACTGGGGAGCAGAGGGGACAAACAAAGAGGGCAGGAGTGCAGATGGGGCAAGGTTGATCCGTGTGTCAACCTACAGGCCAAATCTGGGAGGGAAAAGGGGTTCTCCCTCTGCAGCCCAGGACTCTGGAGATAAGGAAGGCTCTGCTGGGGAGGAGGGCAGGTGAGGACCCAGTACACAAAGCTAAAGCATGTGCTCTCTGCATGTGCTGCTCTGCAAAATCTCAGTTGAAAAAGGAGATGCTCCAAAACCATAAGAAAGTTTCTCCTTGTTATCATGTTCAATCCAGATGTAATATCCAGAAAGAACAGCCACCCTTATCTTCAGCAGCACCTGGCAAGCTTGGGGTACTGAAGTTGCAGACTCTTCTCTGTAGAAGGTTTTGCAAGTATAAGGCAGGAGATTTTGTTTGTAAGAGTCTCTCTGAAGCAGGGAGGAGAGTAGGTTTAGGAGGTGCTCCATAAGTTGAAAACAAACCAGTATGCTCTGTACTACATGTTTTTCATTAGAGAGCAGAAGGTACTGAAGAGAAACCACTGGCAGAGCTGTAGCAATTTGGGGGTGCAGCAACCAGAGCTGCTGTAAAGTGCCTCAATATGGTGGGAAGGGGGACAGAAGATGGAAAGGGAAAGGGAAATGAACTGTTGGGAGGAGGAAGTCACCGTGATTTGCTTCTCTCAGCAAGGCAGGGCTTAATGCCTTCTGCAGACAAGGAAGCAGCCTTACAGTGCTGCCCTTTCCAAGCCCAGCTCACTGCAGATAGCAGGGTAATAAATCTGTCAGTCCCTCAGCAGAGAGACAACTCCCCTCTGCATTCCTGTGCAGACCTGAAAAGGATTATTGGCTGAATATCTCCCTTTGAAACAAAAACTAAACTTCCAGAGCTCCTAATCTGACCCTGGCAGTGTATCAGCCACACAAATCTCCTGTTAATAATAGATAGGATATGTTATAATTTACAGTAAGGAAAGCTCTGTATCAGATCCCTGCATCCCAGTTACTTGGAACATTCCTTCCCAAACTTCCCCACCTTGTTTTCAAGCCAGACAACAGACAAAGATAAAAAAGAGATTAAAAAAAATAAATTGGAGTGGCTCACTTCTAATTTCTTGTTGAAAAACAGTTGCCTTGCCATATTAGATTGCCTGAGTCCTCTGAAAGACCCAGAACATTAATCACACATGTTCACCACACTCCCCTAGGGTAAGCAGAAAGATGATGGGATGCCAAACTCCTGCATCAGTTCAGTAATTCTTCTAAGCTGCTCCTTATTATTTCCCCTACAGACCTGATCTGCAATGACTCTGGTTTGGGTTCCTGCCCCAGCTCCACCTGCACAGAGCAGGCCAGCAGAAGGAGTGAAGCACACCACTAGAGGATAAATACCCATTATCTTATTACCCCTTGCCATCATGAGAGATCCATTATGACTGAGGTCCAAAATACATTAAAAGCCTTTGAGATGATCATTTAGAGGCAATCACCAGCACCACTGTAGCTGGGTATTTCTAGAGGTTGGCTGGTGTCACCCTTGTGATGCATTCTAATGATACAACCAGGAAAGACAGAAGAGCAGAGCCAAAATACCCCCACTGTTATCAAACATCAATACTTTTAGAAGCCACAGTATGAAATTAGAGCTTCCTGACATACAGTCATGGTGAATATTAATAAACTTTTTAGAGCTGATCCAAGTTTTCCATCTTAGGTTTTTGTTTTGTTTGCCAACAAAATGGAATGGTATCATTATGTTTTGAGACAAAGAATAAAAGATTGAAATCACGAAATACATAGTCAGGTCTCAGTACTGCTCTTGCTCAAACCACACTGACCTCGGTAGGAACAGGAGAGGAAGCAGGATGAAAACAGACTTCAATCACCTCCCAAAACTTGCCTCACTTCCAGTTTTTCAGCATTAAGTTTCTTTTTTCCTCCCACTTCTGCCTCCTGCTGGCCATGCCTCTCGGGCTGTGATTTCCTGGGTGACAGGCTGGGTTAGGTCTCACACCCTCTGCATTTACTTCTCAGCCCTTTTAGGAGTCCACCACCCCGCTGGTTGTGCTTGAACCAACTGCACTGGGTCTAAAGCCATAAGCAAAACCAGCTCACGGAGCTCATCAGCCCAGAAATTTAAATTATTTGTTTGTTTCGGAGGGGGTGGGAAGGAAGTGGGGGAGCAGCATCCTCCAGATCCCATGTCTAGCATTTCTTGTTATACATTACACAGGCATTTCAAAAGCCAGGTTAGGTTTTACAACAGCACATGCACTTTAGGGAGAAACATTAAGAAATAAAAGATGAAAGGCAGGCCCAGAGGAGAGGAAAGCAAGAAATGTGGAAAAGGACCAAAGGGCCAGACCCACCTACTGCAACAGCTGTCACAGCAAAGAGGAAAATCACAGTGACACTGTATTTTACGAAAGAAACTCATCATGAAAACCCCATCAGATTAGATTAGACTTCTTTCCTCCAATGCCTTGGTGCATCTTGAAGAGCAGCACGGTTTCTTTAAACAACCTGCGTGTTTTACGTAGTCCTGCAGGCTGGGGAGAGAGTTCTGGGTATGCAAAAACACTGTGAGCTCAAATAGCTCCCTCCCATGCTGGAGAGTGGATGTTCGTGGGCAAGGGCAATTACAGCCAGTGATCGTTTTCCTGCATCCACCTGCAGCACAGGGAGATGGGGGAACCCACCAGAATCCCCTCAGCATTTTTCACCCTGTAAAAGGGAGGAGGGGCAGCACATCTCTGGTCAGGAGCCCATATGGTGATGAGACATCACCTCGGCGTGTAGGTGTCAACTGCTGACATGATCGTAGCTTTGTCTGTCACCGCAAGTCTCCTGGAAAGAGCACACCGGGCTCCAGATGCTTCTTTGTATCTCTGCCTATTTGCATTCCTCCCCCTTGGGGTTTAAACCTAACTAGGCTTTGCAATTAGCTTCGTGAGAGCTGCCCATTCCCCCTGTGCTTGCAGCAAACGCTGAACCTCGGACATGAAATGGCTCAGGGTTTGCACTTTGGGGGGCAATATAGTAATAACCAGCTCACTCAATCTACTTTCTTATTTATCTGTCCATTCTTCAAGCAGGGCAAAGCTTGAGCTCATGCCCTGACAGGCCTGAGAGGCTAATCCCAGGATATTCCACTGGGGTGGTGTTTATTTTATTACTTCAGACGGCAATCAGGGCTGCTAATGAGCTGACACACACAGGGGTGAGGAGAGGGGAGAGCTGCTGACTGGGGGCCAGTGGAACGCCCCTTCCACTTCTCACACCCCTGCTCTCCCTTCCTCCTCTGCAACGCCACTGATTTCTAAGGCTTCCATCTCAGTCCTCTATAGAGAGTACCAGTTTCTTTTTATTTTCAAAAATGGTATTGACAAATAATGCCTTTAACCAGGCAGAGCTTAGTGAGATATTATGCCTGTTCTCTGCATTTGCAATTCTGCTGATTTTGTTGGAAAATCAAGCTCCTTCATGTTGCTGGTAACATTTGTTCTTTGGCTGAGAAATGATGGCTGAAGGGAATGGAAACAATAGGATTCAATGAGCATTTGCTTCCAGGGGGTTTCTTGCCAGTGCAATTCCACAAGCAAAACTAACAATAATGAAAAATGACGTGTTAATATTATCTCTGAGAAGAAGTTAAATTGCACAGGCCTGGGGAGCTGAAAGAATGGTTTAATTAAAATCTGCTTGTGTCCTCTGTCTTCCCTACATGTATGAGCAAAGCCCTCTGGGAAAATCCTCATACAAGAAAGACAAATCCCTCTGAAAACTGGAGAATTCCACAAGAACTTATAGCCAGAAAAATAGGGACAAGAAGTTGCTTAAGGCCACTGGCTTCATTCAGAGCCCAAATAACTGGTTCCATCCCTGCTGTCCCTGGAGCTGTGCTGGGGCAGGAGCAGCAGGCATCCATGGGCTCTGACTTTAAGAGAGAATCTTGTTGGCACAAAAATTCTTTTTCTCCCTATACATTTACCTGTATCATTTTTGGACCTTAAATACTTTTTCACCATTCTAAATTGTTTGTGAACAGATTCCATCCTACTTGTGAGATTTTTCTGCCAATGGTGACTCAGCATAAATAATTTTAATTTTCCTTTACTGCTTTGGTTTATTGTTTCAGTTTCCTGAGAGCTGCTTCTGCCACTCTTCCCTTTCAGAAATTGTGCATGATTTCAGACTGGAGAATCTCAGGGTCTGGGCCTTGATTTCACAGATATTTCTTTTAAACAAAGTTATAATACCATATGAGGAAATGCTGGATACTTGTGCAATAAAAACAAACTTGTCTTGAAATTATGAGGCTGCAACATTTGACATTATTTATATGATTATATCTGGCTGAAACATGAAAAATCTATTATAGTGGGATATTTTTAATTTCTCATTTACAAAAGTCACAGTTTTTAAAAGCTGCAAAGTCTGGAGGTTTGTGTATAATGGGAATTTTATGGTAGCAACATAACAAATATTAATGCTTCTGTCAAAGGATCACATAAAATTGAATAATAGCAGAGAAATTGGAAGAAAAATTTCCAGAGAGTGGAGAAAAACACAACATGAAGGACTGAAGCTCACTCAGATTTTGGAGCTGAGTAGAAGGAAGAAGAACTAAAACTGATTTCTGCTTAAGACATATTTGCTTTTGAGGTCTAGAAGGTCAGATACCCACTCAGCATTGGGACAGCGAGTACCAAGAAGCCTTGGGATATTAAAGGAGTGGTTTGCCAAGGTCTGGCAGGTCTGCAGAGGAAGGTGGCAGCAGACAGAAGAGCTTTTGGATGGGTTTGTGGAATCAGAGGATGAATTTAGCTTAATATTAGGAAAGGACCTTCCCATGGAGACATCCAAAGAAGCTGAACACACATTTCTGTGGTGCTCATAGGGAATAAGGCAATTTTTTTCTCACACAAATTAAAGTCTGGAAAATGTCCCACTCTAGTGGGAGATGAGTGTCATTCACTGCAGGTGTTGATGCCTGGGTCACTGGAGCTCTATTCCTAGCAAAGACAACACTCAGTCAATTCAGGATTTGTACCATCTGAAATCTCATTGAGCTGCAACCTGCACAGCAAAGTCACACTGCACTTAATTGCTTTTTCTTTTTCTCCTGGAAGGTTCTAGATCATGCAGCTGGGCTGTGGAAGATTGAGACCTACCGCTGAAACAAAGTCCTGCACTATTACTACTTTTCATTGCCCAGTTTTGGTTAGCAGGGATTGGTTCCTCTACATGCCAGGTGGAGGGCTCAAGGTATTCAGCAGCAAAAAGTATCTGTTAAAATTTCACTTCAGGTATCTAAAAATTATCTTTTGGCATCTAGCCACTACTTTTGATACTAAGCCAAAGGACAGACACAAATTCTGTCAGCAAACAGGTCAGTTAGATCTTTTTACTGACCCCCACTATTTGGATCTGAAATTGCAGAGCAAGGAACACACAGTTTGTGGCATGTGGGACCGAATATCATTCAGCAACTTCTACCCACTGAATTATTTGTTAGCTCTGTTAGCTCTGCCTGTGCTTACCTTCTCTTCATGTAGCCAGTCCAACAGAAGGGCTGGAGGCAGCTTTGTCTGTGTACAGGTGAGAGGACAGCCCTGTCCCCTGGGAAGGCATTGTCTTTTAGCTACATCATCTGTCTGCTTTGTGTCAGGGCAGGGAAGCTAAGGGTCCCTTCTGCTAGTGCTGGTTACAAAAAACCACTAATTTAGACAGAGCAGCTGGAGAGTCCTGACTGCTGGTGTGTGGAAAAGAGGGTGACAGAGCAGGGCTAAGTTCCAAATGTATTCCAAATGTGTAATCCCAAATTACAGCATCCTGCCATTGTTCTCAGGGGTGTTCAGCCTCCACAGAGTCCTTACCCAACACAAAGCTCCATGTGCATGTCCTGAAGCAGAGCTCAAACAACAGCATTTTGTATCTGATGCCCTGAAATCAATGACAGTCTCCTTTGGGAGGGACCCTCCACATCAAACCCTTGGGTCTGGCTGTGCTCAGGAGTTCTTTTAGAGGAACTAATGGCCCAGATGATTTGGGGTTTTGGCACTGTTGGTGCACTGTTTGTGGTCTAAATGTTTCCATTAAAAATAATCAAGAAATTAGACCTGTCTTCTTATGGTTGAGATAGGACTTTTCTAAAGCTCAGTGTTCAGGTGTTTTGTCTGGGGAGAGGCTGAATGCTGATCTCAGTGCAGAGCTGGACTGCCAAGCCATGGCCTTTCAGATCAATATTTTGTTTTAACACCCAGCCCCAGTGCATTAGATATAACAATGTCTCTGGGTACAATTGTCCTCAACACGTGGCTATGGGACAAAGGAAAAAAGCAGAAGCAAAGATAAATGCTGTCATGCCAGAAGTGTGTGATGCCATATGGAGTGGACTGTGAAGGACTCAAAATAGCTATAGTGCAATCTATTATATCTGGATATAATAGAAATTGATGATGATACACACAGTATGTATATGTATTTGTGTGTGTATATATATATATATAAGATTTATAAAGTTGTGGATTTCTTGAGCTCTATGTCTCTGGGCAAATACAAGGTCAGGTTCATGTAAGGCTTGATCTTTATACACAGGCAGAGTCACCAGGATCCTACTGGCTGATGAGTAGTTTGGTGCTGGATCAGGCTCCTTAGATACAGAGCTTCTTAGGTTACTAAAAGTAGCCCCAAACCAAGAATATTGTGGAGGACCATATAAAAGGTCCTCCAGAAGTCCAGGTAGATGAGGTCAGTAGCTCTTCTCATGTCCTCTGGTGCCATCACTCCCCCAAGGAAGGACACTTCTGTGGTCACTCCATCAGGCACAACTTGCCCTTGGTGAAGCTGTATCAGCCTTTCTCTTCTGCTTTTGCTGCTGGAGAGGGGGTGGCCATGGCTGTAGCAGATGTGAAGACTGCTCAGCAGCCAGCCCAGGATCAGTAAGAATGCACAATATTGACAGAATTTGCTTTATCAACGACAAAACAGCAGAGCTGTGATGTGTCAAGTCATAAATAACTCATCATGGGGAAAGTGTGTGCTGTCTGGGCAGGGAGCCACAGCATTCATCCTTAGATATGCATTCAAATCAGTCCCATTAGTATCATATTCTTCTGTAATTACTCCATTGATTCAAACTGCATCTTATCTCCCCCACAAGAGCTGCAAACACTCTTAATTTACTGAAAGACAGGAGGAAGGAGAATGTTACCATAACATTCACACTGAGTTCAGAGCAAGGGCATGAACATCAGTGGAGATGAACAGTACCAGTTGTGCGGGTGCTAAAGTGAGCAAAAGCCAAAAACTGAATGCTGATGGGTTGGCAGTGTTTACTCACACAGCAGCATGGCAGGATCCTCGTGCTCACCCTGAGGGTAGAAGGGGTATGAACTCTTTACTGACCCTCGGCTGTTCTGTGTTGATGATGAAACCCAAAACCTGTCAAGTTTCCTGCAGTCTCCAATTTCCTAGAGGAGGTTTCAAAGTGCTCCTGTTACAATATCTTGTTTTCAGAAGTACCTTTCATGAAACTTCACAAATTCTTCTTAATCTCCTTTAAATGAGGGTCCCATAGCTTCCCTGAAAGCTCCACTATTTCCATTATTATTGTTGGCACAGAGGAGGTTCATTACTCCCAAGAGCTGTTGGAATAGGTTTCAGTGTGGGAAAGGGCATGGAAGAAGTTCTTAGGCTGTCCCTCATCACTCTGCTAGGCAGGAGATGCTGTAGAACAGCAGCTGAAATGCAACTGCATACCCCCTCTGCAAAAAATAACCCAGCTGATGCAAGCTGAGGATGTAAGAGGTAAGAGGGAGATTTAGAAAAAGCAAAAGATTAGTTTCTTGTCAAATAGGGGAAACTGCACCATTTTGGTTGGGGTCAGCTAAAGCAATGCCATGTGAAAGATGAAAGGGGAGTTGTTGGATGGGGAATTCTGCAGGTGGGAGAGGGTTGGCAGTGCTCACTGGTCTCTGCAGAGATGTGCCAGCCCAGTCTGGGATGGGACACAGCATCCCTTTGACCAGAGCCTGCTGCTTCTACCACTTGGATGGATTTTATTTTGAATATGTGCAGGCCATGGAAGAAAATGAATTAGTTGTACATTAGCCAGGATACAAGGCTCTGTGCTGCCATTACCTCTGTGTGTGTGGGGGAGTGGGGAGCAAAGAAAAAAATGTAATGAGAAAGTCTGGTTTCACTTAGGTGCTGTTTGTGTTGAGAGTGCAGAACTGCCAGCCCACACAAACTCTCCCCAGACAGCTGCCAGCTACGGAGTCAAAATTAAGAGGGAAAGTTGAAGGGAAACATTACAGTAGCATGCTCTAGTAAGAGATTTTAGTCATAGGGAGCAAGGAAACAGAGAGGGAAAAAAAAATCAATCCTGTCCAAGGACTCTCTCAAGTCTCTTGGAGGCCTCTGGCCAAATCACCATGGCCATAATCTTCCAAATGAATTTGCCAAAGCATTAAAATATGAATGTAATTTGTATAAATGACACTGGTTTATTTGAGATGCTAAGCTCCTGCAGATGTCAGAGTAGTGAAGGGTGTTAATGCTCCTCTGGCAAGCACAGCCTGAGACTGAGCATCCAGCTAGAGCACTTTGAAGAGATGGGGTTTAACCTGTGGATTTAATTTGATTAAATTAAAGCAAATTTGTGCCAGAGTAATACTGAGGAAAATAAAAGTAGATTTTCCTTGTTGTGCTGGAGAAAAGACTATCCCTGTGCAAGTCCCACTGATGAAATGATCACAAACATCTTCTGCTGAGGGGTGGAGAGAAGCCTTTGCCAAGGTAAGCAAAAGGACAGCTCAGTATTGAGCAGCTGCCAATCACCAAGTAATGATGTTCTTTTCCTGCTAGCATTTAGCTGCTTATCAAAATACTTAACAACTCCCAAAGCAAACTTGAAATGCTTCCTTCAGCAATCAGACACTCAGGCCCACAGGGCCTGCCAGCACCTCAGGGGAGTTTGAACACAACCACTCCCACTGTTTCCCCAGGTCAGCATGAGAAGTGCCAGGAATCCTCATGAGCACTGTGTCCCCAGGAGCTGCTATTACAAAACCATGAGCATGAGTGAGTTTGACTGTGAGAAGTCCCATTATTTTCGTGGAGGTTGATATTTTCAATGTATTTATGGAGTTGACCTACAGGGTGTAACTTCAGTGTAGGGCTTCACCTAGGCCACTACTGCTGGGTTTCCTCCATCTCCACTGTCCTCATCTCTTGCAGTCCTGTATCTCCACTCAGTGAGCACTTTCTCCTGCTGTAAATGTGTGACAAGTCATTACCAGGCTTTGTTTTACATCACTGTCTTGACATTCAGTTCTGGCCCATAGCCTGGTAAAGTTGTTGTGAATTATGGTACCAAAAGCCTGTCTGTTATGTCCAGAGTCCTGAAGATAAGCTTCACTGTGTCAAATCCACTGTGTGGCTTCTCTAGCCAAGGAACTAATCTAGATATCAAAAAGGTGCAAATGCAAACCAGAAAAAACTACACATTCAAGGTTTGAAAGTAGCTATGAGATCCTCTAAAGGGTTCTATGTACCCTGAAGGTATGACTGGCATTTTTTCTAGTAAGTTGCAGGTGAGACCAATTTCATTAAGTTTCCCCAGGAGCAATGGGAAGCTTCATCTGACATATTGTTCCTATGATCTCTGGTATAAGGTCTCAGCTTCTGATTTTCTGGTGGCCAAACAGCTTGAAAGGGAAAAAATGATTCCATGATGCATTGGATGATGTTTGTTTTGGAAAATAAACCAATCTGAACTGTGAAGGTCAACAGAGTTCAAGTCAGGTGAATGATATTGCAAGTAGAAAGGGTCACTGATATGCTTTTGTCAACATGAAACATTTATTGGAGTCATAGCACAGTTGTTGGTTCAGAGCAATAAGGATTTCTTCTAAGTTTCCACCCCAGAGTTTATCAGTTGCTAAAACTGTACTTGGAAATAAAAGATGAGAAATTTTTTATGCTGTAGCTGAGGGTGAAAGATCAGAAAAGCCAGTTCTTGTCTTTAGTTCTGGCAGCTTTGATTTATGGCTTTGTAAAGGCTGATAAAGACTCTCCAGCACACAAAACGCAAGAGAATTAATTCTTTACACATCAGAATCGGGACAAAGATGCAAGATGTCAAGTACTTCATTGACATTTAATCATGGTTTATTACTGAGGCAATTCCTAAATATTAAAATGATGGTTGGTTATTTACAAGCATATTGCTGCCATGGTAATTGTGACCAAACAACTCTAACTCAATCTCTTTGGTAATTATTTTTAAATCTAATTTCTGTTTGGATCATGTTTATATCAGATTTAAGCTTGGTTCCATCTGGAGCAGATGCAGTCTTCTCATAAAAGGAATAATTGATCAAATTCTGGATTTGGTTACATGCATGCAACTCCATTGTAATCCAGAATATGTGACTACATGTCCCAGGAGGGAGGGTCAGCTGGAAGATCTCGTTAATTAGTATATTATGCGTTCAAATTAGAATTGTATGCTGCTCTTGGTGGAAAGTGGACTGATACTCTCTCTGCTTGAAAAGGATTATGCTGACAGGTAGACAGCAGGTCTCTTGATGTTGGAAGTTCTCATTGTATTTGTCCTTAGCTCCTTGATGATGCCATTTTAGAAATGAAGGAGACAAAATGCTGTAAGTGTTTATCCTGACATTACTTCAGCTATTGTTGAAGACCTTGATGCAAGAACATGAATTAAGGATTTCCTGTGTAGGACTGTGAGATTCCTGTGTGGACACAGCATATTTGCCTTTGCCACTTAGCAGCTAGATGTTTATTTAATTTATAGATTTTACTGTGATTGCATAGGAAATAGGACAAATTCTGTCTGTTTTGTAGCTGGAGACACTGAGATACAAAGGGAAATTCAGATATGACAAGGAGGATGGAAATCTCAGTCTTCTCCATTGGGCCTCACTGGCTCCTTTAGCAATGTCTGGATATTATTATTTTAGGACAGGCATGAACTCTGTTTTGGGACTGAAATGCCTCCAGCCCCAATCTCCATCAGCCCTGTGCTTTCTCCTCTCTTTCCTCTCCACCCTCCCACCAAGGCCACCCACACCCTGCTCATGGAGACCCTGTGCTCATCTTTCTCTCCTCATTGACCATATTTTCCCTGAGTTCCTTCCCATAGATGTACACCAGATGTCCTGTGTGCCTCCCACCACCTTTTCTCCCCATCTTCTTCCTCTCCCATCAGGAGCAGTGTGTGTGGTCCCCAGCCCATCATATGCCTTGACCATAACCTCCCTCTCTCTTCCCCACTTCCTGCTGAAGTCCCATTGCTGGGACCCTCTTCTTCCTCTCCAGATTTAGCATGTCTCTTCCCCAACTGTGGCAGAAAGTCCAAACCCCCCAGTATCTCCATGTGCCACACCTTCATCCTCAACCCACCAGAGTCAGTCCACATCCTGCATTCCTTCTTCCACCCACTGCACTCTGACTTCCAGCCATGCATCACACAGTCTTCACAAATAGCCAGCCCCCTCTTCTTATTTTGCTTCAGTTATTTATTTTCTCTTTACCTGAGAAGGCAATCAGTGATGGTACCAACATTTTAAACCCAGCTGAGCTGATGAGCAGAGCTGAGGGAGGACACTGCTTTGCTGTAGGGTACCAAGAGCTAAGCAAGTCTCACAGAAAAGCAGAACATGGACACTCAGACACCAAGACTCTGTGGGTCTCCTGTTTCTCCCCAGTTTGTCACCAAAATCATCTCAGCCCGTTGGCTGCAGAGTGCCCTGACAGCCTGGGACTGATCAGATGCACACACACAGGGCTGTGTGTGCCATGGAGACAGAAGTGCTCCTTGTGTGTGGGACTTCACAAGTGTCACCAACCAGACCTTGGCAGGAACACCCCAATGGTGAGGGGCAGCAAAAAGCCCAATTTCTGCTCTAGCAAGGAATTTCCTTGCAGATCTCCCCAGTGACAGGAAAACATCAAGGGACTTAGAAGAAGGTATTCAGGAGGAACTTCAGGTCAGGACCACGCATCATCCTGATGGTTTTTTGTAGCTTGTTCTTAAACAATCCCTAAAGCCAGTAATGAAAGATTTGAAGTGGTGCCTTGTATGATTGAATTTGAATCACCCAGATTGTCCAGAGGGATAGGTCCCATTTCTGACTTCTCCTCTGACTGCAGATTCATATAAATCTTACTCCAAAATTGGACCATGTGTACTCCTGGAGAAAGCCCTGGCTCAGGTTAGCCAGCAGAATCCCTACTCCACCACTGCACAGGCATGGAGCATCTTTGGATTGCCACAGTCTCAACCCTTCAGCATTGCCTGTTCCAACACCACAGACCTGTGGAGTTTTGAGATGCCTGTGTCCAACATAAGGAACATCTTCTTTACAGTGAACACTCACAGCATGGGAGAGGTGTTGGCAGTGGTTTTGACAGCGCAGAGAAGAGCAGAAGGTGAGTAAAGGCAGGGTGAAGTGGTTGGAAGGGTGCAGGTAGGAACAGACAGAGGGGAGAAATTGTGACAAAACCATTGTAAAGCCAAGAGCACCACAGGCTGTCTCAGTGACAGCAAAGAGATGCCTCATGCTTATAGGCTACATGCATGCATCAAAATCCAGCCATCACAAAATCACAGAAATGGTGACTGGAAGGAGCCTCCTGAGGACTCTTTTCCAGCCTTCTCCTCCTCAAAGCCAGATGGATGTCAAGGGTATGTCAGGTCAGCCCTGGATTTGTCCAGCCGAGTCTTGTTGTCCTCCAAGCACAGCATCCCCATCACTTCTGTGTGACCTCCTCCCATGCTGCACTGCCCCCCAAGTGAGAAAGTCTTTCCTAAAATCCACCCTGAACCTCCAAAGCAAGGAAAAAAAAACAAACCAAAACAAAACAAATCTACCACAAAACAAAGCAAAGCAAAACAAAGCAAAGCAAAAAAACCACAACAAATCACCAAAACAACAACAAAAGTGAAACCAGAGAAATGTTTCACAAAAGTGAAACAACAAAAAAGTGAAACCACAGCTGGTGAGGGAGATCTTGATAACATCTGGTTTGGCTCCTTGAATGTCAGAAGGACGAAATATACTAACTCCATCCCCAGATGATGGCCAGCTAACTCTTCAGAATCCAGAGCACCTTCATAGTCAGCCCTCCCTTCTACAAATTACTGCTCTTGGGCAGCTCCATTTCTTCCTTGTATTTTTTACTTATATTCTACATAGGAGCTGTGGTTGGTGGCAACAGGACTGAGGTGGTCTACAGAGCTCCCAGCTCTGGTAATTGCAGCATAACTCACTTGGAAACCCCAATTATGATAAGTTTCTTAATTCCAGCAGATATATCTCACATTAAACCTTTTTCTAGCACTTGTTCTACAAGAAGGGCAGATGTCTTTGCCAAACACAGTATTACCTGACTGTGAAGGGGAAGCAAACAGCACCACTCTGAATATATGTGATTTGGCAGGGAAACTGGGAGAGGAATGGACTCCTAAACAAAAGCTGTGATATAAATAATTTGAGTCACACGTGTGGCTTCCATTTCTCAGTGTTTATCAGGGGGAAAGCCTGTGATCTCCAGTTACCTAGTCAAGAGAAAATGAGAACAGCACTATTTGTCCATTGCTGTTTATTATTTTAGTAGTAACAATGACAAAACACCCAGCTTTGTGACCTTATTAAAGGGAAAATAAATTGAATTCACCAAAACTGCACTCAAACCCTTACTGTTGCCTCCAAGCACACACAAGCTAAAAAGAGGATTCTGCAGCTACTGGTGCCACAGCCTTGAGGCACCTGGCTGAGATGATAAAAATGCAGTGTTCACCCGAGTCAGGGAGGAAAAAATGATGCCTGTTCATTTCAAGGGATTTTGGATGAGATCCAAAATAAGTGAAGATCAACAAAAGATAGGAAGGCAAGTGATCGAAACATACTGTAAAAGTGCCTGGTATTATTACAAACACCCCCTAAGGCTTCTGATAATAGTGCAGGAAAGCTATAGCTGTCATATTGTATTATTTTAATAAGAACAGCCATTAGTCCCTTCCTGACTGCATGCCAATCAATACAAGGTAAATGCTCCCATGGATTTTTTTCCCTACCCTTTTTATACTTAGTAAAAGCGAGCCAGTTCTCTTACCTTGCTGCACAGGGACTCACAGAGCACTCACCTTTGGCACGTGGATGATGGACGGCCTGGGGATGTGAGTGCAGAGTGCAATAACTTCCTGGCTCAGCTCTTTAGCAGCAAACACTGATGGCTGGGTGGCAGCAGGCACTGCCTGAGCAGCAGTGTGGTTGCTGGAGCTGCTGCTGGCCCGGCTCTGTTTGTCAGAGCGTTTGCTGGCTTTGAACATCTCCTCGCTGCTCCTCTCTCCTCCGTGCTCGATGCTGCTGGCTGCTGCTGTGGGTGGCTGCAGGCACACTGCTGGGGCTGCCTCTGTCTTCTCCTCCTCCATGGACACAGGACCTGCGTTGGGCTGCTCCAAAGGAGTGTTTTCGTGTGTGTTTCCGAAGCAGGTGAGCAGGGCTGAGCAAGGGAAAGGATGCATCTTGGATGACAGGTTATCGGATCCACTTAGCCTGCTTTCCACATCTGCATAATCAACAGGCTGCACTCACATCCAGAAGAGTGCCCAAAATGCAAGCCCTGGCATGACGGCATTCCAGCCTTCCCAGGAGAGAGCAGCCCCTTTTCTGCTGTCAGGAGCATTCAGAAGTGGGGTACTGCACCTCCTGCTCTGTCCTCCACCAAAGTCAGCCCACTATCTCCTCCCTGCCGACCACTCCTATTGTCTACAAGGCAAAGAGGTGCAGGCACAATACAAACGTTAAGCCTTGCATGCCCTTGCTGGGAGCTGTCAGCAGCTGAACAAAGCCCTCACAATAGCCCCATAGCCAGGCGGGCTACGGTTACAGGAGAGGACGCTCCAGCACCCGCCGGTCCTCAATCAATAGTGCCGCGGCCTCAAATTACCTGGCAAAGGAGGCAAAAAGATAATGTAGCCCGAGCTGTGCGGCCATAACAGCATCAACACTGTATCAGTGTCATCATAACAATAGAAAAACTGGCTCTGGTTTCGCTGCTCGGGTGTTTATCAGCGATAAACCCCCAAATCGTTCATCTATCACTGACTTGGATCAAAAATGTGCTTCCAAGCTCTGGCTGGGCTGCTCATCGTTAAGATGGGAAAACGAGCAGGTGCTTTGGTCAGAAAGGTGAAGATGGGGTGCTGTGTGGGCACCCCATGTCCAGCACACCCTCCTACAGCACAGGCAGGATCCGTCCCCACTGCTCCTCCTCCAGCCACGAAGCATGGCATCTCCCAGCCCCCCTCAAAGTCGCCCACTGCTCTTCCCGGCCCTCTCCATTCCCCAGAGAAAACCAGGGAAGCATCCCACTATCTGCTCTTGGGTGGTTGTAAAGGGAGACATTTCCTTTTTCAATGTGCAGTGGCTCGAGGCTGGCTGTTAGAATAAAAATATGTGGGAAGTGAGGGAAGAAGGGAGTTTGTGGTTAGAGCATCTGCTTCCAGAAAATCCCAGTTCCTTCTATTTTGTGCTGCCACAGGCTTCCTGTGTGATAGCAGAGATGTTATTTGATCTCTATCTCCATCTGTAAAAAGGAGGAGAGTAATCACTTCTTTTTTTCCACCCACTATACGTATCCTGTCTCTTTTTAAAAGGTTATAAACGCTTGAGGGCAGCAGCTTGTTCTTATTTGCCTTTAAGCTGCTGGTACAAAAGGTCTCTGAATAGAAACATGGCATTTACCTGCTAATATCTTCTAAAGAGAAATTTGGGGTTCAGTCTTTCCCAACAAGGTCATAGTCTTCCATTTATTTTTCTAGCCTGGTTTGCTATTAGATGTTTCTAGATGTTTGTCCAACTCTCCCTGTAATTGTTCCTTTCATATCCCTGTCAGGTGTAACACTGAGCAAAAATGTGACATCTTAAGAGAAACTCATGTTTCCAGTAGCAGCAGCTCATCAGGAACCAAAGTGCAGAATGTTGAGGGTTAAATTCCTGATGTGTAAATTTTCCACACTGGGAGCAAAACAATCTCTGGTCCCTCATCCCCAATAACCTTAAAGTTCTTTTTGTACCCTTTTCTAACTGAGTCTTGCACATCTGCACATCTCAGTGGTTGGTTTTGGGTTTTAGAAAGGTCCAAAGTGACCTCCAGCTTGCACAGCAATACATTTTGGCCTGCAGGGGCTCCTGCTGTGCCATATCACTCCCCTGTTTGTAAATACTGCCAGGGTGAGGTGAAGACCATACTGCTCTTGGAGTGAGAACCAGGTACCTGCTGACCCAAAAAGGCTTGGAAAAAGTTAGGAGAGGATTTAATAGTGGGGAAAGCAAACTCAGAGGTAAAAAATGTGCTGCAAAACTGGAAACTCTTGAAGTGAAAAGCATTAGCTTGATTATAGTCATGGAAGAGGTTGATTTAGGTTTGGGGTCCACCTTGCTTTACTTGAGGTGAAAGTATCAGCACCAATGTCAGCACCCAGCAAGTGGCAGGAGACAAAAGGCTGGCTCTGCTGATGTGCAGCAACTTCCCCTCACTTTGCATCCACTGGGGTGGATATGTATCCCTTTGGAAGCGGGTTCACTGCCAATAGATGGTTTTGCACCCACCTGGGTGCCCTGCTCCTGTGCACAGCTCTGTGGCTGTGAGAGGTCAGATGGAGAGGCAGGACCAAAGAACTGTTTTTATGTGGGAACAGCTTTTGGTATTTAGATAAAAACAATAATTTCAAAGTGATGCACTACTAAGACTTCAATGATCTGACATTTCTTTAATTAAACAGTAAATTGTCCTTGGAATTAAAATAATTATTTCAGCAAGTCAGTCAGCCAACAACCTATATTCAATTATTTCAGGTCTTCAGCTGGCCAGCCAGCTTTTCTTCAACTCTTTCTGAGAACCTAATGAGTTTATAGGGACACGAGTCTACACAAAGACTAGCTGCATGAGTGAGTCATGACCACTTAAATTCACCACATGGCACAGATGCATGCCTGGCTGAAGAATCGTTGTTCTAAAAATCAGGTGAGTGCTTGTATTACCTCTGAGGAGGGAGGATGTTCAGTGCCTGCTTGCTGTGAGAGCCACAGAGATACTTTTTCAGCCAACAAAAAGAGCTAAATGCTCCATTGTACCTGTAAGAGAAGTGATCAGGACAAGAGTAATTAACCTGTGAGTCTTGTTCTGAGTTCAAAGACAACTTGAGAAATCTCACAAGCTGAGAATGTCCAAAATGAACTTGCTGGTGACAGCTGAGAAGTGGCAGCCATGAGCCCCAGCAGTCAGGCATGAGCTCCATCTCCTCACAGCTTGGGGCTGTTGGGTTTTGGTTAAAGCCCATCATTCTTGCAAACACTGAAGTCATGATTCAAGGTTTATTTCATTCAAGCAGATCTTGCACCAATCAATCAAGTGTACTAACCACTTTTTTTGTGTGATGAGATATTATTAGGACAAGAGACAAGACTCGCTTTATTTTTCCTGAATTTGCTCATAAATTAATGATGAGCTGAAATGTTCTGGCTTAACAGCTCAGGGAGCTGGACATGTCAAGTAAATGGAGAAGGTGAATTGCAGCCAACTTTTGACCTGTCCAGTATTATTCCTTCAAGAGAGATTTTTCCTTCACGTGGCTGATATTATACTCTCTTCTCAGCAGGAGACATCAGGTCAGATTTAGCTCAGATGCTCCAGGCTTGCTGCAGGAACTAAGCCTAGCTGTGCCTCTGACTTCACAGGAGCCAGTTTTGCAGCATTTTGTTTTGCAGCTTTTGTTCTTCTGAGTTGTCCCTTCTTCCCTCATCACTCCTACAGTAGCACTGACTCTAAACATCTCCCAAACCCTTGTCTGTCTGGTGGGTTTGGCCACAGCTCAGCATTCCCCAGCACCTCCCCTTTCTCCTCCTGACAAAAGCCATAACCTGCATCTGCTGCCTCAGGGCTGCCTACAGAAGGAATATGTTCATTGCACCAAAGTAGGTTTTAGGTTAAATCAGAGCTGATGATAATCAATAGAGTTCCACTGCCTTCAGATTTGGGGGATCTGAAACAGTGATCAGAGAATACAAATCCTGTCTCCTGCTGTCTCTTCTGTCTCCTTTCAGACTGCCCAAACTTTAGTTGGAAACCAGCTGAGCTTCTGTCTCCTCCTACTTCACATGAAACATACTAAACTGTCAGAGGGCAGGTCTAGATTAGATATCAGGAAGAAATTCTTTATGGTGAGGGTGGTGAGGCCCTGGCACAGGTTGCCCAGAGAAGCTGTGGATGCCCCATCCCTGGAAGTGTCCAAGGACAGGTTGGATGGGATTAGAGCAGCCTGTGGATGTTGTCCCTGCCTGTGGCAGGGGGTTGGAGCTGTGTTTGTGTGATGTCTGCTTTCTATACACATACAGTATATACATTCTATAGAAGATGAGTAGGATGTGAAGAGGGTGTAGCTAAACCATGAAATCATGAAATCAGCTGGAAGCAACTTGGCATGACTTAGATGGAGCTTAATAGAAGATAGTTCAGAAAGGAGCATTGCAGATGCCAGAGGCACCAGCTTGTAAGGGAAGGCTTAAAAGAGCTCAGCTGGAGATGCAACAAGAAACCAGTAAGATAAGCAATGAGATAAGATGGCCTGTGTTTATCTGAGACACATAGGGATTGAGGTTTAAATTAAGATAATTATGGTAGCCAAAACACTCCCTAATAATTTCAGAGTTTCTTTCATCTTCTGTTGTACCTGCTATTAGGCATCACTGAGGGCAGGTGACTGCCTGAGAGGAACTATTTGTTTCATCCAGTTATGGCAGAGCCTGTTTTACTGGACAGGAAAATTTGAAACTTTTAGAGTTGCTTTTCAACAAATTTTCTGAAATTTCTAAATGTTTTGACAATTTCAACACCAAACAAACAAACAAACAAACAACCCCCATCTCCCCCATATTCCATTGCTAATCTGGTTTTTGAAGGTCTTGAGCATGCCTGTCAAAATCTCACTCCTGAGAGGCTACAAAAACTCCCTGTCGTGGAATGCCAAAAACCTGACAGGACTCACTGATCAGCTGGAGGCAGACTCTGAGTACAACCCTCTGTCTTCTCAGGAAAAGATATAATTTTGAGAGACTGTGAGAATGCTTATTCCCTAAGGGATTCCTACTGAGTAGCTGGGAAAAAACCCACAACTATAAAGTAAACCCATGTGGTCTGACTACAGAAGACTGGAAATGAAGAGCTAAACTAAAAGTCTTTGCAACAAATTGTGCCATTCTACTGTAGAATTAATACCAGAAGTTGGATGATTTCTGAAGCTGGATGGATGAACACATGCATTCTTTATATTAATGAAAATCATTGTTCAAATTTTCCATTTTTGGCCATGCAAATAATATTCATACCAAAACAAAATCCTGGACCTTGGAGGCAGAAGATTTTGTAGAAATCAGTAAATTGTAGAATCAGTCTTGATTCTGCTGTCGAAATGGGTACAACAGAGATGATAATATTTACTTTGCTATCTTTCAGCCAGGCAGGTTGCTTCCATCAGTGAAAACTTGGAAAAATCAGAAGGCTACTTAAGAAATTAGTTCTTTCATAAAAAGTGCTACAAGTTTCTGAGATTAATTTAGAGCTCCTGCAGCTGGATTAACACCTGAAATAAAACTTCTGTCTGAGCACAAGTTGTCCTTGAGGCAAGAGTAGAATCTCTTCCTTTTGTAGTTTAGAGGATTCAGGATTAAACCCCATATTTTTGTTTTAAATGGGCTTTCATGCACTAATGACACTTCAAGCCTCTGAGCCAGAACAGTTTCAAATAATTGACACTTTGTAAATGATCAGCTTCATTTACTTTCTGCTCTTTTCTCAATTACACATCCAACCTTCACAACTTTATACATTTATAGCAATTTTCCGGTTTTCACTCTCAGCCACTGGTATTAACATGGCGTGACTGTGAATATTAAGTAAAACAAAAGAGCAATGACAAAATATTTCTTTGAGTTTCAACCATTTTACTTTATAGAAAGATTTCCTTTGAATTCACAAATATGCATTTTAGTCTCGTTGCAGCCTTTTTAAAAAAACACAGACTTGCCCCATGGCCGATTCTTAGCCATCATTCCAAAAAGCAGGTCATTTTCAAGGAATTTAAAAAAAGGGGGATTTTCTTGTTTGCAACTTAGAATCATAGAATGGTTTAGGTTGGAAGGGGCCTTTAAAGGTCATCTATTTCTACCCCCTGCAAGGAGCAGGGACACCTTCCACTAGACCAGATTGCTAAATGCCCAGTCTGGCCTTGAACACTTCCAATCCACCACCACTCTGGGCAACCTGTTCCACTATTTCACCATACTCAATGCAAAAGAAATCTTCCTTGTATCTAGTCTGGATCTCCCCTCTTTTAGTTTAAAACCATTACCCCTTGGCCTACCAGAACAGGCCCTGCTAAAAAAAGTCTGTCCCCAGTTTGAACAAGCTGCCCAGGGAAGTGGTGGAGTCACCATCCATGTAGGTATTTAAAAGACACAAAGATGGTTGAACTCAGTGACCTCAAAGGTCTTTTCCAATCTAAATGGTTCTATGATTCTATGATCTTATAAGCCCCCTCTAAGTACTGGAAGGCCACAATAAGGTCTCCCTAGATCTTTCTCTTCTCCAGGCTGAACAACACCAACTATCTCAGCCTGTCCTCACAGAGAGGTGCTCCAGCCCCCTGACCAGCTTCACAGCCTTCCTCTGGACCCACTCTAACAGGTCCATGTGTGGGCCTGGGAGATTTTAGCCTGCTAGCAGCTGCTAACTTTTTCCCAAGGAAAATTTTCTCAAGAAAGCTTTTTCTCAAAACAATCTTGGCTTTCTCAAAACAATCTTTCTCTGACTGGTGTTTTGCTGTTTCTCTAGTTTAACCAATGGGATTAGAGAGGTGTCGTTCCTGTTCACCAATCATGTTAAGTCTGTATTGAAACACCTTACAAAAGGTAGTAAGAATTAGACAATAAAGGTTTTTTCTATGCTCCTTGCCTTCTGAAATATTTGGAGTGTCTCATCTTTCTTTCATGTCCTACAGCGACAATCTGTGTCTGTCTTGTACTGGGGTTCCCCCAAGCCCCTGGAGAGCAGAGGGGAACAATCTTCCCCTTGACCTGCTGGCCACACTTCTTTGGGCTGGAAACATATCTTTGATGCAGCAGACACATCTGTGGCCCCTGATGGGCTGATGCACTGTCCCAGGGCCATTCCCCATATTCCAGACGGTCGCTTTGCTCACACGTCTTGGCAGATGGATGGAGCAGACTGCCAGATGCCCTTTTGGAAAGGGATGGACTGAAGGCTTCTCTCCCAGTGGGGATCCTCTCAAACAACTCTGATTTTTCCAGTTTTTGTCATGGGAAAGCAGGGGGTCTGAGCCCTTCCTTCGCTGGTCTGCAGCTGTGTCACTGCTCCTGCAGCACTGGCAGCTCCACTCCTGTGTGCAGAGAAATGCCAGCCCAGCCTGGACTGGGGGAATCATTCTCTGGCTGTCCCTTCCCTGCTCTGCCTGCTGAGCCGAGCCCTTTTCCAGTTGCACACCACAGATGGCTAATTAGGATCATGGAGAGAGGAAATCTGCTCTGTGGCCTCCTGTGCTGGGAATGGGCTCTCCGTTATGCAGATGAGATCCATGGCTGTGTAATTCAGCCTGTGTGCTGCAGCTGGGGCATGGCACAGCACCCAAGGCTATGGCACAGTCCTGCCCTCAGGGACTGGGGATCTGGTTTTGGGCATGGATGGGTAAGCAGAGAAATGGGGCATGAAAAAAAGGGAGCAATGTCTGGGAGCAGAAAAGGTGGATTTTCAGGTTCTTTTCATTGCCACTGACCTCTTCTTTGAACCCTCCCTACATCCATCTAAAAATATATATCCTGTACCATTTAATGTCAAGGTGCTTTCATTATCTCTCACCCTTAAAACCACCTTTTCATTCTTGTCTATGCTAATTACAATGCAACAATTACCTCCCAGAAAAAAATCACCCAATTCCTTTGACTCTATGAGCCCTTAACTGAGCAAGTCTCTGTGGCTAACAGAAAGAGAGCCATGAGGAGCCATGTGCCATGTACTCTGTGTCACACATGGGACAAAATCTCACTCTGAAATTTCTGATGTGAAGAAAAGCACTATATTTCCTTCTTCCCTCACAGGGGCTTGAAAATACATCATCATTAAGGACTTCAGGCACATATTGTAATTTGTGTTCTGAGTGCTTGCTGGAAAAAACGTGCTCTTCAACTCAGCACAGCAGTGATTTGTGAGTATTAAAAACAGAATCAATATTAAGGGGCAACATAGTGAGAGATTCTAAAATTGTATAATTGGTTTGTATTTGTAAATACAACGCCCTGTAAACCTCTGGGTGATTTATAAAAAACACTTCAAGAAAATATATTATTTACAGGAAAAGAAACCCCTCTTTCTTATTTGTATGAAGAGGTCATCTTTCTTGAGAAGAACATTTTTGTAAAGAAAAAAATCTACCAAAGCAATTATCATTTCAGGAAATGGTGTTTTGTGAAATGATCTTTCTGGCTTGGAAGCCTTTTCTTGAAAACTCTAAATAAAGCCTGCACTTGCCAGGGCCTTGACCAGAGATAGGTGATTAAACCAAACAGTGTCTGCAATCATTTTGCTCTGTTCAATTTAATTTTGGCCATGTCTGCACATCACTTGGCTCTGTTTACTTTGCAACATTCTTGCTTGATGCTTGGGAAAATGAACAGTCATGCCTGTAGCCAAGATTCTGTATTTAATCAAGAGACAAGATCACGGAATCACAGAAAGGTTGAGGCTGAAAGGAACCCCTAGAGATCATCTTGTCCAAGCGCCCTTGTGGGTTTAACTCCACACTCTGAGGGTCCAGCCTTGCAGAAAAATGGCTACAATAATTAGCGAGACTGCTCCTTGAAGATGCTTTGTAGATCAAAATGTTTAATAAGGAAAAAATAACAAAGTAAACAAAACATTGCAGAAAACAAATAATAAAGCTCGCACACGTGTCTGAGAAAACCTCAGACCCCTTGCTAAGACATCTCAAAAAGCCTTTTCTTTCTTCTGTGTTCTTTCTTAAGTAGTAAATGTTTTAGGAGGGATAACCTGGCTGAGAGCCAAGAGAGAGGGATATAGGGTTTGAAGAACGGTGAGGAGATCTAATAGATGCTTCTGTCTTGGCCCTGAGCCAATCCTTGTCAGAAGGGTATGGAAGAATCTAGGTAAACTTCCTAGAATGTCTGAGGTAAACTGAAACTCTTTCCCTATTTGGAAACACCTGCTGGAGGTGTGGGGATTGCATCACTACACCCCCTGCTCAGCTGGGACAACCTAGAGCAGTTGTCTACAGCTGTGTCCAGATGGATTTTGACTATCTCTAAGGATGGAGGCAACATCCTTGGGCAA
>JBBMKD010000053.1:7059560-7074752 GCA_037834095.1 Argya squamiceps
AACTCTTTCCCTATTTGGAAACACCTGCTGGAGGTGTGGGGATTGCATCACTACACCCCCTGCTCAGCTGGGACCACCTAGAGCAGTTGTCTACAGCTGTGTCCAGATGGCTTTTGAATATCTCTAAGGGTGGAGGCAACATCCTTGGGCAACTTGTGCCAGTGCTCAGTCACCCTCAGAGCTAAAAAGGGTTTCCTGGTGTTCAGAGGGAATCTCCAGTGTTTCAGTCTGTGCCCATTGCCTGTGGCCCTGTCACTGGGCACTACTGAACAGAGCTCCATCCTCCTTGCACCCTCCCTTAGGGTTTTTACACACATTGATAAGACCCTCTGAGCCTTCTCTGCCCCAGGGTGAACAGCCCCAGCTCCCTCAACCTCTCCTCACAGGACAGATGATCCAGACTCTTCATTGTCTTCCTGATCTTTTGCTGGACTCTCTCCAGTATGTCCATGTTGCTCTTGTATTGGAGAGCCCAGAACTGAACAAAATACTCCAGGTGAGGTCTCAAGAAAGCAGAGTAGAGGGGAAATATCACTTCCCTCCAACTTCTAGTAATAGTGTATTGCAACCCAGGATGCCATTTGCCTTCTTTGCTGCAGGGGCACTGTGCTGGCTCATGCTCAACTTGGTGTCCACCAAGGTCCTTTTCCAACAAGCTGCTTTCCAGCTGGGTGGTCTCCAGCACGTGTTGGTGCCTGGGGTTGTTCTTCCCCTGGCACAGGACTTTGCATTTCTCCTTGTTGAGTTTCATGAGGTTCCTGCTGACCCATCTCTCCAGCTTACTGAGATCTGGATGGAAGTGTAATCCATCAGTGTATCAGACACTCCTCCCAGTCTGGGGTCATCCAGTTCATGACTACATTAAATCCATCTCAGATAGAAGTGGGTGACTGAAACATCATTCACTGAGTCCAGGAACCACAGCAATCAACCAGCTCAGGTCTGACAGTAAAAGCTCTGCACTGACTGCCTGACCTGGATCTGTGTGGGCAGCTGGTGAGGGGCTGCCCTTCAGCATCCTGCTGCCTCCTGCCCACATGTGCAACAGGAGCAATTCTCAACCAACAGGCTGAAATACGTGTGTGTTGATGCAATGCAACAATGTTCCATGTTTGCTTACAGTGCCTGAGCAAAACACAGATGGTTGGGTTTGTTACTGTCTCTGCACTGAGGCTCTGTGGGCATTTCACTGCCACACTCCTCCCTGAGACATCACAGGCAACAACACAAAGGCATCCCTGTAGTGTCCTTAAGACTAATTATCCAGAACTTCAGGCAGTGGGAATGGTAACCCAGCTACACAAGTTTCAACAGAGGATTGCTGGTTTTGCAGACATTCGGAAAATTTCCCAGGCAGAGATGACTCCTCACCACGATGCACTGAGTCCTCTCTCAGCCAAGCCTGCAAGATGAATCCATGACACTGCTATTACTTTTTAACCTCTGTACAGCTTCCATATTTCAGGTTTCATTTGTTTGATCCAGTTTTTAGGCTTCTCTTTTTTTCCCTTCCCAGCCCCACCACAGGCTCACACGCAGCTCACAGGTGCAGCTTTCCATCGCTTGACTTGTCGGGGTCGGTTTTGCTGGCTGCAGCTGGCTGCCTGATTAAACAGGCAGGAATTCCCATCTCAGTGCCCACAATGCATCTAGCAGCTGTCTTGCTCCCACAGTCTGCTCTGATTTTGAGGAAAATGGTTTTAAATAGCTGCTTCCCCCTCACACCCACCCTTTGAATTCACTGCAGTATAATCAGGTCATGATAAACCACAGCACAGGTCTGTCTGGCTCTGCCTTCAAGAGCAAATATTTGGCAAGAACAAAGGTGATGGGGGTCTTTCAAGGTGCTTCAGGCTAGGAAAATCTGGCCACTTCATTCACATGTTGCAAATGTGAAATTAACCACAAAATTTAAGGAGCAACTTTGAAAATCTTATTGCAGCAAAATGTCTTCTGAAAAGATGGGTCTAGTATGTGATTTAGATGTGAAGGAGCTGAGCCAAGAAGTTGTAGCAATGTTTAAGGTTTGAAAAGGAGTCAGTTAAAGCTCCTGGCTCCCAGAGGCAGGTGAATTGCCAGAATTGCAGATTCTACATTTAAAATATGTCTCTGAGCCCTTGGGCTTGTAACACAGTCTGAAGTTTACCTTGGGAGAAGTCAGTAACACACTGATGTGTTCCCATGGCCCTGTGCAGAGAGGAGACAGTGAAAGCCCTTCAGCAGGGAGGGAAGAGATCCTTCATCAGCACACAGCATTGGGAGAGTGTCCCACACTGCATCCCTCTCCTGCTTTGCACCCCCCAGAGCAGATGCAGAGGATCACCCCATCAGTGTCCTACCCAATTTAGATGACTCTGCAGGGCAGAGGAGCAGCAGAGGGGGTACCTGGGGGGACCAATCCAGCACATCTCCTGTGCCCAAAGGCACCTCATCCTGCTGCTTGGACACTCTGGAGCTGATGCTGCACAGAGAGGACAGACATGGGCAAGGACTATTAAGAAGGCAGATTTTAGCAAATACAAAAGATGCCAAATTTGGCCTGAAAGCTGCTCAGTGCCATCCTCCAGGATATTATTTAATTTGGGATAGCAACCAATTTCATAGCTGTGTTTTGAGATCCATGGCAGGTGCCCAGCTGGCAGAAATCTCCCAGTGGCAAGACTGAGGGGAAGCGTTGTCTGTGCTTCTGACACGGACCCGGATCTCTGCCCCAGCATTAACAATGCAGTTAACTCCAGGGAGCTCTGCCCCCTCCAGTGCTCCCTTCAGGAGATGGCTTCACCTATCCACACTGGCTGTGAGCACAGCAAGGAGGTCAGATCCCAGCCCGTGTCCTTCCGGCAGAGCCCTCCTTCATGGCTCACTTGCCAGCAACAGTAGTTAGTGTTTCACAACTTCCTGCTCTGCCACAGCCTCTGTTGTGGGTGGACAAAAGGCTTTCTCTTGGCATGACATGCTGGGAGACAGAAGGCACCTCCTCTGCCAGACTCTATGGAATGGTGGTCTCAGCAGTAGGGAAAAAAATAGCTTTTCAGGCTGCTGAGTTTGCTGCCATCAGCAAATGTCAATTCACAGACTGAGACAGCTCCAGAATGCTGATGGCAGCTATTTCTGCACCACTTCAGTGGATGAGGGAGTCCCACCTGGTACACAAAACATTCCCACTTCTATGTTTTGTTCAGATAGAAAATTTTAAAATGTTAAAACTGCTGCTTAAACGCTGTGTGCAACTTCAGTGCTTTTCCTGCTAAGTAATTCTGCATAGGAACCCACACCAAGCCATGGGCTGGTGGGAATTGTCTGGGCTCTGCCGAGCTCATTTGACTCCTGGCAACTCTGAGTCTATCCTTAGGAGCACACCTGACTGCCTACTCCACAGGCAAATAAGTCATAGCTGAACAGACAAGAGGTCTTCAACAGGACCTAAATATCTATCTATATTTTTATATGTGTGTATATATTTTTTTTATATATATATATTCTTGACCACAAGAAAAAGTTTGCAAACTTTAGGCAACACAACTAAATCCATTTATTGAAGTGCTTTGGCAATGACATCCAGATTTATGCATTTTGTACAGAGTTTTACACCTCACTGCAAAAAGACATGGTGGTTTTGGATAGGAAGTACAATCTTATTCAGGTGTACCTGGAGGGAAATGGAGGTAGACAGGAAGGTTTAGGCAAGGTGTGTTTGGCCACATTCCCAGAGTTAGTACTCTGCTCTTTTATGAAGGTATAGAAAATTTTAAAGAGGTGGAAGGGATGGACTTAACTTCTGTCACAGAGCACATCTGAAAGACAAGTAACATTAAGAGTAAAGCAGGTCCTTGGTTCATTACTGATGGACGAGGAGCAATTCCTCTTCCACTTCCTTTTTTAAAGCAGATGTACCCAAGTAACTTACAAATAGATATCTAGATATATAGATATATATAGATATATAGATATATAGATATAGATAAAGATATATAGTTACCCACCTCTGTGTCTACCTCTGTGACAGGAGATACTGCAAATTCACTGCAAACCCATACAAGACAGGCTCTATTCAGTGACTTCAACACAATTCAAACCCTCTTGGCTGAGATACCAAGTGTGGGCAGATATGACATGGGACCTCTAGGAGATGCACATCCTTCCAGTCCAGCTGGGCCTCCCCGATGGCCCTAGAGATGTCTGCTCAGTCAAGAGATTCAAGTCCAGGATTTCCAGACAAGACAAGGCTGCCAAAGTTCAGATGTGAATTTTTAGGCATTTATTAATGCCTAAAGTCTTCTTTTTACTAATCTTGCTATTGCATCTAACCAACTGCAATCAGAGTCCTTTTTCCACTGGGTTGATTGTGAAATAAAAAACTATTCAAAGGGCTGCCAATGCATGAACTAGTTTCTTTCCTAAGTACTGCATCTTGTTCTCTTCTGCTTCTCCAGCTACCAGAAAGTAGGTCTCACTTTTTCCAGGATGGGTCAAGTTACCAGAGGAAGGTTTCTTTGTGCTCTTAAGGGATGTACTGCCAGTCTCAGACTTTGGGACCAGCTCAGATCCTGCCCATCAGGGCTTAAGCTGTTCACTCAGGACTCCTGTCACAACCTGTCCTGCTGCCTCCCACACCTTTCACAGTGTGAGGGTGCCTGGGCAGAGCAGCCCGGGATGAGAGAAAGCACATTTCCTTCTCATGGAATTGGAAGTGGTTCTGCTCATTCCCACAGGAATTTTTGAGGTAGAAATATAATGGACAAACCTTCTGCTTTCCTTTTATGATTTGTACCATCATCTTCTGCTGATCTTCCTGCACCTACATTTTCTGTACTTAAACTCACAGGCCCCACCTGTATACGTTCAATAACCCCTTTAAACAAGCAGAATCTCCTGGAGTAGTGAGATTTTCTGTTTGTGTTTCCATCCATTGTATCAATCCCTGATTGGAAGGGATTTGAAGAGCACCAAAACAGTAAGAGAGTTGAGAGCTTAAAAACTATTGAAAAGTTTAGTAAAGTGAGGTGGCAAAGCCCTTGTATACCTAAAGATTGTGACAAAACCCTTGGATATCTATAGATTTTGACAAAGTATTACACAATGTGGAAAGAGATGCGTTTAGAGTAGATCTAAAAAGCTTGAGTTTTCATTTGCAATAGCTTTAAGTGGATTTGGCTGTGTATTTGTGGCAAACTGCTTCAAAGACAGCAAGCAAAGGAAAACACAGGCTTGTTCAAGAATCATTCCCAAGCAGCAAAGTTGTAGGGATTAGGGAATAATCTTCACAAGGGAACATGTATGTATATTGATGCCACACTGACTCTCCCATCCATTATAAGATTACAGATGCAAGGTGAAACTCATTTTGTGCAAGGTGAAACACTCATTTAGTGCTCCTTTGTGCACTACAATCAGATTTTTGGGAAAAAAGCCTTTTTTTCCCCCAGGATTCTGCCTTATTCTGTAACATGCAATGGACAGGGTTATCCACAGGAGCCCTGCCTCCTTCCATCACTGCTGAGATAAAAGGCAAAAGCCTTCCAGGAAAGCCAAGATGGATTTGTGGCCAAGGAGCTGCCTGTGGAAGCTGAAGCTGGTGCCAAATATCTCTGTATGAGATGATAAGATGATGTGATTGCTGGCTGCTGCTGCTCAGTGTCAGCAGAGAGTGCTCTGACTGTGACTTCTGCTGGTCTGGGCTGTCCTTGCCCTGCCATGGCACTCCCAGGCTGCTGCTGGCACTGCAGGCAGAGCCTTTGCCTAATCCTGACAGCACCGTGACATGCTTTAAATGAACTCACCTGAAGACACACTGAAACAAAAGCAAAAGCCATGATTCTTGCTAGACTTCAATTTCCTGGTAGAACTGCTCTGGGAAGCAGTGACACACCGTGTTTTATCAAGAGACTTTGTTTATCAGCAGCCATCAGCAGACTGGGAATGCACCACTGGAAATCCCCCTCCAGCTCCCAGCCTAAATCCTAGCAGAGCTGGTGTAACATGGCCAGAGAGATTTAAAGCTGTCTCACACCAATAAATCCTGTGCTTGTAAATGGCAAACTCTACCAGTGTCACACACTTAAAATCAATGGTGATCCTAATCTCTGCTGCAGCTGGGTATTGATTTACCTACATTGACTTAAATTCCAATATAGTAAATCAAGAGCTCCCTAGAAATTACATTAAAAGGGTAGGTTAAAAGTAGTTGTCCTAAAAAAAAATAATTTTACCAGGATTAATTATTTTTGCCTGAGTTTCCTTCTGGGTATGGTTGGAAAATCACAAGCAGGCAGGTTAGCTCCTCAAGGCATGTAAGAGTCAACAGCAACACTGAAAGGAAGAAACCTCCAGGACAGGCTGGAAAAGCAGAAGGCAGCACATGCCACTGTGTCCTGAAAAGCTCAGCTGTCCCTGATTTCATATGGCCACGTGCATGTGGGCATGTGAATTCTGTCTCTTTCCTGCCAGACTAAAATTAAGTAACTGAAGCCACTTGCATCAGCAGTCTGAGGTTAAATTAAACCATTGGGGGACCTGGAAAGGACTGGATGCTGTGCCAGCTTGCAGTGGAAATTTCTTAAGAGTGTCTGAGGTGAGGAATATTAATAAGAAAATCAGAAGAGTGGATGCATGCAAATAGCAATGATGCATAGTAAGAGGCAGATTGTTTCCTAGCAACACAGGCTTCAGGCTGGTTAGTTTTGGTTAGCATTTTCTGACTAACAGCTGCAATTTGTATCTGGATTGCTGCTCACTTGCCTACCTGTGCTGAAAGACAGAAAAAGCAATAGAGAGCACAGGATAGGATTTGTATGTGCCAGGCTGTGTTTGCAGGGGAGAACTCTGAGTGTGGGGAGCCTGCCAGCAGCCCAAAAACTGATGAGCTGGAAGTGTCCCTTCAGATGCCCATTTCTGCCATATGTGAACTAGCTCTGCGCTGGACCTGGTGCTTCAGGCAGCTGAGCCAGGGCACATGAGTTTCAACCCACTGCATTTTGGCACTTCCCTCCTCCTTGTCTCTATTCCATAGTGCCATGTGCTCCAGGAATATCCTATGGCTAATTCTGCTCTCTGTATCATCAGTGAGAGAGCCTTAACTTCACTGGTAACAGGGCAGAGCCCTTTTATTTATTTATGGATTCTGTCTGTGGCTTTATTTACACCATATCCTTGGAGAATAATGTAGAAAAACAACTCTTCTGTGTGTGTGTGTGCTGATGTGTGTGTTGTGTATAGGTCTTGGCATACTGGGACCTCTGCTCACCTATTGCAAGGTAAATAATTAATGATTGTATGTCTGTTAGAAATCTTTTCTTAAGTTGTTTGACAAATGCCTTGCACTGCTAGCATGTAACAAATGCAACTCCTAATAAAAATCCCAAAGATCCCTTTAAGGCAGCATTTGTGACCAGCATGGGCTTGATACCAGTGTCAGCTCAAGGTGTGATCTGGGCTTTCCACACAGACACTTTGGAACAAGTTCTGCTTTCTCCATACAGACCCTGCTGACTTCTCCACAGCCTGTCAGTACATCCAGCTCTCAGCTTCCCTCATCCTCCTGGAGAGCTTTGTGTGTTTTAAATCCAGTTTCCTTTCCACAAAAGGAAAGAATGTGAGAGATGCTTTAGAGAGCATGTGAGTTAAGCACATTGTAATTAACTCCTCTGTACTGTGGAGAGGAAAAAATTCACCCAGATTATATAAATGCTGTGGAGTAATTGCTGTAACAGAGGGCAGCACAGTCAGGGAGACCAGTTGTTGCATCCCAAATGAAATGGGCTTGTAGTCCCGTGTCCTCCACTGATCTATCTGCAGCTCCAAGTGTTTAAAGCCAAGGACCAAGGCTTTACCAGTCCGTGACATCTCTAGAGGGCATGGCACCAGCTCCTCTGTCTCATTGCTTTCCTCAAGAAGAATAAGTCTCATTAGCCACCAGAAAAATCACCCAGGAGAATGAGTCTGAGAAGTGCTCTGCCATGAGAAAAGCTCATGCCAACCCCTGCACTTTGCTAGGAAAAACAGTGGATCCAAAAGTCATTAAGCCACTGGAAATGAGGTTTCATTCAGTCCATGGGGCTGGCTGTTTATGTCCTATATTCAGGTTTTGTCTGCCATGAAAAACTGTCTGGGTAAGAGGAACACAGGTTTTTGATGTACAAAGAAAGCAAGAAGAGGGAAAAGAGACTTCACTTATTTGAGTCACTTAAACTCAGCAGTCTTTGTGCACAGCTGTTCAACTTGAACAAGCAATCTCTCTCTGAAGGAGTCAGCATTGCTCCTCCTTCACTGCAGAGCTGGGAAAGTGCCCATCCACATCCATGAGTCATCCAGACAGGCCTCCAACAAAGGCTGCTCTGCCTAGCAGGAAAGTGTAAGCTCCAAACTTTTCCTGGCCTCAGCTGCAAGTAGAGGAGAAAAGGGAGGAAGGGACTACAGAACTATTTATTTCTCTTTCTGCTTGGGTTTAGAAAGGCTGAAGAACAGAAAAGGTCTGTAGGAAGGTACCCAAATGTAACAGTGAGACCCCAAAACCCAGCAATTGGATTTAAAACCTTGACCTACCTTATCCAAGCTCACCAAAATATCTGCCACCTTATAGTTTACACAGATCTTTAGTAGGGGATGCTGCAAAGCTGGGAAGGCTTGCACACTCCTAGAAACCTATGGAAGTACAAGGCACAATTATGCCAGGGATGTTGACTGCCACAAGCACTGGCTAAAATCACGGGACTCCCTCTTCCACTGGGTAAAACACGTGGTAAAGCAAAGGGCACAGCAGTACCAGACCTGCTTTTAATGGATGCTGTAAATGTGCAGATAATTTTCAAGGAGGTATTGAATGGTGTTGTTTCTATTTGGCAATATTTTGTTTTAACTTTGCACCTATAATAAATCCTGAAGCTAAGCCTCGGATTGTGTCAGCCTGTCACATGAGCAAACATGATGAATGTACAATTAAATGAATTAATGAGTAATGTGATACAGCAAGGAAGCTCTCCTCTTCATGGTAGAATGCATCCCATAAAAGCAGCAGGGGTTTTCTGCCAGCTTTTACAGCACAGAGAAGGCAAAGAGACCACCTGTGGTTCTAAATCAAGAATGAGACTCTTGCAGCTCTACCCACCTAGCCTGTCCCGCTAGGACCCATAGTGGATAAGCACTCTTCAGCACAGGGGCAGGAGGCTGGACCACAGAAACCTCTGCTTATCTCCTGGCCAGACCGATTCACTGTTTCTCTGCACCCCAAGAAATTCCTCTTGGTTTGACTGTAATTTCTTCAAGTAGATTTTGTCTTTTTGCTCTGTGGTTGAACAGCACTCAGAGCAATAACCTCTGGGCATGAGAACAGGCCAGGAAACCTCCAAAAGGGAGCCTGGGAAAATTCAGAGCTGAAAATTCAGCATGCATCTTTCTTCAAAGAGTAGACCCATGCAATTGATTGGTGCTGCAGATGTCTCTGCTGAATTTGGCCTAAACCAGGCCACCCCTGCTCTGTGGAGTGAGATTTGTCCCCTGTGAGCTGCCAAAAGCAGTGTGTCTCCTGCAGCAGCTCCTCTGTGAAGATTTTGAGGATTCCCCTCCCTCTTCCAAAGGAATGAGGAATCCCTGCAGCACAACTGATTAACATCGGAGCATGCAGGGATTTTACAACAAACTGCCTGATTGCACAGCCCTCCTGTGGCTCAGGAGGAAGGATCAGTCGATGTAATGTGTCCCAACTGCCTGGGCCCCAGGTCTGCATGAATGAGAAGTGGTTTTGTCTCCATAAAAACATGCAGTTTTCCACAGAAGTGACAGCTGTTATTTCAGAGGCAGCTCTCTGGGTCCAGGTCATTAAAACCAGAGCATCACACAGTAAAAATCGTTGGGTGTCTGAAATTCCTGGGAAGCCCTGAAGCTGTCTCTGAGGAAAAGTGCAGCTGTTTGTTCATCAGCACAGCAGCTCCCTCCTCGGCACCCTCGGCCTTTCCCAGCTTCCTCTGCAAAGGTGGAAGGGAATATCGGTGTATCTATTCAGTCATCAGCTGATGAGCTGCCAACAGCTCTGTTAATTCTCCCCTGCTGTAATAGGCAGTTTAGGGCCCCAGCCAATGGCCAGGGAAGCTGCTGGAAAGAGTCCCACTGATTTCAATGGCTGTCCAACAACACACAGCCATATATGCTGAAAATCAAGCACAAATCTCACAAATTTGCTTCTCACAGGCCACAGGACTGTCTTCTGTTATTCATAATTATCATTATTATTGTCATTACTGGATTTGAATGAATGCCCGTGGGTGCAGATGGACAGAGATTTTTTTTCTGAGCACAAATTCTGTCATTTAACCAGGGCTTTCTCAGAACTTAAAACAAAGAAGAATGATTCCAGATGCCATTATTTTCCTTTGAACCCCACAGCTGCTGACCAGCTATGATGTCCACAGCAAGAACTAAATTTCTCTAAGTGAATTCTTATATTCTAAGTGAATTCTAGTAAAATCTATCAAAAATTCTTTACATACAACAACAATAAAAAGCTTAAGCTGAACAGCAGAGATTGCCAAAGGAATATTAACAAGTTAGCTAAAGACAGGGATGGATCATTAACACTTAAAAAAAATATGACTGCTCTGTAGTTTAAAGAATAACTGTAATTTCATCTTTGAGCTTTATAGATAACAGTGGGATTGTGGGAAAGGAAGTAGTTCTGTCAGCTCTGCATGAATCCTATTAACACTTTTTTTTTTTTTAATAAAAGGACCTCAAAATCTATCACCACTTTGATCTCAGTTCAGTGAAGCTAATCTTAGTGTTGGTTTTAACATGGACATTTAATTGCATTTAATCACCTTCTGCAGAAATCAATTTAGTTGACATGATACTGACCAGGAGTGGTCAGCAGAGATAAGAGCTGTTCTAGCTACTCCATCCTATTACACTCACCTCTAAGCAGGCAACTAATTAATGTGGTTATCCTCAGAACACCCTTGGGAGGAAGGAAAATGCTACTCCTGTTTGTTTGTTGGTTTGGGGTTTTTTTCAAATTAAGAACTCAGGGAACAGCAAAATTAAATATCTTCCACAAGATCACATGGTAAACCTCTGACAACGCACAGAATGAACTCCTTGTTTCTAGCTGGCACCCTCATGCCTAAATCCTTGCTTTGCCACTATCTAATCTGTTGCTGATCATAATCTGTTGTGGTAAACATCTCAAACTGCTGCTTTAAACACTGCTCAGTTTTCATAGAATCATGGAACTGTTCAGGTTGGAAAAGGCCTCTAAGAGCATCGAGTCCAACCTTGACCCAGCACCACTGTGTTCACCATGACCCCAAGCGCCACACACACACCCCTTTTGAAAACTTCCAGGGATGGTGATTCCAATGCCTGACCTCACTTTCAGCAAATAATTTGTTCCTAACATCTAATTCTAATCTAATTCTTCCCTGACACAACTTGAGGCCATTTCCTCTCATCCCTTTGTAGTGACCTTGCCCTGCAGAGTATGAACTTCATGGCAGTGCTCAATGAGCACAAGGTTTTCCACTGAGAGCACAAAAGTGAATTTCAGGCATATTTTACCATGAAGTTTGCTTGGAAAGCTCTGAGCTTGCCTCATGGCACCCTTTGTAATTCATGTCACAACTCAGATCTGCATTATTAACCAGAACATTCTGCATTTACAGAGCATCCTCCAGCCAAGGATCTCTGCACACTTCCTATCTATTATTAAAACCTTTCAACATTCCTGCAGAGTGAACTTGACATCATTTAAGAGATGGAAAAATTGGAACACAGAGAGGAAAAAGGACAAAAATATGTGGATTTGAGCTTTTACTGGAGGGGAAAATAGTGGTATATATATATTAGAAAGTTCTCAGGGTTGACAAGAGTAATGAAGTTGTTTAGCCAACTTTGATCATCACAGATGTGCCCAAAGATGATACTGCCTGACACAGTCAATAGCAATTCCCCAAACAGAATATTACATATTTTTTGTTTTATTAACACCAAGTGTACATGCAATTATCTGTGGCATGTGCTTATATTTACTCTACAGTAATTCATACAAATTTGATTTCCCTAATAGCCAAATTTCAACAAAGCCTTGTCAAAGGTGACTTGTGCCAGTTCTCTGTTCTAGCCTTGGAGTGTGTTTGCAGTGTTTAATTGCCGTTCAGTACCTTCTTGCTCCTGTCAACAGTAATTCACAGTTGGCTGAGTGGCAGCAGAGTAGAAAGGTACCAGAGTGACCTGAAAGACAGGTCACATTATTTCAGGACAACATTATTTTCAGTGGAGTCATCAGGAAATTCCCTTGGGATGCTTCAGTGTGAGTGAATTTCAGGAGCTCATTCAAGAAGCACTCATCAATGCCCCAGGTACAGTTTGGTTGTTTCAGGTTGTAAGAAAATCAAAATTTTCCTACTTTGTGACTCAAGCTTGTGATGTGGAGTACAAAAAAATGGTGGTTGATTTTGAAAACACTCGAAGGTTTTTCAAGAAAGAAAATTACTATTCTTGATTTACAATCGAAATCAGAGATGTTTAATATACTCTATGTCGTCTAAAATAGAAACAAGTCTTGATATACTCTCTAATAAGCACTCTGGTGTGAGTAAAAGAAAATTGATCTGCCTTCAACTTTGCTGCCAACCTACCGAGCTGGCAAATAGACAGAATACTGCAGGTAAGTTGCAGCACTGCGATTTCATGCGGCTGTTCCGCCACCTACAGGCACTGGGAGCAGCTCAGCTTGCCTGCCAAACTTTCTGTGTATTTCTTTTTTGTGGTCTGCTGAGGGAAGACTCCACAGCAGATCAGCCCCGACCTTCGACCCATAAAAAATTTTGTTCCACTTATTATATATTAAGACAAGTATTTAACTAATCTGGCCCACTAACTGAGTTTGCTTCTCCACTATAATTTATATACTGGGGTTATAAAGAAGGGATACTGAAATTGATTTATTGAGTGACTTTTGTAATGGGTGGCAAGTGTTAGAGCAAAGCCAGAAACAGCTACGGCCTCCACCAAAGTCCAGCAGCCTTGGAGGTGATACACAGACACACCCCAACACCATGTGTGCCCAAAATAAGCACAGGGATGAATAATGATGGTGTAATCACTTTGGGGAATTCAGACAATGAGCTTGAAAATCCTCTTTTTATTCAAAGTGAGGGAAATGGAAGTTTTCTAACAGAGATGTCAGGATCTCCAGTAAGGCTGTGTAGTCTCACACCTCTGTCTTGGGGAAGGAGCTGTTTTCAAGGCTGGGGCTAAGTGCCACACAGAGGATTGCTGTCCTTGTCCCCCACAACCAGGCTCTTGCAAAGCCCTCTTGAGAATTCTGTCCACTGCTCTGGCTCTGTTCACATCCTCAGGCCAGAGATGATCACAGGCCACAGTCTTGGAGTTGCCATGTTGCCTCCTCAAAGCTTAATTTTCTGAGAACTAAGTCAGAACACATATAGGATAATTAAAAGAAGTTCTCTCATCCCTCTTTCCTTAGCCCAAGGAACATTTTAGAGTATATACTATTTATACAAGTTGCAAAACAATCTCTGTTTGATAGAGATGCTTCCACCTTAAAGGCATTAAAGGGGGCCTGTGAGAAAGATGGGGACAGAGTTTTTAGCAGGGCCTGTTGCAAGGGGTGATGGTTTTAAATTGAAAGAGGGCTGATTTGTATTAGATATGAGGATATAAGACTGCTTTGGGTTTTGGGTGGCTGAGAGATGTGCCACAGACTGGAGGAGAAGGGACAGTTCTGACACTGTGAAAGGTTTGTGCTACTGCTTTTTCAGCTGGAAAATAATACTAAGGGTTTTCATGAGAGTACCCATCTAATTCTGAGCTGAGTTTGATGCATGGTGGGTGTTTGTTGGATGCAAGTGCCTGGAGATGTGCAGGACTCCAGTCAGACTGTGTCTGGGTGTTTCTCCTCTCCCCAGGTCAGAGAAATAGCTCTCGCAGAGATGTGCAAGATCAAATTCCAAAGCCAGGATGCTGCTTCCACTTTTTACTTAGAGGTGGGTTGCTCCCCCTTCTATCAGCTCATTCAAGCTCAGTGCAGCTTCTGAACTTCCCATTAGATAGGAACAATTCCCAAAATCATAGGAAGGGCACAGACAGACAAGGGCATTTCACTCCTCAGCAAACACCACTTGCCACCACAAACCTCTGCCAAGGAATTTCTTGCCTGCCAGTTTCTTACCACTCAGGTTTGCTTATATTTGGCAGGGAACATTAACTGCTTTGGTTAATGTGAGAAATGGATTTGTAGAGCATTCTCAAAGCCTGACTGAAAGCTCACATAGTCTTGTACATCTGCATGCAAACTCTGAGATAAGGTGTGCTGATTTAGAAAGGCCATGGAATAGAGAAGGCATTGTTGAGAGAGAAATTGAACTGGAAACAAGTTTCAAATGATGGCCTTGCAAACAGACCAGATATTTTGGAGAATTAGAATTGTGAAAGATGCATTGTAGCAAGACCACGTGGGGTAAAATAATAGGTGATTGGTGTTAGAAGTATTAGCAGCATTGTGTGGCAAAAGCTAATAGGCTGAAAAACATTTATTAGGTATTGTAACAAAGAAATAGTTTGGCTTCTGATAGAATGGCATTGAGTTTTACATCTCTTTTGCCTCACCCTTCTACAAGATTGATAATGGAATAAAATCTTTTAAAAACACCTCTCAGTTGCCCTTTCTCTGTAGAGCTGAGATTTTCCAACAAATAGTGCTTCCGTTTGAAGAACATGATTCAGCTAGTTTGTCAAGATTAGAATGCCCCAAAGTACTTTTTGCTAAGTGTCACTGAGAAGAAGCGGGAACCCTAGAGATTTAGAGTCCTCCCGATGCCTTAAGTTTTAACTTTCTTGTTTTTCAGATTCTGTGCTGCCTAGGGCTGTAGTTCCGAGCCTCATATTAAGTGCTAGTCAGCTCTCTTCACAGAGTAGGTAGACAAAACAAATTCTTTTCCTGCTGAAGACCAAGGACAACTTTCAGGCCTGAAAGCATAAACAACAGTGAACTGAAGGGAGGGACAAGAAGGATGAGACCTCACAAACTGAAGCTGTAATTGGACAATTAAACCCCAATATGCAAATGAACCAAAAGTTATAAAACTGTAAGACCTTGTGACTTGTTAGCCATTTTGTGACCATTCTTAGTCCACCTTGGGTGTAGCCCTGGTCAGGCCCTGTCCTGCCCAAGGTGGATCCTGG
>JBBMKD010000053.1:7074852-7090246 GCA_037834095.1 Argya squamiceps
CTTTTTTTTCTTTTTCTTATTAAATTGTATTTCTGACTTGGAGCCTCTCATTTGTTTTGCTTTCAAACCATTACATTGACTATGGAATTTTGTGCTGAGTTTCAGTATCAGGGAGATCCGCAGTTAAATGTTGCTCCCCGTCATCCTGTGTACAGAAACTCAAGTTTTTGGTGCAATTGTACCACCCCTGTGCCCCCTAAGGGTAAGACTGTTGATCTTGACGAATTCCCACAGCAATTGCCAAAAGGATATTGGCTCATTTGTGGAGATAGAGCCTGGCAGGGCATTCCCTCAAAAATTAAAGGTGGCCCATGTAGCATCGGACAGCTCACTGTGATAGCACCTAGTGTTAAAAAGGCCATCAAGAAAAAACATAGAGGAAAAAGGTTTGCCCATCATCATGAAGAAAACTGCAATAGCTCCTGGAGCCCTGCAAAACAAGTTACATCAGACTCGTTTTTACCTCAGCTTGCCTCAGCTGTAGCATTGAAACAATTAGACCGATTGGGGTGTTGGTTGGGCAAAGAAATCAATGCTACTTCTGTTGTAATTAGTGATATGATGATAGATGTTGATGCTGCTAGACATGCAACCTTACAGAACAGAGCTGCCATCGATTTTCTCTTACTGGCATATGGATATGGCTGTGAAGAATTTGGAGGTTTGTGTTGTATGAATTTCTCTGACCATTCAGAATCCATCCACAAAAAGCTTCAAAACCTGAAAGATTTGATAAATCAAATTAAAACAGACAAAGGATCATTGGTTAGATGATTTGTTTGATGGATGGAACTTTGCACCTTGGCTAAAGGAGCTTTGCAAAATAGGTTTCTATGTATTGATTGTTATAGTAGTAACATTAACGGTACTGTCTTGTGTACTTCACTGTGCTTCACAGCAAGCAATGAATAAGACCATCAAAGAAGTTTTTACAGTTCAAGAAAGAGGGGGAGATGTGAGAAATGGATCTGCAGAGGATTCTCAAAGCCTGACTGAAAGCTCACATGGTCTTGTTTGCAAACTCTGAGATAAGGTGTGCTGACTTAGAAAGGCCATGGAATAAAGAAGGCATCGTTGAGAGAGAAATTGAACCGGAAACAAGTTTCAAATGATGGCCTTGCAAACAGACCAGATATTTTGGAGAATTAGAATTGTGAAAGATGCATTGTAGCAAGACCACGTGGGGTAAAATAATAGGTGATTGGTGTTAGAAGTATTAGCAGCATTGTGTGGCAAAAGCTAATAGGCTGAAAAACATTTATTAGGTATTGTAACAAAGAAATAGTTTGGCTTCTGATAGAATGGCATTGAGATTAACTTCTCTTGTGTCTCACCCTTCTATGAGATTGATAACAGAATAAAATCTTTTAGAAACACTTCTCAGTCGCCCTGTCTCTGTAGAGCTGAGTTTTTCCAACAGGTTAAATAAGCAGAACTTCTTGTCAATATGGACATGTCTGTGGCATAACAACTGGAAAATAAGTGTGGGTGTGTTTAGCAGTTCAGTAGTTGTTACCACAAGCACTTTGTAATGCACAGATTACACACTCTGGCTTGGGTTCTAAATATCAGTATATTGATATAAATGGTACCCTAATAAACGGTGTTAGGATTTGGAGGAAAGCACAGGAAAAATATTCTTGGTTTCTGTATTGGGGCCTATATTCCCCTTTATCCTCTCATCTTCAGTGTCTCTTCCCAGACTTCCTTCCTTTTCCTTTGCCAAAAGCATCACGGGCAGCCCCCCACCCCCCACTTCCACAATACCTTTTTCCAGTCTGCACAGCTCTCTCCTGCCCACTTCTACCCTTTTTCTCTGTTCATTCCTCTGTTTACAAGAGAAGACAGAAAGGAGCTACAATCTGGAGACGCTCCAAAGGTATTGTTTCCAGTTGTATAAGCTTTTCCTTTGTCACACTGCCATCATCTCTGGAGTACGGACTGCTGGCCTCTGAGCCCCAGGCCTTGGGCACCTTCAGCAAGCTCAAAGTTACCCAAAGGATGATTGTCACATGGCTCAAGAACTGTGGGATGTGCTCTGGGACAGAAAATTCCTTTGTAAGTCCAGCTAACACCTTTCACCTCTATGTGATTTTGGTCCATTCCTTGAACCTTCAATATGTATTTATAAAGCAAGATAAAGACAATCTTTGTTTCAGAGCAATGCAGTGAGATGGCCCAGAGGGGCATTTGGGCTCCCTATGGAAACGAGATGCAAACGAGCACCCAAACCTACACAAGTGCTGTCACCTGGAGAGTGTGAGGTTGCAATTGTGAGGTGGCCTGTCGTGAACTTTGCAGTTCCTTTTATCAGGCCACATGAAACGTGAGGAGCCGTTGGCCCACAGCTCTGGCCAGGATGAAGTTCTGTGTGAATGATGCTGATTTCCCCATGAATGATTAGAGATACTTTTTTTCTTCCCTGTCCTGTGTCATTGAGAATGAATTTCTCCAACAGCAGTGCAGCATTATGGGACACTGAGCTTTGTTTTCAGGCACTGCTCATGCCTTGTTAGGCGATGGAAAACCAGCACTCCAGCTCAACCTGCAGCATTAGATACACAGATATTTCTGTAATATACGAATATTGGACATTAGGAGGAATTTCTTCACAGGAACGATGATTAGACAGTGGAACAGGCTGCTCAGGGAGGTGGCGGAGTCACCATCCCTGGAAATGTTTAAGGAAAGGCTGGATGTGGCAATCAGTGCCATGGTCTGTTCGACAGGGCGGTGTTCAGCCATAGGTTAGACTCGGTGATCTCAGAGGTCTTTTCCAACCTAACGGAAAAGGTTGGAAAATGTTCTGTGATTCTGTGATTTTACAACGTCTCCCTCCACGCGCATCGCTCCCAGCAATTAAACCGCGAGAGGCGCCACGGACATAAACCACACGCACACTTACTACTTTCTCCACTCTACCCTCGATGTCCTATTTTAACTTCTCTATTGTCTAATTCCCGCATTTTAACTCCCATTTTCTCTCCGCGCGGGTGTCCCGGGTTAAACAAACCCTCACGGACCCTCCCCACCCCAGCCCCTTCAGCGCCGCTTCCCGCCAAAACCGCCCACCCCGCGCGCACAGTCTGCCCCCGTTGCTATGCGCGATGACGCCACTCATTCTGCTTTTTCTCATTGGCTGCTCTGGCGGTGACGGCACGGCGCGGCGCGGGATTGGCTGGGAGCGAGAGCGCGCGGGGCACGTCGGGGCGGGAGGGGCGATGGCGGCCATCGGGGTACACCTGGGTGCCACCTGTGCCTGCGCCGCCGTGTACAAGGTGAGGGCCGGGGCCGCCCGGAGCTCCCCCGAGGCCGTGAAACCTCCACGGGCTCACGGCTCTGCCTCCTTCTCTCTCTCCGCAGGATGGCCGCGCCGACGTGGTCGCCAACGACGCCGGGGACAGGGTGACTCCCGCGGTGGTGGCGTTCTCGGAGAGCGAGGAGGTGAGGCGGCCCCTCTTCGGGCTGGTGTGGGGAGGAGGGAGGGAGGAGAGCTCTGTCTGCTACTCGGTTTTTCCTTTTTTGGTTTCCTGTATTTCTCATTCAGGTTGTTGGCTTAGCCGCGAAGCAAAGCAGGATCAGAAATATTTCCAACACAGTGGTGAAAGTAAAGCAGATCCTTGGGCGAAGGTAAGAGAAGGGGCGTGAAAGGGGCGGTGAGAAACTTTTCCCATTTAAAGCTGGTTTAACGTCTCAGCACTAATACAGAAGGCATCTCCTAAAAAATCATTTTGTTATCATAGAGTCACTGAACGGTTTTGTTTGGAAGGGATTTTAAAGATCACTTCCCTTCCTACCCCCTGCCATGGGCAGGGACACCTTCCCCTAGACCAGGCTGGTACTATGAGCCTCTTAGCCTGTATTTTCTTCCAACAGCAAAGGGATCCTTCTGAAAATAGAAAACTAAAGAAGAAAAATTGTATTTTAGGCCTGAACTTGTATGTGAAAATCAAGTTGTGAAATACAGTAACAAGTTGCATATATGTTTTTCATACAAACTTAAGTTTCTAAACTATGATTTCTTGTCACTTGATTTCTTTTCTGTTTGTAATATCCACTGTGGATTTGTTTGCATGAAACTTTGGGTTGCTTTTATTGCAATAGTGGAACTATTGATTACTGCCTGTTGTGATCCCTGTTAGTGGAGCTGTGATCATTTGCACTGGCAATTACAGTGACAATAGAACTAAACCTCTTGGCTTGGAGTTCACATCAGAGATGTGACAAAACTTTTTAGTGGGGATCCAGCTGTGTGTTACAGCCCTTATTTTGACAGCCAATAAGATATTGCCCATTCTGGTGTATTTCTCAGCACTTTTCAGATGCAGAACTTCACTGAAATCTTACATAATGTTCACGGGGATAGCAGGTTAAATCAATGGTTTTGGTTTTCCTTTTCCATAAGTAGTAGCTGTTTTTTCAGTCATGAGTTTTGGGAATGAAAGATGCCGCCAGTCAGAACTGCTGGGTTTTCTTTTACTCTATAAATGTATCTGTAAAATGAAAACAGGAATTTTTGGTTCAAGTATAGCTTGATGTGTTGGAGATGTTAAAAGGAGTATCAGCGAGATGCATTTGTGCAATTAACCGTGAACATGTGATTTATTTTGTTATTTTGAATTTTTATGGACAGCTCTGGTGACCCTCAGGCAAAGAAATATATTGCAGAAAGCAAATGCTCTGTGAGTATGATGATTTGTAAAGTTTTGTTATTTATGCTTTTCTTGTCATTATTCTGTAGTGATCATCTCTCATCATATGATGTCCCTTTGCTGCTATGTGGAATGTTTCTGGTTTTATCCAGTAGATAACCATGTTCTGGGGTCTGCCAGCATAATACAGTTAGTTCTAACAGAATTTCTTTATCTCTTGGCCATTCTCCAAAGGGATGAATCCTAATATATTTAGGTAGTAGCACTGTTTTTCCTTAGAGCTGGTGGAAGATACTCAGGTTGCAGCACCTTGTGATTAATATCTTCAACCAATTGATTTAATCTCAGTATTTAATTTTCATAATTCTGTCCTTGTTGCTAGAAAATTGTGCAAAACAGGAGATAAATTATCCTGGAAAATACACTAATAACAAAAGAGTGAGTTTTTCTCTAGGTCTTGACTGTTCATATTGCTGTGATTTTATAAGTAGTTGGGGTTTTTCTTATGGAATATACCCAGGAGTGTACTTTTGTTCTAAACATTGCTTTTGTGCTCAGGAAAATTTAATAGAAAGGGAATGTCTGGACTCTTTAAGTTCTTAAATGTCCCTGTTGTGTCTGTCATATGCTGCAGGTCCTTTTGTGATCTTTGATAAACGTCTTGAAAGTGTTTATTCCTTGTAGTAGAAAATTAATGCAGAGAGTGTTCACACACTCCAGTGCTTTTTACTTTAAACAGACCCTAAATTAAATATTACCTTTTGTTGTTAACCAAATTACTGTCTAACAAAGGTATGTTGGTTTTGCTTACAGGTGATTGAGAAGAATGGAAAACTTCAGTATGAAATAGATAACAAACTTATCAACCCAGAAGATGTGGCAAAACTGATTTTCAGTAAAATGAAAGGTATATAGTAATTAAATTCATAAGATGTCATTTTTTTTTTTCTTTTTTGCTCTTACTCACCGTGCTCTGCCTCTTTCTAAACAGAGACTGCCCAGTCTGCATTGGGTTCTGATGTGAATGATGTTGTTGTCACTGTGCCATTTGATTTTGGAGAGAATCAGAAAAATGCCCTTGGGTAAGAGCATTGAGGTTTTTCTGTTACTTTATGTGCCTAGAACAGATGGGCTGGAAGATCAGCAGTGGGAATTCTGCTGCTGGACTTCAGCTTGTGACCATCACTTAAGATATTGGGACGTTTAAACTGGGAAAATACGAAAGCAAGAGATTAAATCCTGAGTTGAGAAACTTTTAATGGAATTTACTGATGTGACCAAAAGGAGATTCTGAATCACTGAAGTGAGACAAAATTTCAATGTCATCAAGGATAGAACCTCATTTCAAATCAGGATCTTCAGTGACCCCTTTGAAATGCAAATAGTTTCTCACTCTGCTCCATGATTTCCCCTCCCTGCCCTTCATTCTCCCGAAAGTGGTGCTGCATGGGCTCTTGAGCTCTGCTTTGTCAGAGTGCAGGTATGGAATACATGCCAGTTTTCTGCTTGGAAATTCTGTTTGAAAACAAACAGCAGCATCTATTTGTGCTTTCTGATATGTAGAAGCCTTTACATTCAACTGTCATGAAATAAATAAATAAATAAAGCACACCTAAAAGTTGGTCAGAAAACAGCCATCTATGCATTTGCAGTGTCTATAATGAAGCATTTATTGCTCTGGTGTAACTTCCAAGTGGAGAAAACAACTTGTGGGATATTCCCAGGGTTGCTGAAGTTTCAAGAAAGCATGTAAGTTAAATGTTGCAAGTGAGGCAGGTTAAATTAATTTTGTTACCTGTTGAAATATTGTATCAAGGAGTTTTAATACCACACCTGAAGATAAGTTACTAAGTTTGATTTAGGGTAGGGTGTAGCTGTGGGGTATTTTGCAGTTTTTATGGACTGTGTAGTCTGATAGACCAATATTTTCTTTGACACTGAGCACACAGCAAATCCAATTATTTGAAGAAAACAGTAACAACTGACCTTGTTGGTACTTTTCCAGTCACTCAGTTTTATTCATACCATGCTATAAACCAGGTCTGGTTTAGTGGCACGTGTAGTTCAGGTAGAATCTTGATAGTGTGTGACTACAGTGAGATCATTAAAGTAAAATGAAATGCTGTTGTGGCTCATTGCAGGGAAGCAGCTGCAGCTGCTGGGTTCAATGTTATGAGATTAATTCATGAACCGTCTGCAGCTCTTCTTGCTTATGGGATTGGCCAAGATTCACCCACTGGGAAAAGGTAAAATCCTAATATTTTACTTCTTTTTAAGCTGCTGTTCCTAAATCCTGAGAAATCTTAAATGAGGGAATGCTGTGTTGCCTTAGCATGAGGCTTGTTTTGTTTTTTTTCTCTCAATCAAGACAATAAGCACGTAGAAGATGTAATTTTGTAGTGTATTAAATCCTTTTGGTTTGGTCTTTATATTTTGAGAATTGTCTTGAAAGATTTGTCCCCAGTTTCTGACTTTCTGTTTAATAAGCAGATTGGCTTGAAGAAAAATGCATTCCTTTTTACACATATTTTGGCATAGCTGGTTTTAACTATGGGAGGTGGGATCATTTGACATGGGCTGGAAGAACTAAAGCAGAGCTCCTGGGTTCAGTAGGTGCATCTGGTTGTCTTTATGAATGTACAGATAATTCACTTTCAAAATAGCAAAGGCTGCTGTCAGTCTGAACTTTTTTGTTCTTCTTGTTTGGTGTTTCTTTACCATTCTTACATACTTTTTGTCTGATTGAAACCTTCAATACATGGGGGTAATCTTTTGACAATATGTCAAAATTAATGCTACTTTCAATATTTTTTTTAATGTGGCAGCAACGTGCTGGTTTATAAACTGGGTGGAACATCACTTTCTATCACAGTCATAGAAGTGAACAGTGGAATATATCGTGTGCTTGCTACAAACACAGATGACAGCATTGGTGGAGTTTGCTTCACAGAAGCTCTGGCACAACACCTGGCTTCTGAGTTTCAGAGGTAAGATTTGCATTCCAAGCATGTTGCTGTTAGGACAGGATCCTTCATTATGTGGTGCTTGCTTTAGAAAAAAATCTAAAAGAATCTCTGTGAGTGAAATGGTTCAAATAAAGAGGATGCTGAAGGAGCAGTCAGTTGTTTGGGTCTGAGGAGGAAGACTGGGAAATGCCTGAGTTTGGTTGGATGTTGCCTGAAGTTGAACTATGAGGGCTCAGCTGTGGACTGTGCTGTGTGCAAACTTTCAGTAGTAGCATTGTAGTTAACACTAAAATGTTTACCAAAACACACTTCAAGAGCTCTAACCTGTTTTTCCTTTCAGAAAGAGTTACCAGGCAAATTCCTAACTCTTTGAACTGGTATCATCTTTTTTTTTAAACACAGGTCTTGTAAACATGATATTAGAGGAAATCCCAGAGCCATGATGAAGTTAATGAACAGTGCTGATATTGCAAAACACTCTTTATCAACCCTGGGAAGTGCAAACTGTTTTGTAGATTCATTGTATGATGGATTGGATTTTGATTGCAATGTGTCCAGGTAAGGCAGACCCTGAAACTTCTGAAATCTTTCCAGGTGGTCTTATGGATGTTCATTCAGTAAGCTTTGATTTCTGATGGTGTTTATTTTAGAGAAAGAAGTAAGACTGAAGATAGATTTGCTGTTTCATGTTGGTGGTTCTCTTATGCTGCAATCTGTACTGGTCAGGGCAGTCACACCAACAGTGTTGCCCTGATGGTTAGAAAATGAACTGCAAAAAGGCACAAGGAGACCCCATCTTCAGAGTCTGGTTGTTGATGGGAGGGGAGTAGATACTGTAATGAATCAAGGTGGCTGTTTCCTTCCTCTTATTATTTTCTTAAAGAAAAGATGGCTTGTGGGCTCCTCGTCTAAATGAGATCCAGAATGGTAGGAGTTCTGGAAGTCTTGATGCTGCTCCTCGGTGAGAGCTGGAGTAGAAAGATCTTTTCTGTCTTTTTGTTCCTACTGCTGTGTCCCACTCAGTCTCTTTTCCCTTGGGATGATCTCTTACTGACATTTTAAGCTCACTTTGATTGCTGTTCCAGGCAGCAGCAGCAGCTTTAGCAAAATGAAGCAGACTTTTCCATTCCAGAACTGCAGGAGCTGGAGCTGCTCAAATAAGGCACAGCATGTTAGAAAGTGTGAGAAGCAATACTGTATAACTGATCCTCTTGGATCAGGAGGCCAGTCCTGAGGATCAGTGTTGCAGACTTTGATTTGTTGTATTTGTGCAGAGTAGAACTTCATTTGCAGGCTTGAAAGAGACAAAAGCAAGCAAAGTTTGTTTTTTAATTTGCTTAATCTACTCCCTGTGTGAAAATCAGGACAAATCTTGATTTGCCTCTAAAAACTGGGTCCTTGTATCCATTTTAAAGATCATGAAGCAGTTCCAGGATTTTTCTTTATCTTTTTGGCATGAGTCAAGACAGCAATACTGGTGTTGTCAAGACAATAATACTGGGGTTTTTTTTCCTCTAGACTACACTGAAGAAGAATGAATGTGCATTTATGTAGGTGTTGTTGATGGAACAAGTAGCACAGATATTTCCACAACAAAAACACTTGAAGATTAATAATGGGAAGAGATGATTTTTTTAAATCCCCTAGTACCAGCTGGAGAACTAAGGCATATTCTAAAAATTATTGTTCTTCCATTTCAGGTATTTGTCTCTAATGGATGACATGAACCCTTTTTTGAATGTTTTGTTTTTCTCTTTCAGGGCCAGGTTTGAACTTATCTGTTCTTCACTCTTTAGTAAATGTGTAGAAGCAATTAAAAAGCTGTTGCAGCAAGTTGGATTTACAGCAGATGATATTAATAAGGTAATAATAGGAATCATTTGTCTGTAGGACACTTCCACAAGAACAATGCTTATGGGGCCTGTTTTCCTTGCAGACTGAGATTATTTCATGATATAGTGAAGCAATTTTGACTGGGATCCAACAAAGTCTATAGATTCAGGATCTCTAGAACTGCTGTGTTTGCTTTCATTTCAGGTATTTGAAGTTAAATATAAGATAGAGTCACGTTCAATTGTGTGTTTTTACTGCTGCATATTGAGTGAGTAGGTGGGGAGGATCTGTCTCCATTTGGTGCATTTGTGTAACTCTGTCCAAATCCAAGCTGAGGGGTACATTCCTTGAGTTCAGTCTGTGGGCTTTGCTCTGCCTTCATTGAACTTTGGACAGGGTTTGTTGACACTTCTGAAGAAAGGCAAAGTTTTGCCTTAAAGTTGCACAAACCACTACAGTGTCCACTTGGTGCCTGTGCTCCTTCTTGCTGGCTTAAAAACCACATGAGGTTTTTGAGATGCCAAACCAGAGAGTGCTTTAATCCCAAAGATGGTGAGCAAGGCAGCAGACGTTGGTGGTTTAATTCATGTCTCTCTTGCCTTGGTGTGAGAGGAAATTCATCTCACCCCCTTTGTACTTGTGCTGGGCAAATGGTGCTGCTTTCACTGCTGGAGGAATTGGCTCATCAGGTCTGCAGCTAAAGCTGCCTGGTGCTTTCAATGACACTTGATGTTGTTTCAGACTCTTAATTAGTGTTTGCTGTGTCACATCTCAGTTTCTCTGATGGGTAATGAAGAGTCCCAGGCTACTGTTCAAAGAATGTTGTGTTCTGGTGGCAGTGGTTTTTAGGTGGCCTTTTAGGCTCTCAGGCTTTAATGCTTTGGATGGAAGGCAGTGGGACACTTTAGATGTAAAATAAATAACTTCAGGGCTGTGAATTAGGTTTATGTTTTACATGAGGAAAAGTGGGAGTTAGCTTTGTTTCCAGATCTGGCTGATTTCAGCAGAGTCACTGCAATAAGATTTGGACTTAGGGATAATACCTGACTTGTTCCTTCCTACAGGTGCATGGTGGAAGGGTGAGTGGCAAGCAGCCAAGTTACAACGTGGGGAAGTTTTACATTCCAGGAGAGGAATGTGTAGTATGAGGGAAATCAAATGCTGACTTAAGAGCCTACAGAGTCTGTGGAATTTGTATCTGTGGGGGAAAGGTCCTGTTGTGACTGTGCCTGTTCTGGCCAGGAGGTTGCATTAGATCACCTCTGGAAGTCCCTTTCAACCTGATGATGAATTTTTCAATTTTCAAAAGGTTACTTTATCTGGGTGATGGTTGCTGTAAGAGAAACTTTTCAAAGACACGATATTTCCTTTAATTTCAAAAGCAAATGTATCAGAAGTCAACCAAAGATTACATCAATTTTTATTTCAACACCTGCAGATGATAAAATATCTCAGAGCAGTTTGCATTTCTGCACTGCAAGGTGTGACCTGTTTTATTTCACAGACTAAGGATTTGAAATTATTATGATGTGTTTTCTAGGTAGTTCTTTGTGGTGGATCTGCTCGAATCCCAAAGCTACAGCAGCTGATCAAAGATATTTTCCCAACTGTGGAATTACTGAATTCAATTCCTCCAGATGAAGTTATTCCCATTGGTGCAGCCATAGAGGCAGGAATCCTGCTAGGGAAAGAGAATACTTTGTTAGAAGAAGATGCACTCATTGAGTGTTCTGCCAAAGATATTCTTCTTAAGGTAAGGCTAAATTTAGAATACAAGGAAATTTTACTGCTGCAGTGAATATATGGCACTAATTATGTGATTGATGTTGGAAACAGCATTGTTTATTGTTACTTCTACAGATTTGCTATAGATTATCACTACATGGTAACTTAGGTTTATTGACAGGAAAAACTGATTTTAAGGGGAGATGGATTGTATCTTTCCTATGTTGTAATAGCTGGACTTCTCATTTATAGGAATGTCAGGGTATTTTACTTGCTGTGATGGTAAATGTGACAGAGGGAATGAAGCTTGGATTTCTTTTCTTGTGGAGCATTGTTGTAACACTTTAGCTCAGTGAAGCACTTAAAGAAAAACATGAACTATATTCTTCTTTTTTCTTTTTCAAGGGAGTAGACGAGTCAGGGGCTGACAAATTCACGGTGCTGTTTCCATCAGGGACACCACTGCCAGCTCGAAGGCAGCACACCCTGCATGCTCCTGGAAATATTTCCTCTGTGTGCCTTGAGCTGTACGAGTCACTGGGGAAGAGTCCCATGAATGAGGAGGAGAAATTTGCACAGGTGAGTATGTGCACACTCCTGTGCACTTCTAACAGCAGCCACCTGGGAAAAGAAATGGAAACCAATTCCAAAACTTATTGTTAGAAAATTACAATTATATGCATCTCTTTGGTATTGGTCTTTTAATTATTCTTCTGGATATGGAAAATATTGAACTACTTTGTAAAGAAACTGAAGATTCCCTTTTGAATTCCTAAATGGCTGACAGGGTTTGACACTTGGCACTACTGTAATAAGATCACCTGGGATGAGAGAACTTCACCAGTTATTCCAGTAGTGCACAGATCCTTGAACATTTTAAAAATAAAACTGAAGAAGAAAATGGCATAGCTGATGTGTTGATTACTTTTTGATCTTCCTAGATTGGACAGGATCTTGGTATTAAATACTGAATTTGATTTATCACAGTGGTAAGATGAAATGATTCTATCAAGTGAGGGTTTAAAGTTGTTGGTTAGGAGTCAACCTACAGAGTGAGCACAGCTTTTTTGAAACAGTTATGGTGTGCTTTACATGGAAAGCATCAGGGAAGGGGCAGATGTGTCTGAAATTGGTGAAATATTTAAGAAGGTTGTTATTCCAGCTTAAGTCTGCCCAAATATCTTTAAAGGGGATAGGGAAGGGATGTTACCTAATAATTACAGCACTGATTCTAAAGGGCACTGTGGGAGTGATCAGTACTTCAGCCATCTCAGGGATAGATCGTGAACCAAACCACAAAAACAATAGTGCAAATAGCCAAAATGCATGAATCTTCACATCTTAGCTGTTGTGTCACTTCCCTTGAACTGCTGCATAAGAACTTGAATAACCTATTATAATCAAACTTTTTTTTTAATAGATTGTACTCCAGGATTTAGATAAAAAGGAGGATGGCCTACATGATATACTAACTGTTCTCACTATGAAAAGGTACCCAAAACACTTCTTGTTCTGCTGTTTACCCTGCTATGTCACACTTCTGACAAGCAGTCTTTGCTCCTGCTACAGAGTATTTAAATTTTTTTTGAGAAATTTCAGCATTTCATTGGTCACAGGCCTGTACAGTCTTAGCAGGGGTAAATTCTGTAGAAATGTGTGTTTTCTGCTGTACCTTTGGTGCTGTCATTGTTTGATTCCTAAAGAAACAAAGCTTAATACAATTGTGTAGATTATTTTTAGCAACTTCTGAACCGTTGATCAGTTTAACCATGCTTGAGAGCAGTCAGGATCTCAGACTTCCTGTGGAAATGGGTTGGGTGGTTGTGCTGAATGCCCACACTCTTAGGAAAAACTGAAGGAGAATTTGTCTTTTTTAGTTATGAAGGATTGTAGAGTTTACAGTGGCTCTGTCCTTTCAGAGGCAGGGTTGTTAAGCAGAGAAACAGTGCCACAGGAAATTTCTACTTGCTGTTTAAGTTTCAAAATACTTCATTTTTTTATGTTAGCTATCAGGATTATTAATGGCTGTTAATAGACCTCACCTAAAATGCCTTGTTTGTCATACATAGATTTATACTAAGCACTGATGAGGAAAACATTTTGGGGATTATAGATGTAACTTTGTCATGCAGAAAAACAGCATTATTTGGAAGGAGGCTTAGGTAATATTTAGGTGAAAAAGGGAGAGGAAGTTTAGTAGAGAACACTTACTTGTACCTGAATCTTTTGTGTGACTGTGTCTAACTGAAGTATGGCTCAATATTGTTTCTTCGTTCTTGGATTTTGACAATTAAAGTTTTCCTTGTTGAAGGAGACCCTTGGAATTTAAAGACTACTTACACTTCAAAAGTCAAGTTCTCATGCTGTGACAAGACATGTTTATCAATCCATTGGTCAGTTCTCACAAGGAATATTTTGAATAATATTACCACATATTCTATCTCCAAACCTGTAAATGTAAATTCAATTGCAGTATTTAAATGTGTCCCTAGATCTATTCCAGCATATGTAGAGAAGATAGATGCTTTAAGGCCAAGAAGTGCATATAAAAACACTGACTAAATTAAACTTTATTTCATAAACCAATCTCATCTGAAGCATGTTTGTCCCTTGATATTTTGATGCTGATCTGTCATCCTTTCATCTGTGTGAAGACTATTGTTTATCCTCTCTGGCACAGGCAGTAGCACAGGAAGTGTCATGTTGGGATAATCCTAAACATAACTCTCTCTGTTTTGTCTAGGGATGGGTCCTTGCACGTTACCTGCACAGATCAAGATAGTGGAAAGTGTGAAATCATCACTGTTGAAGTGGCATCATAGTCCATTTTGGAAGGCAACATTTTTCTAACTTGATTTTTGTCTCTTACTGGCTTTTCTACCAAAGCAGTGACTCTCTGATGTCTGTCATGATTCTTAGAGGACTGTAATAAACTAAAGTAAAATGCCACCAAGTTAATTTGACATCAAGTCTGTTTAGAGTGTGGTGCAAAACGTTAGTCAAGACATGTGAACAGCAGATTGTTGAATTATCAGCTCTTGATTTACAAAATACAAAGCATGAATGCTTGTGCCTGTGCTTCAGCAACAAGCATATTACATGGTTTGAAGATTTTTCCTTGATTAATCTGGTCTTGTACCCGTTCAGCCAGTGCATCTGAGGCTTCAGTAGTATAGCTTTGAACCAGTGAGAATGAGACTGGTGAGAATCCACGCTCTGGTAATTACACTGGAATCCTGTGTCATCTTGATAGTGCCCAAAACCGTGAAGGTGGAGCCCATTTGCACTGGCCTCTTGAGCAGGTGAAAACTTTTTTTTCCCGGAGATTTTTCTGTAAAATGGTTTTGTGATATTACCTGAGAAATGTAAGCGTTAAATGTGCTTATTTATATGTTATTAAAAAATACATTTTTTTATGCAAATCCTGGCAATCTTCATTCTCTGTGGCACTGTATAAATCTGTATTGTCATATATTTGTCTGGGTATAAGCTGGTAGGTTTTTTCAAAACAAGATGGAGCAGGCAAATGTGGTTATGGAATATGAGGGTCTCAGCCTAAAGTGCAGTTAAGGCACAACAGTTCTTACAACAGTGTGTTACCTTGTAAAATACTGAAAGTGTCACAGGAGAGCCTCAAAAAAATAGAGAACATAGAGCAAGGAGTACCTGTCTGGATTCGAAGAGTGTTCTATTCCATTACCTGAGGTTTGAAGTGAACTTAGACACTTCAACAACCGCCTGAAGGAGCCTTCCTGTCAGTGGTTGCCTGGGAGAAAGAGCCCGACAGGATCAGAGGTTGCTAACTCAAGCTGAGTCAGAAGAGATTTAGGTTGGACAATGGGAGGAATTTCTTCACATTAAGGTAATTAGGCATCAGAATGGGCTGTCACCGGGGCGTGGTGAAGTCGCCGTGCCTGGAGGTGTTTAAGGAAAGCCTGGATGTGGCACCAAGTGCCGTGGGCTGGTTGAATGGGTGGTGTTTGGTCGTAGGATGGACTTGATGATCTGGGAGGCCTTTTCTAAACTGATCGATTCTGTGATTCTGCCAAAGCTACATTAATAGTAGACACCTCGTCTGAGGAGCGAGGTGTGATGATGGTGTAACTTTTTTCTTTTTTCTCTATGTTTTCCTTTTTTTGTTCTTTTTTTGTTCTTTTTTTGTTCTTTTTTTGTTCTTTTTTTGTTCTTTTTTTGTTCTTTTTTTGTTCTTTTTTTGTT
>JBBMKD010000053.1:7090843-7129444 GCA_037834095.1 Argya squamiceps
GCGCCGCCATGGGAGTGGAGGGCTGCACCAAGTGCATCAAGTACCTGCTCTTCGTCTTCAATTTCGTCTTCTGGGTAAGGGCTGCGCCGGGGGCCGGGGCGGGAGAGCCCCGCGGAGCCCCGGGGGGGAGGTGGGCACGGCCCTGCAGCCGGCGGCTGCCGCTCTGGACTTCATCCAGCCCCTTGATCCCGGTGTTCCCGGGCGCTGGCGCCCTGCGGAGTGTCTCGAACCTCTAAATCCGCCTGGCTGACAGGCACTCGCGATCCTTCTGGATGGGGGCTGTGGGTCTCTATCTCCTCGTCCAGTCACCATGGTTGCATGGGAAGTGCTCAGTTGCGCTTGACTACAGAAATTTGGCGGTCTTGTTAAAGAATGGATGTTTCTTGCTTGCCGTAGTTTCAGTTATGCGATGCTGTAATTGTGGAAAAATTGCCCGGTGCTTAGTGTATCTTTCACCTGTGGAAGTCTCTGCCCTCCAAAATATTTCTTTATAAGTGTACTGTAGAGAATAAAGGTGCAGGGAGGGAATCATTTACCTGTTTCACTTGACCCATTAGAGGAGGGTTGAGTTGGAGACTCTGCAGTTGTACAAGAGACTCTTGGATTGCTGTCACAAATGGTATTGTGGGGACTCTGGGATGAGGCATAATGATTTCAATTTAGCTGAGACATTAAATAGGATTCTTTACCAATTTTCTTATTGTAGCCTGGTATGTGCCATGTCTAGCTTCACTTGAGACCCTCCAAGAATTATGTAGGAAGGAAAATCTCACATGTAAATCCATTGGAATCACCAACAAGAGTCTAAAGAGTTATGAGGTGGAATATTTGTGTGACTACAAGGTAGAAGAGGTAAGAGAAACACAGACCAATTTGATCACTCTTTCAGCTGAAATTTGGAAGCAAGCCGAAGGTGGTTTTGCTCATAATATAAAGCAGCAAGCAGCGAGGACAAAGCCTTTGCTGGCATCAAATGAAATATATTTTGAACTTTGAACTGTAAACAGAAAGTGGTGTAAACTGCTACTTTCAGTATGCGGAAGGAAGATCTTTTTCTGAAATTACAGGCATGTTAGAATATGAAATTTCACCTTTGCATATCTGATGCTGATGCTTTAGGGTGGTAGCTCAATATAAATTATGATTTCTCTCCTTTATTTGCAGACAACCATGTGTATTTCTCTCTTAGTCTGACGAAGAATTAGGGCCATGTGCTGCAAATGGATTCCTGTGAAATTCAGTCTCAGGATTTGTCCTTGTTACATTATTTGTCCTTTTAAAATGAGTACAAAATGTATGCTGCTTCACTATAAATACAATATTACACGTATCAAATTAATTACTGTTCTGGGAGGATGGTTGATATTACCAGTAGTGGGGTTTAGACTTTTTTTTTTCACTAAATTTTAGATTTATTTTTTTTGTTCTGTATGTGATACAACTGTATTCTGTTTGTGCATACGAGTCATACAGCGAGTTAGCATAACTTAGCACCTGCCCTGACAAACTAGCCTCCTCCTCCTCCAGGAATGCTGTTAGCAATCAGAGTTCATCCCAACTTCTGATTTCTTTGCCCTTAGAGATGATTTGTAAAGTATGTAAAGTTGTGCTATAAGTTAATTTGCAAACAGAAAACCTGATTTTTCTCTTCCTCCCCAGTTGTAATTTTTATGGGGACATCAAGGCCTTCTGCCCTGTGTACTGATCCTTTAACACCAGAGCTCTTGTGTTGGTGTGCTCTGTGATGCTGGATTTCAGCATCATGAGCTCTGGCTAAATCTGTATCTGTTTCTGTATTTCAAGGGCAAAGCCTACTATCTTGTGAAATGGAAAGGATGGCCAGAATCTTCAAATACTTGGGAACCTCGGAAACATCTGAACTGCCCTCTGCTTGTCCAGAACTTTCTTAGAGACAGGAATGAATACTTGTCTCGGGGGAGAGAAGGCAAAGCCATGAAAGTGAGGAACCATGTTAGAACTTTAAAACCTGCAATTGCAGATTATATTGTCAAGAAGGCTAAACAAAGAATAGCTCTGCAGAGGTGGAAAGAAGAACTCAACAGGAAAAAGAATCACAAAGCAATGATCCTGGTAGAAAACACCGTGGATCTTGAAGGCCCTCCTTTAGACTTCTACTACATCAATGAGTATAAACCTGCTCCAGGAATAAATGTGCTCAATGGAATAACAACTGGCTGTGAATGTGCTGACTGCCCTGCTGAGAAGTGCTGTCCAAAGGAGGCTGGTTTTATTTTGGCTTACAATAAACGTAAGAAATTGAAAATCCAGCCTGGCTTGCCCATCTATGAGTGCAATTCATATTGTAGGTGTGGGCCTGACTGCCCAAATAGGATTGTACAGAAGGGGACCCCATATTCCCTCTGCATCTTCAGAACCAACAATGGCCGTGGCTGGGGAGTAAAAACCCTCCAGAAAATTAAAACCAACAGTTTTGTGATGGAGTATGTTGGAGAGGTAGGTATGTATTTATTTCGTGTAGGTGAATTTGATACAGTCAAGGAAATGTTAGATAAAATCTTAATGAGCTTTCTCTCAGATTTAACATTCCTTCTTCACCCAGAGGGTGGCCAGACACTGGAACAGGCTCTCCAGGGAAGTGATCATGGCAACAAGCCTGACAGAGTTCATGGCATGTTTGGACAATACTCTCAGACAGATGGTGTGATTCCTGGGGATGTGCTGGGCAGGGCCAGGACTTGGTGATCCTTGTGGGACTCTTCCAACTCAGGATATTCTGTGATTCCACTATATGATAGATCAGTCTGCTTTTGAGTAGAGAGATAGAGAGACATTCAAGTCGACAGCAAAATTATGTTGTCTACAACATTCCTTCATTTCAGAGCAGTTGTAAAAGGTCAGAAGTAAAGAGAATATTTATCTCACATGGCTCTAAAGAATTATTTTAGATACATATCCTAATAGTATTTCTAAAGGCAAGTCCTTAATTTCTTTCACGGCAATCATATTCTTCATTCTTCCCTGATCATCTTTTTGTGATTTTTGCCATTCCCAAAGCACAGTCGTTATGAAACTCCCTGCACAGTCTTTCAGTCCCTTTTCTGTTTTGTCTGAACTCCTAAGGTAGTATTTCCAAGCATATTTATTACTTTTGATTAACAGCAAGAATAAGACTCATAGTACAGACGTTTTCTATTTATTCAATCTCATTCGCTATTTCAAAGAGAACTTTTCTGTTATAAAATACAGACCTTGAGTTACTCCTGAGATTTTGTATTGCCCTGTGTTTATGTGGTTCAGCCTCTGCTCTGTTCCAGGGCTCTTCACACCAGCAGGTCCTGGCAGCCTCTCTGTTACAGTGTGTTGCATTTCTGCCACAAACCTGCCTTGCTATTATGTTGACTCAAAGTATTTCCTCCTGTTCCTTTGTACAGTGTTCATAGTTTTAAGTAGGTTTCCTCCATGCTTCCTGCCCCAAAGTTCTAATTTCTCATGTTCATCCATTTCCTTTAAATATACAAAAGGTCAGACGTTCCAAGTATCTCTGTTAATGCAGAAAGGTGATTATGTAATTTTGTTGCTTAAAAGAAAGTGTATTTACCATTTCACCTGAATCTACTTAATATCTACTGCTGAGTTCTCAAATCTCATCTGTCAGATTTTAGAGGGATTTGTTGTCCAATTCCATCACATTTTGCATCTCTCTTGCTGCCAAATTATGATTTCTTTGCTGAATCTGCACAACAGAATGTGTTTAATGTGACAGGCTGCAGATGAGGCTGTTTAAGCTGTTTTATCTGTTGACAGTGACACACTCACCTAATTGAATAGATTGAACTTTGTGATGTCTGTTTGAGCTGCCATGAACAGGGTCTTTCATTGCAGTTAAAAAATAGCAGGAAGAGATGCTTCTGGGAAGAGAGGAAATGAATATTGGGCTGTAAATGTGGCTGAGTTTTAAGGAGTGATACCTGTTGATCATCTGTGCAAAGGGAAAAGGTTGAATCTTGGTTTTATGTGAAGTAAATGAGGCTTTCTGGGTCTAATGGAAAAAGTGTGTATAATAAACTTCAGGTAATAACAGTTGATTGTATTGTCACCATCAAAATGATTAATAGAGGGTGCTGCTATGTTTTTTTTTCCAGAGACAAGATAGTGCTTGTCTACAGCTTGTGCATCAGCTGTAGACAAATTGCATCCAGAGAAGCCTCAGTCAATAATTAGTTCAGCTGTAGGTACCCTTGGGTATTCTTCATTCATTAGACGGAATGCTATTGCAACATCAAAAACTTACTGTGGTATTTTTTACTAAGTATTTTTTCTAACTTGATTGTGATTTTTTTTTTGAGTTAGTTAATAATATAATGCAGGTTTCTTTTTTCCTTTTTTTCCTTTTTATTTTTAGGTGATTACAAGTGAGGAAGCAGAGAGGCGAGGCCAGCTCTATGACAACCAGGGAAATACATACTTGTTTGATTTGGACTATGACTCTGATGAATTTACAGTAGATGCAGCTCGATATGGAAATGTGTCCCACTTTGTGAACCACAGTGTAAGACCTTGTTTTATATACTAAAAATTTGGAGAATTATCCTAAAAGTGCTAGAAATGTCTTCTACTGTAAACATTTCCTTACTGTATTCACAGTTTTTCTGGAGTAGTTTGCTTCATGCCAGCACAGTCCAGTTAATCAGATAATGTAATAAATAGAATTCTTGGCCTTACTTGAATTGAGACTGCCCACAAAAATCTGGGGGAGAGATGCTGCCTGAACTGGACATCCTATAGGACTGGAGTTTTCACTGAATCAGCTGATTCTAGACAACCAAAATCGGGTTGGTTTGGGTGTGTTTTATTCTGAGTACCTGAAATACTTAACATGTGACAGGTCCTTAATAAAATGAGCCAGGAGTCAGGTATGACAGGAATTGATGTGTTATTTTGTAGCCAGGCAGGATGGAATGTTACTTTGTATTTGGTCCTGCAAACTTGCTAGGGGAAAAAGAGAAAATTCCTGTGCTTTTTCAGGCATCTACAGGGGAGAAATATAATTTTTCCTCCTAATCTAAACTTGCCAGAGAGCTCAAAAATAAATTTTAACAAGCAGTTTTTGTAGTGTTTTGTTCGGCTGAAGTACCTAAAGCAAGAAGGCTGAGCTGCATTTGTAAGGATTCCTGAACTAAAAATTATTATTTTTTACTGATCCAATGTTTGAGAGGTATGCAGTCAGTGTTCTACAAATACAGAAAATTCATGTCTTCAGGTTTGTGAGATGATGATACTTGTATTTCATGCAGGCCTGCCAGGGAAAAGGATGAAGAAGAGTTTTAGATACAAACAGTTGCTCTTCACTTTTGCAAATGGGAGTGAAGTATTCTCAATCTTCAGTGTAAATTTAAATGTCTGTAATTTCACTTGTGATTATTTAATGTAAAACAATTATATCTTTATATACATAAAGACATATACATTTTATACATTTTCTGCAACTTCCCTTCTGATTCTTATATTTCACTGTCAAAGAACAAAAAAGCATACAGAGTTTAACAATCTCAGGGACTATTGACTTCTGACACTTAATCCAGAGAAAATGAGGGAGTGGTTTCTGGTTCCAGCTTAGTGACCTTCACCCTCCTCCTCGCACCCAGACCATGGCAGGGAATTCAGAAGCCAAGCAGGTTTGCTGTTTGCAGTAGAAATTCATGCATAGTAGGAAGATGCTATCTCTGGCCTGGAAGCAATGCTTATTTGATACTCTGTATCAATGATACTCTGTATCACTACAGAGTAGTGAGTTTGTGGGGTTTGAAACACCAGGTTGTTTTTACAGCTTTAATTCTTTTTATGGGTTTTGTTGTTACATACTAGCATCTGAATGTAGCTCTAATTATTTTGTCACTAATTATTTTGTCACCATTTTTGTTGTCACCTTTGAAAGTGCTATTTTTTTATAAGTTGTTGCATATTAGTGTAGTCTGCACACTGTACAAAGGTTGCCTTCCTGGAAGGACTTGAATCTGAGCTACAAATGTTCTCCTGGAACATTATTTCAATTTGTTAATTTCAGAAGATAACTTAATTCCAGACTTCTGTCACTGAGACAAGAATTCTTTCTTTGCTGTGATCTTGGTTTACTTAAACACTTCAGTGAAATGACATGTTCATTTTTCTAAACAGAAACTGCATTAATTTTTTATTACAGTGTGATCCAAACCTTCAAGTCTTCAATGTGTTCATTGACAACCTCGACTTGCGTCTTCCTCGAATAGCGCTGTTCTCTACCCGAACCATCAAGGCTGGAGAGGAGCTAACCTTTGACTATCAGATGAAAGGTCTGCACTTTGTAACCTGGTTCTTGTGGGAGTTTTGGGGTGCTGGTGGGTTTTACTGCAGCCTGAATGATGGTAGCAGTTCAGCTCAGGTATGGCTTTTTATAACACAGCTCTGGCTTTCAGAACAGTCATCGCTCATGACGTGTAGTGTAGAGAAGAGCACACCCAGAAGCTTTTGCCTGCATCTCTAGTGCTTTCCCTCCCTTGCTGCTCCCAGCACATGAGGGGTTGTGGCTGGATTGTCTGGTGAAGCAAATGATTTTGAAGCTTTGTCCCAGGAATGCTCAAAGTAATGGTCAGGCTGCCCTAAATAAAGCTTTCCTTTATTCAAATCAGCATTTGAGGTAAACTACTTTCTTAGGTAGTCTGCTAGTGAGTTACTAAGATAGATACTAAGGCAATTGTAATAGCTCAGCAGCATGAGGCACCATAGGTTTGAGTTCTGATGTCTGTAGGCCTCAGTTGTGGGTGTAGGTCCTATGGAACAGGTGTTTCAGCTGGGATAGAGTTAATTTCTTCTCAGTAGCTGATCCAGTGCTGTGTTTTACATTCAGTATAAGAATAATGTTGATAACTCACTGATGTTTTGGTGTTGCTTTGTGGTGTTCTTCTAAAGTTGAGGACTGTTTGTGTCTCATGCTTTACCAGTGAGGAGGTACTCAAAAAAAATGTTTAAAAAAAAAAAAAAAAGCTGGAGGGAGCATAGACAGATAAACTGATCAAAGGGATATTCCATGCCAGAGAATGTCATGCCCAGAGTAGAAACTGGAGAGATACCCAGAAGGGGATGATCAGAGTTCAGGGATGGCCTCTGGGCATCAATGAGCCATAGGTAAGCAATTGTATGTGCATTACTTATGTTTATTTTTTTTCTTTTACTACTACTAGTACTAGTAGTAGTAAAAATCAGCATAATCAGAATATCATCATTATGACAATATTTTAATGTTATGACAATGTTTCAATTATTGAACTGTTTTTTTCTCAACCTACAAGTTTTACTTTTGGTTCTCCTCCCTGCTCCACTGGGGTGGAAGTGAGCAAGTGTCTCTGTGGTGTTTCATTGCCAGTTGGGCTTAAACCACAACACTGCCAAGTCAATCTTGAATCTTAAAACTCCTCTGTCTCTCTGTTTGTGACACTGACATTGAAGGTCCTTGAAGGCCAGCTGCACTCTCAGCTGATCCATGTGGACACCTGGAGGGTACAAAGCTCAAGTCTGAGTTTTGGATTCCGATGCATATGCCAGGTGTTGTGTTACAAGGAGCTGTAACAAGGGTGTCAGTAGAATCTGAATACAGCTTCACACACAGCTCTTTGAACTGGGCTGTTAGAAAGGCTTTAGAAGCTGATTGAATACTGGGCATGATCTTGGTCTGTCTTTTAGAACTTCCTTACTTATGTTCATCTGTGTTGCAGGTTCAATAGATCTGACTTCAGACTCTGCTGAAGGTCTTAGCCCATCCAAAAAGAGGATCAGAACTGTCTGTAAATGTGGAGCCGTGTGTTGCAGAGGTTATCTCAACTGAGTTCGGGTATCCAAAGTCACAAATATTTTGTTCTTTTTTTAATGTGTTTTAAGAAGACTCTTCTTTCACACATATATTCAAGTATTCTTACATCTAATGTAACTAAGGATGGTGAAAACAAGGTATTGTGTTTGTAATTGAAATGGCATTGGCCAAAGAAAGAGATTTTAGTGTTTCAAGCCAATACAAAACTGATAATGGGGATTGAGAATCCATTTTTCTAGGGCAGTTGTTTAGGAAGCTGTAAATGTATGCAAAGAATGTACCTTGGTTTGAATATTCCTAGAATCACAGAATAAGATGGATTGGAAGGGACCCTCAAGGGCCATTGTGTCCAGCTCTTAGTCCTGCACAGGACGTCCCCAAGAGTCACACCCTGTGCCTGAGAGCATTGTCCAAACACTTCTTGAGCTCTGCCAGGCTTGGTGCTGTGACCACTGCCCTGTGGAGCCTGTTCCAGTGCCCAGCCACCTTCTGAGTGAAGAACCTTTTCCTAATATCCAGTCTAAACCTCCCATGACTCAGCTTCAGGCTGTTTCCTTGAGTCCTGTCACTGGTCACCAGAGGGAACAGATCAATACCTGCCCCTCTGCTTCCCCTTGTGAGGATGTTGAAGAGCTCAGTGAGGTCTCCCCTCAGCCTCATCTTCTGCAGGCTGAACTGACCAAGTGACCTCAGCTGCTCCTCGTAAGTTTTTCCTCAGACCCTTCACCATTCTCGTGGCCTCCTTTGGATGCTCTCTAGTGGTTCAACGTTGTTTTTCACATTGTGGTGCCCAAAGCTGCCCCATCTCTTGAGGTGAGGCTGCCCTAGTTCAGAGCAGTGGGACAATCCCCTCCCTTGCCTGGCTGCCAGTGCTGGGCCTGATGTCCCCAGGACAGGGCTGGCCCTCCTGCCTGCCAGGGCACTCACTGCTGGCTCATGTTCATTGTCACAGATATTTGAGTGTGAGCTTTCAGCCATAGGCCTTCAGGAGCTGATTCCAGTGGGATGAAGTGGTGCTACATGTTTTCTCTACCTTGAGAAATCAGGAGGCATTTGATTTGAATTCTAAATCTTAGTTGACAGTTCTTTTGCTTTTTTGTTATATAAAGAAAAGCTTGAAGATCTTAGCAATAACACTTATAGCACCAGGGTGAGGGATTAAGGAGGGCCAGTGTGTAAATAAAGGTTCACAGGAGTGCAAATTGTAAAATGTCCATGGAACTCCTACAAGGGAAGTAATTGCAGAAAGAAAGTTAGAGAGGCCAAAACTCAATTAAAACTTAACCTGGCCACTTCTTTAAAGCATAGCAAAAATGTTTTTATAAATACATTAATAGCAAGAGGAGGGGCAAGGAAAACCTCCATTCTTTATTGGACATGGTGGGGGAATATGGTTACCAAAGGTGAGGAAAAGGCTGAGATACTTAACACCTTCTTTGCCTCGGTTTTCAACATTAAGACAGCTGTTCTGTCCTCAGGACAACTGGCCTCCTGAGCTGGTAGACAGGGATGGGGAGTAGAATAGTCTCCCTGTAATCCAAGAGGAAGCAGTTAAAGACCTGCTGGGTCACTAAGATGCTCATAAGTCCATGGGACCAGATGAGATCCATCGTAGGGTGATAAGGGAGCTGGCAGATGAGCTCATGAAGCTGTTCCATCCCTGGAGAAAAGGAGGCACAGGGCTGACCTGATCTATCTCTACAGCTCCCTGACTGGAGGGTGTAGCCAGGTGAGGGTCAGTCTCGCAGGGAACCAGCAATTTGACAAGGAGACATAGTCTCAAGCTGTGCTGGGTGGAGGGAGTGGTTAGGTTGGACATCAGGAAAAAATTCTTCACAGAAGGGGTGATTGGGCATTGGAATGGGCTGCTCAGAGAGGAGCATCCTGAAGGTGTTTTAAAAGGTGTGGACGTGGCACTCAGTGCCATGGTCTGGTTGACAAGGTGATGTTCAGTCATAGGTTGGACTTGATGATCTCAAAAGCCTTTTCCAGCCTAATTGATTCTGTAACTGCTATTAACAGATCCCAAGTGTAAAACTTGAACTTCTTAGCTGGTGTTATGTAGGATGTTTTCAGTTGTTATGCTCTGGTTTTTAGTTAAGATTCTGTAGGAGGACTGCAGTTCCACAGAGCATTTGTAAATATGGAATTGTCAGAAGTAACATTTGTTGTTTGTTTTCATTGCAGAAATTTGGCAGTCATGGCTGAAAAAAGCTGCTGGCTGCAGTTTGGAAATAGATAGCAAAAGGTTAAGGAGAGCAGTCCATTGTCTAACAAAGCAAAGGAATTGTGGAGATATGCTGTTATCTGTTAGGTGCAGAAGAACCCTGGGAGTGATGTATATTCACAACTGGTTTTGGTTAGATTTTTACATACTGTGTCTTTTTTACCTAGTGACAGACTTCTAAGATACTAGCCTGTATTTTCTGGTTGCAAAAATGTTAACTTCAGTGAAGTTAGACTAGGGGTGAGTATACCCATTTGCTGTAGACATTTGTAAGATGTTCTTGAATGTAAAGGCTGAGAAATGTGCTGTTCTTCAGCTGCTTGAGTCATCTTTTTTTTTTTTTCCTGATCATCTTAAAGTTGTCTTGATCTATTCATAACATATGCTAAGTTTTGCTTGGCTTCAGAACCACTGAAGAGCAGTTGAGGTGGGTGATGAGTGGAGTTACAGCCAAGGTCCATGCTCCAGGGATTATCCACATGCTTTTCTCTCATGGATTCAAAGCTGGTAAAGCTTGCATATTGCTTACCAGTCATGTAAATGTTGACAGGGTCAGGCAGAATAATGTTGCTCCATAAATGGATGCTCCATAGCTGGATGCTGGCTCTGTATCATAGGTCAGCTAGTTACCTTTATAAGGTGCACAGCTGTTGGCTCAGGTGAATGAAGTCAAGTACCCAGCATGTAACTGTTTACTTAATTTGTTAGAAAATGCCTTAAATTCCATGTTAATTACTAGCACTTCAAAAAGAGCATTTCAAGATTGTTCCTTAAGAAGCACAGTTGCATTTGTACTGAAGATCTGGCTCTTTGGTAGCAAATGACATTTTATATGCTACTAGCCAAAATCAGTTTTACACTTTTGGTGAAGAGCACGGGCCACTGGAAATGCTGTGTGAGTTTTGTAATCTACAATACAGAGATACACATTGAAATAGAGACTTTATATTCTTTAATGAATAGGAAGAAGTTTGCTTAGATTTACAAGTATTTGATGTGATCAGACTCACCTGTATCCACATAGTTGATAAATGCTGCATCATGTCCGTTTTTATCATGCCCTATCTCTAACGATTATTTTCTTTTTAATTTAAAGTTTTAAGTGGAATGTGGAGCTTTAATGTCAGCAAACTCGTTTGGAGTCATTAGTGCTTTCTCTTGCATGTAGCTGAGATGAGCAGTGCATTCCATGTGGATGGAATCTGCAGCCTCCAGCTCCTTAACCCGCTGCAGTCTGCAGCCCGCGTCGTCCCCGTCCCCGCAGGACAGAGCGGCTGCGGCAGGAGATGGATTCCTTACTCCAGCCTCCAGCCGGGGGCACAGGGCAGGCCCCGGGCTCTTTCTCTCCCCATGGCCAGTTTGATTTAAATATTGCAAGTTTGATTTAAATATTGCAAGTTAGATGCATTTTAGAAGGTAACAGTTGTGGCAGTTGTACTGGAGTAGAGTCTGCCTTTTCCGGAGGCAGAGATGTTATCACCAGCACTGGAATAATGCTGCTGTTTGTTAAGGATATGTGTGTTATCTTCTGCCATAAATAAAGAACTGTTAATTTATGTTCTGGGAGGTAGCAGTATTTTGTATTTATTTGAAGGAAACCCATGGATCCAGTTTCTAATATAGGAGCCTTGAACAGTATTTTATATTTACATATTCACAATGTATTTGGATTGCAGTCAGTGAATGAGCTTAATGGGACACTGTCACTTTGAAAACTCCTCTTACTGTTTTTATGAGTTTGGCAGAAAATTGCCAAACTGGAAATGGAGAAAAAGCTGTTTTCAATTTCTTAGGGAAGCTAAAGCAGCCCAGCTTCTGCCTTTATTTTGCTTTGTGGTCTGTTGGCATCATCATGGTCACCAGTTCAGTCGTGTGTACGCACTTCTTGGGGGCTGGTGACCTGTGACCTGTCCTCCAGCTGTTCTTTTTTTGTTGGTTTTATTTTTATTTTTTGGTAGCAAAACTAAAGCTGGAAGATCACCTGTGAGAAAAGCTATTGCCTATTTATTTAATCTCCAAGTTAAGTTAATCTTGGTTATTTTTAATGTACGTTTTAGGAACTGTATTAGAATATGCAGTGTGTAAGCTCAGGAACATTTTCTTTTCATACTGTGTCATCTCTAGTATTGCTATCTTCCTATAGTTTTTGATAAAATAAATTAAATTTAGTTTTTCTCTTGTTGTTGTCATTTTTTTAAAAAAATAGCCTGTCAAAATTAGTTGTAGCAGTAGAACTTGCTTTAAGACTGCTACCTCTTAATTCCTGGCCTGTACCCAAATTTTTTAGGACTGTAAGGACTTCAGCAGAGGGACCATGAGGAAATCAGGTGTTTTCAGTTTAGGGCTGGTGATGAACTGGTACAAATTTACACTTGCCTGAACAGACTGGATTCCTGTATATTTGAGTATCCTGTTAAAGGCAGTTTTCAGATATGGAATGAGGTAAGAGAAGAGGTTCTGTTTTGTCTGACTTTATTCACAGAGGTAGTTCCAGCAGCAGTTCCACTCACTCAGGCTTGCTAAAAAACCCCAAAGTTGGTAGATCACATTTGGGAATTAGGTTAGCAAATCCCACAAACAGCAGGAAATATAACAGTGGAGAAATACATGGATCTTGAATATCCTTAAAATCATACACAGATTATGGCAATGCTTTGCCCCTCCTGCCTCTGTTCCCTGTGGCAGAATGCTGGCTGGTTTAACATTCACATGTCATTAAACATGGCACAACAACTGAAGGCACAGAGGGCAGAGATGTTGTGCTGAAGTGTGTTCAGACCAGGGATGGAAAACCTCAGGGATTTTTAGAAGACTTCTGTGGTTTGGATATTTTGTAGGCACTCCAGTTTAGGAAAAACCTGAATTACATTTCTGTGTTAGAAGCTTGAGCAGAGAGTTATGATGGCACACATGCAGGGAGAATATATTGTCTTGATTTAAAACAGTGAAGTCCACAGAATGTTGCAGAGGAGGTGAAGTTCTGTAGTACCAGAGCCTGTCTGATATACCAGGTTACCTTCTGTGGCTGAGTTACCTGCCAGAGCAGGACAGGGCTGGTAACTTGGGAACTACAGGATTTTATATTTTTCTGAAGAACAATTCAGAACAAACCAGAACACAGAGGAAGTGATGACAAGTTGTTTGCAATGAGTTGAAGCATAGACAGCAGCAGTCTGCAGTACCTAACTCAAGAGTTACAGCTCAGTGCAAAGAAAGACTTTTTGAAATGAACAATTTAAGACAAATTAAAACCCCCTCACAACCTCAGTAATTCTCTAATCTGTTCTGCAGTTATTTTTAAAAATAACTATTAAAGAATTTTAATAAAGATTAAATTGTTGTAATGATGATAAGCAATGGTAATAGTGATTAAAGCCCAATTACAGCTGCTTTGTTTGCATGGTCATTCTTAGGTGTTCCTCCCCACAGTTAATAGTGTGCTCTTTTATTAAAACCTGAGATCACATTACAAAGGCAAACTCTTAGAGCTCATGATAAACACTAAATTTCATTTAGTGTCCTACCCTTAGTTTTGTCTGGTCCATTTTTTGTCTACTTACAGTCCTGGAGAATTGAACCTTGGGAGGTAGAAGGCTTTTTTGCTGTCCCTCCTGGGAATACTTTCTGAAAACTTCCTTTTCAGTATTTCATGGAAGGAACAATAAAGGTACACAGGCTGCAGATTCCTAGTTCTGACAGTAAGATATTTCTGAATAAAGCATGACTCAGCATACCTGCAGACAGTAATCCCCAGGAAAAAGAATTCAGGTATTAATAGACATGCTGGGTATTACCACAAGGTAACAGGTTGTACCTGTTCTCAGGAGACTTTTTTCTCACTGATTATGTTTTCACCTGCTGCAAGTTTCTTGTATAAAAGGCGCAGTTTATCTGGGTGAGGTGCTTCAGCATCTGGGGTCAAGGGAATTTCAAAGTCTGAGGAGCTCTGGGAGTCCCTCTTCAGCTCCAGATCAGGAGTCCTGGAGCTGTCACTTATTTCCAGCAGCACATCCTGAACGTGGGCAGTGCCATCTTCTGCAGCTTTCTCACAGCCTTTGCTTCTCAAGCCACAGGCACCATCGTGGCCACAAGGTCTGTTCTCACCTGGTGGCTCCAGCTGAGTGTCCCTGGGACTCTCCTGCAGCACAGGAGCCACTGCTCTGCTCCCACCTTTGCTGAGGTCCAGGGCACTTCTCTCCTGGGAGGTGATGAGCACGGTGTCCATCTGGCTATCCCAGCCCTGGCTCCCCTGCTCTGATATGTGTGTTGACTGAGAAGAATTTTGGGAGGAGATGTGTGTTGAGTCACTGACTCCATCTGAATCACTGAAGAGTGACTGGGACCCGCCAGCATCTGCTGAAGATGGGATGTTGTCCTCATTGTCAGAGCTTTCCTCCAGTTTATTAACAGTAAAAAATTCATTCCAGCAAGGGACATGGGCATTAGACTCCTGCTGGTCACTAGTTACTCCATTGAAAGTGGCTGTGGAAGTGGCATCTGGCTTATGGGAAAGAAATTGAACTGTATTTTTTTCAGATTCTTCTTCATCATCTTCATCATCATCATCATTTGATTCCTCACAGTCCACCAAGTCTACCGTGAGGGAGGTGTAAGTTGGGGTCCCTTTGTAACTTCCTGTGCTCTCATTAATGTTTCCTTCAGAATTTTCAGACTGTTCTGTGCTGGAGGCCCTGCTCTCTTCTCTCTGCTGCTTTGGAATCTTAGGCTTTGTAGAAATTAATTCTGAATCAAAGAGATCATCTTCATCTGGCAAGAAACAAACAGAAAATCACTAAGAAAGGTTCACACTTCTGCTAAAATCTTGCTGAGAGCAAAGTTTTAATAAAAAATCATTAATGTAAGTTGAGGAAAATATTGTTTAACCCAGCTGGAGATTTTGCAAGATGATATTGACAGTGTTTGCCTTGCCTTGGTTAACACAGTGCCTCACAGAGACAGAACAAGCTTTCCCAGGGCTGGTCTAGGACTGAGGGAAGGAACTCCAGCCAAAAACTTACAGGGCTGTTGAGCGTTAAGACTGCAAACAAGTGTGTTTTTACACAATTAGTGCTCTCACCCTCCTAATACCCAAGTTCACATAATTTCTATTTCTGTTGCTTTGAACACAGACAGATTGTGGTGACCACCAAAGCTTTTGGCACCTCTGCTTAGTCTCAGATTTGCATTTAAGGTGCAGTAGCAGCAGCAGAACCTTTACCTGTATCAGATAATTCTCTCTTGTGGGCTCTCTTCAGTGTTCCTAAGGGCTTGTACCTGGGTTCCATGATTCTCCTGTATGACCTGCATAATGGCTTTAATCTGAAGGGAATGAGAAATGCAGTTAATATTTAACTTAGTTAATATTATATATTTAATATCATAATTCAGCAGATGCTTTCAGGAGCAAAAGTAAATCCTTTAACTTAAGTACACTGCTCTGTGTCTTTCACAGGCACTGCAGCAAAAATATTAAAGGAAAGGCAGCAATACCTAGGACAAAGTCCTTGATTCACTGGTGAGCTTCAGCAGCTGAAAGGTAGAAATGTGTCCTTGCCATATATTTACCTTAAAACATGTACATTTTTTGGAAACTATCTTGCAGCTCCTTCCTTACAGAAGACAAGCTGACAGGGTTCAAAATCTGACTACAGTTTTATTCAGTGATTATTAAGTGGAAGTCTCCTTTCTTACTAAGGAGGAAAGGAAAAAAGAACAGGAATCTTTGTTCTGTCCAGACTAAGAGACACCACACCTCTCCTGCTCCCCGAGGGCACTTTTTAAGCTGCCAACATCTACAGCAGCACAGGAGAACTGGCCTCTGATGCTGTGCAGGGGAGGAGTTCAATACCCCAGAGAAACCATCTTTAAAAGAGACTTCTGAGAAGTAGCAATGATTAATAGAAATGGGTCACAGAACACAGTGAGGTGAATCTGTATTCAGCTTCCTCCCATACAGGGTTTACCAGCAGAAAAGCCTCTACACACACGTAGAAGTAGAATACAAACTCTGAGACTCAGCTCAACATCCACATGTGCTTCAGAAAACCCAAGTCTGTGGGACTGAATATAGAAAAAAAATCTGACAGACAACTAAAGCAAAAGGCAGTGGCCCTACAGAGGCTGGGATTCAGGAGGTGAATTGTCCTTACAGGAACAGAGTTTGGATCACCTCCCTCCAGCAGCCACTTGTCACTTACATTTCCATTACTTTGTCCTCTGTTGCACCCACTGGCAGCACATTAGGATAGACGTTCACAGGACAGATGTAGCTCAGGAAATCCTTGATCTGAATTCCAGAAAAGAAGAAGAAATGTAACAAATTGCATCAACAGTTAAGAATGTCACCTAAAGGCAGCACTGATGCAAGCACATCCAAAAGTACTACTAGTAGTCTTTATGTAAAGACAATGTAGCCCATGACTCTGTCAAAGTGGATGTCTCTGGAACAAGGAAACAGGCCTGAAAGGATGCCAAGAACTCAGCCTCACCTAACACCTCACTGCAATTACCAATTATTACACAGACCATCACTGTCTCTGAAAGAAAAGGCTGGGCAGAGCTGGAATGTGAGTCAGTGCTTCCTTGTCCTTACTGCTGCTGATCTTTTCAAAAGTGCATTTTTCTTGCTGGAGTTCCAGTCTCCAGTTTTGCAGATCAGGTATTCCTTTCCTATTCCTGAAGTCTCTCCTAAAGTACCCTGTAAAAGCCCATTATGACAAAACACACAGTTTTTTCCAAGCCTTACTATGTTGTCTTCTAAATGTCTCCAGTACCCATAATGTTGTTGCAATTTTGTATCTAGTAGTTATTTACTGTTACTTTTTGCCTGTTGCTGCTGCACTTGTTAGGAAACTTAGTTTTTCATTTCTATCTCCTCCTGTTCATTCCTTATTGGTGGAAAGGGATTAGTTGAACCTGTAAAAGACAACTCCTTTCAGAGTGTTCTCCTTTAAATTGTCTCAAACCAGGACAAGGGCCCATCTGCTTTTGCATGTGGAGGTAGGAGTGTTAGAGTTATACTACCTCTCATATTCTGCCAGCAAATTCCACACTGGGACCTCCATCTAAAATCCTGCATGGCAGAGCAAATTTAAACTTAATCAGGATCTTAAAAACAGTACTGCCCTCCTCCATTTTGTAGTGCAAGACTTTGTGACAGATCATTGTTAGCACTGATCCAGTTTTGGTGTTTAGGAGAAAGTAGTTTTTAGAGCTGTATCGAGTCATGTTAAGTGAAAGTGTGTGATTGTGGGGAGGATGCTGCCATGGCCAATTTCCTTTTACTCTTTTAACACAGGAAAAGGGGCAAGAGCAGCAGTCAAGATGTGAGAAAATTTGGTTTAAATGTGTGGGCTGAGAAAAGAAGGCAAACCCACCCAAATCTCAGTCATAATAGATAAGCAATGTATCATAAACTAAAACCCCATGCTTTAAGCATTGCATAGTTACACAATAATCAAAAATAGAAAGGCAGTCAAAACAATTGTAGTGACCTATACATTGAGAACAGAGAACAGGAAATAGGCTTTAATCCTCCCTAACAAGTTTCTCTGCAGCTATATTAAAACAATTTTTTCTGTCTTCAGCATTCAGAACTTCCTGTCTCCTTACATCTTATTACTGACAGGATTTTTTCTTATTATGACAGATCATGTCATTCACTCCAGAATAATCAAAACTCTTTTACATTTTTTAAATCAATGTATACTCAGATGTATACTAGAAATGTATAGAAATCAATGTATACTAGAAATATACAAACCTCACTGTACGAAGAGTGGAAAGAGAAACAAGCTCTGTATGTTCTCTCCCCAGTCCTGAAAAAACAGAAGAGGCACAGAAATTAGGTAACTGCTCTTCATCTGTGGTCAACAGGCCAGCATAACCTACTCTTGAAGTCCATTCTGAGATACAATTATACACATATCAGGCAACATACAAACCTGAAACAACAGGAGGTTTCTTTGTGGTCCAAATGCTCACCTCACTATTACATTGGTTTTCTTTTTCCTTTCCCCAAACCACATTGTGGAGGGTTTGATGCTGATTATGTGCAGGGGAGTTCCATTAAGGCAAGTCATCCCACAGGGCAGTCTGTTCCCTCGGAAGCAGTCCTCGTCCTGTCCAATGGATACAAAATCAAGTTCAACAGTGACCTTTTTTACCCAGAAATTAAGCAGCATAGTATCTAGCCAAACCAAGTTCTTCTCTCACTTCTAATTCTCTTGAAAGACACTATCACACACCTTGGTTCTTTAGAGCAGCTGGCAAAGCAAATCAGTCAGAGAGACCAATGCCCCAATCTCAGGTTCTACCTGTGTTCCTTCAAGCTGGAGCCTCCAGCCTGACAGACATCCCAGAAATGGATGGCCACACAGTGTGTGGCTGCAGCAGGCACCATCTGAGCTGCTTTTGATACATTGAAATGGGTAATACCTGATTAATCTACTCTGCTACTTGTCTCACTTCACTTACATTTTTAGGCTTCAAATACAATTAAATTACTTCTAGCATAAGCTAATATATTTTCCCTTTAAAAAAATACAAACAAAAAAACTTCAACCCACTAACTAAGGTTTTCATTCTGCTTTACATTAAGTCACCATCTCACCAGTCTTCATTAAGCCAACAGGCCCCAAACATCAGCACATTTAACCAAGCAAAGCTGGGGGGAACAAACGCACCCGAGGATGTCGACAGGCGTGAATCTGCGTGTGTTGGTCTGTGGTAACGTGGCACAGGATTTCTGGCATGTTCCTGAACATGTCAAGTTTGTTCATGTGCACCTAGAGAAAGCCAGAATTTACTCTTTGTTAGTTCAGTGTGTTTGCCAGACTGCAGCTGGAGCAGGTATATAGATGGGATTCTGCTCTCCCCAAATGCTGGCAGGCATTTAAATTATTACTCCCAATAATGTCCAAGCAGAGATGTGTCAGCCAAAACTTGGACATCTAGAACAAGTAGAACATACCACCTATCCTGAAGAAGGATGAATACTCATGAGAAAATCAGAATATATATACTAACTATTAATGCTGTATGCAAATGACTTTTATCATTCACAAAATAAAAGGGAGCGAGGTAAACACTGAGCTTGAAAACTGGGAATTAACTTCTCCTTGGAAAGTCCAGATGTTTCACACTGAAGTCAACAAGTTACCTCATTCTGAGCACAACTGCACTTTTTAAGGGAAGTTAATGAAACAGGCATAACTGTGACCTAGAGCAGCCCTCTGAACAGCCATTGCCAGCTCAGTGTTGGCCACAATCATTACTGAGGATCTGTTCCAAAGCCACAATTAGAGACGCATTACCTTGATTCCGAGTTCCTCACTGAGGTTTATGAATAAATACTCATATCCATAAGCAGCTTTGCAGTTCAGCCACACAATGTGATTACGAGACAGGGAGGTCCAGCTTCGCACTAACTCCAAGATCCCATTTAAACATTCCTCCTGAAAAGTGTAGAAAATGCTGTCAATCCTCTTGGAAAATACTTCCAAAGTGCTGTGATTTAGTCATGCAAAATGGCATTGCCTTGCAAGACTTACCTAACAAAGGGGTACTTAATTAATTAACACTTTTAAGGACCTTTCTTCTCACAATTTATTAGACTTACCCGGCTTGGTATGTGATAAAATTTGGGATCACAAAAAGTAGTGTCCAAATACACACTCTGGATGTCTTTTACCCTGGAGGATAGAAATGTGATATCAGAGTAAACACTGCATCACAGTGCTAAGATACACCACTTCCTCTCTCTTCAAAAGGAGGTAATTCTACCTCTTGATTACAAAGAATACATCAAATGGGGCTTGTAACTGCAGCATTGCAATTATATTTAATCCAGAATAAAAAATGAGGGAAAAAATGAATACCTAACCCAGTTGTCCATGCCATATGATCTTCTATTCTTTCTATATCCCACAAAATAGCTCACCTGGTCCCTGAATGCAAAAGCTCCATTCTGGCTGCTTCTCCTTTGGCAAGCCTGAAATCCCCTGTGTACAGCACAGTGCCATTCTCGCCTTCAAACAGGAACCTGCAAACAGCAACACTTGGGTCAAACTCCTCATTAAATGCCAGGTGGTGAAACATTTAGAGTATTGAAAGGACTTACATGACTGAACCTGGACAGTGACCAGCTGGCAGAAGTGTCACCACTACATCTTCTTTCTGGAAGAGAGGGGTTAGCATTATTTTCAGACTGTAGTAAGTGCTACCAGTACTTTTGTCTGCACAGTGAGAGCAATGTATCACTCCCCACAGCCTCCTGCAGCATTTAGCATTGCTTTTAAAACCAGAGAGTCCCTTCACACTGCAGCAAGCACTGAAGAGCATCCACCATCCTGTCATGGCAGAAGAGAGGACCAAGTATTGTATGGTGCTTATAAAGCAAGCTGGACATAAGACATTTCCTTGGTTCCTGCTGAGTAAGTACAGAATCACAGAATAGTCTGGGTTGGAAGGGACCTTTAAAGTTCATCTAGTCCAACTCCCCTGCAAAAAGCAGGGACATCTTCAACTAGATCAGACTGCTCAGAGCCTCATCCTGACCTTGAGTGTTTCCAGGGATGGGGCATCCACCACCTCTCTGGGCAACCTGTTCCATGTTCCACCATCCTCATTGTAAAATGCTTCTTCCTTATATCTAGTCTGAATCAACCCTTTTTTAGTTTAAAACTATCACCCCTTTTCCTGACACAACAGGAGAGGAGGGGCACATACATTTTAAAAATAGCTTGTGCACTTCAGATGCTGCAGCTGTGTTTCCTGTACTCATGTAAACAGCATTACTGCCCATGACTGACATATGAACCTTTTTTTCCTGTAACTTACCTCACCAGATGTTTCATCCACTAAAGAAATCTGAGTTGGAGTTTCAACTTCCAATGCAACCTGTAACAAAGTGATTAATTGCATTATGGGATTTACTAAACATTCTCTTTCATGTTTATATCTTGGTATTCATTATGTAGACATCTCTAGCACTCACTGTGGCTAATGCTAAGCCTGTAAAATTCAACTCATTTTCCCATAGTAAGTCATAAATTTCCATTTCTAGTGGAATAAATTTTCCTAAAAGTTATCTAAAAATTAAATGGAGATACCTCAACCAAGGTGTGCATCCCAAAAAAGTTAGAGCATGTTGGACTTCTATCAGCAACAGCTCTTGTTCCTCTGGATGGATCACATGCCTTATTTTGGATGACTGCAAAGCCCAAAACATCCCAGTCCCAGAGCAGTGGATCTTGCTAGGACAGCTCTGTGCTGCAGCACTTCCCACTGCCCCCTATTACCAGAAGCAGAGACCACAATTCACTGGGAGCATGTATTCCTGTGTTTCTGCAGAGATAATTATTTCTATTTCTGTAAAAAACCTCATGCTCAATTTCATAATGCCTGCATCTGCAAAGGGAAGGAAATAACTTCAAGTCACACCTGTACATAACACTGATCCCTTGCAGTCTGGCTCCAAACACTGGAAATCATGTAAATTTATTAAGTTTTTCAGTGACTTTATACTAAAACTTCATGTTATAGTCCATTTTCCAAAAAGCAAAAGGAAAATCATCTAACTTTAGATTGCATACACTCCAAGCAATAAGAGACTTTAAATGAAGTGAACAGAAGCAGACAGAAGCAAAGAGAATGAGCAAGGTAAGGAAATGAATACAAATGATCAATACAAATGAATACAAATTCAAATACACAAATGATCAATATTAAGATGAAGGCCACATAAAGCTGAAGTTGAGAGAAAAGGAAAAATTTTGTCGAGGGCAAAATAATTAAACAACAAACAGCAATAAACCAATCCCACACAGCAAGCAGCAGGAAAGGCAAGTTGTTGGAAGTACTTCAGGCCTGAAACACTGTATCAACACCAATATTTAGACACTGGTGAGGAGCAGAGAGCTGCTTCTTTCTGAGAGTCACTGCTTGGAAAGTGCTATTTTCAAAATAAACACAAACTCACAATATGATTCTCCCAAAACTTGTATTTCCAGTTAGTCAACAACAATTCCTTAGTTACTGGTGAGCAGTAAAGTTTAACTTTCAAGCTGTGAGGAGACAAAAAACACAGATAAGTGTTTTTTAAAGTAGACATGAGGAGCAATCTAACAACACATCAGCACCTGGCACCCAGTACATCAAACCCTGCACTCAGAAGCCTCTCATGTGAGGAGACCTGCAGATGTGGCAGCCTGCAGGCTTCTCTTCAGCACAACAAATCCAAACCTACCCGTGTGCCCCTGCCTGCATGGTTTTGTGCTGACACAAATGCAGTGTGTGGTACAGAGTCATGACCTATCAGCTTTTTTTTATACCCCTGCACACAGCCCTGGAACAGGCATTTGGGACAGTCAGCACACAGCAGAACACACAATGCTCCTTATGAAGCTTGAGCTTATGCACAGAGACCTGATGAGCAAAGAGAAATTCTCTGCTTGCATCAGAGGAGATGCAATATCTACTCTAATAAATCCAAGGGAGCCTAGGAACTGGTCCACAACCTCCCTGGGCCCACTGCCACATTTGATCATCCTCATGGTGAAAAAGGTGTCCCTTGCCCATTCTTTATGCACTTCCATGAAAAGTCTGGCTCCATCTCCTCTACCCCCACCTGCAAACAGTAATACATGATTGTCTCCTACTCCTAAGGCTGAAGACATCCAGCTCTCTCAGCCTCTGCTCACACTTCACATGGTCCTGGCCCCAAACCAGCGTGGTAATGCTGACCAGAACACCAGTTATCAATTTATCATCCAGGGGAGCCCAGGGATGGACACAGTACCCTAGAAAGGTCTCACAGATGCTGGCCAGAGGGGAATAACTGTCTCCCTCAAACTGCTTGCTTATACACTTAAGGGAGCACAGCTGGCCCCTTCACTGAACAGGCACAGCACTGTCTCTGGGTACCAACACTTCCAGGAAATAAAACAGAGATCCTCATGAAGCTCTTGAATGTCATGGAGTTCAACAAGGCCAAATGTACCTGAGTCTGGGCAACCCCTGATATCAAAACAGACTGAAGGATAAATGGGTTAACAGCAACCCTGCAGAAGACTTTGGGGTACTGGTGGATGAGAGGCTGGGCATGAGCCAGCAGTGTGCATTTGCAGCCCAGAAAGCCACTGTTATCCTTGTCTGCATCACCAGCACTGTGTGCAGCAGGACAAGGCAGGGGATTCTGCTCCTGTGAGATCCCACCTGCAGTGCTGCATCCAGCCCTGGGGAGCCCAGCACAGGAAGGACAGGGACCTGTTGGAGCAGGTCCAGAGAAGACCAAGAAGATGCCCAGAGGGCTGGAGCACCTCTCCCATGAAGGCAGGCTGAGATAGCTGGGGCTCTTCAGCCTAGAGAAGAGAAAATTCTGGGGGGCACATTACTGCTACCATTTGACATTCAAAGGGGGCTTTCAAGAATTATAGAGAGGGACTTTTTACAAGAACATGATGCGGACAAGGGAGGCTGACTTAAAACTGAAAAGGGGCAGGTCTAGATGAGATACAAGGAAAATGTTTTTAAAATGAGTGAGGGTGGTGAGGCACTGGAACAAATTGTCCAGAAAAGTTGTGGACGCCCCATTCCCTGGAAGAGTTCAGGTAGGATGGGATGCTGGAGCAACCTGGTCTAGTGGGAGGTGTCCCATGCTGGGACTTCTGCCCCATGGCAGCTCCTTGCGCTGTCCTGCTCACGCTTTGCCGCGCACCCCGAGGCCGCCCCGCCACCAGCCCGTACCTGCCCTCCAGCCTCCTCTTCAGGGCGGTCGCCCGCAGCCCCTTCATGTGGTCTGGGGAGAGAGGCACGGGGTCAGCCGGGGGACACACGGGGCGGGGACCACGCACGGGGGGGAGGGACGTTCGGGAACGGGGGGAGGGACACACGAGGCGGGGAGGGACGCACGGGAAGGGGGCAGGGACGCACGGAGGGGACCCTGGCTGCCCTCACCCTTGTGGCAGTGCGACAGGAAGAAGGCGCGCGCGCGCAGGTTGTCGCGGTCGAAGCGGTCGATGGACACGGCCGGGTACTCGCGCGTGCGGCCCCCGAACCGGCTCATGGCGGGCAGCGCGCCCTTCCCGTCCGCCCGGCCCCCAGCCAATCCCGAGGCGACCCCGCCCCGCGCCGACCTATCAGGGGCGGGCACGGTCTTTTAAAGGGGCCGCGGCCGGCGGTTGCCTGGTGACCGTTGGCGTCGTGAGGGGACAGCGGTGAGGGGACAGCGGTGAAGGGACAGCCGTGAGGGGACAGCCGTGAGGGGTTTAAGGGGTGGAGGGCGGCCGTGAGGGGCGCTCCCATCGCGCCTCGGCCGCCGCTCCGCCCCGAGTGAGAAGAGTCCCCGTTTTGCGTCGCTTGATCCGAGGTGGGCCGCCTTAAGGGCTGGGCGGGTTGTGGCCGCGGCGGTGGAGGCAGGGTGCAGTTACGATCGCAGCGCAGTTACGGATGCAGGCCGGGATGTCTGTCTGAGCACATCGGAATGTACTAGGAACTGTCGGGTAGAGTAGATAGAAGTCACTGGAAAGAGGGGAACTTAGATATTAGGAAGAATTTTTTTACAGTGCGGGCGGTGAGGCACTTGGACAGTTTTCCCAGTGAGGTTGTGCTGCCCCAGCCCTGGGACAGTTGGGCTTTTACCAACCTGATCTAATGGAAGATGTCCCTGCTCGTGGTAGGGGGTTGGAACGAGGTGATCTTTAAGTTCCTTTCCAACCCCTTGACATCGTATGAAATCTCCTCCTGGCTCTTCTGAGACCCAAGCAGGTCCTGTGTTTGCTGACTAAGTGATGTAGCAGAGGTACAGCCATCTCCTCTCGCTGCTCTGCCCCGGGCCCTCTCCTGCCTGAGGTCGTGGTGCTCCTTGTCCGGGCTGAGGATGCAGCAGGGCCCCCTGTCCTGCTTGATACCCTGGCCTGGACCCAAGGTGCCCCTATTCTTCAGCTTCAAGTTTGCTGGTGAATGTGGGCGTGCACCCTGGGTGTACCAGAATGGGTGAAGGTGCAGACCCCAGTCCTCCCCAGCACCAGGCACACAGGCTGTGACCCGCACTCCTGCTCCAGCTGCTGACACGGAGCCCCTCACTCATGACAGCCCTCCCCCAGCAGCTAATTTTTCAGGACACATCCTGTTCGTGCTCCAGTGGCTGGAAATTTAATAGCCTCACCTACTCCAGATATCATGGGCCAGAGGTGCTCATACCCCCAGCCTGACTCCAGGAGCTGGCACCCGTGTTCACTCGTGCACAGGTCTCACCAGGAGGCTTTGTCCTTGCAGCACACACATGTGGAATACAGAGTTTGTGCAGAGAGACAGTTAAGGTTTAAGAAGATACAATAGGGTAGGACAGTCTGTAATGCTCAGGTGTGGGGTGTAGCTGGGTGTGTAATACTGACTGGTCCTGTTTTACATAAAACAGGCTTATTTTGTACTCCTTTCTGACTATTCCCATCTTTGTTTCTCACTGCTCCTGCACATTCCTCACAGATCTGTACAGTTCCATGGATTCCCACACCTCTCCAAGTCCAGGCCCCCCTGGTTAACTCTTACCAGTGCAAAGTCCAGGCTGATCTCCTGGGATGTCATTTGTGTAGTTTCTTGATAGCCCATCTTTAGTGCTAGAGTTGAGATTTGTTTATCTGGGGTTTTTGTCAGGTTCTTGTCTCTGCATATTTTGTTTGTTTCCCCCTTTTTCCCAAATTTCCCAATTGACAAGGTTGCTGGTCAGATAACCCTGCTGGAATAAACATTTTCACATTCTTCACATGCCACATGACTGGCCAGGTGTGATTCTCTTCACCACCTTCCTCATTTGCTGCTCAGGTTTGAGTCCCCATGTATTGTTTTGTGGCTTATTCCCTTTCCTGTAACCCCATATTGCAGTGAAAATGGTCCTTGAGCAGATGCCCTAAGGGAGCAGACAGACACTCTCCTCCCACAAACCCCAGCTTGTGTAACTGTTCAGGAAACCACCACCAGCGAGCCTAGGCTAGTTGGGATTCCACAGTAATTGTGTTATGATTAACATTAAAAAATGTGTTCCCAAGGCCAAAGCACTCGCTGTTTATCTAAAATTTGGAGCAAGCAAACACTGTCATCTTAGCAAAGTCCACTTCACTGCTCAAAAATTCCCCTTAAATGAAAAGTGTTAATATTAAGCTATTTTCTTACCAATCTCTTGTCTTCCTTATTTGCCTTTATCTGTCTGTTGTCTTTCATCTCTTCCCTGAATTCCTGGCTGGAGTACAGCTGTCCTCTGCTCTGCTACAATGAAAACAGCTCTGTGCCTGGAACTTGGACACATAATAGACAAAGAGTACAATTTTTAAATAGCAGCCCCAAAATGGGATGCTTTCATTATACAAAGTCACTGAGCTGGAACTTTCAATACATAATCTTTATATCTTTATTTTTTGGGCAGGAAGGCCTGTGGACAGGCACTGGGAATTAATGGTGACTCACAAAGTGCCAGACCTACCCACATGTCTCGAAGAAAAACATTCATTAGGTGAATCCAGCACGTCCTGTAAAGAGGAGCTTAACACTAATGACATGTAAGTTGTGACAAGACACTTAATTTTGTTATAGTTTAGCATTTATTAAGATTTAATGTTATTGCTAATAATATTGACTCTCTAAAGTCAATATTGACTGACAGCAGTTCTCATCAAACACTGATGAACAAATACAGAGCTTGAAAAATCCTGTGACAGCTACAAAAGGGCCCTTTGGAGCACAGGAGAAAAAAAACTTATGTTGAGATAGATATCTCAAAGACTACCCTAAATTTAGAATAAGGATCTGTGCTTATCCTGTTAATTTGTATTTGATACCTCATAACCAGATGGGAAAAATACTTTTTTATTTTAGTAAACGGCTGCTTTCAACTGTAAAATGCTGCAGTGCCTGGTAAAAGAATGCTTGGACTAATGAGCTGAAATAAATGGTTTAGTGTTGCCAGAAAAATGCCCTTTTACATATTTTTATTGATCTCTAATAAAGTGTATTTGCTAAGAGATGAAAGGCCCTTTCTTTGTTTCCTGATTGCTCTCTCAGGTGTGCAGACTTCTTTCTGCTAGTTCCACATTGTGATAACAGCAATTCTTGATATAATTTTCCCAAAGATTTTTATCTTGTGGTGCAAGACTTTTTTCCAATTTCTGCTTTTCTAAAAGACTGGTGACATTTTGCATTTGATAAGATTTCAGCATTCAACTTTTCCAGCTCTCTGTTGATGTAGGAACTTGCCAAGTAAAGAAATTGGGCAAGGTTTGGAGGCAGCATCCTACCCACAGGGAATGAGACTGTGTTCATCCTCTCACTGCGAAATCCAGAAGCTTTCATTCCTTGGAGATACTTTCCTAATTATGAAGCTGAAGCTTGGTGACATTTCTAAACTGGGAAAAGACTCATCTCTGATCATACCTGCTAGGCATGATAGTGCTGTGTGTGTTCTGCTTGCAGAAACAACAGAAGTTCTCTTTGAGTAGCAGAATAAGATACACTTAAGAAAGCAAATGCAATGAAATTCAGATATAAGGCAGAAGTCAAATGATTTGTTTTTTTAATGTAGTTCAAATCCATCCCTTGTGAGTATCCACTGTCTGCAGTTTTTAAAATTTTTTTTGCTGCCATTATTTTTAGTATGTTTGGGGTTTTTTTTCATTTATCTATTTAATTATTTTCTTTTCAGTTTGAGTTTCAGCTTGTCCCAGTTCTGCTCTTTTCAGGTTTAGCAGTTGATTAACCTGTTTGCAATGTGTGAACAAATGGCTTTTGTGTGAGGAGGAGTCAGTGGCAGTCAGTCTGATTGAGCAAAGGTAGAAAGGGGTGAATTCTAGTGGATTGTGTGCCTTGTCTCCTTACCCAGTTTATCTCTGAACACCTTATCTCTGTCACTGGCACTGTGCCCATGTCACTGACTGCATTTCCCCTCTCCCCTCCTCTCCCATCCTGAGTGTTTGCCCAGATCTTCCTTCTGTGGTTCCCAGTTTGGTGTCACTTCAGGAGCAAGAAAGAAAAATCTGGACATGTGGCTGCCTGCCCCAAGGGGACAGTAACTGCAGAGATGTGACATTCAAAAATACTGCATTTAATTTTTTTATTGCATCAATATACACAATTAAATTTTTGAAAGGTTGAGTCAAGATGTATATGGAAGTACAGAGGAGTTGGGTTTGTTTGAGATCAAGTAGTGCATTTAATTTGATTCCACTTGCTCATAACTTTTTCCTTTTTTAACCTCAGACTTTCAGCTCTGTAATTCCTTTATTTTAAAATTTTGCTCTATCCATTACTCTATGTCCCCAGCAAAATCACTTGCTTCTGTCTTCTCTATTTAATTTTTTTAAGTCTAATTTCAGGAAGATGTCCAAAGCTTCTGAAGTCATGACTAAAGCTGACATCAAACCAAAATCCATGCATCGTGCCAAAATATGGTCAGATGATGTAGAGAACTTGTACAGATTTCAGCAAGCTGGATACAGAGATGAGGTGGAATATAAACAAGTAAAACAAGTTGATGAGGTAAGATTTAGAACTTTGTAAGAGTTACTACTTTAAACTTCTGTCTCATGTAAAATGATTAACTAAAAATGGAGGTGCTGCTTATTTCCTTTCATCTGTGCTAGGTTCTGATACTGTGTGTTTCCTCACAGGTCTGACTTGAATTCTTGAGCTGTTGTTAACTGTGTAGGATAACTCATTTCACAGAAGTGAAACAGAAACACTCCCCAGCCTGTGTTTTGTTCCCTCTCTCAGATGCATTTAGAACCATCACAGATCTCTTTGAACAAATGTAGCTGATTTCCAAAGAAATAATTCAGTGTTGAGGGAAGAAATATTTCCAAGTGAGTTCTCTGCAGCTTCCCCATTATTCTGTCAATAGACTGGATAGGAAAGTCGCTGAGTGTCCATGGAGTCAGTCCTGTGTCACTGCTGCTGCTTCAGTTTGCAGTCGGGTTGTGTGGCAGCACAGTCAGGCTTTGTGCACACTCACAGCTTGGCCTCTGTCAAAATGATGGCCACAATGGAAATATTTGATGCCAGCTGTAAAATGCAGTTGTGACACAGACTCTTGTCAGCACCAAGGACTTGTGCCTCTGCTCACCACAGTTGGTGGTGATGCCCCCAGCACATCAAATGAGCTATTAAATAGTGCCAAATACCCAGTGGCTACTCAAGGTTCACAATAGCAACCAACAGGTTAACACAACAAACAATACATCATTTTTATTACAGCTCTGCAAAGCAGCAAATACAGTATGAAGAACACACTTTTAAAAGATGTTGGTCTCCTGTGCACATAAGAAACCACAGAAAGTTCCAAGAAACTCACTCCCCATCCAGTTAACTCAGAGCACAGCAAATCACATTCATGTGCATAATAAGATACAGTTTGTTATTTTTTTGTGGGCTCTGATACCACTGCAAAGGCTGTGGTATAATTTTCAGGAACTGCAGAAGGAAATCATGTCATTATTGTGGTAGGATCTGTGTGTTTAAGATTTATGGCACAACCACCAGCAGTTAAACCCTGATGAAAATTAAAGAATACCACTGACTCATTGTAATGTGAGTGTGCATTCTGTTCCAGCCTGCCAGGGCCTGGCACTGATCCTCTTTCAACTTACATATTCCAAAATGTCTTGGTTAGTCCGTACTGGGTTTCTATAATGCAGTTGTTACTAAAGATGCAATTATAATGTAGGTGGAATGGATATTGAGGCTGTTATGTTTAGACAGACAATGTAGATAACACAGCTGTATGCCTGAAGTGATAAAGGTAAGTGATGAAACCACTTCTGGGGCCCTCCAATTACAGGATGCTCCAGTCTGACATCCTGTTGTCAGCTCTGCCTGGAAGAGAAATAAGATGTTTATTACCTGATTTTTAAGGTTTAGTTTAATCAGAAGCAGTCATAGATGCCCAAGCTGAAAGAGCTACAAAAGCCATGAAGCTGTTGAATGTACAAATGCTGAAGCCTTTAATTTAAAGCTTCACACTGTGGAACAGTGAAGAGCACCAGGGTAATGCTGGGTTTATGTGTGACTGATCCTACTGTCTTTGAGACTCACAGTCTGAAGCTTACTTTATTTTCATGAAGTTGCTAATGAAAATCACATTTCTCATAGTCAGAAGGATCTGAAAGAAACCTTTAAGTGTTAGTCAGTCTTACAGAAGCAGACTCTTGCAGCATCTCCAATTACTGAATAACTGAATAACATCAATGTTATATTCCTAAACAAGGTGTTTTAAAGACTTGTCCAATTTTAAATTAGCCTGTTAAATATCCTTACATTCCTATTTCTAGACTTTTCAGATCACATAACTTTATACTAAACCTGAAAACTGGTTTCTGTCATCTTGTTCTCAATCTGTTTTTAAAAGTTCAGCAAGTTAATAGAATAACAGCATTTAGATGCAAATGAGGGTTTCCTATGGAAGTATACCCTATATTCCGTGCAATGTCATGCACACACATCATTTAATGTGAGCATGTTCAGGTGATTTTATACCTTTTTGTTCTACTTATAGGTAGAGTGCTGGCCAGAAACTGGATTTGTTAAGAAACTTCAGAGAAGGGACAATACATTCTATTATTACAACAGGCAAAGAGAATGTGAAGACAAGGACGTCCCTAAAGTGAAAGTTTATGTGTATTAGTGTTACTGTTCTGGTTGGTTTGTTTTTATAAATTGTTTCTTAAGACCTGTAAGTAAATGAATTGTGAAATCTGGCTCACTTTAAGTATCCATGTCATGTTTAGATAGAAAGGGGAGTGCTGGAAATGCAGAGAAGCCTGAACTATAGACATAGAAACTTCACTTTTTCCTTCCTATGAGCAAAAGTCTTATTATTCCTCATTTTCCTGGTTACAAATGCTCTGAAATAAAGCTAAAAATCTGGTAAATGGGCATTATATATTTCAGTTACCTGTAAAACATCCAGTGTAAGTACAGATATCAATCATTATTTCAAACAATATAATCTCTGACACTGGTTAATGTCAGCCACAGTCTCTTGGTGTAGCTGAGGTTTATGAGACTCCAAAAAGCCAAAGTGAGCCCAGAGCACTGACTAACATTTCCTTGGAGCAGAGCAAGAAAAACAAGCAAAGAATTTAAGTGAAGGATGCTGAACAATCAAGTAACAATGGCCAGTGCTGAGCTGAAGTTATAAAGACTGGTTATTGTGATAGAAAGTCACAGCAGAAATGTCTTTCTGTCTATCCCCAAAGTATTCTTGTCAGCTGCCAGTATTAATTACTCAAAGAGGAAGTATTAATTGACTTTGTAGCATCTGCCTTCTTGTGGGGGTGGATCGTGGATTCACAGGTTGGGAACATGGAGTATAAAACTCCAGGGAGAGCATGAAATCCACACTCAGTAATATTTAGGGGAAAGTGAAGTACACAGATGATATGTGGGATTTCTGGGCAGAATTCATCTCATCTAACTTCAAATGTTACATTATCAACATCTACACCTGATCCTGTCGTTTGGACAGCCTTTGGTCTGAAGAGAGAGAAGCTCTTGTGGGCACAATTAATTTATTTTAAGTGCAGCTATGTAACATTTCCTTTGAATGAGCTGCTGTGACATCAGCTCTGTAGCAGCTGCCTGAACCTGGGCTTCTCTGAGACACTCAATGAAGATGAGGGACTGTACTTACCTTCATTCATGAGGGGATTTAATTAAAAACTTTGAGATGCCAAAACTCTTGATAGTTGACCACTAGAATAGAATGTTGTTATGTAAACCAGTAGGAGTTTTTGTGGTAGTTACAAAAAATTGTTATTAACATTTCCTATCTCTCGACTGTTGACCAAGGGTATCTCAACTTAGTTTAGGCATGAATTAGCAATGTACATTTGACCACCTGTCTTATGGATATTCTTCATTTATTTGAGCCTCAGATGGAGGCAGAGTCAAGAGGACCAATAGAGGACTTTCAGCTCCTAGTCAAAATAAATAGTATGGGTGCAATATTTAAAAGACCTCATTGAAAATGACTGGTGATGGTATCCTCATCTTATTTAGTCTACTTGGAAAGTTTTAGCTTAAATTTGTATTAACTCTGTTAGAGAAATGACTGAAAGATACTCTGAAGCAACTGTGAAATTTATATTCCCAGAAAGCTTTAATGGCATATAAAGAGAGAGTTACTGCAATGTAGAGAAATAAAGCATTGCTACAATGAATGTCACTTCAGCCTTTCATTATGATTTCTTCTATGCTTGGAGTGCTCTGGATGTACTTTTAAAAGACAGGATTTTTTGCATACTTTGCAGTTAAGTAGTGGGAACAGAACAGTTACCAGATAATCCATCCATTTTGTCACTTTAGTTTAGTGGGTCTCACTTTGTTAACTTTATAGATTCCTAAAAACAAAATATCCCAGTGGACATGAAAACAGCCTATAAGAATTTCACAAAAAATAGATGTGTTGTATAGCCAGCTGAAATTTATTGTCAGAAATTATTGCTATCACCACACACAGAAGAAGTGAGAACATTTGGTACAGCCATTTGCTCAGTCTATAAAAAAGACATAGTTGGGCATTTGAGAACAGAAATTAAAACTGCAGGTAACTTTTTAGGATTTAATGTGGATTCTTTTCCTCAAGATAAAAATTTAAAAGTTGAAACACATATAAGAGATTTTCTGTGATTCCCTCATTTTACCTGACTACTCAATATTTTTGCAATATTGCTGGATGCTCCTGTATTTTAAAACCATGACTGCATTTCATGGATATTTCACTTCAAATGAGTAGCATGGGAATTCGTGTTGCACTTTATATGAGTTGACAGATCCTTCCTACTTTGAGGGAGTGAATTACCTAGATATTGCTTACATTTTTCAGCATTGTCAATGTAAGATTGAATGCCACTGTGATTTTTAAAAGATTCTTCACAGGATGAAAAAGAAAGACAAGCCTTGTAATTAGTAAGACCAGTTTACAGAGATGGCCTTTGTGAAGACTGTGGTGAATTTGGGAGTTCTCTCAGTTCATTAGCAAACCAGCAGGTTTTGTACTGGCAGTGTTGGTTTCAATTGTAATTGTCCTTTGACATCCAGTTCATGCTGAAATTAAGGTAATGTGACCACTCCTCCAGCCTGGCAAAGTTCCTCCTGACCCAGCTTTGGCCTTCAGCTGTGCTGGATGAGCATGAACTAAGAAGGTTTCCTCTGCTGCCTGGGTGCTGCTGTCAAAAGAACTCAGTGTTTCATCTGATACATCTGTCACTGAAATATCCCTACCTCAGTTTTAAGAGGTGGAGAACTGTGAGCTCACTTGTCTCTTAAGCTAAATTATGAAGGAGTATCAGAAGTAGAAAATCTGGGGAAGCTGGGCTTCATTTAAGGGTGACACAATAGTACTTACCAACATAAATAATTTCTGAACATCATTATACAAAGTTTTATACTGAATTTTAAAGAGCTAAAGCACATATCTCAATTCTACTGCCTAGAGATGAAAATACGTGCTATTTTTCTGATTTGAGTCTTGGGAAAAAGTAATTCTGTAAAAAATCCTTTTCCAGGTACTTATCTGTTGGTATTTCTCTTATCAGGGAATACTGTATGTAGTGCTCTCAATGGCCATTTACAGCAGCTCAAGGAAGGGCTGGTGGCAAGGCTCTCTGTTAGCTTGCAGCTGCCAAAGCCTGATCTACTTGGTCTAATTCTAATTCCCTTCATAGCTTTGTACAAGAATAAATCCTTTCTGTGCCTGTTGAAGCTCACAAGAGTAGGGAAAACCAAGTTCCAAGACCTACTTTTCAGGCTTTGTGTTTGACTGCTACATGTGAAATGGGAAGAGTGCAGCCTTGTGTGTTCCAGGCTGGTGTGCTCTGTTTTTCAGGCTTTACTGGAATCAGTTATGGAATGGTATCTTCTGACAGTGATATCCTGGTGGTTTGATTGCTTTGCAGTCACAGCAGCTCAAAGCTCCACACGAAAGGATGGTAGAAGTGTTCTGATTTTCACTTAGGCACCCGAATACACTTTTTTTTTTTCCGTCTCTGAACAGCTGAACCTCAACTTTTTGGTTTGCAAACATGGTTCCCTTGTTTCAAAGTGTTGAAAATAGTTCAACCCATTAAAACATCTTTCCAACTCAGCAGCTGTTGGTGCTGCTGTTCCTCACATTGTTGATATAAATGTGCCTGAAACCAGCTGGAGTGGAGTTCCTTTATGCTCCTTGCAGGTTCTCTCCTGGTACTCCAGTTCCTCTGAATTTATCTTATTTATTGGATCTGCTTTCTCAGTAACCTGCCTGTGCTGAACACCTCTTGGCAACTGTAATTATTTAAAAAAACCCACAATTTCTTTCTTGTTGCAATTGAGACTTTGCATTTAGTTCAAGTCTGAAGCAGAGCACCCTCACAAAACAGGATTTGGGATGGTGACTGGGGAATGTCTACTGACAGCAGAGTTCCAAGGTGGCACCCAAAAAATCACTGCAATGTAACTTTGAACAAACATAATCATTTTTATGGATGCTCTCTGTTCTGCCAGTGTATTTACATCTCTCACTGTTGAGATAGAGTATCTTTGCTGCTTGTTGCTTTTGGCTCTTTTTTTTCCCCTCAGTACTCTTCCATAATCTCTGCCTTCACAGGCACTCCACACTCATGGATCCCTTGAAAGGCCTGTTCAGTGTCCTCTATCCTGGCTCCCTCAACCAGCCCTGGCTCAGACCCTCAGTCTTTTCCAGGCCCTGGCACACAGCAAAGGTAATTAAGGATGGGATTTAATAAGAAGGCATGCCAGACTGCGTGGATCAGGGCCAGGGCCCAGCCAGGTGATTGTCCTGCCCAAACACTTGCTGTCATGTCTGATCCCTCCAACCTCCTTCCTTGTCATCTTCCTACGCTTGTTCCGCCCTGATCCTTCCCTTCCTGTGTCTTTGGTCATTTCCCTAAACATCCTGTAGTAAGTTTTGTTCAGTCCCCCAAGCCCCCTCAAATACATCTGTGCTCTAATTTCACACTAACCACGTTTTCTCTGCCTTATCAGTTACAGCATTGGGGCAGATCCTCTCCAAAGTCAGAGTAGCTCCTTTAACTGCCCATCAGTCAATGTCTGGCAAGCTCTGGCTTCCCTTATGGTCTCTCTAATCACCTTCTCGTTAATGATTGTGTGCCTGTGTGTTCCAATCACTGTTTTCCTCGTTATCTGTTATTTCCATGATACGGAATAACCAAACAGTTTCCTGAAGCAGCTGCTGTCCAGTTTCACACGTCCTGTGGCAGGCTCCCCGAGGCAGCGCTTGGCTGCGCTCTGAGCAGAGGCACCTACACCCCGGAGCCCCGCGGTGTCCTGGCAGGCGGCAGCTCCAAGGACGTGGAGATACAGGGAAGGGAATGCCTAGAAACTGGAGGAGGGGGAAGGGGAAGGGAGGGAAGAAGGGGACGGGTTCAGGGAAGGACGAGCAGGTTAAAGAGTCAAGCACACGGATGCATCAGCATTTTGCCAGCAATCTCGTGCCCACAGAAACCTCCTCCCCTGCTGGCAGCTCTTGCTGGTTGGGGAAGTAGGATGCGGTCCCAGCTCCTCGCTGCAGATGTTCCTCCTGTCTTGGCAGGAGCACCCAAATACCTCATCCAAGGGGAGCTGTCCTACTCGGGTGGATAAACTGCCCCCAGCTGCTTGGGGGATGGAGCAAAAAGCAGGGAGACCGGATATATGGCAGGCTCTTGATGTTTGCCCGGGGTGTCTAGAGGATGTCTGCTGTGCTGTCCTGGGGAGCATCCTCGTGCCAAGTACAGGATGTTCCAGCCGGTGCTGGATGTGAGCGAGGAGGAGCCAGCAGGTGGGCTGCGAGTGCGAGGAGATAAGTGCTGGAATGCTGTGCCTGGAGAGATGGGCTGGAGCCTGGCACACGCCACACAGGGATGTGTTGGGCAGTGTTTCTGCCCCTGCAGATCAACCTCTTTCCGTGGCTCTGGTTTCCTAAAGCTCTTGCTCTGTGGTGGTTACAACCTGCCAACTGCTATCCTAACCTCCTTGAAAGATACACATCCATCTTGTTCAGAAGGAACCTGAGTTACAATCCAAAAAGACTCTTCTTCCCTCCACTGGACCCTTCAAAAAAGGACGAGGTTTGTGTACCAGAGCTGAAAGATCACTGTTTGGAGGAGATGCTAATTAAAAACATGAAATATCTCTTCAATAGCCTATCACTCTCAACTTTGGTCTCAGCAATTGCGAAAGATTACTACACTTGCAACTACAGAGATTTATTTAAAACATCAGTGGATTAATATTTTGTCAGACCAGAGCAATATTTCAACAGAGAAGACAGATAGGTAGACAGATGATGGACAGATAGACAGATCTGAAGGAGGGGTTCAGAAGAGGTGTTCAGAAAAGATATTCATTGCCATAGAATGTATATTGCAAGCAGATTATTGAGAATGCAAGGCAACAGAAACAGAAGAAATATAAAAAACTTAAGTATGTTATAGACAGCAAGAAGACATTAAAATATCACTGGGAATCTTAACTTAGGAATAGCTTCTCTGTTATTTACAATCTTACCATTTATATCCATGAGATGGGGAAAAACATCACACTAAAGGTTCATAATTCCTACTTTACTATATCAGAGCAAAGTAGCAGGATCCATCTATACCAGATGAAATAATTCACCATCTGTAGCTGAGGAGGATGTGAAACACCACCTGCTAAATACAAACACTTCCAGTTCAGAAGTCTGGGGTCATGTACACTTTCAGTCTTAAGACCAGTAGCTCAGTACTCTCATTTCACTAACTTTAGATCTTTACGAACTTTGGAAAACTGGAGAGGTGCCAGAGGACTGATGGAGAGTCAACATGAGCCAGTACTTAAAAGGGAATGATACTAGACTGGATAAACAGACTGTAATCAGGGATAAATTAATGAAGTGGTTACACTGGGACTCTGTCAATAGAGGTTAATAAGTATTTTCCACTGTGCTTCACTGATCAGACACATCTTGTCTGATACAGAGAAGGTGGATATAGAGATGTAAGACAGATACAGAACAGGCAGAGGTTTTGTTTCTGGAACATTATTTTGCTGCCTGAGGACTAACACAGTTTCCAAACACTGTCACCAGTCTCAGCCCAGAGTTACCTGACTATAAGCAGTGACTTGTGCTGTGGGAGATGAGAGTTCACTCCTCTCACTGGGGATGGAGCCCTCTGCCCTCAGACTCCGTGAAATCCATAAACTTTAGTAAGATAACAGCTCTCTTGTGCAAACAGGATTTGCATGACTTGCTTTTCAATTCAGAGGCTGTAGCCACTGCAGGATTTGAATTGCACATGCCCATGGAGAAGAAAAAAGCCTGTGGTTGGGGCAGTGCCAGCTGGAAACATTTCAGTACAAGAGGCAGCAGTCTGGATTTCAGGCAGATGTTTTAGTCAGCCTCTGGCTAGCCATTGTTTAATGGAGCATGTGCCTCAGCAACATCCAGTTTTGGGAAGAAAATCCTCCTTCTCCTGGATGAGGTAGCCTTGAGGTGGCTTGGGAAGATGGATGAGCCACACAGATGCTCATTGCTGGTGGGATAACCTCTCAAAGCGTGCTTGTTGTGGGCAAAGAAAGTTTTTCATTTCAGCCCTCCGCAGAGAATCACAAAATCCTGCATTTTGAGGCTGTGATAGTGCCAAAGGGGAGCATGTGCACATAATAATAAAGGACAAATAGTGGATAATTTTCTTTTCTGTTTATCCCACTGTGGAAAGCTTAAATGACAAGATGGAAATCCTGCAAAATCAGGAGGTGGTACTACTGCTCTGTCCTTTTGCTATTCAAAATAGCTTTTTTCTCCTTGAAGATCAGTAGCAATGCAAATTTCCCTGTGATGTTCCTGCCACCCTTGGTGGGGTGACAGGTGATGTCTGACTTGCAGATGCAGCAGATGAAGGGATGTTTTGCTGTTCAGCTGCTGTGCAATGACCGGTGTCACACCGAGCTCTATCCTCTGCTCTTCAAAGGGGTGTTTTGAAGCAGCTCCACAGCTGCTGCCCCCCTTAATATCTGCCACCAGCTCAGAGAAGCAGTTGGTAAACTGCTTATACATCTATCAGAAGCCCAGGAGGGAAATTTGCATTATATATGCATACACATGCATATTTTAATGAAACGTTTATTTTTTTTTGAAGATATTTTTTCTCAAAAATAAAAAATATTGCATGTTTCTCTTTATCAAAGGCTGACTCTCTGCTGAGATTTTGGAGCATGAAGGAGCAGATGGGAAGGCTTCTGCAATACATTAAGTAAGATAATGTAAAAGAGGGAGAATCTACAATTCTCATAAAACTCAAATGCTAAAAAATCCACAAGAGAATGAAGATTTTAATGAATAATTCAGACAATACATCCTTGAATGAGAATGTTTCAGCTTCCTCATTTGCCCAGTCTCTCATCTGATCTCCAAGAGCTAAACATAAATGAGGGAAAAGTGAAATGAAATAGTTTTTCAGAACTGTTTGAAGTGGTTTTTTTTTTTTCTAAAAAAAAAAAAAAAAAAAAAAACAACCCACAACAT
>JBBMKD010000053.1:7134015-7170463 GCA_037834095.1 Argya squamiceps
ATTCCCCGCCCGCGGGTACGGCACCGGCGGCGCGGACAACCGGCCGCTCTTCGGGGAGACCTCGGCCAGGGTAAGGGACGCCGCTCCGCCGCGACACCGGCCACCCCCGGCACCCCCCTTCCACCAAAACAACCCCCCGCCAAAGCAAACCGCGGCGGAGGGAATGCAGCACAAAGTCCCGTAGTGTCCCCCCCCGCCGCTCCCCGCCCTGCCGGAGTGAATGTCCCCCGGTAATGAGGAGCCTCCTCCGCGGCCACCCCGGAGAGCGGCAGCTCCCCACCCTCTGCCCCCGGGCTCGGCACGGAGCGCCGCAGGCAGCCGAGCGGCCGGCCCGAGCGAGGAACCTGCCCGAATCCTGCGAACAAATTTAAAAATCCCTAGGAAATAAGAAAGAATCCTGTCCCCCTCCAAAACAGCGTCAAAAATCAGAAAGGCTGCACCCCAATGGAAGAATATAAAAGGAGCCCCGCAAATTTCAAAAGAAGGAAAAGCTTCAAATTGGCGTATTTTTTTTTTTTTTAAACCCTGAAATAAAAGAAAAACAACCATCTCCTGATTAGTGCCCCAATCCAAAATAATCCAAAACCACCCCAAAAAAACACTGCCTCAAATTTTAAAAAAACTAAACCATATCCCCAGAACTAACCCCCCTAGCAAGACCCCTCCCCAAATAAAAAACTCACAAAACATTCCCCTCCCCTTTCCCCCAAGGAAACCAACTTTCAAAGAATCCCCCCCAAACCAACATCCCCCCAAAAACTCTATCGGCAACTTGGGGCTCGGGGTCCCAGGGTCGGGCGGTCCCTCGGAGTGGGGCTGGGAAGGGGTTTGGTCACGGGCAGGGTTCCCACAGCCGCCGTGTCCCATCGGGTGTGCCCTGCAGCCCCCCAGGCCGGGGCTCTGGGGCTGCAGCACCCCAGGCTGCCCCTCACTCAGGTTGGGGGGTCTTTGCTGCGGATGGGGATGGGGGGCTGCCTTTGGTGCCTTCCTGGGAACTGCTTTTTCTCGCGGGATGGAGGAGCTGGCGGTGGCTCCTTGGCTGCCGTGTGGCAGCGGCGGCTCCTCAGGTGTCAATCCCCGTAAGCCGCTCGGCTCTCGGCGCTGCCGCGGGGTCTGTGCCGCGGAGGGGGCTCCTGGGGCTGCCCGGCACCGGGATCCTTCGGGAACCACCGCACCTGAAGTGTCACATCATCGGTCCGTGACTTGGGGTTGTCCCCTGTTAGGAGGGGTTACCCCACACTCGTGTGTGTTTGGGGGGTGCAGGCTGAAACTGCCTGAGATTATTCACAAGTGTATCAAATCCATCACCGCTCTCCCTGCAGGACTTGGAACTGCTGCTACAATTATAACGTTTAATGAAAACAAAATGATACCAACCAGATTTTCGGGGGAAAATAGAGTGATGTGGCATAGGAGAACAGGCAGGACACCAAGATGAACTGTGGGGGACAGGTATCCCCCACTAGCAGTTTCTGGCCCTGATGGGGAGCACTGGAGGCAAGGAGCAGTGCCTTTGCTGGAGCAGTGCCCTGCACTTGGGTCCTGTTGGACCGTCCTCGGTCAGGGATTTTGGGAAGCTCCCAGCGATGGGCACTTCTGGGGTCTGGGATGTGCAATGGGAGCAGGGAGGCAGTCCTGGCAGGTAACCCCCAAACTTTTCAGCCCAGGTTAAGCCTTCGATCCCTGATCCCTTTTTCCAGCGACGCCTCTGCTCACAAAGGAGAGCAATAAATAAAAAACGTGGGATGCTAATTTCAGTTCCTGGGCTCTTAAAGGGGATCCAGCGTCCTGCACTTCACCCCCTGCCTGTCTCCTGTGGCGTTTTTGGAACCTGTGATACGGGCCGAGCAGCGGCCAATGGTCTCTCGCTGCTGTACCCGTGTCCGACAGACAAGGGATCGCTGTGCCGGCCAGGGGTCCTTTCCTCCCTGATTCACTGCGGTTGCCTAGAAACGGACGCTGGTGAGGTCCGGAGCTGGAACGTTCTGTGTCAGAAATGGAAAAGCTAAACTTTGCCTTTAAATGGGAGCAGGTCTGCCGGGAGAAGTGTGTCTGCCCCAGCTCTGCTTTTGGATCTCTGCAAGGGATGGCTGATCCCGGCAAACCGGGATCCTCTGCTCGGGCTGCGGCCACAGGGAGGGGCAGGGGCAGTGCTTCTGCCCCGCAAAGCCCTGCACCCAAAATTAGGGGTCTCCCACTCTTGCCAGCAATTGGAAATGGATGTAGAGAGGGGATTCCCTCTTCCTGCCTTCTTGCACTCTCCAGGTCTCCAAGCCGGTGACTTTAGGGTAAAACCCCTCTGTGGGGATGGCAGAGCTGGGCAGCAGCATCTGCCTCCTTGCCCTGCCCTGGTCCAGCTGCTCCTGCCAAGCCCCTCTGCCTCTGAGCAGAGAATGGGCCAAGATGGTACCAAAGGAGTGGCTGGTGGGAAGAGAGAGTGCAGCAACACGGTGCTGATGAATGCCAGATTCAGCTGTGGTTTCCAGGGATGCAGCACAGGCAGTGAATGGGTTTGAGACAATGCAGAGGCACAGCTGCACGGTGGCAAAGAGGGGACAGAGTGTCACAGGTGCTGCACTGCTCAGGAAAGAAGTTGAAAACTTGGGTTCCTCCATGGTGGGAGTTAATTGCTATGGGTTGGAAGCTGAAAGCAGCAGAGAGACTGAGGAGCTCGGGGTGGGAATGATGAGCTTTAGAGGACACACCAGGAAGTCCCCATGTCTCACAGTGGGTGGGTGGCCAGCATGGCCCTGAGCACAGCCTGCACTGCCTGCAATTGCACCAGGTTGGCTGTGGCACTGCATTCAGGTATCCCCTATGGCTGCAGCGGGCTGCAATGGCTGCTGACCATCTGGACTTGCTGATGTAAGGCATAAAAATGGCCTTTCTGTCACTCCTGCAGAGATGGCACCAGGTACCCACGCTCCAGGGGACCTGCCCATTCCCTTGTCCTGGCCAAGCCTCTGCTGGGATCCCTGTGGGCTCAGACCTCATGCTGTTAACTTGGAGGATTCAAGGATGGAAGGTCCTGAGCTGGAGTGGGGCAAAGAGCAAAGCTGCCACTCTGTCAAATCCTGTGAAGGCAGTGCAGATATAATCTCACTCTGGCCTCAGTTTCCCTGCTGCTCCTTGTAACCTTGACCCAGATCCTAAAGAATCCTGGACTGTGCCCTCCTGCTTTGCAAGGATTTGACGCTTCCTGACCTTATGTCCCTTTCCCAGAGGCAGATGGAGGGAGACCTCTGCACTGCAGAAGCTCCCTGGGAGAAGTCTGATTCCTCCAGCCCCTGCAACAGCCTCCCCAGAGTAGGAGAGGGCAGAAACCCTCCTGTTTCAAAATTCATCTTGTGCAACAGTGAAACATGGAATCCATCTGCTGTCTGGCCAACAGCTCACTGCATCTTGGCAGCTGGCTGGCTGAAGGGGGACCCCCATGCAGGCACTGCTGGGCTGTGTCAGAAATCGGTGTGTGTGTTCCATACCCTGTGCTGGTCCAAGTGACCTCAAGCAGCTGCAGGCTCTCTGTTTTGCTGTGCCTGCTGGGGTTTTCTGTCTTTTTACTCTAGCAGCTATTACAGTACATAGTGATGCTGGAGAAAAATCCTTCCTGAATCAGCTGTGCTGGTTGTTAAGAGCTGGCTGTGCCAGCTGGGTGACATGTGGGACACAAAGCTCACCACAGCCAGTTTGTGTGTGCCCAGTATCCAGGAGTGTCTGTCTGGCCTGGGCTGTGCACTCGGACACGGTGTGGAGGTGAAAGGCTCCGTCATCCCCAATCCCTTTAGCCGTCTTGGCCTCTGCTTGAGTATTTTTAACCTTTTTGCTGTGCTAAGCTGCCTGGGGCTGAAGTGTCAGCGGGCACTGGGGAATACAGCCTCTCACTGCTCTGCCAAGCCCAGGATTTCAGGATCAGTGTCTGTAATCCCCAGATCCTGAAATACCTTCTTCTGCCGGCAGCACATTTGGGAAATTTGACTGACTGCAGGTTTAGGCACGGGGAAGGGGATGCCTTGGCCACAGGGACTGGATGCCACGAGCTCCACTGCTGGCATCTGTACCTGATCTGGCTGTCACTGGGGTGTCCATCAGTCAGCAGTGTGAGATGAGAGGTGCCTGTGCTGGGGATGCTCTCTCCCACATTGCAACAGCAAAGAGAAATGCTCCACCATCGCCGTCAAATCTGACCCCCTTGTTTTCTCCTGCCAGTCCAGTCTGTCCTCGCACAATGGGTCTCTGGTTAATTAGGAGCAGTCATGGCTTTCTGGATGGTGACTGTGTGTCCATCCCTCTGAGCTCTCTGCAGAGCTGGCTGTGACTGTGCTCACCAGGTGAGCTCTGCAGGTTGGTGACCCACTGCTGTTCTGCAGCTGGCTCCCTGCCATTCCCTGCTAGCTCTGCTGTCATATCACCAACTCCGTGTGGGGAAGTGTCAGTGAGGAGAAGGGGTTTGTGCCTGGCTGGTGAGGACCTTGCACAGGGGATGTTGGTGGCAATTTCCTAAGAGGGGAGATCACTTCTTACTGGTGCAGCCACTGCTGTTCCCCCACAGCCTGGGGCCTCTGAGCTACAGGAGCATCAGTGGTTTTGTTTTCCAAAGAGGAGTTGGGGACTAATAAAAGAGGTTTCAGAGTCTGCTTGCTGTGGCCCTATCCCTTGGGGATGGACATAACCATGGCACAGCATCCACCTGTTCCTGAACCACTGTAACGTGAGCTCCACAAAGCCTTAGGTCAGGGCTGGTGGTGTCCCACAAAAGTCTGAGTTGCTGCTCTCTCTTGGCTTTCTTCTAGTGCCCTGCTGCTGTCATGTGTTCCTTCTTCATGACCTGGGACTTCTCCCTCTACAAATCCAAATTCTAGGAGGGAAGGAGGGTGCAAGACCAGGTGGAGGGAAGCCCATGTTGCTCTGCCTGCTGGCTGGGATATCTTGGGCAAAATGCTTTCACTGCTCAAACTCTTTTCTCACTCTCCTTTCACCATACCTACTTAATGACTCTCAGTATACCTAATCACAGTCTGGGGTGTTTTCTCTCTGCACGTTTTTTCTGCTGTAGCTGTTCTTTTAGCCTTTGGGCTGTCAGCCATGTGGGGTGTCACACCTGGCTGTGTGCAGCCCAGTCTGACTGTGGTGATACATGTTTATGCTCAGAGCAGCACCAAGGTGGAGGCAGTGTGCTGGCAGGGATTGGAATATTCTCCTTTTCCTTTGGTTTTTACTCCAGAAGGTTCATCAGTACAGGGCGTTGCTGTGGGTGTTCCTCTGAGCCCATGGCCACATAGCCCAGTGTCACAGCCAGTCCCTGCCCTGATGCCACTGGGATGGGACTGTGATGCTGCTGCTGAGGGATTTTTCTTCCCAGGTGCAAAAAGGTTGTGTCCTCCCAGTTGTTTTCTACTGATCAGGAGCAGCAGAAAGAAGTGTGTGGGGATATCTGTCTGTCCAAGCAGAGCCACTGTGTGGCATCTTCAGATCTGCTGGTGTTAGGGTGGAGCATTTGGGGTGTGGGCAATGCTTCACCTCCTTGCCAGCAGCCCACAAATTCCCACCTTAGACTCTATCAATCTATTAATTCTCATGCAGTGAGGCTAAAAAAAGCTTTTTCTGACAACCTCCATCCGTGCACTCCCACTTTAGAAAAAAAGATTTAAATATAATTTGCACAACTGCAATCGATTTGGATGTAGTGGAGAAGCCATTTGCAAATGAACAAAGCTGCTGCACGAGGCCTTGACCAGTACAACCTCCCTGGGGTCTGTGGAGGGAGGGGAAACCTTCCTGTGTGGCAGAGCTGACCAGGAGCCTTGATGGTGTACTCGGGATAATGTGGATCCTGGCTGATGCTCTCAGTGTTGTTGGTTAATGGTCTGTTCTATATGGTTTGGGGTTCTTTTTTATTTTTGTTTTTTTAGGTACACATAATACTCTTCTCTTTTCTTCAGGACAGAATCATCAATCTAGTTGTTGGTGGCTTAACAACCTTGCTGCTTGTAGTAAGTATCTCCCACCCCACCCCATGTTGTATCTTGTGACAGGGAGAGAACTAGAACTCCTCCCCAAAAATGGGTGGTGAAACTTCCAATGACCAAAGAGGCTCTGATTTTGGGACATATCTGTCGTTTGAAACTCCTTGACAACAGAAGGGGAATACTTTTGTTTAAGAGCTGTAATAAAATCCTTGAAGTTCTCTGACAGATTGTCCATCCTGGCTGAATGTGAGGCTGTGTGAGACAACAAAGCATTTATGTGCCAGGAGAGCGTGTTTGCTTCTATTTCCTTCTATTTAGGATTTATTGTTCTCTATTTATCCTTATATAAGTCTTTCCAAAGGTTGTCCCTTTGTGTTGAGCTGTGCCTTCCCCCAACTTTAAAGACAAACCCAAAGCCATAACAAATGGAGACCATCAGTGGTGTGGTCTGTGGGGGGAGTGTTGGGGAACAGAGGTGCAGGGAGGCTGTGGGGACAGTGAGGTGCCAGCTGGTGGAACACTTGGCTGAAGGGATGCTCCTACATGGGCAGTGTGCACCCCTGGGCCTGATGGCTTCACTGCTCCTTGGGGGGTGGTTTCTGGGAATAAGCCAGCATGGCAAAGCTTTCATTGTTTTTTTCCCCACTCCTCTCAGCGTGCAGCTGTATCCAAGCAGTTTTCCTCCAGACTTGCACATTTTCCTCCAGCTGCTCAGGGGTGGGAGTCAGAGACCAGGGAGGGTGTGCAGATCAGGATGAGAGCACTGTGCTGCTCCAGCCCTTGGGCTGAGCCTCTTCTCACTGCAGCTCTGGCCAGAGTGAAATCCTCATCTTTGTTTTCCTCCATACAGGTCACTCTAATCAGTGCTTTTGTCTTCCCGCAACTACCTCCAAAGCCTGTGAATGTATTTTTTGCTTTCTGCATCTCCTTGTGTTGCATTTCTGCTGGCATTCTTGTAAGTACCGCCACGTTTGCCGTGCTTTTGAGTCGATGGCTCTGAGTAAAATCTGCTTTACGTGGTGCTGCCTTCCTTTTTACTCTCCCAGAAAAGCTTTCCTGCCTCCGTAACACAAGCTGACAATGAGGGAGTGGTAATGAGTTCTGTATTTACTGCACAGTAAGTGTGTGAACTGAGCCAACAGCTGTGGTGCAAGACTTGTCACCTCTGTGGCACTGCCACCCGTAGCTGCCAGTGGAGACACAGAGTAGGAGACCAGGGAGCAGAGCACTGAAATGGGAATGCAGATGGGTTGTGCTGCAGAAGACACTTGAAATGGGATCAGCAGTGCACTTACATTACTCAGTGACCTTTCAAACACAGGGGATGAGTTACAGGGGTAGGAAGCTGCAGAAAGTGGAAGATGTTCCTCTACTCAACAACTGCAGAATTCCAAGGGAGTTGGTCCCAAGCACTGGCAAAGGGAACTGGCAGGTCTGAGCTCACAAAATCACAGAATGGTTTGGGTTGGAAGGGGCTGTCAAAGACCATCTTGTCCAATCCCCCTTCCATGGGCAGGCACATTGATGGCTCCTTGGGCTGCTGTAGCTTTTCACACTTAGAGCATTCTCCTTCCTCCAGCTGTGACCTGGAACAGCCCTGAACCCCTCACTGCTGGGTACACTGGGAAGTTGCTCTGCAGTGCCTGGTCAGCCCTAGTTTTTGATCCTACAGCTGGTGGCCACGACTCTGCCCAGAATAGCCTGTGTTAGTGCAAAGCTGATGTTTGTCCTCATCCACCAAGGGTGTAGCCAGCTCTGAGTGTTAAACAGCCCCAGCTAAGCCTCCCACTCTCCCTCCCTCTCAGCAAAGCTGACCAGACAGCGCATGTCCTCAGGGCCAGTTTCACACACAGACAAACACACTCAGTCTCTCTGGCCAGAGGAAGCTGGATTGTTTTACAGGAAGACAAAAAACCCCAAAACTAAACCTTTCCAAGTTGCCAATTCAGTTACCAAAGAAAGTTTCCTCAGAATACCTGGCTTTTTGAAGTAACACAAACTCCTTTTCTCTTCTAGATCTACTGGTATCGACAGGGAGACCTGGAACCCAAATTCAGAAATCTAATTTACTACATATTGTTTTCTATTGTCATGTTATGTATATGTGCCAACCTGTACTTCCATGAAGTGGGTAAATGAAGGACATTGGGAATACCCAGCAATGATGCTGCTGTGGCAGACTGCTTCCAGCTCAGCTCTCAGCTCTACTCGAGACATTGAAGTGAGAATCATCAGCCTGAGAGGAAAGAAGTGGGTTGTGCAAGGATAAATCAGTACATGATTTTCATGTAAATGTATATGTAATGTCCCTCTTGTTGGGGAGAACTATTGCCATAAGACGTGACATTCTGCTTTTTTTTGAAGAGCTACTGTTGCGCTTAATGAACATTCCAGTTGTACTGATGTTTCAGAATGGCACAAGCTTTTTCATTTTGGAAAAAACTGCACTTTTTTTATTACTGTACAAATAAACTGCAGCACTGAAAGGATCTGTGGCAGTATAAATAAATGGCATCTTACAGTCAAGTAAGACAAATACTCTTTAATTTGTTGAAACTGAATATACAATTATTTCTGTTCCCTAGGCAACCATTTAAAACTACAACTTATTTTTCACATTAACAAAACCACAGACTGAAAAAGACCAACTCTTGATTATGAAGAGCTAATTACAGAAATAAATAAAATAATTTATACAAGTCTTTAGTTTCTATAGCTTTTTCTCTTGATTCCTAGCTAACAGGCTGCTGTTCAGCCTAGTGTCTGTTTCAAACAATGTAGGAATTAATTGGCCTCCTTTGCCTCGGGGCCCTATGTCCAGACTCTCACAGAGATATTCCTCCAAGACTCTGCCACCTTCACACCACTCCCCATTTACTAACTTCCTGCAGAAATCACGTCTGGAGAGGTGGCTGGTAGTGTCAGGTAAACAGTGAGAGAGACAAACCTTCCAACTACTCACAACAATCTCAAAGAAATTCCAAGCTTGTGGGGGGAGGCTGGTGGGTCCCAGGAGCTTCCCTTTCTCATAGCCCTTCCCTTTTTATTCAGCTTGCTGTAGTGATGAGAAAAAAGAAAAAAAAAACAAGAGAAGATTTTCCACATATGATCTTTCTGAGCTCTGTCCATTGCCAGCAATGGATTCCTCAGGAACAAGCAGACCAGGCAAGTCCCATAAGCTTCTGCCTTCTTCCTATGCCACGGACACAATAACCAGTCAGGTGAGATGGGAATGCACACCACTGCTTCATGATGCTGCCCATGCTCCCTGAAGTCTTTGATGGAACTCACTCCTTCCTGAAATGTAACAGTCTCTTACTCCATGTATTACAAGAGTCAGTAAGTGCAAAAATCCTCACCCATTCTTCATGAAACCTGTGCAAACCAATACTTGCTGCGGCACTAAGAGGCCACAGTCCACAATCCTTGACTTCTGTCCAGTTTTCCATGTGTGCAGCTCAGCACATCAGTAACAATCAGATCAGAACTGACTGGATGGATCTGAGCACTGCAACAGAGGCTCCTCAGGACACTGAACACCCCAGTGAGACGTGGCACCTCAGGCCTTGGCTGGCAGCTCAGTCCTCCCTCCTGCATGAGGAAACAGCCTGAGCAGAGAAAGTGCACAGCAGTCATTTCACACTGGAAGCTTCTGTTCAAAGAGACAGACTGTGACTGCTTTCTTTGGAAAAGTGGCACAGGGTTGTAACTAATTTCACAATGCAAACATGGTCAATAGAAAATGGACACCATTGCTGCTTCTCAGTGACAGTTCACTAAATCCTCAACATCCTTTGAGTCTTCTGAGTCAGGGCTGCCCAACGATGAGCCAATAATGTGTGACCCATCTCCATGATGCTGTAGGATAGGATCTGTTAAGGGACAAAAAGCATTACAACTATTGCTGTACCAATATAACAAGATAGAAAATACAAACTTAGGAGACAGGAAATGTAGCCTGGAATTCTAACCAATTACAGGCAGTGTTGCTCAAACTAGGCAGTTTGCAATTTCTAGTTTCACAGAGGCTGGAAGGGACTTCTGGAGATCCTCTAGTCCAACCCCCTGCTAAAGCTGTTCCAGCTAGAGCACCTTGCACAGGACCACACTCAGGTGGGTTTAGAGTATCTTTAGAGAAGGTAAGTGATGACCAGCGTGGATGGAAAGGGATGCAGTGGTGTGACTCACATTTGCATCCATCAGGAATTACACTATCAGTGCTGACCCTCTGATGGCTCCACAGGGAGACCCTTCCTCTGGGGAGGAGTATTTGTTAGGTTACTTCAAGTTTCATAGCACTGATATGTAAAATTATTTAAGAGAAAGCAAGGATCTCTGAAGTGCTGTCTGCAGAGACTCAAAAGCTCTATACACTGCTTTAATGAAAGGACTGTCATACCTGTGAGAGTTGTCAGGGGCAAGACTGATTCACTGTCTATATCATCCGTTGCCTGGATAAATCCATGGGAAGAAGGAACAATAAGCACAGTCTCATCATCTATTGTAGGCTGATCAACTTGTTCTTCTATTGTTGGGGAACCCAGGTCCTGCACAACACAGAACAGGCAATGAAAGTGTGTTCCTGGTAGCATAAACAAAAACCTGCACTGCTCAGCCATACTCCACAGTAAGGAATACACTCTGGATGAATTTCTTCTCATTAAATTGAAATGTCAGCACCTGAGGTAGTTTATTTCAGCATTTACAGGGCACCTTTCATCTCAGTGCAGGCACCTAAAAACAAGATGAGAAGGATTTTACTCTGTTAGGCAGTGGTGGAGAGGAAGGGAGACACTGCAAGGTGGTGATAAAACATTCCCTTGCAAGTCAAGTATTATGTCTGTGAAGGGGAATAATTAGGCTTTTCCACTACTTGCTGTCTAGATGTTCAGAGACTGAAGCATCACCTTTATAGCACTTACCTGCTCCACAAACCCAACAGCTTTACCTCAAGTTTCACAACTCCTGTTGTCAAGTTTTAACTGACACTGAACACAGAGCTCAAAAGACCCACTTTATTTGCTGTGCCTTGCTTGGTCTGTCATTGGCTGGAGGTTGGCTCCAGACTATTTTTGCTGAACCTCATGATACCATGAGATTGGCAACACACTGATTCCTTTCAGGTACAAGTTGTCAATACCCTCATTCTCTTCCAGCCCTGCCATTGCTGCTGCTCCTGTGCTGCTGGAATGGCTGCAACACATCTGGCTGACTCAGTGTCACAGCACACTGCTGGCTCCACAAATGCAGTGTAAAGTCATCCCACACAGTACTGCCAGAACCAGCAGAGATATCTGGATTCCAGCTTTTGTGTGTAACATGCACAAGGTTTGTTCAAACTTCCCTGATGCAGAATGCTAGCAACTGCTGCTCCCACCATGGAAGGTATCTGGATTTATCACTGTTTTCAGAGGAAGCAGGAATTGTTTAGGAGAGGTTACAGCTCTCTATGTTTAAGAAAATCCTGATGTCCCTCCACCTTGTTTTTGTAGGAAAATTTGTTTCCCTACACAAATCCACAGTGTTTCTGCAAAGGCAGCTGCCTGAAAACCCCTTCCCTGATGCTGCTGAAGAGGAGCTGACAACCTGTGCTGCAGCTCAGGGAACTGCACTCTGTCCCATCCCCAAGGGCAGCGTGTGCCTGCCCTGCAGGAGCAGCTCCCAGCAGAGCACACAGCTCTGCCCACCAGCAGCACTGGGCTGCAGGGCTGGAAACTGGGAAGAGGAGGCGTGAAAAGCTGAAGAAGCCATTGTGGCAAATGGGCACCTTTCCCAGCCAGAAATAATAAAACCCTGCAGCATGACTGCCTGCCTCCCACTACCCACCCACAGTGACAATACAACCCTGGCAAGCTCATAAAAATAACACTGACTTAAAGAAAACAAAATTTAGGCATGTTTTTCTAGAGTAACTTTTCACTGAGAATTACTCACAGACAGTTCACTATTTCCTAGAATTTAAGTACACATGTCAAACTTGGATCTGACTTGAAGGGTAAGGCACATTAGAATTACAAATTCAGTTTGTTTTTCTGTACAGAAAAAAAAAGTTTAGTTTTGTATTCTGCTAGCCATAAGCAATTTGTACAAAGTTAAATTAGGACCTGGGTTAATATCAAAAGTTCATTTATTCTACCTTGAGAAGCTGAAGTTTTAAAATAAGATTAGAAAGCTGGTGGTCTGCCTCAAATGTTGAAAATCTTACCACAGTTATGTCAACCATGACATAGAAAGAGGAAAATGGAAGTATAACCCCCAGCTTTCGATGTATTCAGGATTCAGATGCTTCTGTAGTAGCAAACTTGAGATGTACAAAGATTCTCCCTTTTGTAAGAGCATAATGAATATGCACTGTCTATTAGAAGCTTCTTCAAAGACAAAGCCAAAGCATATTAATGATGGATTTTCAAGGCTGACAAAGAGGAAATGCAGCTACTGTAGAGAACAGTGCTCTAAAAAACAGGAAGGGGTATTTCACGCTAACTCATCTTTTCCCAAATTCCAACCTAATCAAAACCTGTAAAGGAAGAGGAATTTTCTACCCACTAAAGTAGAAAGTGTATTGTACTAAAGTGTACACTAAAGTGTACTGTCTTCTTTTTAGCACCTCTGTTTTCTGTGACTTAGTAATTTTCATAATTCCAGCAACTAAAAGATTGAGGGACTTAGTATAAACAATCCAAATACCTGTAATCATTTGGATAAACTCATTTCTGCATGTCAGCTGTTGGAGATGAATAAATCTGAGGCCAGAGAGAGAAGCAGCTTAATGCCTCAAATTCCCATTTCACAGACACTTAACTGGAGCAGTATGTTTAAGAGAAGTCCTCAAAACTGGAAACTGAGTTACATCTCGAAGTATGTTATTAGACTCATACAGCAAAACCTAAATAGCTCACACCTCCCCTGCTCAATCTATCTATTGAGGCAGGTGTGCTGGACAATTAACAGCCAGTTTAAAACAACAGAATCAAACAGGAATCACTGTTCAGTGCCACCAATGTTCCAGCTTTCCACTGTCACCATGCAGAAGTATCCTGAGTAGTAAAGCAACTCCAGAGCTAGCAAGGTCTCAGTGCTCCACTGAAGTCAAATATAAGTCTCAGTACCAAATTAAATGCTGTTACTTTCATACTCATAATACACTAAACAAAGTTCAAGGGTAGAGGATCTCAGCAAATAGTTGCAGAATTGTGATATAGAATCACAGAATTGTTTGGATGGGAGGGGACCTTGATGATCACTCAAAGCCCCATCCAATCTGGCCTTGAACACTTCCAGAGATGAGGAGGCTTCTCACCACTCTCACAGGGGGAAAGAACTTTCTCCTGATACCTCTTCTAAACCTATATTCTTTCAGTTTGAAGCCATTCCCCCTCATCCCTTACCAAATGCTCTTATGAATAGTCTCTCTCCATCTTTCTCCCTTTAGCTACCAATATAAATGAAATCACTGAGATATTTTAGACAAACAGCTTAACATAAAGGCCACAGATTCAATGAAATAATTCTCTGTGCAGAAATGGGGAAAATATCAAGTATCATGCCCTCCCTTACCTCAGTAACGTAAGTGCTGGGTAAATCAGAGTGAGAATCCTCATTCTGTTTCAGGCTAGCATCAGCAATCTCCTCCTCTGTTCTTACCATAACTCCATCCATCAGTTCTCTGCTATTCCTGCTGCTAAATTTGGAAGCATCATCTTCGTTGTAGGCTGACTGCTCTTCGTCACTCAGCTTGGACTGATGGATATCATGTGGGAAAGGATTTGCTCCTAGGGTGTCTGGAGGCTCTGTCAGGTCAGCTGCCTGAATGTCTGAATCCACAGCCAGCTCTGTCTGGGTGACAGAGGAGGAGATGTCTTCGGCAGCAACGGTGCGGATTATGACACTCGGCGTGTGGCACTGCACTGTCACGTTGTCACTTGTGTTTAACAAATGCTCTGGCTGTCAGCAGCATTTGCAAAAAAGAGACAAACAAAACCCCAGAAAAGGTCAGAGACTTTCCTGTAACTATCTACCCATCTTTTAAACAAATACAAGCAAAAAGATTCCAATTGCTAAGTGTAATTTAGAGTTCTATATATACAGTATTTCAGTCCAGATCATCTGCTGACCTTTCCTGTTACTAAAGGACCAACTTGCAGACTGAATGTGTTGTCATGTGTTCTTTAAATCACAAATAAAGTAAATATATAATAATATGAAAGAGGCAACCATTCAGGTGAGGATCACTGTAGATTCAAAAGGTCAGTGTTTTTTCCATCACTTTTGTGATTCCATCTCCAGTTTGCTTCCCCTTTCCTCCCTCTAACAAAAAGCAATAATTGTCATCACTATCCAAGTGTTGTGGACCAATATCTATTTGTGAGAGTAACTGAAAACATCACAAAACAACAAGATTTGGTTTTGCTGGGGACCAAGCCACTAAATGGAGACACCCTGCTCAGAACGTGCTCACTAAGCTACGTTCTGATGCAACCTGAGGCTGCTTTTTAAAAACTACACATAACCTCCTAAATTCTCAGTCTTCAGGATTTTAAGCAAAGTAACATCGTTGTGACTTAAGAACTGCTCTGCAGGTTTAACACGCACTGCAGGGCCCTGCATTTGAACGTTCCCCTTCCCCCAGTGCCCCAGGCAGACGCTCACAGATAAGGCGTGAACGATGATCTGCTCCGGGGAGGCCGGAGCCGCTGCGGCCGTCAGCGTCATGGTGGGGCTCGTTGTCAGGGTTAAAGGGAGGCCTTGGCTCGAGCTTGTCTGCAGTAAGTAGGTGCCTGGTGTCCCAGTCGGCTGCAGGTGGAAAGACTAAAAAGACAACACAGGTTTAACACCCAAACACACTGCCCAGGATGTACTGGAGCATTTTGATTTACATGAGCCAGCCTAACTGTAACTCCCCTGGAAAATCACACCAATCCAATTCCTTCTGCACTGGGTGCTGCACTGCACTCAAAAAGCAGGAAAAAACTCATCTGTAGCCTTAGCCTACCAAGGCAAGTACTAAGGGCAGAATCTCAGCAGGTCTGTATTATGCTGTACAACAATTCAACTTAGTTTTGCACTGAGATGGAACAGAAACTATGCTATAAATTACAGGACAATGGAACTGAGACAATCTTTACTTGCTGGGAGCTTTCTGTCTCCTCTATTTTCAACAATGAAAATAATCCAAGCACAAAGGAAAACTTTGTAGCTTTAAAGCAAATTAGAAGCATTTAACTATAATTCACAGTTTACTTGGCAGTCCTAATGGATTATACTTTCAGAAGTAAGTTTTAGAAATCTTCTTTCTACTTGGAAACCTTCTCTTTTTTTTTGAAATGCACAGTTCTATAGTCTAAGAAGTAGCTGGGCTGAAAAGAAAAAAACACAGTAACAAACACCAGTTACTTACTGGAAGAATCTCAAAGGTCTGTAGTGTTCCACTGTTCAGTGTTATTGTCTCAGAGTCAACAGTAGCAGCAGGGGAATCAGTTGAGGCTGCAAAAGGAAGGGAAAAAAAAAAAAAAGAAAAGTATGTAAACCAGAATGTTCAGCCCTGCAGAAAGCATAACATACTATAATTAATACATGCCAGGGTACTGTTAATTCCCCTAAGAGGAAAAAGAAAACTGGCTGCAATCCTAATGACAAGGTTCTCTAATTGGTACCCAAGATACAATACTATTTAAAGAGAGCATTCTACAATCCAAAACAGCAAAAGAAAGTATGGGTTTAGCACACAGATATAAAAGCAGAAAAATAAAGTTTCTGACATGATTTAATTACTTTTTGTGATGATATTTACAAGAGGTTCTAATGCAATGATATCCTTTGGTGTAATGATATTCTTTGGATCTTGTACTGCTTGTTTTAAACTGGTGTCAGGCTTAATATTGTTGTGTTTCCCACAGATCTCTTTATTTTTTTGTATTTTTTAATCTTTTCTGCCCTCCACAGTATGTCCATCCTTGATGAAAGATCAGATGCTTCCCAAGATATTTCCCTATCCTGTGTGTTATGACTGCAGTGTATAAAAGCTGTAAGTATTCTTACTACAACTATGTAATTATTTATGCAATTAGCTCCACTAATTCTAGAAGTAGTGAAGAGAAGCACTGAAAACAGTTGATGTACCAGGTATTTTAAGATCACCAGGTCCAAACAACTTGTACTCAGAACTTCATAACCATAATTACGATTCCTACTTACTCTTAAAAATAAAATCCTAAGTTTCCAGGAAGCCGAAACCAAATTAACACTCTGCCTGGGGCTTTCCAGTAACTTCCTAAATACCAAAAGGGGAAAAGATCTATGAGATGATAACAGTGACCCAAGCACTGGAAACTTTGCCATCTCAGACTCTGTGGCTGCAAAATACAGTCATTTTGGTCTTTTAAGAAGGTAAAAGCTCCATTCTTGAAGCTTTTATTGTGGTAGTGGCATGTTCAAGGTTTCCTGCTGCAGATTTCCTGGTACTCAGTAGCAGAGAGTTATAAAGTGTGGCCTGTCAGTCACCCAGCCACTATATTCATAAAAGCTCAGGAATTGCCCCTTTGAAACCCTGAGCCTTTCACCAAATGCAGCAGAAAGTGGGTAATAGCTTCAGCTCTCATGGGACTGTGAAACACACCATACAAAATTCACTGTGATTATACAACCAGAAATTCTTCAGAAAAGCAGACTAAAATGGGGGAAAAGGCTTGTTAGGCAGACATGGGCAAGTGAAGTCACAAAATAACCATTACAGGATTCAATTCAGAAAGGACTAAAGGTTCCAGGATCCCAGCCCATCTTGCCTGCTCATCAAAACCCATCAGCTTTGATCAAGCTTCATGCAATGTCTGAGACTACTGACATAGTATGACAGACCAAAAGTTCTTGGCTTGCTATCATCTGTCATTCTAATCAGAAAATAAACCACATAAAATGAAGACAGCACTTAATAAATAGATTAAGATAGATTGACCTAATAAAATTATAAACAGAAAATTGTTTGCCAAATGCCTATTCAGGCATAGTCTGAAGAATCAGTTTGTAGTAATCAACTTAGCTCAGTTGGTCAGAGCAGGGTGCTAATGGTGCCAGGGCTATGGGTCCAAACCCTGTACAGGAAACTCTTTTAAGAGCTGGGACTCAATGATCCACGTGGATCCCTTCAAACTCACAATGTTCCGTAACTAATTTGGTAATCAGCAAAACCAAAGCACTGAATTTCCCTAATAAATTTTACAAATGACAAATGGAGTGCAAAATAGTGTACAGTGCAGATGACAGACTGCATGTGACTGGAGTTACTTAATGAGATAAGTTACAAAATCAAGCAATAAGAACTACACACAGAGCAGACCTGGTCATCAGTGTTAGGTAATGAGCAAAGTTCATCCTTAAGAGCATGGGAAGCGTCAACTTAAAGAAAAATACAGTGGTTTAGCCGAATGTTGGCTGAACGTTGGTGTGACTTAGCTGCTAACACTTTGTAGAGTGTTTGTGCCTAGAAATAACTGCATAATAAAGGACTAGAAAAAAAAATCACTTATACCTTCCCTTCAATGCCCTGCATCAGAACTTAGGGACAGTGGTCTACATAATTTACAAAAGGAGATCTAGTAGATAATGTTCACTGTTCTGCACAAGAGCGACCAGAAACAACTTAAGGAATAAAAACACAAACTGTATCTTCATTAAGAGGTTTGTGCACTGAAGGCTTTTCAAAGAACAGGTTATGTGGCAAAATCCTGTGTGCACACACACAGACAGCTGCAATACCTGTGTCCAGGTGCTCCAATTGTAGCTTCTTGGAACTACTGTCACAGCCAACTCTACATTTGCCTAACAAAGTCAGAAACAGCTAAACAGAACACAGAAACGTTTCATCTGAAGTTATGGCATGACCAAGGGAGAATTAATACAACTCTTTAAGACATGCTCACTCCTCCTTCACCACCTGAGCACAAGCAGGCTCCAGGTTTGCTGCAGTACTCACAGACGTGGGTGATCTGCACGGGGATCTGCAGAGCTGCCATGGGGCTGGGGGCACTGCCCGTGCTCTCCTCCAGCCGAGCCACCCGGATCTGCACGTGCTGCACCCCCGGGCTGGAGTTGGTGCTTGCCAAGCCACTGCCACATTTGTTCTCTGGAAGCTGGTGCCCTGGGTTGTTCTTTTGGTTCTCGTGGAGCTGTTTAAGACCCTTTATCAGCACTGAGAGAAAAAAACACTCATGCTAAAGAAGGTTGAGGAAGCACATTTGAAATGCTGCAACTGGTGATTTACCCTAGATGAAAAGAGCAAACAAAATCCTACAGAATCTGGAACTTAAGCAACCTCCACAGATACAGAAACTAGAAATTTAGCACATACATAGACCATTTATAGTCAACTACAGTAGTAAACTAGATTTCCCCATGGAACCCAGGCATTCCATGATGCCTGGGGGGAATAAAGAACACACAGCCCATAAAAGTTTGGAACTCTCTAGAAAGATGCATGGTATGTCCCCAAGTTACAATCAAGTGCCAGTATCACTAGTTGTGTAATACTGCTACCAGAAGTAAATCCTCCAGTCTCCTACAACACAGAAGCAGATTTGTTCAAGAGCTTGACAGAAATGTCACTGAAAATAGGGAGCAAGAGAGAATGAATCCCACAGTGGTTATATTACAATTCTTCACCTCTGCATGAGGAGGCCCAATGCTCCAACAGAACCACCCACCCTTCTTCTCTATGATTGCTTTGGCCCGGCTGAGGGAGCAGCTGATGTAACAGCAGGTTACAAAATCTGAGGCCTCAGCTTTTCTAGAATTCATTACAGCAAACTGCCTAAACATCTCCCCTTTGTCAGGGAAAAGAGAGCAGAGCCTGTTGATTCAGTGCTGCATTTATATTATGCATTATTTGATGCAACAACTGCCTATTAATGTGTGGTAACAAGGGCTCTCCTCTCAGCTGCAGCCTTGAGGCAGGACTAATATACAACCACAGCTCAAGTGTGCATTAAATTGCATCTTTCATTAATTATAACATGACTAACCTCTCTGATTTGTTTTCCTCTCCCCAAGTCAGACAAAGGGAGGTCTGAAGGTCACAGACATCCCTTTGACTTGGGCACTAGTTTCTTCAAGCCAGAATGGGAAAATGGTATGAAATGTGTTTGGGGGAGCTTTACACTCCTGATTCCTCCTCATTGCAGCTAGTAGTAGATCCACCTTCTGTCTACAACTAAGGCTCAGCACCTGACAGAGATTACATTTTAACATTGTAAAGGCAACACATCTAACCTGAGGCCACAGTCAGGCTGCAGGTACATATCCTCTTCCACCTGAAGAGGTCACTGCCCTCCATACCAAAGATCAGCATCATCTGAGATCTGCCAGCTGAGTTGCTTATATACATGCCCTCACTTTAGCCAAAGCAAGAAGGGATGACAAAGTCTGTCTGGTTGTACACATCAGCTTGGCCTGTTTGACTTAAATAATTAAGGATTGCTTGTAGGAGCAATTCAGCCAGCAGATCCAAGGGGCCATTAACTTCCAGCTAAGGAGTAAATGTAATTTTTTGGCCAGCAATGATGTAAGCAGAAAACAAAATGCAGCCTTGTTCCTCTGACATACATGAAAGCAGCTTTCAGGAGTGTGCAAGCAATACATTACCAGGGAATGAAACATCTTTGTGGTTTGCAATCTGCCTTTTAATGGTCCACCATTTACTCCGAAGCCACTGAGGGGAGCGGACACTGCTCCATCCTTCAGCCAGTAAATCCCAGTTGATGTCATTCTCATCAGAAACTTCCAGTTCTGCTATCCTGGCAGGACAGAGGAGATATGGAGCTGTCAGAAAGTGCCCCCCAGCCCGGCAGGGGTGTCGCACATGTCTGGCCGTGTCACACGAAACAGCGCAGAACGACATGCTAGTGACCAGCCCACCAGAGCTCAGGAACTGACACAGGCTTCCAAGGCTCCACGCTGCCAGAGGTCAAGCAGAATCATAAACAACAGAAGATGGACTAGACCTGTTAGATGATCCAGTCCATCCCCTTGCCATGCAGGATTATTCTCCTTAATTACTTATTCATTAGGTCTTAGATCGGATTATCGTGAAGCATTCTGAGTGGTGGTACTTGCACCTTTTCTTTTTGAAAAAACATTCCCCAAGCACATCTCCAAGGCAGGAAATACTTCCTGAGATTCACTCTGAACATTCACTTAATTAATTTCATGTTACGATATTTACTTGTTTTCTTCTAAGTAACAACCATCCGTCCTTAACACAGATTTCTGCCTTCTCTCAGATGCTTCTTAGCCAAAGTAGATGAAGTTAACTACAGCATTAAACACTTTCTCATAAATCAATCCCACCAGGCTCTCCAGATAAGGGACAGTCTTCTCTACCAGAATCTGTCTGAAATCACTAAAAACCTCTGAACTGCCCTTATCTGTACTTGGAGCGTATGTTAAGAAAAGAAGTTAAGAAAAGTCCTCTTCACAAACAAAGCAAGAGCACTCTTGCTAGCTAAAGAAAGAAAAAAGTAAAAATGAAAAAAACTACCAAACCAACCCTGTAGGATGAGTAAAGGATATCTGGACAGACCAAACCAGAAATAATACTAAGAAATACACCCAGCACATTCTGAAATGTGGAATCAGGCTCCTCATTTTGAGTACATGTCAAACAGATTCAGTAGATTTGTTAATACTACTTTGTAAGTAATCCTTAGATTCCCTGGATGTCTTGGCTTTTTAATCCCACCCAACCCTAAAAATCCACTGGCTAAAAAGCCTGAGTTAAAGGCATTCAAAATGGGAGGAGGACTGGAGAGAGCAAAAGATTTCCAAAGTCACTACCAGGTTGCCAGTTCAAATGTACTCAGAGATGCTGATATCCAATCAGTGTTTGGTGGCCTACATGAAATTAATTTGCAGTCTCAGTTTAGCTCTTTGTAGACAAGATGTCCACATCACAGAAACCACCACCACACTTGACCCTTGTTGGTCATCTCAGCAGAGAGGCCAAGGACTGAACGGGCAGGGAGACTGAGCTACCCTCCAGTTAAGGGTTAAAGCGCATCGGTGGGGCAACGTGTGGGAAGCTTGCACGGTTTGCTGCCTGTGCTGTACCTTTTCTGTGGAATAAAGAAGACTTCAGTCTCCAGGGTTTTCAATCTGACACCTTTCACGAACACTAACATTCACTAAAAAAACAAAAAACAAAAAATATGTTCAATAATAAATCTCTGGGAACTGTAAACACAGCAGTGATTTTTGGAAGGTTCTAGAATTTTCAGTGTCTAGGAAACCAGCAAAAAGGACCCCAATGGAATCCTGCTAGCAACACGTATTACAAACCCTTAAAAGTAACTAAAATAACCAACCTCAAGATCAGATTTATTTCATCCTCCTTGGTCCACTCGGTGCCCCCACTTTGTTTCCAGTTGAGATAGTTGAGCCATTTGGAGCGGCACTGCTTCTCCGAGCGCGTCCCGACCCGTTCTGCCACGGCCGCCCATGACACCCCTTGTGTGACAATGTCACCTGGCTCTGTGCTTGTCAGCTCGTGCACTACTTCTGCCAGCCTTTTTTCTTCCTTTTCTGTCCACTTTCCTGGAAGACAGAGAAGCCCTCCAACTTAAGTAGCAGCACACACCCTCTGTTGTGATCCATAACATGCCAGCAGACATTTAACTTCCACGTCCAACACCTCATTCCAGATGCAAATATTAACTTGTGAAGAAGATGTAACTGCTCTTAATTACTAACCATTTATATTATATCCATTCTTGATTAACAAATCTGCAATTCCATTGTTCTACTGCCCAATTTATCTTTTCTCTTCCTTTCACAGATGAATATGGCCACACAGAACTTGTCTAAATAGTGACCAAAGCAAACTGATCCTGAACTGCATTAACTGGAGTGAATTAACCATGCAACAATTTAGTGGACATTATTCACATGAGGTCTGACTGAATTTTCCTTTATACTTGAATATATTATGTTTTGTAATATATATATATATATATTGTAATGTATACATTACAAAATAAACAGTCCTTTACCCCTGAAGTGCATCTGTCTCTCTCTTGACACCAAACACAGTGTAAGTTTATAACCATTAAACACAAGGGACAGAATTTTAACCAGAATATCCATTTCTGACACCAGCATTTACCTCACCTGTGTTGCAGGTATCCTTCATCAGTCTACACCGATCCTTTACAGATGAAGCACTTCTCCCCAGGGCAGCTCCTATTGTGGCCCAATCATTACCATGCTTTACTCTCAGCCTGAAGAGAAATGTGCTCATTAGCACTATAACCAGTTAGGAAACTACCAAAATATCAAATATTCTCTAATAAAAACAGGATGAATGTGCACCTTACAGGCTTAAAGAGAGAACAGGGAAATCACTTTGCTACTTGACTATTATTATTTTCTGCTACTTTTTCCTGTGTATTTGTAGAAGCCTTTTGGACCAGCTAAGCCACAAGATACTTATAAAGTGCATAATATCTGTATTGTAGGAAGATTGTGGGGCTTAATGAGTGTGTTAAAACATAATATGAATGTTTAGCTAAATGGCCTATTTCCATTCTATACAGGTACCTCAACGATTTCAGGTGGTGTAGAGAGCACTTGAGGAATTTAAATAATGCCCGATGAAAACCCAGGCATCCTAGAATTTAAATTAAGCAAAACACTGCATAAACACATTCATCATTTTAGCAATCATCTTCCTCCTTCAGATGACAGCAGGTTGCTTAAAGTGTTGATCCATGACTAGCTCTGACACATCTGGAACCAGAGGCACCTTGTGAATGACACAAACCAGCTCAATCGATCCAAACAGATCCATCAAGGCAATGCAATACACTCCCTTCCTGCCTTCAGTCCAACAGTTTCTTCCAACTGCTCAACCCTGGAAATGTGCAGGAGGGGTTAAAGTTTGCAGTCCCATCTGCTTGACCTATCAGGTTCATACTCAAAATTAGGCTTTTTGAACTGTACTGATAATTTATGAATCTGTATTACTTCCTAGGGGAGATCCTACTCTTGACCTGCCACTTCCTTTAGGAATAACCTTTGTTCAGATTTCATTAAAAAAAAGGAACTTCTGTTTCTCATAACCACAAATACTGACTGTGCTTGTAAAAATCTGAAACTTTCCTAGTTACAACAGAAGCCTTGTTTTAGAACTTTGTTGCATATTGTTAGGCCCTGAACACACATTAGAAAAAAAAAATTAAAATAATCCAAATGTAGTTTTATTTTTCTTTAGATAGTAACCACTATTTCTGGATAATGTTGGAGCAGTCAAATTTATTTGTAACTATTCAGTGATTTCATATAGGGAAACTTTTAGAAATTGATCAAGCTACTAAATACAAACAAGGAAGAGTGACCTTGTTCATAAGATAACTTACTCTTTAAGCTTTTCAATTTCCTCAGGAGTATACCTAAGCAACAGGCAAATAAAAAGACATTATTTTAAACAGAAAACATACAGCATAAATATTTTTATTTTACTAACCACACAGCACACATTTAGTTATAACAAAAGATTAAGGAATTTCAGCTGTAGAGAAACAATCTGACTGAATACTTCACAAGAATGTGAGGAACAAATGCCATTTTCCACATTAGTGCATTTCTAAGGTTAACTGGTATAAGATTCCTCTCATTTGTCAGAAAAATTCCTCATTCTCCAGGATCTTACTCCTATGAACAGAATTAGAATTTTCTGCAATAGTCTTTCAAATAAACAGCTTCTTCCTTACTGTCCCAGTTCACCATCACCATAAAGCAGACTTTCCATCATAAAAGTGTATCAGCACTGAGAAGATTATTTTTAATTTTCAACTACATTCAAAAATTAAAATATAATATCCTTTCTGGATAGCACTAGACCATTGCTTTAAAGAATGGCGAGCAAGGGCATAAGGGGTGAAGACAAATTACTTCCAGGTCACAGCTCTAGAAAAAGTTACATCTCAGCAGATCCATGCTTGTGTCCAAGTACTTTCATCATATCAGAATCTGTTATTCACCTTTGTTTTGGGTTTTTTTGTCTGTTTTTTAAAGCTGTCATTGAATACCATCAATTGAACACAACTATTGCCAAAGGTGCTCTATCAGAATAGAGCAGAGATCTAGGTCTGTCTGGCTAACATTTCCTGTCTCACATAGAACACGTCAAGCATAAGTACATGACCCTAGTCATACCAATAAAACCATGCAGCATTAGAGGGTTTCATACTTTCCAACATGGTTTCTGTCATCGTACATGCGCAGAACTCTTCTATAGACAGCAAAGAGAGGCCGATTCAGACCCCAAGCTATTGTCCTGTAGAAATCTTTTCTTTCATCTTTTGACATTTCAAATATAATTTCAGTGGCATCTTTTATTCCACGGGCCTAGAACAAAGCATTTAAAAAAACAAAACCACAAACAAAAACACCTTAGATCAAGTCTCCTAGGAATCAAGAAGTAGAACACAAGAACTGAAGCTGTTATGCAACTTTCTGTGTATCACAAATTCTACAGTCCAAAATAAAACCGAGTATTTATGGATTAGCTCCCTCAAATACAAACCCTTGAACACCAGGTTTTGTTGTTTTGCTTTTTCTATGTTGGAGTCCAGGGAGACACAGAAATTCTAACACCTATCCACATATAGGGAAAAAAATCTGTCCAATGTATATTTTGAGGTCAAAAATTGAACCATCATATAGAAACTGTGGTGGAATTAGTCTGGGGCCATACAAGGGAAGGTTTTCAAACACTGCTATACTTATTTATTACATTATTTTAGATATTCCTTATGCAAAAGCAATTTCTTTCAATTAAACTACTCTTCTTGTTCTGATGGAAACTCAAATAAATTCAATAAAAAACCACTGCAATGAGGCAGAATAGTAAAGCTTAACTTCAGCTTAAACTAACCACTATACTTCAATTATTCAAAGCAGTACAAGAAAGCAGACAAATGGGAAAAGAATGAATCAAATGGTTTATCAGTAACTCAGAAAAGTTATTTAGCTAGCTTAAAAAAGCCTCACTAGACTTAAAATGCAGTATTACCCATGAATGATTTTGTGGCAGTAACTCTAATATTTGTGTGGGCAGACACACTCTCTTCAACTGATACTGTGGATTTTTATCCCAATGAACACTAAATTCAGGGCTTTTTTGTTTAAACCACAAGTGAAGGATGGTGAAACTGTCATATCCAGGCTATATATTCTCAGTTGTAAGGGCTCAGCTCAAATATTCTCAGCTTCAAGCCTACCACAAACATGACTTATGGGCAATTATCACTGTCAGCATGCTCAGCACATGCCCATTTACACTGAACTCTGACCCAATAATTTAAGGGAAAGGAAGCAGACACAGGCATCCTGCTACTGCAGGACACAATCACAGACTTGGCACCAAGGATGTCTGGAAGTTGTATTCAGTATAATCTCTACTGCTAGTGCAATTTTTTTCCCATCATCTTCAACAAAGGTTTTATGAGTCCTCGATGTATAGTCAGAGAAAAATTTAGCCATGTAAAATGTCATCTCAGGATGCTCAAAATGAGCTATATGCAGTACAAAAATTAAAAGCAATGTTACATTCAGTAGCCTTTAAATCCTGTCTTTGAATAAAATTTTCTTATGTGTTTTAAATGGGCAATGACCATTCCTACAACAAACAAATTCAAATCACTCATTGTGTATTCTGGGAAGTACTAAACAAAGTTCTGCAGGAACTGCATCACCACATCAACAAGCAGGGAACATGCTCTAAACATACCTTTAAATAACGTTCAATGTTACTCATCAAAATGTCAATTTCTTCCTTTGACCACATCCCTTGCTTCCACTTGTGGCCTGAAAATAGAAATTACTAATTACTATTTTCTGAACTAATTACTGAAGTGAAGGCCAGAAAAACAGCAAGAACAGAAGTATCTAAAAACATGACCCATACTGCAATTAACAAGGGAAAGAATAATTTTAGCTACTAAAATATAACTAGCATTAATTTTAAACAGATGTTATTTCATAACTGACAGTAACCATCAACTAATATTTAAATAATATGAGTCAGACCCCTCTTCAAAAACATCCCATTTTTAAAAACAGCATGAACTCCTCTATGTGCTGTCAAGTCACATTTTCAGGCTTTCTCTTCAGCTGCAACTAGAAAATTTCTGTCTTTAAACTGACAGCTGAATTTTCCATGCACTCAAAATGATTCCAGAAGCTGGAACTTAAAATATGACTCAGAAGACTACCTGAGGAACTGGCAGCAAGGTGGGGTTCCCATCATGCCTTAACACTCCTGAACATGAGAGTAGTGCCACCTACTGTGAGTGCTTTTCATAGAGGGAAATGCTCCATTTAGTTTTTGACAAGCTGGTCCCCATCTCTCTCCTTCTTTTTGCATTGGGAGTAATGCTCAGGGTCATAAACATAAAACCTTGTGGTGGGTCTTTTAGTTCCCCAAATAAAAGTGGCAAACCAATAGAAACAAATAACATTTCCTCTCAGTCTACGCCCTTTGTAACTACAATGCCAGCTAAGCTTTAAAAGCAAACCCAACCAATTTTATTCAGAGAGAAAACACCAAACCTGAAGTCTATCAATGAAACATTAAAATCTTCCTCCTCTAAATTATCCTTTTTTCCCCTTATGGTCACACAATACTTTTAAGCTTATGCTGGTGTGACCCAGTTAACATACTGGTGTGTGCTGGCTACCTGCCCACCTCTGCTCAGAAAAATCAGGGTACTTCCTTCTCAGCCTGCTAATTACCAGGGCTGAGAGACAGAACACACCAGAGAAACTCTTTACTCAAATCCAATTATAATGAAAAGTACAGGCATTATTACTAATTCCATTGGAACTGGTGAGAGAGTGTTCTTCCCCTGTGCCCCACAGCTTCAATCTCTTCTTCCACAGTTACAGAGACAGAAAAATAATGTATTCCTGTAACTGTGATTCACACAGGTCCAAGCCTCTGAACTGACTTAATGGGACACTGCTACTCTTTACATGGAATACCTTTAATACCAAACTATTTTAGGAAAGGACATATTTTCTGCACTTCACGTGTTTGCATACTCATAGTCCAGATTGCCCACAGGTCTGGGAAGAAAACATTATCAAGTGGAGACTGCTTTAAAATTATGAGCTCAGGCAACACATACCAAACTCTGAGCTAATGCAAAAGAAGACACACACTGGCATTCCTCCACTGCTGATCTCTGTGACAAACCAGAGCTGACATGAAAAGTTCAGCCAGTAGAGATTCTCAAACATTTTTCTCGGCATATTTTACTAGGAATGTCTTCCTCAAGTTATTAATCTCTTAACTGGAATCACCAGATTGAGTGCCCTCCTTTGAGAATGCTGTGTCTGTTCCTAAAGGGTTTTTAACAAAAAAGAGAGTTGCTTTGAACTGACAGAAAAAAAAAATTCCTCTAGAAAAACTAAAAGTAAAGTAAGAAAAACAGTAGAGGGGCTGAGGAAACCAGAGAGACAACACGGCTTCATCTGACACTAAGTTTTTGTTCTAGGTTTAGAAAGGCCTTTCCCCTGTGGGGAGGGAAGAAAAAACAAAAGGTCTAGAGTTCAGAAACTGCTACATGATTGCACAGACATATTTGGAAAGGGAGAAATGCCCAGTGGGGTGAAGTTTTAGGAGCAGCAGCGATTATTTCATTAGGTCCTGGTCCGCAGGAGCCCTCTTCTTCTGAAGCAACTCCATTAACCTGAGCATGGACTGGTTTTTTTCTTGGTGTCCCCCACTTCTGCTGCAGCTTCCTACCCTCTGAGCAGGCAAACACAACTCTCTGCCCCATCTGGGCTGACCCACAGCCCTTCTCCACTGTGGCCACTGTCACCACTGCAGGCATGGCCCATCTCCAAAAAGCCACACCAGAGATTACTTTATGCAACTTGCAAAATGTTCTGAGACATTTGGAATAGGTGACCTTTCCACAGCACAGCAGAACTGCAATGAAATACCCTACCTTTATTGGTTAGAGAATCCTTATCCTCTTTGGTTGTGAACCAGGCTTGACTAACAGCTGATACTTCTTCATTGCCCAGCGGGGAGATTTCATCCAACTGTTCATTCTGAAGAATCTTGAAAAGACCAATAAGAAATGATACAGTCAGATATTCAGTTCTTTACATCACTTTGCAATTAACATGGAGACATAGTTTGAAGGAAAATTCAATCAGCAGACCTTGTCACCTCGCTGACTGTTCAAAAGTGTCATGTCTTAGATATGGCATTGGAACTATCACCTTTCTAAAAACACCTGAGTAAGATTTATGTTAATACACAGATGTTGTGAGAATTATTTAGGTAGCATTCTTCATCTTGTTTAATGTACAGTAAGTAAGAAGAGTCTCACTGGCTGTGGAGGAAACAGGACTATATCCACCATCTCCAATCCAGAATTTTTAAACATGGTATACCCACAATGAAAACTCCATGTGACTGTTAGGACTGGTGACAGGACAAAGCCTATTTAATCCTGTTATAAAGCTTAATTTATAACCCAAGAATGACAGAAATAACAGATAAATTTGTATTTCATGCAGATCACACAGAGCACATGATTACCAGTGCAGGGTTACCTCTATTACTCTTTGCAGTATTGCTCTTTGGGCAGTAACTTAAGACTACATATAACCTCTCATACATAAAATTATTCAATTGTCCTTTTACAGACCAGCATTTTTCCAAACAACATCCATGCTCACATACATTCGTTCCAAGGAGTCTTATTCATTTAGTAAGCATTTCTGATACATGTTTCCCTTTTCAATTTAAATAAAAACATACATCAAATAGGTAAATTTTAAATAGGTAAATAGGAAGTTTTACTGTACCTGAATCTGGGTAACAGTTCCTTCATTAATCTCATCTTCAGCTACCTCAGTGGTAGCAGTCATGGTCACCTCAAAGCTCTGATCATTTTCTGAAACTTCAGAATGGATAAGTTAGTTGCATACTTAACTCCTGAAGCATTTTTTACATTTGCTATGAGTTTTATAAATTGCTACTTATGAAGTGAAAATTGTGAAGAGCTTTATTTATTTGTTGACACAGTAAATTCACCAAAATGATTATCAACTGCTTCTCTTCACAAAATTTAAATATGGATTTTGAAACCTTCAGTTTTATGCTTGACTACAACTATGACCTAATGTGAAACATAAACAGAATGTGTTTGATGCAAAAATTTGAAACTGTGTTAATATTTCTTTTCTAGCCCTACCTCCAGTAATTTCTAGTCATTAAAGGACAATATTCAAATCTTTTGGCTGCATGCATTTTCCCTAGTCCTCCTTCAACTTCAATATGATAATGCCTTTACTTCTAAGGAATTTCTATTTAGTTTCACCAAATAAATAAACAGGCACTCTAGGTACTGCAAATTAGTATTTTAACTATATCTGGTTCTGTCTCCTTTTGGGAGATTATATTAAACTTCTTAATATTCAATCAGCTTCCAGAAGACTAATTCAGTATTCACCCTATTTTTTTACATCAATTTCTTTAACATATATCTCAATATTAGAAAACAGTGAAATACTCACTGTACTGTCTGATCATTAAAAAACCCCAAATCTCTTTCCACGAGAGCATCTAATTGCTCATTTACTTATCCTTCATTTTATTCAATGCATCTGTGCCTGCACATCTCCAACTACTTTAACAGAGGTTTATTTTACCAGTACTAATTGCTGCAAAACTATCCAAGGCTGAAAAAAATATGATACCCAAGTATATTAATGAAATTTGGAAGGAAAAAAAGATGTGATACCCATATTCTTTAATAAAATTTGGAAGAAAAACCAATGCAGAATATTCTACTGTGATTCAAGAGTCCACTTTTAACCTTTACCAACAGATATATTTGCTACAGGAGTACATAAAAGAACTTACTTGGAACTGCAACAACAGAAATGCAGGGAGTAGAATCATCAAGGCTTTGATCATCCTCTGATAAGCAAAGCCTCTTGTGTGGAGGTTCAGAGCTGTCTTCAGAGTCTACTTCATCAGCTTCTAACAACAAAAACACAGCCAGGTTACTTCCTGTAAGCTAAGTGGAGCCTTGGACAGAGCTCTCCTAAAAAGCAGGCCAAAGCAAACAGGAGAAGCAAATGTGACAAATGTGACAGGCTGGCTCAGTGCTTTGCTGCTGCCCAGGAACGTGGCCTAAGTTATGGGCAACAGTTCACATGTTTTCTTCAACATGCACTTTCTTTGATAACTCCATCCACAGTCTGGAACACAAATCAGTCTACAGAAACTTGGGGATGTGCTTGGCTCTAAGAATCCCTTTCAAGTGAAATTAACCACAGCAGCTGTATCTTTGCAGGGCACACAGAGCCAGTTTTGGAATTTATACCTAATTCAACACTTTATCATTCTTTAAACCAAAGCAGAACAATTCTTGCACAGCAAGCTGCACCTAAATAGTTCACTGAATTTGTGGGCAGGGATGTATGGTGGTCAGATCAATCAAAACAAAGAAGAAGAAGAAAAAACTACATAGTACAATTCTATACCATTTTGAGGGCAATGAAGAATTAGGTTCCCTTCAGTATCCTGAGTCAAAGTCACAGAGTTCACGGTTTCTACTGTCACTGTGTCAGACTCTTCTTCAACTGTGCTCATACTCAAACCTGAAAGAGCAACACACAGGTCACATTTCTGGACTCCACTGGGACCATAATGCTGCTTCCATCCCCAGATAACCAGCACAAACTCCCACAGGGAATGAGCCTGCTTCTTCCCATGAAAAGTCCAAAATTTCATTCACCTACCTTTACTTTCCTGCACACATATATTGCACAGGGTAAAACCAGACAGCTTAAAAGTAACTTTTCCAATTAAAAATAGTACCTGAACTCCCTATTAGGAGGATTTGCAATCTACTGATTTCTTTTTTTTCCAACACAAAACTAGGCTATTACTTTTTCAGCATTTCTAAATTCTTCACACCTGATGATTTTTGTCCAATATTTGTTCCACTGTTATTAATAATTCTGCTATTATAGAACTGAAGGCTAGGCCGGACCGAGAAACATTTTTCTAGTGTCCTATTAGTCACAGCTGCCCTACTTATAGACTGCCAACTTGCAAAGTTTTATTCTCCTTCCAAGCATATAACTAAATGTGAAACTTGCATTTTTTCTGTATCATTTAAACAACAAGAGCAACACATAAATTGGTTGCAAACAATCACCAATACAAAAAGCTACTGAGAGAGCAAGCAATCCAGGATAAGCCATATACATTGAAGTCACAGAAATAAGGCAATATGAAGTGTCTCTGATAATTCCAGTTCCACTATAAAAGTACTGCAATGAAACAAAAAGTTTCTAAGACATTCTATGAAACCACCAGCAGTAATTCTGAAATAAAACAAGAAGAACCCCACAACAAAAGTTTTATCCAGCTACAGAGAGATGCAACCTTTGTTGCTCCAGAAGCTAAATGAAATCACATCTAAAATATCCAGAAGCTTTGCAAAGATTTCATCAGTTTTAAGCCTACTTTTGTTGACTTTGGCAGAGATTTGTAAAAAGAAAATAACATCTATTTCTCCTTTAACTGCTCAGTCCTTCTTCTGTGTTTACTCATATGTCAACAACAACAACACATTACTTTTAACTTTTATTTTGAAGCCAAAATGTTGTTAAAAAAATCTGGCTATAGCTTTAGAAGAAAGAAATCACAAATACATCACAAATTTTCCATGTACTAGGCAGGGATATCCACATACCCATAAGCAAGGGGAATTTACAACCTGGATTTCAAATTCCCTGTATAATGTTAACATTATTGCACCAGCAGGAGATTATTTAATTTTTAATCAGAATACATGTTCTTCAGTATTGAAGATTCCCAAGAGAAGTGTTATCCTAGAAAGATAAAGCTACTGCCAGTCCTTCTAAAAAACTACTTCTCACCTCTCAAGCTTGTTGAAGATTTGGCACATCTTTAAGAACACACAGTGAGTGACTCCTCAAATGAAGTGATATTACTCTTCTGAACATGTAAAAAATTTCAGATACCACTGACATTTTACAGCAGAGTTTTCTCAAACTTACTTTCACATCTACCATCAGCAACAGTTTCTTGCTACATGCAAATGTAGGAGGGAGCAACTTCCTTGGGATTCATCTGCTGCTGAGCTTTACAGCCTGTGCTCCATCCTTCACTGGAAGCTGCTGTTTGCTGCAGGGCTGTAATACTGATTTTAGGAACCAATGAGGCAACCTTAATGTTCAAACATGAAGAAAGACACCCAAAGTGTTGCAGCTAAATTAGCAGACTGTAGCTTTTTCAACCCAGCTTTAAGTTATTAATTTAGCTTTTGGAGAGTGAACAAACTGGGCCAAAATAAACAGATTTTCTTTTTCACGTTCATACATACTTTCTGAGTAAGTTTTACTACAGGGACTGCTGTAGTAAAAATCCTTAAAAGTTACTGGAAATGAGGTGGAGGATTATTCCTTAATTTTATGTCAACTAGTTGTCACAACATTTATTTTTCTACAATCAGCTGAAACCACCCATTTTTCTTTTCACCATTTGAGGGGCCTGAAAGACATGAGATTTATAAGACACATTACAACAGCCATCTACTTCACCTACAGCTGTTCTGAAAGCAGTGGAAACTATAGCACATCCACACCAGAAGACAGAGCAGACCATTCCTTCTTTTATTGGAAGACTGATGGAAACTGAGTACAGCAGAGCTGGGTCATTCTTTCAGCAGTTACTCAGGACTTGATGAAAATCAATCTGTACATTTAGAGGATTTGGCTACCAAATGAAAAACAAGGCAATTAATTCCTTTACATTCTCTGCCTTGCTGGTTTGCAAGTTAGGAGGGAACAGGACATAAAAGAGATCCATACATCCAAATATGGCATTCCCAGAGATGGGGAGGGGGCTGCACCAGGATCAGTAGCTGCAGCCCTGACTTCCATCCAGAGCTGTACCAGGATTTAGCAGACAGTGGCTGAGGCAGCACATCTGAGGGCACCACTGACTCCTCTGACCAAGTCACACATCTGCAGCTGTCAGCTCCAGCCCCCACAAACTGCAGAGCACCCGACACTGGGCGCTGCACTTTGCTCAAGGACTTCTGACTTCCCAACAAACACTCCTCAATGTCATTCCTGGATCGAGGATGGGTTATAACTCCTTGCTGATTTCCCAAAAACGTTTTATGCCACCTGTAAGTGCAGGCTCTCCCCCCAAAAATAATGATACTCTGTGTAAGATACTCAAGATTTAGCGTATCTTAAGTTTTCTGAGTAAAGGTACCTTGACTAAGACTCAATAAAAACTTAGAAAGAGCCAAATCCTTGATTTGATTCCCATCAGCTTTAATGCATATGGCCTTGGACCACAATTGAAAATTGAGTAGAAAGAACATGAGGAATGAAGGCAAAGTCAAATGCATATTTTGGACACAGTTTTTTATTCATTAGACCATACAAATACAAGAAAACTGAAAGAAAAAACCAACCAACCAACCAGGCTCTTTCAAGCTACATTTACCCCAGGACAAGGGCACCAACACATTAACACGTAAATGAGTGACCAAAATCAGGAGTAACTGCGTGGCTCTTTTGAGGGAATAGGAAACAATCTCCAGATCTTACAAACCTCATTGTTGTACACTTAAATAATGAGGTAGCTACAGGTACTCTGAACATGCATCAAATACAACACACTCCCAGGGAGCTCAGTGGCCAAAGCCCTTTGGTGCCTTCTCCTAGTCCTGGCTGCAGGGACACTGCACTCCTCGGACATCCCGGCATGGAAGCCAGAGCTGTGCCCACAATGCCAGACCTCGGCAGAGGCTTCTGGATGTCAACTGTGCTCACCACACACCTGCACACCCGCACACCCACACACCCGCACACCCACACACCTGCACACCCACACACCCGCACACCCACACACCCGCACACCCGCACACCTGCACACCCGCACACCCACACATCTGCTCTTGCAAAAGCTAAAGGCAAAGTAAATGATAGCCAAGGTTTCTTAATTAGTGAGAATTAGGACCCGAGTGGTCTCATCACCTCCAAAATATCACCTTCTTTTCACAACCTCACTAAGTGTGCTTTTGGAAATGCAAACAAGTTTTATTTTAAACAAAAGGCTTACCTGAGTTTTAAATGAACAGCTCAAGGCTTTTCTTTAATCTTTGATTCATACACATTCTTTAGAGAGATGCCAAGCTATCACTAATATTTCATGTTCTGAAGGAGGGTGTTAGCTTTTGGGGATGAGAACAGTGTTGGACAGACATGCACCAGAAGTGTGGATGCCATAATCCATAATGAAACAGCACCTTAGAAATCAGTGTCAATTCAATCAGCATGTTTTGCCTTGCTGGATTTCTGTGTGTATTTACCAAACTCAGCATTTTTCAGAGCAGCATTACAATTTCAAACAGGCTTCAACATGCAGCCAAAGAGGTGGGAAAATACTTTGTCTACAAGACTCACTTAATACAGAATTCCAATACAAGTTTTCAACTAAAGCCACACAATAAAGCCGTTCTTATTTATTTGGGAAGCATGCAGCAGAATTACAGCAGAGAACACTCCACACAAAGCTGATTTTACACCAAGCTGAAAAAAAATTAACATCCTAATACAAAATTCCTTTAATTCTAAATAGCTGTCATCAGGCAGAAGAGCTCAATTATTCTGTGGGCTGTAAAACTTAAGCACTTCTAAGAAATAGTATTTTTATTCTCGCAGACAGAATTCTGTCATTGCCCCTAGTTATTAACTGAATGTTTTGTCTACTCTTCAGCAGACTGTTGTAAATCTTTTAAAATTTATATACTAAGTTGTATTAAAGGCTGTGTACTCTGCATTGGGTAATAAGTATGTTTCACTAAGTCCTGTTAAAAGCAAAAATTGAAGATTATTAAGGGTGGTTTCCAGTTACTGTGGCATTTAACTGGAACAATCCCATGGAATGCATTGGGATTTTGAGACACTTGTTCTAGAGCAACACTAAGGAAACAAAGTCATTACAGGACCTCTTATTTTAGGAAGCCTGAACGTTTCGTGTATTCCACACCAAGTCAGTCCTTCCAGTACATTATCAGGAGTTTTTATTATTCAACTAGTGCCAGTGCTGTTATGCTAATATTCAACAAACCTCCCCCAATTTTACTCCAGACAGAAGGGGTTTTGCTCAAATTTAAAATTCCACCACACAGAAATTTTCTCTAACAGCTTCCAACAATGGATACAAAAAGGAACCAAACTAGGCAGACACCAATCACAAGGATGCAGGGACCTGAGTCTGGGGCATACAAGGATTTATCAACCTGTATCAGCATGAGATTACAGCCCTTAGGAACAGTTACATCCCACTCATCAGTGGTACTTAGAGAAGTGGGCCATCACTGAAACAGAAAATATGGGAGACACAACGGGACAAAGTGTTCTCATTTGCATTGATCCAAATTTGGCAGAACTCCATGAGTTTTAGCCTGTCCATTAAAAGTTTAACAAAAAGCAGTGAGCATGCTTTAAATGTCACACAGGGGAAAAAAAACCAACACAAAACAAAATAAAACCTATGTCCCAGCTCTTTCAAAAGAAATAAATACAGAGTTTCAAGTCTTCTTTTTCTGAAATTGGCTCTTGGGCACAAGATTATGGCTGTGGACAGAAATCTTCCTAAGTATTGTATCTACTAAAATTATTTTCCCTTCACGTAAATCCAGTTCCATGCTAAGCATTTCAGTAACTTCTTCACCTTTATAAACAATGGGTAGAATTTTAGCATGCAAGAAAAGTAAGAAAAATTATCCTAACTGTAAGACTGATAGGCAAAGAAAAGTCTTTCTTGCTTTCCAATGGACAGATAAGCACAGAAATGATACTCATAAAAAGGACCTATTAAACAAAGTAGAGAGGTCTTTGTCTCTTACATGGCCACTTTTTATAACTTTGTGTGGTTAAGACAAAAAACAGTATTTTTGGCCATTCTACTTAAGGACTTACAATTAATGTTCAATCTTTTCAGTAAGTCATAAAACATCATGAAGCTGTTTATTATTATAATCACGTGCAATGATGGAAATGAAAACCAGAATGACATGTGTCCATCTCAGTGCAGAACCTGCATCTCCTGGTTTTGCAAAGGAATTCTAACTATGCTGTCAAGAGGCCAACTTACATCTGTAGCCAGAGCAGCGCTGGCAAACAAAAAGCATTTTCTAGATTACTTCAACTAACAATGGCCAGGTGGGGCTCAACAGTGTAACTCTGTGAATGAATACATACAAATACTATCAGTCAGCTGAAGAAGTAGCTGGTGCAAGTGTAATACACTTCATCATGCCCAAGGGCACAACCAAGAATAAAGAGACCGCAAAAAAAAAAAAAAAAGAAAAAAAAAAGGGGGGGGGGGGTGGGAACACAGGCTTTTCCGACTG
>JBBMKD010000053.1:7170473-7193901 GCA_037834095.1 Argya squamiceps
CCCCACCCCCCCCCCCCCCCCCCCCCCCCCCCCCCCCCCCCCCCCCCCCCCCCCCCCCCCCCCCCCCCTACACCCTTTTCCGACTGCAATCCTTTATTTTGGGAAAACAGAGCACAGCTCTAGTGCAGAAAATCCTGGTACCGCTGCTCTAAGATGAAACCCCCGATTGTGGCAAGAGTCGAACATTTCAGGCTCCACTTGCCCTAAGCAACCTCAAATCACAATTCTCGCTGGGAAAAAGAAGAGATTATGAAACAAAACAGATAAACCCCACAATCTCAGGATACCCCAAGCACAGATCTGGCTAGAAGAAATCGAGAAATTCAAATGGGATCGTGCAGGTGGCTTCTTATTAGAGACATCCAGGTATGGGGGAGGGAGTTAAAACCAGAAAAAGCTACAAAAATTAAAAATATAATAAACCGTCATAAAGGCGCTGGCCGGCCTCCCCTCGCCCTGCCCACGCAAGGGAGCCGGGTTTGGTCATTTCCAGGGCCGGTCGGTCCGTCCGCTTCCCAATTTCCCTGTGCGCAGCGCTCCCGCCGCCCGGCAGCGGGGTCCGACCGGGGGCCTGGGAACTCCGGCACTTCAACTTGCGGGGCACCGGGAGACCTGGCACGGGGAGAGGAGCGCGAGCAGCTCCCGGGCCTCCAGCGCACCCCGAGGGCGCCGTTCGCACCATCCCCCTGAGAGTTTCTGGTTGACCTCGCTGTTGCCCACCCCGGAGCAGGTGGGTCGGAGGAGCGGAGGAGTTTGCAGGGATACCGCATCTCGGCTGTGAAGGCGATGGGGGACGAGCAGTGGGAATAGCCCGCGTCCTGCCAAGTGTTTTCCTTGCGCAGGTCCTTCTGCAAAGCTGGGAGTTTTCCACCTGGCAGTTTGCTACACACACACAGCAGCTACTGCAGGCGCACGTTCGAAAGACAGGGCAGAATTGGTAACAAACTGTGTGAAAGCCAACGTGCATGTAAGTGAGCTGAAGAGGTGATGGCTGGCAAAGAGAAGGCGTCCTTCTGCCTTTCTCCTTCTGCTCCAGTACTGCCTCTTGACAGAAAGAAATGGGGCTTTGCCAGAGGGGTAGTCGTGGAATGGACTTATGGGGATATGCCAAAGGGACAGTAGTATGCTGTTAGTGCTGAGCAGAGAAATCAAAATTTAAAGCCTTCATGTCCTTGTGGTTGCTTATTGGATATGTGCCTGTATTTCTCCATGAGGAGCACAACAAATCTTGTTTCTGTTAAAATACTGTAGTTTGCATTGGTACTGATTAGTGCTTTATCTCAGCTGTCATCGAGGATAGTATTATTTCACTAAGCGTAGTTTGGGAAAACACGTCTTGCAGGGTTTAATTCTGGAGACAAAACTAAACATAAATTCATTTTTTTAAAATTAATTTTCCCCTTAGTGTTTTTTTAGTAATTAATCTTTTTGTCAGTCAAAGAACCATATTTCAGTATCCAATTAAATGTTTCTTATTAAATTCGTTGGAAAAGGAAGTTTCTGGTTTTATATCCAGGTCAGACTGAAGTAAAATTCTGAACTGCCCAGCTAACAGAATTCACTTGAATGCTTGGAAATGATGGCTGTGTAACATTACTTAACAGTTTACAAAATCTGGTACTTATTTAACTGTAAACATTTAAATGCTTGTACTTCAAGCTTTCAGAAAGCTGAGAAAGCGCTTTTTTATTTTTAATTGCTTGTGAACTCAGCCTGTTTGTCCAGAAAATGAAAGTTTCACTTTTGCACAATGATAATAATGCTAATCTTAAAAACAAGTTCAGTAAAAGGCTTACTTATGTGTAACTCTTCTGTGTGCATAGTTCTTGAAGTATGCCAGTTTCAACTGTGTTTTATACAATTCAGCATTTATAAAATGCTGAATTCAAGCTATTGTGTTTATGTTGTTGGCTAATTTTGTGTTTTTGGACATCGGATCATCATTTCTAAAAGGAGTTGAAATGTTTAAGTGTGGTTTTCTTCTTTCCCCTTCAACTTAAATCTGTCAGACAAATAACACATTCCTTATGCAGAGCAGTCATCAGATTTTGATTAATTGTACTAACTGAGGCTCAGGAGGAAAGAAGATGCTTGACAGATGTATTTGTTTACCTTCATAGTGTGTACAAATGCTGATCTCTCCATTAGTAAATGAATCATTAAAACTCCCTTAGCTATGGGATTCCCAGTTAACATTAATAAATGCATTAGGAAAACTTGTTTGATGTAAATATTATCAACCTGTGAAAGGACACAAGCCCCTGAATTCTTTTGGCAGTTAGGTAGAGTCTTTTGTGGTGGAAAATATATGGTATATGCTTTTCCCCCCTATATTCTTAATTAACGGCATTTAGCTCCTATTCCTCACAACAAAAACCTCAGGCTGAATTTATTCAGTGAGTAGGTGATTATTCCTAACTAGTACAGTATGTAGGGTTTTCTCCCCTGTTTACTGGGCCTCTTTGATCCATGCCTAGGCTTATTAAAGTATTCCTTACAAAGATCCAACACACACACTGCACGCCTTCCTTCCAGGATGGCAATGTAGAATGCCTAAATTTTTTCACAGGACTTCTGAATCCTGGTTTGGAAGCACTAAGAAAGATCTTTGAGCTCTGAAGTACAACTAAAGTGCTCTGGACTACTGTCCTCTGATGGCCTTTAGCCAAGCTTGTGGTCTCCATGATGGGGTCAGTTTACTCTGGCCCGTGGTCAGACATCCATATTAGCTTTGTGATTTGTTTTCTGAATTGTGCATAAACATCATGTACTAGCCTAGCAGAACAAATTTTAGTACCTGAATTAAACGAGTTGATGGATACATGTTTTGGGTTCTCCTCTTAGTGTGATTTCTAGTTTGTAGCTGAGATATGACTCAGTCCGATTCCTTCTGAGGGTCAACCAAAGCTCTTTGAATGATTAATAAAAGTATTAATTTTAACACTGCCTTATCCATAAAGAGGCTGATTACAGATTTTTGTCTTGTGTTATCTTAGCTCTGTTTCCATTGTGCCTTCTGTGTTGACTGATGGAAGATGTGTAGCTGAATGAATCGGTGTACCTAACACTGCTTCAAGACACTGGGACTGCTGTTGGATCTTACTGCTAAAAGCATGTGAATTGCACTTGGAGGTAGACTTCTACCAAGAAGGTAAAAAGTTGCATTGAGTCTTAGAGCACTTTTATTAGTGTTGCAATGTACCGTTTTTCTTCCCCACTAGGAAGAATATGGAAGAGGCTATATCGGTACCTCTTAAAACAGTTACTTGAGTTTTGTTTAAAAGGCTCCTGTTTTTCACAAGAGGAGGCTTCCTTTTATTTCTGAGTCTCTGAAGTCAAAATTTTATTCTTGTTTTATTCTAATTTTAGTTAATTTGAAGTAGTTTGTATTTTAAATCATCAGTGAAATAATGTTTAAGGAAAAATGTATACCTTTGTGTATTGCATATGGGTTACACTTCAGATATTGTTGTGCTCTACTTTAACCCAGAAAGAAACTTACAAGTAGAATTCAAAGTAGAATTACACTCTTCTCCCTTAAGTATTCACTTGAGGAGTTACTTCAGCAGATTTCTTCAGGCACTTTTTAAGTTCATTTTATTTCTTGGTGCATTGTAATAATAAATAGGCATTTAGTCTACGGCTGATATTTATGGACTGACAGATTTCTTCCAAACTTCTCTAAACTAATGTTCACTTCATTATCGCAGATGTTTCTGTAAGTTTATTTTTTAGTTGATGGAAAGAGATTTTGTGGAAGAGATTTCACTCGTCTGAGTCATAAGGTGGCTTAGTCTTTTCTTCAGTGTTCTTTATTGTTTCATGTACATTTCTGGTAGTTCTCAAGCACTTCATAACTGTTTTTTCTTGGCTTTGATTGCTGGTCCTTCTCTGGCATGGGTTGCTTGGGTTTTTTTTTGTTTTTTTCCTCTTGGTGTAGGTACTGACTCAAGGATCCAAACCAAAGCAACGAGTAACTAGAAAGAGCCGTAAATGTTGTGTGGGACTAGAATATTACAGGGCTCTACAGGAAGTTTTCTTCCTATTGTGAACATGTCTTATGCCAGCTTTAGAATGGTCTTTGAGTTCTTCAAAGTAGAATTTGTAGAATTCTACTGTGAGCTGTGAGATGTCATTTGTGATGCCACCCTTAGTCTTCCATCATTAAGGCAAGTGAGAAGGGCTTTGAGTATCTTTATTTATGCTTTACCTTTATTATTTATGTTGTAGCATACTTCTTAGAAGAATTAACCATACCTTGGGCCTTATCCGTGGAACAAGAAAAAGTAGGAGTACTTTCATTTTAGGTTACTTTTTTTTTTTTTGAAATGGAAAGATTTCTGTAAGCTTTTCCACTATTAAACTGTGGATTTAAGTCAGTCACCTGCTGGGCAACTGGTACCCTCCTGTTGGACCTGTAGCCAAACACTGTAATTACCATTTACAAGATGAGAGTAGTTGTTGCCTTTTTTTTTCTTTTGAAGGGTGAGTTTCCAAAGATTCACTTTGCATCTAGACATACTGCAGCACTCTGAAGAGCCGATGTAAGAGTTACTTTAACCTAAAGCAGCTTAACGAAATGACCTAATGAAATGAGCTAAAGTTCATATATACAGGTGTTTCCTCAGGCATTAAAACTTCCTCTCTTTAGAGGCCAGCATATCCCCTAATGATGTCTTCAGCAAGAGATTTAAAGGGCATCTTGCAGAAATAAATGTTTGTACCAATTGAGTTTGGTATAGTCGCTTGGTTTTGCTTCCTAAATAGTGCACAACTCTGTTAGTGCAAGTATCCTGTTATTGTTTAGCACAAACTGTCATTGTGAGACTATGTCAGTTCTGTTCTGTTTCCATTTATAGTTGAGACAAATTACTGTTAAACAAACATTTTTCCATAGGTCCTTTAGTTGCTCCCATAAGGCAGATTAGAGCTTACTCTAAATTGGAGCCCCTGGCTGTCCCCTTCTGTTGTTCCATTTAGTGGATGAAGAACTGCTTCAGCAAAAGGACTGACTCTGGGGAAATTGTATGCAGTAAGAATCATGTTGTTTTGTTCTTATTGTGTTTCACTGATGCTGCATATCCTTAATAAATAAAGTTACCACTTCGAAGTTTCTTGGATAATGATAAGATTTTTCACATAAAACCAAACTCTGTGAGCTACATCAAGTAATCAAGTTCTATTTTTATCCTAAAATGCTTAATATGTCAGACTGTTCCAGCTGTAGTTGTTTGTGTATTGTGTATGATTTCTGATGAATTTACCTCACATGTATTTTCAAGAAATGCTTTTTAGGGAGTGCAGAGTGGTCTTGCACCTTGGGGGATCTTCTGAGTGGAGGTTCAGGTGGGACTGAAGGTTTTAGTTGAGGCAGCCTTTGGCAGTGCTGCCTGTCTAGTGTTCTGGATATGATAGCTCCACACCACTAGTGCTGCTGTGCCTTGTTTTTATTTTCAAGTATTTATACAAAATAACCTTGTTAACTGCTCTTAGACAAATAAGAGTCTTTCTTAGCACCGTAACAGTTGCATTCCAGAGGAAAAGACTATTGGTGTTGCCGTGCCTAAATGCGTCATTCATCTGTTTCCTTTGCTAAAAGTACATGGTGCTCAGAACTTACTGTATATTTCTGTGAAACTCGACAAGGGGAGGGATGTTTTGGCAGATTTTCTTCAGTATCGTCATTCAGAACTTAGTCTCGGGAAGAAACATTTACACTTTTTTTTAGGAAATAGAAGGCTTTTATTTTGTGTAAATTAGATAGTTGAGGAGTGCTTTAGGCTTTTTATGACCTGGAAATGGGGGCCATATGCCAAGCCCATATTCAGTGTTGCAGCTCTTCCTTGTATCAAGATCTAATAGGACTTTCCCAGTACATGTTTTAGTGAGTATTAATTAACATCTGTACAGGAACTGTGTATAATAAGTGACAGTGCTGACAGAGAGTGTTTGTTGCAACATACTGTTTGGCTTTTCTCCTTCTTATCAAAAGGCATTATGTAGGGAACTTCCAGGTGTCCCTCAGACTTCTGATAGTGAAAGAGCATTGGGATGGGAATAAATAGTGTTTTCTCGTGACATCATCCTACTGGCAAAGATGAAGTCTGATAAGAAACATTTCCTCCAGCTCAGCCATTGGGAAGTATCTTTCTCTGAGGCTGCCTGTCATGTTTCCGTGGCAGGCAATCTAATACGTTGATCAATGCAAAGAAATGTGTCTGGAAGGTAGAGCATGTTCAAGGTTACTTTATTTTTAGATTGTGTGGTGGGAGAATAACTTTAATCAAAGTGTTCTCCACTGTGTGTCCTGATGGAGGTGCTCTGATTTTGTGTTCTACTATATATTGAGTCAAATATAAACAGAATAAAGCCTTTTAAATTACCTTTTTTTTTTTTTCTGAGTTGAAGACCTTGCTTCAGTTTACTGAGACAAGCAGCTACCTTTTCACTTTCATTTTACCTGTGAAACTGTATCTGATACTTACTTTTTGTTTGACTTTGCTCTTTTCAAAAGGGGAAATTAAGCTTTCCTTTATATGATACTGCTAAAAACGTTTTGGGATACCAGGAGCCCTTTTACTCAGGGTCAGCGCTGGCTGTATCAAACTTCTAGCTCCTTTTTAAGCTAAGGGAGTGATAGTGCTTTATAGTCTGTGAAGCCAGACTGTTGCTTTACTGAAGTGTAAGATTTTACAGTCAGTGTAAGTTTTATCTGTGGGACAACACAGAGGAGAAACCTAAAAAGCTTTTTTGCACCCTGCTTTTCATTTCACACCACCATGGTTTTAAGCCATCTGCATTTTGATTGAGAGGTTTCAGTACCTAATGACCAAAAGTATTTTCCTACTAAAGTTCCTAAAGTTCCTATATGACTAGTTTTGGGGTTTTTTTAATCTCTCTTTCTTCACCTTCCTGTTCTTATTTGCTATTTCTTCCCTTTATGTCCCAGTATGCTTTGTTTGGACTTTGTCTGTGGTAGTTGTGCATAGCTGCAGAAAAGCAGACTTCGCCTTCTGTGACCTGACACCAGGAAGAAATTCAGCCAGGGCAAGAATAGAAGAGAGCCTGTAAACTCAGCACAGGAGTCCTGAGTCTTTCCATTATTAACAATTAAAGATGATTCCAAGATAAATTAGGTAGTGGATTAACTAACTCATGAAACAAGAAGGATAAACAAAGAGAAATATCCTGCTTTGCAAGAATTTAGACTATTAGGATTACATGCTGCCTGCATGTCTGGGAAAGGAAGAACGAACTTCCCTGTTTTCAGTGTTTAATTTAGTTAGTAGATAAGGTATATGATGTGCCAGATTAAGTTTAAGCTTTGCAGGAGGTGTTTTTACTGGGGAATGGGTTAAGAAATAGAAGCATCCTGTTTAGTCCTGCCCAGCAATGCTACAGCTTTTTCTTTAAAACAGTAAGCAGTGAAAACGGTTTCTTCCTACCTCCTACACCCTCTCCTAATCAGCATAATATCTTGGCTGGATCTAGACCAAGAGCTGTTGATTGAGTAAAATACGAAGACAGTGACATGGTTTTGTTTTCATTGTTCCTTTTTTCTGTTTTGCTTCTGAGGTGTGAGATATTGCTGGTTTTTTATTAGGGCTGTACAGTCATATCCTTTTTCTTATCTCAAAGGTCATACAATATTACCTTTCTGTTTTAAGGGTAACAAATAATTTGTAGGTCACAGTTGCAACCTGAATTATCTTTCATGAGCTGTGGGGATCTTTGCACTGTATGCTTTTTAAAGCCACATTATGGAAAATTGCATATGCACAATTAATGAAAAGCCACAATAAGCTGCATTTGTGGGATGGATTTTCTTAAACTATCTGTAAGTTTGCTTTTGTTTCTCTCTGGTGGCTAAAAATAATAAATATTGGTAATAAAGAATACTTGATATGGTTGGTATTTCTCATGAAATGGTGAAAATGCACCTTTAAGTATTCAGACAAATAGTTTTATTGTGCTAAAAATCATTCAGTGAGAGAATAGATTAACATCCTGAAAGGAAGGAGCTTCCAGTTGGCAGTACAGTGAACAGATATGCAACACTTCATGGGAAGCCTTGGGTAGATTGATGCTTTTATCTGTAAAACCACAGTGTAGGTAGTGAAGCTCTGTAAAATACAATCCTTCTGAAGTTAGAACTATTCACCTTTAAAGTTCATCCCTGAAATAGGGTGCTTTGTACAGTGTTACTATAGATTAGTACTTGGATATGGGTGATTTTGGAGTATTGGGTGATGAAATCTTGTTTTGGTGATTTGATTTTCCATCAAAAAAAGGGGATTTATTAGATTAAACTTCATTATCCATGAGTGTCAGGTCATAAAAACAGTTGACTGGAGTATGACTTTGAGCATGTATTATCAAAGTCAGTACCTACTTGCAGTAACTTTACCTTACCTAACGTGCATTTTGCAAAACAGTGCATTTTGTAGGTGAAGAATGGCTCAGGTTTTCGTTGTGTATAGAATGGAAGAACTCTGTCTATTGTGAAGACAGGGAAAATAGCTTTAGGATGCTGGTAGTTTAACTGTTTCTCAGAAACCATGATAATGAGTGCACTAGAAATACTAGAAAGGGCAAGGTATGGCTTCTGCAGCAATTACATGACTGGTTTGCCCAGGCTTTGGAAAGTGAAACTGATTCTGCCAGTGCATGCAATTAATTGTAATTTTAAGGTTTCAGGTAAAAATCTCAAATGTTAAGAAAGGCCAGAATTAAAGTTGAAGAAGCAATCATAGCTGGATTATCATTTGTGCTTACCTTTATTAAGTTACTGGTCTAAATTATATAGCTGTGGTTTTGGTTGTTTGTTTGTTTTTTTTTTTCCCTGAAGAAGCATTCTTCTCTCTATGGGGGTGTCCATCTAACTTTGGCCAGAAATAAACCTAATGTCTAGGGCAGTTATTTCAATTGAATAAGAGATATAATGCAAATAGAGCAAAAAAAGATTTTTGTCTTGTCTGAAATAGGCATCTGAATCTTGGCTGTGTTTAGTGGGGGTGGGGATGTGTGTACACTATTGGTACTGCAGGTGTCTTTGAACATATTTACTGTGTAACATGACCAAGAACTTAGTTTCATTTAGGCTATCTCAGGTCAGGCACCTGAGGTGGTAAATAAATTAATCCTTAATCATGTTCTAACATTGTGTCTGTTAACAAGGATAATAACCATGCTACTTCAGTGGGATGAGTATGGTTTTGACTGCTTCAGCAATATTAATCTGACATATTGGTGCTCTGCAATGACTTATGAGGAAATCAATTTCTACTTTCAGTGTAGCATTATGCAGTAGTTATTTATTTGTTTATTTATTTATTTTTATGGGGGGCACAGGGAGTAAGAACAAAATCCTGACCAGTGACCTGGTAAATGTGTACCAGGCAAAGATATTATTGGGGGGGAAGGGATAAAAGCTGTGCAGTTAAACTGTCATAATGTACCTCAGCAATCATTTTCAAATGCAACTTCATCAAGGAAAGAGAATTATTTCTAATGTAGTTTGTGTGTTGTTTTCTGTCTATTAAAAATAATAATTGCAGTCATATCAGGAGGTTTGGAAGCTACTCACTGGGCAGACTGCTGCTGTTTGAGCAAGTAGTATCTAATAATACTGTGTCATGCTTTATAGGGATTGACCCGAGACAGAGTGATCCATGGGCTTGTGTAGTGCTTCATGTCTGTCTTTGGACTGTAGAGGAGGGCTTGCTTTGACAGTACAAGCTGCTTTTGCTGCCTTTTTTTTTGTCACTGTCAATGTAACTTTTACTTTCTGCATCATTAACAGTGTTTTATGCAAATCCTGTTCATATTTAGCCAGTTAAGATTTTTGTTAGGATGATACCTTAGCCTATCCAGAATCTTACCCTTTCCAACACCTAATCTGATGTCTTTACTGTTTCTCTCCTGTGACTTGGAGAGGCTTTCCCCTTCAGTTTCCTGTTCAACTACTCTGTAGAATCTTTGTTGCCTTTGTTGGCTTGTTTTCCTCTAGTGTTTGTGATCAGCCAGTCCATTCTGTCTCTCATATGTAATCTCTTTCTACTTGTGCTAAAGTTCACAGATTACTTCCCCAAACAACAACTGTTGGTTTCCTCACTCTGCAAACCTCATTTTCTTCTTACATTTTTCTCTTTAGGGTGCTCTGATGGAGTTGCTGTTCGACCATTCAGTTTTGGTGCAGGTTTCAGTCACCTTTCTGGCAGCCACCACTTCAAATATTGTTAGGAATTGCAACATGGTTTAGGTTGAAATCCCACCCTCTCTACATTAGGTTAAAGTTTCTTCTACATTGCTGTCACTTATTAGTTGAATGTTGGAAATAGTAAGTCAATTTCCTGTCTTTATTTTCTGGTACTGTGATTGAGGCATATTGTTCACCTGGAAGTGAAAGGAAGATTCTATTCAGTTCCAGGCTGGATCAAGTTTAGTAGAGATATTAGCAGATAAAATACATGCTCTTGCTTAAGACTGGGTATTTTTTTCTCACATTCCCAAAAACTTGCAAGCATGGATATATTCACATTGCTGAAAGGGTGATAAAATGTACATCCAAGTTACGCAGGCCAGAATTCAAATTCCTGAATTTCAAAGTGTCCTAGTGCTAAACATTTCCTGAGAAAATACTGCAAGTTTTTGATTTATTTTCTCTTCTAGGATAATTTTCTCCATTAGATTGTTGTGCTTTTTTGAGCTGTGGTGGGGTTTTTTGTTAATATTTTAAGTACTTTGGTTGAAATAAGAGTTCTGAAGAAGATTCTAGTGTATAACTTTCAGCCCAGTTTGCTTAAGAGGATTCTAAGCTGGTTGAAAAATAGGATGTTTGAGTGGGAAGTGTCAGGCAGTCATAATAATAACTGGCCTTTCTTTTAGCAAAAAAATACTGTCTTTTGAAGTAAATTACTTGCTAAACTGTAAAAATAAGGTGAGTCACAGTGCATTTAACTTACTACTTTATTTTCTGTTTTCAATAGCATGGTTATATTTTTCCAATTGGACTTAAATCTGACTGTGCGTTTACATTCTCCTCCCCCATAACATCTGCTGTTTAACCATGAGGTGCTATATCCATCCTTGCTTTAAAAGCCTGCTGCTGCTTTTTGTAGGGCTGCTGTACTCTTTTGTGTGCTGCTGGCACCTATGGAGTGAGTTCTGGTAAATGATTGCCTTTTGTGAGTTAGTCCCACAGAATAGTGTACAAGCTAGTTTGGAAACTTGGCTGTTAATTTAGCAAGTAGCCACAGTGGTTTAAAATGTTATACTCGTTACCACCTTCTATTTATGGATGCCTTTCTCTTGGAATTTACTAACCTACAGCCGTTCATACAATGCAGTGAGTGTCCCTGCTCCTCTTCAGATCCAAAGATTTCACTTAAACCTCCATTACAGGCGGTGTAAACCAAATGCCTGACCTTGCTCTGAAGAGTGAAAGGTGCTCCTGTTCTGAATTTGTGCTTCAGGGTGGGTTAACCTGCAACAAGAGATGGCATGGGCCACTGCTTGTACTGATTTAACCCTCTGAAGCTAATTCAGTGGGGGCTGCATCTGTAGAATTCTGAAAATACTTAGTGAAGCTTACTGAGCATAAAGTCCCTCTATACCAGAGCCTTTTGCACTGTACATTGGAAAAGTTGTATCCTCTTTAGTATTTAAATATTTTCATATTTTAAAATGCATCCATATCTACGTATCTATCCACCTACATTCATGTAGATCTGCAGTGCCTCTGTCCACACTGAGTTGCTTTATGCATTGTTGAAAGAAATTATATTAAAATACAAAAATACCTGCAAGCTGCCTAATTGCACATTAATATAATTTTGTGAATGTATTTTTTCCTGCTAAAATACATTTCTTAAAGCTATATTTAGCTTAATTAGTCTTAAACAAGTCCAGATGTTACCGTAACTTCAGCGATAACTGATTTATAAAACAAGAAGTATGTTTGAACTAAAACTGAGGGCACATTGAAAACAAGTAATGTAGTATCTCATGGTATTATGCAATCTAGCTTAAGGGGGGGTTGTTTGTTTATTTTAACTGTCATGTCCCTAGGTATTTTATTTTGGTGATACTAAGGAGTTTCTTCATATATTTACAGGTTGAAGTGACACTGGTGTTTTCTTGTCACTGTGATAATTTTGTTTTGTGCTTAGGGCCACAGAGCATGCACGGCTTGCTACTACTGTGAAATAATACTCTGTGGTTGCTTTCTTTTAATAAAGTAGCAAGATAAATATTAAATTATATGTTCTAGCAGGTAACATATGGAAATGCTTGAAAGATCTCCTGGGCTGACAAAGTTTGTTTTTCAGAAGTTTGAATGGCTTTCCAATGAAATTATACACCTGCTTCCTCTAATGTATTTGTGTAACGGTTTTCTTTGGAACTGCAGGAGGAAATAAATGGTTTCAAGTAAACAGTGAAGCTCCTGGCTTCAAAGTACTTCTTTCAAAAGTGAAACAACTTTACTTTCCTTTCTTAAATAAATAAAAACCAAACATACCTTCCCATTTTACATTTTTTATTCATATGTATAAATCTGAGGGGATTTTCATCTTGAGTTTTTCATAGCAAAAGAACTATTACTGTCAAACACCTCAATGGTATTAGGGACATGGTTTAGTGGTGGATGTAGTAGTGCTAGGTTAACACTTGGACTCAATGATTTTGGGTTTCTTTTCCAGAATAACTGATTCTCTGAATTTGTATTGGAAAAGGTTTACTGGACTTATTCTAATTTTGCATATCTTTATTATAGTGGTGTAAAAAGAAAGGTTTTCTATGAAGATGAGCTCCCTGGTTGAAAGAGGCAGTACAGATAATTATTTTGTAGTGGTACTGCAGGGCAGTGTCTTTTCTTCTTCAGTGACTCCTCACCTAGAGTATCCCAAAACCAGACTAGATGGCATCTATCTCATGCTTTGTTTAACCAGGACTTTACTTAAAGAATATAATTAAAATAGAACAGTTTTTACTGGCAAAGGTTGCTTAATTAGGGTGTCTGCAGATACTGGACTTTCATATAAGCTGATATATGCACACAATATGCAGAATTATTGGCCACCCTTTTGTTTTTGTTTTTCTTGCTACAGCTACAGTATTGAATGCTCCTGAAATTCTGTCATGTTTAGATTTCACTGCCACTTCATTTCTTCTGCAGATCTGACCTGTGAGGACTGCTTCCCTGCATTCTCTTGGGATGGCCATGTGTTTAATATTCTTGCTGTGTCTGTATAAGTGTGTGGTTAGCATTTTAAAAGACATGATGCTTTTTGTTTGCTTTGGTCTGTTACCAAAACTTTTTATTGAAGTTTGCTCCTTTAATATTATGTTCGGTAGTGAAGTGCTTTCAGCAATCTCTTGGAAATAACGTAATTTCCAAGATTTTTACTAGTTCTACTTCACAGCAGCTTTTTGGTAGCTTTGGAGAAACATTTATTAAGTTCATGATTGGTGAAATACTTTATTCTAGTTGGTGAGCCAGACCAGGTGTGAACTACATACAAATACAAGCACTATATTTTATAAACTTAATGTTCTCCCTGGCTCAGTAATTAGGCTGAATTAGGCTGAAGAATTAGGCTTCCTCTTATCTTTATTCAGGGCATAATATTAAATATTTGCATCAAAAATTGTGAAATTATTTGGCATAACAAACCTCTGTCACAGCTAGATGATATTGTACTTTGATTCATTAGAATAAAATTACTTTAATTCTTTTTTAAGGAAGGTTTTCTTCACGATCTTGTTTATTGGTTAGAATAAATGAGTACACTTACATTGTAATATCGTATATTGCTTTCCATCATGTATTTGGTATTTTGGAAAAGATTAAAAATAAAAAACAACACATTTGTTGGAAAACTGAGATACTAATGCACATTTATATGGCCATAAAATTTTAACTTTAAGGTTATCTGTGTGGTTTAACACTTTTAACTATCTTGTACCTCAGCAAAAATTGTATGCTAATACTCTTTTTAAAGGCAGACTTTGAGTTACTAGAACATCTGAAATCAAGGCAGCAGTTTAAAAATTCTCCTTCTTGCCAGTTGTGAGACTCTTCTATAGCTAATTATTATATTTCTGAGACACTTAAGGAGAAAAAATAAGATGTGGAATAAAAATAATTCCTTTGATTAACTGGGTTTGTGTTACTATATTAGATTTTTTAAAAAATCAAATTAATTTGATAAAATGTGTGGACTATTATAGATGTTATATATCATGAGAAGGGAATGTGGAAATAGGAGAGAGTTATTTCACCATGTTCTGTAGAAGAAAAACAAAGAAAGTTTAGTGATATGCAGAGGATCAGAATGCTCCTGCTATATTCCTTTTTTTTCAGTAGCTGATACAGTGATTGACAGGAGTTCAAATTTCTCCTCCACTTTTAAAATGATTCCAAGTTCCTTCCTCAGCCCAAACTTGGTAAGACCATAAATTATACGTTGGTTTGGAGGGACAAGTTAATTTCTGACCCCTCTGGGTGGCTGGTGAAAACTTGGCAGCCTGGGATTAGATCAGTGTCAGCAGAAAGACAATCCAGCGTGCTCCAGGGTGATTCTGTCCCACCTTTAATAATGTTTCACGAGTGAGAAAATATGTGCTGTCAATTCGCCATAAAAATTATTATTAAGACAAAAACTGTGCCTGCTCAGGATTCAATTTTTTAAATTTCCTTCCCCCATAGATTAGTTTTGATGGGGGTGGCTGGGGGGCAGTGAGAATATTTTGGTGCAAAGTTGAAATTCAAGGGATTAGTGTGGTCTCTAATTGAGGTTATAGCCTGGTTCTGTTGTTCTTTTGTATATGCAATGAGACAGCTGTCTCAAAATGTCATGTGAGATCATGAATCAAAATAATCTGACTATTGACTGCCATTTTAATTTTTTGTGGAAAGACTTACTCTTGAACAGCTAGCTTCTCTATTTTTTTTTTTTTGATATGGTTATTTTTCACTCCTCTTAAATAACAGATGGGACAGACCAGAAGAAACAGTGCTCAAAGATGACAGGATTTTGCACTTGCATGGGAAAGTGATTTCAGAGCTTGTTGGTGTCATTGTGTGTTACTTCTCACAGTTAATTGAAGGAAGTCCTAGTCAAATGTAAATGCATCATCAGCAACGTGTCTGTAAAACAGAGGCCCAGAGTTGTTGGAAATAAAACCTCTTGTGTGGCAAAGCTGGAAAGAAAATGAAGGGTTCACTTGTAATTTGGCACTGATGCTTGTTTGGCAGCCCTCCCATCTTTCTTATCTTGGCTGGTGTTCCATCAGTCAGTGAACTTGTATATGGATCATGATGCATGAGAAAAACACCTGTGATGTGACATAATGTAAAGAAAAAGAAGACCCCAATCTGTTTTCCTTTACTGATCAATCCATAGTCACTCTTAACTGTTTAAACTGTGATTTTTAGATCAGTTTTTCTGATGAAGTTCCTGTCACTTCAAAAAATAATAAATCTTATGTAAGATCAAAAAATTTCATGGTGTTTCTTCTCAAGTTTATTATTTCAGCCTGATTAATTTCCTGTTTATCTGCTAACCACTGACAAAAGGAGAAACAAGTATTCTCCAACTATTTATAAATCTAGAAAATATGTAATTCACTGTATTACAGGTGGCTGTGTGTGGCCATAAATGATGCAGAGATTTATGCAGTACTTCCCTCTGTCAGCCTCTGGTCATGCACTTGCTTCCCTGCATAACACTGCTGTTCCAAGGCTTCACATCTTTCTAGGTGGAAATTCAGTTCTGATAGGAGAAAGATGAGGGTAAGTTGGAACTTCCATCCTCATATTATAGTGTGAGAACAAGAATGTATTCAGTTGGATTAGTAACAAATTAAATACTGATTTTTGAAGGAGCAGTGTTTTGAGCTGTGTTTCATTAGGCTCTTGGGCTCATTGCCATAGATTTTCTTGGGTATTCACAGTGCTGAGAGAGAGACTTGGTATTTATATGGATAGCAGTATAAAAGGTTCTAGAACATACTGGCTGGGAGATAAATGTACTTTTTGAATCTGAAACCACTCTGACAAGTTAAAAGTTCATGTTTAGGGCCTGAGACCAATAGAAAATTCGTTGCACCTGCCATTTGCACAATGGAATCTCACACAGGCTGCAGACAGGATCCTGAACTCATGAAATTGGGAGCGACTTGTTATGTTCTGGTGATCGTGGAGGGTAGTCAGGAATGTTGATTTATTTAAATAACAGCGTGTGTTTTCTCATGGCTACTGATATCTTGAGATGTATTAAAACTGTGACATTTTAATACATTCTTGTATGATTTATTTTTGAGTAAAACACAGGTTGGCCTTTAAGGGTGTATTGAAATAATGTCTTACACAAAAGCTACATCCCCTTGCTTTCAAAGCCTGAGCACTTCCAACAGGGTTTTTTTAGCATGATGTTGTAGTTTATGCTGTAATTTGCAAATTTATGAATTAGTAGACAGTTGGAAATTTGCAGTTTCTTTTACAAAACATAATCAAATTAAGTAATTGCTTAAATAGCTTTTTTAAAATAAAATTGGAGATTACAGTAGTATATTATTAAAATACTTTTAGAACTTATATTTCTGAATTAGTTTTAGTGATAATATAGCTGGCTTGGCCTTCTATATGTTTATTTCTTGGTTAGGGAAGATTGCTTCACTTGGGAGAAACAACCCAAGGTCTTCAAGCTTTTAAAATCATTTTATCATGACCTTTCCTTCTAAAGTTATAAACATTTTTCCATTATAATTTACAGAGTCAGTACATTAAATTCTTTGAAATTGTTTTTGTCCATTTTTTATCAAGTGTTTGTCTTTCCTTCTAGATGTCTTTCCTTCAAGGATGAGAAAGGTGTACTGTTGAATGGCATTAAATACCTCTAGGCTACCATAACAGGCTATATATTTTGTCAAACAAAAGAAAATGTAAGGGGTCTTTCTCCGGTGATGTCAGTCCCGTGGAGGATATTGTAAAGTGAGCAGGAGATAAAAAGGAGAAACAGTTGTTTGTACTGACATAGTCTGTGGATATTTGGATGGACGATGGAGTTACATATGAAGGAGTAAAAAACATGCTTTATTTCTTTTCCAAATGGTGGTGAGATTTTTAGATGCTTTTAAGGACAGTTGTGGTAATGAGTGGGCTGGTGTGCTACATATGTTGGAGTACAAGCAAATAAGAACAAGTGGAGTTATTGTGGCTTAATGCTTAGCAGCTGAGAGGAGGGTGATCATTGCTGCCATCCCAGTCTGGCTGGGAGGTAAGACATGTTCTCCTCTCTCCATCCTCAGCTGTTCTTTGCATTGTCTCTGTGAGAGTTTGGCAGGTCACATCATCTGGCTGCTTCAAATGCCTGTCTGTAAAATGAGTGATGCATCCTTTCTCTTCATGTTTTGTTTTTAGAATTTATACTAGATATGAAAAATGCACTTACACATGTGCTGTAAGTGTATGATATGGAAATAGTCTTGGTAGGTATTCATTTGGACTGGAGCTACTACCTCAAGTAAACATCAAAGAATTCCTTTTTAAGAGTTTGTTAGGAGCTACAAGTATTGTGTATACAACTGTGTATACAGTACTTAGAACTGACAATATCTTATATAAGTAAGATTAATACTTCACATTATGAAGCCAGGCATTCAGGTTCTTGGTTATATTTCATTCAAAATGTAGTTGGTCTAAAGCAAAGAAAACCTCACCAAATATTGTTTCTGAGAATGCAGAGGAAAGGTTTTTTAATGTTTAAAAATACAGTGCGGTGCAACTGCTCTGAGAATGTTCTGTCTGTGTTTTGGATCAGAGGTTGGTTTTTTTTTTTCATTTTCTTTTGCTTTTATTTTCTTAGAGAAGCCTTGCTCAATCTTTATTCTATCTCTGTGAAAACTTGCAAGGAATGGCAAATTTTTGGATTGTGGTTTTGAGCATTTTCTTTAAAGGCTGATTGCTGTGGCATGGAAGTTCTGAACATTTCACATACAGCCACACTTCTTCAGCCATTGTAGCAAGTGGTGAGGTACTTAAATTTTGTATCACAGCTGCCGGGTATTAAGTCAATGATGAGAGACCCAAGTGAGAAGGGGGAATGCTTCCTTCTGCCCTTGATTCTGTGTCAGGATGAGAGGCTTGAGACAAAGTGGGAGCTGTCTACCTCCAGTTCAAAGGAGGGATAGGAAAATGTGATGGGTAGAGGCAACAGAAGAGGTAGAAGGAAAAGGGATAAGTGAGGAAGAGCATCAAGAAAAGGTTGCATGAAGGAACTGAGGGTAATATAGACTGAAACAGCTGGTTTTTAACCAAGTCTCCCTTCTTATGACAGCTTTCCCTATTTCCCATTTTTGCTCTCAAAACTAGAGCACCTGCAAAAGAAAATTATAAAAGGAAAGAAGAGACTGTTCACAGGTCTTTAACCCTTGCTAATTATTGACCAACATCTGGGGAGGCAGGATGGAAAAGTTTAAATGCACAGCCCTCTCAGCTACCACCTGTGTCTGCTGCTGCAGGAGCATGGGTTTATTTCACAGAGTTCCTCCTTTGAGATGTGTTCCACAGCCCCTAGTTCAAAACATGCTGTAGCAGACTAGGGTCCTTGAGAGAAGGCATTCTTCTAGGTTTGTTGTCCTCTTTAGAGACCCATTGGCCAGTGTTAATCTGTCATGGGGATAGAAGTTTCAAAGAGAAACTAATTCTAGTTAATGCTAGCTAAGTCTTGTCACTTGGTGTCTGCAAATTATTAAATTGCAGAAAATTTGTGTAAGAGAACATTCTCATGCCCTGACAACAGAAAAAATACTATTGGTGTTAAAATCATTAGATAACAGCCACATTATTTGAAGTCTGCTGGAGTATAACTTAAGACAGGGAATGCCAGAACAAGGAGTCTGTGGCACCTCATTTCTAGAGCGTTTGCAGTGTTGGGCAAGGCCCTTATGGAATAGTTAGGTGTTTTCCTATATGCCCATCTTCACACTTCCAGGTGTTGATCAGCAGGTCAGTGCTCAGCCTAAGCTTTGAACCTATACAGTCCTATATTGATGCAAAACAGCTTTAGAACTTTGGCAGCCCATAATATCATAATCTCATTTCAGGTGACAGCATTAGTTTTGGTGTCTGATTCCCATTTTGAATATTGAGAAAATAATCTTCCATTGCAGAATTTCTATGAAGATTTCACAGGACTGCTTTGAAGATTGATTTGCTAATGATTTTGAAGCCTTTAGTCTGGTGAAAATACCTTAAGGATTTGTGTGGTATTTGTTAATTCAGTGTTGTGTAATGTTATAAAGCAAAAAATATACAACATGTAGATATGGAGCCTCATTTAGTACGGAAATGAGAAAAAGCCATTGCTGGAATGAGGCCATTCCAGAAAAATCAGTATGTCTGTGTGATTCTGCAGGAAGTTCAGAAGCTGGACATAGCCTTTAGGATATCCCCAAGGCCTGGAAATGACTGCTAGAGCACTAAGTGGCATCCAGGAGAGGTCTTCCAGCTTCTCCTACTGCAGCTCACCTACCTGATAGACTCACGGGTTGGGTGGGAAGCAACTGGCCCCACTTAATCTGTATCTGCCTGTCCTGGTAGTCAGATCTTTGCTGTGGACAGGGGAAGAGATGTCCTGATGTCCCTGGAAATGGTGACATGGATCAGATATCACAGCCAGCCATCATAGGTGCTGAAACTGGACCAAAATTTGCATTGCCTTCCAGTGCACCAGCTACACTGTCAATTGGCTGGATGTCAACTTACTGAATTTAGTTTTTATGGACCGCTTGCTTTCTGGAATCCTTAATTTTTGAGCACTCAAGTGTGCAATATTACATGTCCTCGTAGTTCTTAGTGTAGCTTTGTGTGTCTCTGTTACCTGAAGAGTATTTGATAATATTGTATGTCACAAGCCGATAATTTATTTATTGGGGAAAGGACTTTCTGGGGGGCAGAAGGAGGGTAAGATTTTGTCTTCTATAATCACATTAGCAGTGGTGTGATGACAATTGCTTTCACTTGTTTTTGCCAGGTATGGCATGGCTGTGTAGAACTTTCATGTACTGTAAGTACACTATAGGGAATGGTTATATGAAAAAGGCATTTAATACAACAGTTTTATTGTCTTCATTGCTAGAAAAAGACTTGGTAGCTCAGTTTTTTGGTAGCTCTTGATACTGTAGACAAACATGAAAGGATTAGAAAAAGTGTTTTTAGTGAGGAAGAAAGTCGAAGTAGAAACCAGAGTCAGAAATGCTGAAACATAGACATGATCCAAACTTCTATATTAATTTCCTTCTTTGTAATCAGGCCAAACTTAAAGAAGGAGTAGATGTTGCTTAAACAACTACTCTACACCAGTGAGTACCTAATAAGGAGAGGACAATTTCTAGATACTTACGGGGTTTTTTCTTACTGTCTTGAGAACAATTTGTGTTACATCCTCCCTCTCTTTCCCTTCTCTCAGTAATTTGTATACCATGTTGGTGAGGTCAGATTAGTGAACAAACAGTACTGTGTGTATATGTTATATGTGTCAATTGTGTAGAACTGTGCCTTCTATGGTAGGTTAACTTTGACTCTGCACATTTCATATTTATTTTCTCTTTCTCAGTTTTCTTCTCTCCCCTTCTGTCTTAGCAGAAGAGTCTTCTAGGATTGTGGCTTCTGAGGTTACTATGTGACTGGACATCTGGAGAGAAAGCAGGGGGATTGTACCAAGACAGGGAAACCTGTTAAGTTTTAGAAGTGCTTTGCTCTTCCATTGAAAAGCCACAAATGCAGTTGAAGGTGCTGTAACTTCTGTAATGGGGAAGTGTGGCCAGATAGAAACAACCTCAGTTATATCAAAACTGAAATTTAAACAAAATGGTATGTTTTTTAGTGTAGCTGTTATCTTCCCAGAAAGGAACAGACAGCCTGACCAGCAGGTATTTAAAAAGGCTGCACTCAGCATACATTTAATTTTAGGTTAAGGCTTGTTAGTATAAGTAAATAATGTAAGTCTTGTGAGCTGTAATAATCCCTTTTTGGACATGGTGTTGTGCCATATGAGTTGACCTGTCATATTGTTCTTCTAGTTTATTTGCATTTATCATTCATAGTCTCTACCTGTACTGATGTTTGAATCCTTTTAAATGTGCCTTCCTTTCAGCTTCCTTAAGTTCCATCACATGACTCTCACAGTTGTACCACTGTGATAGCTGCAAGGTGACAACAGATTTGCTCTTTAGAGGAGGCTTCCTTAACAATACTGGCTAAAACTGCAGCAGAATACTTCCGTAGTTGCATACAACTTGAAGAGAGTGAGGAGTCATTTATGTTCTTTCGTACAGTATATTGATAATTTTCTGTCTCTGGAATTATTTGAGGATGAGTGGTGAGCAGTGGGATTGCAAATCAGAAAGGTCAGAAATACGGACAGAAAGTGAATTGTTATGAATACCTTTGTTCATAATCCTAAAAGATGTGAGCATGAAAGATGTGAATGAAGGAATAGCTAAATGAACTTCAGTATTTTTTAGTGCAACGTTGAGTAATTGCTTAGAAAATAGAATAAGCTCCCCTTACTGAAAACAGACAATATACCAGAAATGTTAGAGACTGCATTTTTTTCAGAATAGAATTTTTTACTATCTACTGTTTTCAGTCATAGACTTGAAGCTTCTAAATAACTATTAAATCACTAAAGCTCCTGTTGTATCAACTTACCTATTTTAAAATGATCTGATTAAAATGTCTCACTTGTAGACCACTAGAACTCTTTCGACATTTTATATGCCTTATTTCTTACGTAAAGTCACCAAAAAAGTTAATCCTACAATGGAAACAGATGTGCAGCCAACATTTTTGTTGAGGACTTTTGTTCCTCAGTAACAGTGATTGTGCTTGTTTTATTCTCTGTTCTGGCACTAGAACAGTGTATGATTAATTTTTGCCTCATGCTAGCTGTAGCAATGAAACCACACACACATTGCAATGTAACAAGGCTAGAGAAGTGCATTTAAGACTGAATATGAAACAGTCATCAAGAATATTTATTCATTCTGTTGGAAGTTTCACCCTGCATTACAAAGCAGACTTGCAGAAAAAAAAGAAGCTCTTGCACAGATGTGTTTCACGTTTGCTGTCAGCACTTCTGTGCTGCCTGAAGAATAGAGCTGGTGGTAACAACTCCATTCTGAAATCTTTAATACTTTCAGTGTTTGTTTATTCTTGCTGTTTCTTCCTCCCCACCCACCCTGAGAAAACATAACACATTTTTAAAATTTGTTTCAGTGGCCAAAAAAAGATCTACGTTCAGACTAGAGCTTAGGAGTTATACCTGTGTAATAATCCTTACAACTGAGGGGAAGAAAGCTGTGATATCCAGATTTTCTCAAGAGCAGCTGGCATCATGTCCAGGTACTTTGTACTGATGTGGTCTTGCTGTGAGATAGCAAACACAAATACAGGTTTGTCCAAATCACAGTGCACTGAGTTGGAATGGAATAGTAAGCTACAGTTAACTCAGTAATGTTTGATAGTGTCACCAGATTATCTAGAGACAGATGTGGCCCTTTGTGAATATGAAACTTGAAGTTCTTTGTATGGTTTTTGTTTAAATGTCAGTGTCATATCTGGTTTGTCTGGTGTCTCTGTCAGATGCTCAGTTTTCTCCCCAAGACAATTTTCATTAGCAAACAAACTCATGTCAGGAGCTGTGGAAGCTAAGTGTCATTATCTTTGAGTGTTCAATGCAGGTTTATAGAATCCATGTTATAAATCTGTTTCAGAATGCTGTCCTCAGTGAGGGTTCTTCTGTTTCACCTGGCACTTGCTGGATGTAAGGTTGGAGGCTCTGAAGTGAGGAGCTTTTTATTATGAATGTATGGGGTAGCTGAGAGTAAGCTATGAAGATGGTTGCAAGGTCATTTTGCTTACAGACTCAAGTGTGAGGATCTCTGACATGAGCCATCACACTTTTGAATGTGCCTTCATGTTTTTGTGTAGCTTGCTGAGAGTGAATGCTCTGTTTCTCAGTAAAAATTCAGAATGTTACCGGTATTGGATTTGTGCAAACGTGAGCCCTAGTCACTGTCAAAAAAAAAAAAAAAAAAGTGGATAGGGGAGACTTTTGAGTTATTTTTAGATATCTTTTTAGTATTGTTGTTCATTCCCCGGGCAGCCAGCGTGAGGTATTCTGCCACCAACACGGACCAGTGTCTGCAGGCGATTTCAGCAATCACTTAGTCTTCAGCAATCCGCAGAGTATTCAAACTGTTGGCTTTGGCTCTGGTTTCTGCTTCTAGAATAATTCAAATGTTTCTTTCTTGAGGCAGCTGGTTTGTTTTTGGAAGGTGGAAAAGAAGGCAGATGCCCTGCCGTCTGCCCCCGTTGTGTCTGGGTCGGGCGGTGTGGCCCGAAGGGACGAGGAGCGCC
>JBBMKD010000053.1:7194001-7232161 GCA_037834095.1 Argya squamiceps
GGCCGGCGCCACAAAGCGCACGGAGCGGGGTGCGGAGCCCCGGCGGCGCCACAAAGCGCACGGCGCCTTCCCCGCCCGCCTGGGGGGACAGACCCCCTGAACATCCACACGGCCTTCGCCACAGAATCTCGGAATCGCTTAGGTTGGGAAAGACCTCCGAGACTGTCGCGCCCAACCTACAGCCGTATACTACCCTGTCAACCAGACTGTGCCACTCAGTGCCACATCCAGACTTTCCTTAAACGCCTCCAGCCATGGTGGCTCCACCACTTCCCTTGGCAGGCCATTCCAGTGTTTAATCAGTGGATGTCAATCAATGTCTAATCAATGGCCACACATATGATGAGAGCTCTGGAGCATCTCTCATATGAGGAGAGACTATGGGAGGTGGGCCATTTTAATCTGGAGAAGACTGGAAGGGAATCTCAGTGTGTATAAATATCTCAGGGTGAGTGCCAAGAGGATGGTGCCAGACGTTTTTTGGTGGTGCCCAGCCGCAGGATCAAGAGCAGTGGCCATAAACTAAAACACAGAGTTTCACCTCAACATGAGGAACAACTTCTTTATGTTGAGAATGGCAGAGTACTGGAACAGGCTGCCCAGGGAGGAGTGGAATCTTCTTCACTGGACACATTCCAAACCTGCCTGGATGCATTCCTGTATAACCTGGTGTGGGTGACCCTGCCTTGGCATGAGGGGTTGGACTGGATGTAACTCAGAGGTCCCTTCAAATCCTAACCATTCTGTGACTCTTTGATCACTTTTCATTTCCCTCCTGCCCGACAACCACCTCACAAAATCAAGGGATGTTACCAAAAATTATCCATAAAGGCCAGAGTAAACAAGCATGTAGTGGTGCCCAGCTTGTGGTTCTTGCTGTCCCGTGGAATGGGTGCCTGTGGGATCCTTGGCAAATGAGCTCAGCCCCTCACAGACAAACCCAGCACATAAGGGCAAGAGGGTGAATGGCATCCCCTGCCTGCAATTTTATTGTCTAAAAACCTCATTGCTCTTCTACCACAAAGCCCATTTTTGGCCACTTCCCGTATGTGTGACCTCCAGCTGTGTCCTCCCCAGACCTTGGGAGCTTTAAAAATTGTCCTCATGGGAAGACAGGGCAGCTTAGGGGAGGAGACATTGCACATAAAAGTGGTGGTAAAATGTGGAGATTAAATGCGTAGCTGGGACAAGAAGGTAACCAGTATAAGGAGCTGAAAGCAGGATTTATGGCACCTGTTTTGTTCAAAGCACACAATAACTCTGGTCTGTGTGTACTTGGTATTTCTGGACATCTAAACTCAGGAATCTCGAGTTTCACACCCAGTAGTTGACTTCCAGGGAAAAAAATTAAGTGCCTGGTAGCCTTAGGCACTAATTGGCCAAAGTAGAGACACAGTTTGCTATTCTAAGGTTGCATACAGCTGTTGGACTCACCAGCCATGATCTCTTGCAGCTTCTGGGATTTTTTTCCCCCAGTTTCTGCAGCAAATGAAGCATGAACACTACACTTGCCTTTCTTGAAGTATCTCTGTTTTGTTGTTGTAGTGGTGTTTTTTTGTTTCTGTTTTTTTTGGTTTTGTTTTTTTGTTTGGCTGGTTTTGTTTGGTTTCAAGGCAGCTACGGGCTTGCTTTGAAAATAACAGGATGCCACTTCCTTGAGCTTCCAAAATGCTTCATCAGGAGGCTGTGTTCAGACTGCAGGAAACAATACTGAAATTTTATATACGCCTTCACCATGTGAAAATTTCTAAAAAGACCTTATGCAGTAAGCAGCAAACATGAAGAGGACTCCTTCCATAAATTAGTTTCCCCATATGTCATCCATTCAGTTATGAGCCTTTTCCATGCTGGATATAAAGTCTCTTTACTTATTTTTATCTTACTTATCTGGATGTACCTTGTAGAAACCATTATTATAACTGCAAAATCTGTACCTCCTCTTACACAGTGGTGTTGTTCTGGGAGGTATCATAGCGATAGATAAGGATGATAAGCTGTGAAGTGGCAGCAGGTTAAGGACTGGGCCACTGGGAATTTTGTGCCACTATTTTAGTCACAAATCTGCAAGACTTTGTGTAGACTTTGGGATGATGACCTCTGTTTGGGCCCCATTCTGTTTATACAATAGAAAGAATATAATTTTCCTCACAAATATGTGTTATAACCATTCACAGGAACATTCACTTTATATCAGGTTCAAGGTATATGTAGATAAAATGATGACTGGAGTTCTCATGTGTTTCAGGAGCAGGATGAAATCTTACTCTTGTTCCACAGAGCAAATGAGGTTAATGAATCCCGATTTATCTCATGTTAGTGGAACAGTTACATGCATCTATACCTGTTTAACTTGATGAAAGACTCAAACACAGAGTTTGCTATGGACCTAACAATCTTTTCTTTAGATTAAGTTAGCTTTTCACTAACTCACACTGAGTTCTCTTCCCGAGGTCCTGTGTTCCTGGTGGCCACCAGGTGTCACTACTGCCATGTGCTCCGGACCCACCGGCTGCATCCCAGAGATGGAATGTGTCTCCCTCTGCTCCAATTAGAGCCCAATTAGCATTGCTCTGTAGGTACTGCAAACTCACACCTCCTCAAGCATTAGGGGAAAAGTGAGACTGTGGTGCTGCTTGATAAGGCCAAGATGTGAGAAGGAGGATCGACATGCTTATGACTCACCATAAATCCTGAAGGCAAAGTGTGAATTTAATAATCCCAGATCTGGTTACATCGGTGGTGACAGAAAGCTTGGTGCGGATTCTTTTTTGTAACAGAAAAAATAAAGTTTTATTCTGCAAGATTCAGGGGAAGAAATGCAAAACAGAAGCTAGAAAAGGCCTTGATTCCTGGTTGTTTCTGAGATTTTTCATATTTACATAGATTTCTGTCTGTATAGATATGTATTGAATTACATATGGGTACAGCAAATATATTTATTACTCATTGACAGAAAATATATCTATAAAAATAAACAATCTAGTATTTATATAACACTTGTTCATTTGCATGCTCACAGTTTGGAAGGGGCTGGCTTTGGAGAATTGCTCAGGCTCTGAAGAGCTGCCATGAAAGAGAGATGGCAAAGAAGGAGTAACAGAGCACTGGTGGCAGTTTGTGTGGGTTCTTCACTGCAGAGTGAATGTCCTGTATGAAAAATTATTACTTTGTGGCCTGGCCTAGGAAGAATCCTATAAAGAGCACTCACTCATTCTGAGACCTTGTCTTTGGTGACAATCTTGTAATTTCCTGACTTGCACCTGTGTGAGGCTGTAATGGACTGACCACCTTGAAGGTCAATCCACTATGTATTTGTTTTGAGTGCCTGCTCTGTCACTTACCCTCTATCAGGGTAAAAAGTAAGAGAATTGCAATGTATTCAGGACCCTCAACACCCAGACTGCACAGCTAGGAATGAGGGCATTGTCATTATTTTTTCCTGAAACCTCTGCTGGAACACCTGAATTCTGATGTCAGTCAGTGCAGGCTGCACACCAACAGCCTGGGTTGCTGTCTGGACATGCCCAGCTCTGTCCATACCTTGGGGCCATGGCAGTAACAATCCCACTGAACCCACTCCAAGACTAGGAATCCTTCTGTTCATATGGTTAAATGTAGGGAAAGAAAAAGGATCAGAATTCCAGAGACAGTGAGCACAGGGCAAAGTCTACATGGATCTGAGCTGCCAGCAACATTGGGATGAGCTATTTTTCCTGTTGTTGAGTTTAGCAGGAAAGCAGCTGTGCAGTTTACAGTATCCATCAGGATTTGGTGTTTGGAGGGGATAGCTGAGAAAACAGGAAGGAGGAATTGGTTTCTGTAGGATGGGCGTATGGACAGCAGAAGAGAAGGAATGAGACTTCACAGGATAACTGGCAGAGGAGAAGGGAGAGAAAAGGACAGAGCAGATGGGAGGAGCAGATGGATCCCAGCTGGGAAGTGCTTTACTGTGTGCTACTGAAATCAAAGGCACTGATGGCAGTGTGTCGTGGGCAGGGTGGGAGCTTCAGACAAAGTTCATTAGAGAAGCCTTCCCATTGAGTCATGAGGTGCAGAGAGGATGCTCCTTGCTTTCTAAAGTCCTTCTTAGTGAGGAGCCTGAGTGCAGCTGGATCCACTCTGAGCCCCAGACTTGGTCAACAGTTTATGTGTAAAGGTTTATTTAGGTGTAATTGAACCTTTAGACAACTTTGTCCCACAGGATTAAGGATGGCAAACCAGATGTATTTACATAAATTTATATAAATATGACTTATGATTATGATTCGACAAAAAGATCTTCAGAATTATTTAGTAGACAGTTCAGGAGCTATAACTATTACAATATAGTGCACTATGAGGCAATATTGAAGCAATTGCATTGAAGCAATTGTATTAAAGCTAGCAAGAGCAATTATTAAGTAGGGATTGATGTTACTCACCCATGCCAATGACCATCAGCAGATTTCTTTCACTCACCTTCAAGGAATAACCTTTAGGGGCATCTGCACTGGAGGGAGGAATCTCCACACATACACCCCAAGCAGGTTATGAGACCCTGCTGTTCAAATTTGGAACTGGGCTTTTATAGCGTAAAGTGATGTGCTGTCAGCCGTATGTCTCAAGGCCAGCTGTGTCAGCTCAGCACCTCTAGGTAAGTGATCAGTAGTAGCACTTGTTTGTTCTTTTAGCCAGGTATTTTACCAGGTCTGCCACATCTTTATCTCCCTATCAGGATGTTTAACTTTGAAATTGATGTGTCACACTGGTTTCAGCACCAATCAGCACCAAACCCAGCATGAGGGTCCCTTCTTCATTTACCACTGATAGCTTTGGAAATGGAGCATTGTTCAAGTTGTTTTTCCCATTCCAGGCAAAACATCCTGCTACACAGGGTGAGGTGTGAGGAGAGGGTGGCAAATGTGGTTTTTTCTGTAGGAGGGACAGGTAACAGTGGGCAGGTGCTTTCTGCATGGCATTGTGCACAGGTTGTGTGCTGGGACCACGGGTGGGCAGGGGGGATGCAGCTCTGCAGGGGAGGGAGGGACAACCAGAGGGCCAAGAGCTGCTTCCTTGGCCAATGTCCCCCATAAAACCCCAGTAACTGAATGGTCATAATCTTGAACTCTGATAAATTCAAGCTGTGGGAGGAGAGTGATGTGTTCCACAGTGGAAAAACTTGTCCTGTTTTGGAGCTGCATGTTGATTTAGCGTTTAAGTAGATTTGGCTTTTTTGGCAGCTTTTGCTAAATGCTGGGTTATCGTGAAAGCAATGACAAACCTCCTGTGCATTTGAAGGGGACAAGGTGTTTTTTAGGTAAATGTGCCATTTGTGGTGTAATTCTACTCTGTGCTGGCAGATGGTGCTGTGATATATCCAGAACCTGGGAATCAGCTTTTTCAACTTCCAGGGGATTGTGTGCAAGCAGCATCTCCTTTATATTTTCATTCCTAAAACTTTGTTCCTAAATTTGTTTTACTATGAAGTGAAATTCTTCTCCTCTTTCTGGTCTTCTCCCAACTTCAACTGTCTGAGCAGATCGGCCAGTTTTGGTTTTGCCTCTTTGGATCATCCTCTTTGTCGGGAAGAGTACAATCCAACCCCACAAATCTCTCCACTGGAAGAAAATCTATTCGTGGCAGTATTCCCCACAATTTAAGGTTTTCTTATGTTTACAAATCCAGCCTTTCAGGCCCATGCTGGTCTTGCAGTCTCCCTTTAATAGCAGTCTGAAGTTTCTGTCAATAGATATACCTGAGACACAACCTAAAGAACATCTGAGAATCACTTCTGCCCTAGTTTTTTATGTTTCTTTTTATATCACATGCTTGATGCTGTGCTGCATTGCTGATTGTTTTTCTTGTAATGTGTACAATGTGATTAAAGGTTTCTCTCAGTAGTTTCTTTCTGGAAAACAAAATACCCCAGAATCAACCCAAATGCTTTTGTATTGAAAAAAACCAAAAAAGATTATTTAAAGGAATTAGTGAAGGATTGGATCAGCCTAGTTAATATCTAAATTTAAATGTCTAAAAAGCTGCTGAAACAATTAGGGGTAGATCTCATTTGCTTTCTGGAACTGCTGTCCAAGAGCAGCATAAACTCTTCTTGTTTTGCTCGAGAGGTCCATGGAGCACCCATATTCTCAGAGGGTGGTTGAAAATACTAGAGCTAAAGGCCAGAAGCACCAAGAAAAAAAAAGATTTTATTCCTGCACCAAGCACACTTGGAGCCAGACAAGAATTTCTGTCACGTGCCTCAGGTTTTTCCTGTGAGAGTGTAATCTGAAAGTCCAGGGAACTGAGTGTGAGACCCCTCTTTTATCCTTCCCATCTGAACATCAGGCTTCCTACCCTGGGTTCATGCAGGCTCTGTGTAAGAAGAGAGGGAGCAGATCCCCCACCATCCCAGAATGCTACATGACTGAAATGATCTGGGTTAAGAAAAATGTCCAAAATAGGTAATTTTTTGCTGTTTTTCTGTTTTGCCCATGATTTTTCCAGTGACCCAGTTTCCAGCACAAACCCATAAAGTTGTTAAAAAGTCAGAGACAGGAGCTGCAGGATGTGAGCAGAAGTGATTGCAGGGAGACATTAACTGCTGAGGAGAGCATGTCCATGGACCCATGCTCCACAATGAGGAAGAGTCTGGACAGAAACCTGCCAGCTCCTGGGGCAGGAATTGTGCCAGAAGCTCTCATGCAAAAAGAAGTGAAGCACCTTTTTCCCCTTTTAATGAGAAAACAGTCCATCAGGGACCACTTCTGAGGTGATGCCCAGGTAGATGTGCCCTCTTAGAATATATGTGCCTAAAATTATCTGTGGATGCTTTACATTCAGGAAGAGATAGAGGTAAAATTAGGAGACAAGGTTATCTTCCTGAAATCTCCAGATTTCAGAGACAGAGCACTCTTCTGTCTCCTCCTACACCTTGAGAAATATTTGTATCAGAAGGAACAAAGAGAGGTCCCTGATGCTTAAGCACATCTGCACCTCAGGCAGTATTTTCCAAACTCAGCACTTCATAAATAACATCAATAACATCAGTCCAGTCCTGCATAGCCAAGTTTTTGAAATACATTTATCTTGCTGATGGCAATTCCACCTGAACTCACAAAGAATCAATGGGTCTCAGTGCAAGATTATACCCAGTGCCAGGGCCCAGTTCCAGGGGTGATTTAAAGTGCCCACGTGCCTTGTCTTGGGCTCTCTCATGTTCACACCAAGGCTCAGACATTCCAGGTGCTCTGTAGAGTGGATTTCTGTGCCCAAGTGCCCTTGCACTCCTGTGGGGAAGTATGAGCATGAATATGAGTGTGAGAAGTTTGCCTCTTGGAAAATCCATGGCAGAGTAGAACTTGAAACCCAAGCCACAACAGGCTTGGTTTTCCCTATTACAGACATGCCAAAACTGGTGAGAATAATCTTCAGAAGCAATTAAAGCAGTGAAAAAAAATTGACAGTTTAAAGGGCAGTGGTCAGGATAATATTGTCCATTTCCAAAAGTCACAGTGATATGTTTCTGGACCTCAAACAGGGCTGTATTTCCCTGTGCTTTAGCAGAAATATGTTTTACATTCTAATCTGATTTCCTAGGCTAGAGAAGATGTGACTAAAGGAGCTGACAATACCTTGCAGCCGTCAAACGACTTTTTGCCACCTAGAGAGAAACAGAAGAATGCATGTTCTGATCTCCTGCTACTTAAGTTAGAGGATGAAAGGAATAGAAGGGGTTTAAGTTGGAAATGAGATCATGCATTATGCCCTTCGGACAGCGTGTAATCTGGCTAATGGCATCACGGAGTTATATAAATAACTTCATTAAAATGAACTTGTTTCAAATGAGCTAAATAAATCAGACTCATTTGTCAAAGAGCTGGGATGAAATAACCAGGTTAATTTAAAGCTGCTCGCTGAGGGGATGATTCCTGAATTTGCTCCACCAGTGAAGCTGCCATCAGTAGCTTCAGTCACCAGTGGGAGCCCTGAGCCCAGTGTGAAAATGCAGACTGGGCTCCCACATTTGTCTTTCCAGAAGCCCCTCTCTTGTGTCTGTAGCACAGTTTCCAGGGTCTCATAGCTGAAGGTGAGGGTTCCAGGGCATTTAAAGCATTGTCCAAGACCCACCAGATCTAAATCCTTCTTTGGTGGCTGGAAGCTGTTCAGCCCTGTAGTCTGTGCTCTGCTGTCTGCTCTCTGCCTCAGGACGAATGGAAAACTGAATTTTAACCAATTGCTTTTGGCACCTGTCCCTACCTTGATGGGAGGACTACATGATGCCTCAGGTCTTTTCCTCACAATTAATTCAATGCTTTGTGTCTAAATTTTCCCTTTCCTCATTATCTCATTCATATCCTCATTCCTTTGCAGAGGTCAGAAGGATCCCATTCTCCAGGCCATAGATGGACTGGCTCCTCTGTGATCTGAATTCCCCTTACCTTTGTAGGGATGAATATTTACCTGCTGAAAACAAACTCCACTGTAGGAGTCAGTCAGACTGGGCAGAATTAGACCAGCTAAGGATGTGAATCTGTAGGGAGTGAACGAATAAGAAGATTGTCCCAGACACAGACTGTCTGTCCTTTGTAGTTTACTGAAAATCTCAGGTTTTAGCTCATGCTACAATGTAAGAAGAATTTCTCATCTGCCATCATCACACAGTGTACATCCCACCTTTACCAGATGACCATTTTTCTCTTTGTTGCATTTTGGATACTTTTCTTTAACGTAGTAGAGAGAAAGGATGAGGACATGGATGTCACGGAAAATGAGTTTATAATCAGCATTTACAGACAGGCACATTTCGAACAAAGGAGTGAGAAATCAAGTCTTTGTGTTTATGTCTTCCAGGATCACAGTTGTGTGTACAGCACATTGTGCTCCTACACAGCCAATCTGCCCTGAAGTGCCTGTAGCTGACAGCTATGAATTTATCAAATGAGAAACTGGACTGTGAATTCTACTTTCAGGAGTAACAAGCCTTTCAACTCCTTAATCCCTCTCAGTCCTGTCCTTTGGTTGTGCTCCAGCACAGGTGAAGGGTTGTGTGAACATCAGGCTGCAAGACAAACTCTTTGTTCCCAGAGCACTGATTTATCCAGCTTGGTTGCTGGTAGCAACCTCTGGGCTATTCTAGCCCTGTGAGATGAAAACTACTTTGGGGATCTGTGGATACTCCAACCTCACCCTCTCCTGTTTCAGTCAGGTGTGTGACATCCTCCCCACAGGCTGTCCTAATCACAGTTTATCCTCCAGTCCATTGGTCAGTTCCTGTAGAGCAGTGCATGGCTGTGCTTCCCTTGGAGCACCCTGGGCCTATAGGGTTTGGGTTACTTTAAACAATTTGGGAATTTGGGAAAGTTCCCAAAGCCATGCAGTCACTATCGACCTCTGAGTGGGGTCAGATGAGGAGCAAATGCTGGGCAGAAGCTAAAATGCCTTCTCGAGGGCTGGGATGCAGGGGAGCATGACAAATTGATCCCTTGCAACTATGAGCTGCAGGATTCAGTCCACAACCAGCTCAAAAAGGGATTGAATTAAGAAATTCTAGACTTGTTATCAGGGTTTTACCATTGGCTGAGATTCCCTGTTCCCCCAGGTCTGAGTTACAGGGCAGTTTTCTCCTCTGACAGCTCTTACACAAATGTCAGCTCGCCCGGGGCCAGCACGGCTGCAGCATTTGTGCAAATCACGTTGATATCAAACAGCAGCCGTGTGTGTGGGGCCAGAGGTGGCAGTGCTCTGGTGTTTGGGATGTGATGCTGGAGGATGTGCTAATCCCTTAGTAAATGTCAGAGTGTTGCTGCACTGGGGATTGGATCATGTCCAAGCAGAAAACTTTGCTTCGAGCCTGCAAATGATTTGTGAGTTTCTTCCTGCAAATGATTTGTGAGTTTCTTCATTAAGAGAATTTTGAGAGTGCAGGTTTCTCTGTACAGGACTCTTATGAGAGAAAAGGAGTGATCCTCCCAGGGGTTTGAAAGCATCTGGAAGATCTTGTGGTTATGTATTTTTTTATTATTATTCATGCCAGATGGCTCATATCTTCCTCATTTATATGGCTGTAAATCTGGATTTATCCCACCTGGATGACTCCTGTCAGAATCTGTCCACTGTTCCTTAATAGATTTTTCAGTCTAAAGTGATGGAGTTAACCAGTAAAATCACTCTTACCAGTGAAATGATCAGTATGTTTCAAGTGTGAGATTCATTCCTTCAAGTCATTTGTAAAAGATTTCTAACCAACCAGAATTAAAATAAAGGTCAAAATGTTACACTCACAAGCATATGGTCTCACTCCTGCATTGTAGCTGTTCAGTGCTATAGTACAAATTCCATCCTGGTTTCTGTTATAATTTATGTTTTCATCTGCTCAATCTTTTTAAAATGAATTTGTTCTCAAATTAAATCAGCACAAATCTTTAGCTGTGGCATGTAGTGGTTGGCAGGGCACCTTTCACTGCAGCTCAGTATCTAGAAGGAGCAGGAGACAGGATAAGAAGATGCTGATGATGACAGAGGTCACTGGGTGACAAAAATAATTGGGAGGGATATTTCAGCTGGATGGAGAATCTGTATTTCCATCTCCTTCTCTCACTTAATCTGAAATGTTTCCATAACTCAGAAACACAACGTTTTCTAGCGTTGATAACAAGGCAAAGCTACAGTCAAGGAGGCATTATAACATAAACCAACCAGCTTCACCCATCAGTGTAAGGAACAGTGAGAGCATACCTGGCCTGTCTCTAACAAGTGATTCTCAATTAATTATCTAGGACATTGTTTTCATCTCTGCAGCTGGTGTGTGACTGGTGATCAGAAAACTCTGTGTTCATGGGAAAAAAAAGGCATGTCTGCTTAAGGGGCTGACAAGAAGAACGTGAAATTACAAAATTGCATTTTTTCTCTCCTCAAATGAACAATATCCCAATTAAAATACTCTGCCATCAATCAGCTATTTTGGAAAGAAAATCTAAAGACATCGATGTGGAGATCATAGTCTTGAGATCTGCTTCTTGTATGTTCTTCCCTTTAAGACAGTGTGAACATCCATAGTAGAGAAATTTAAAATATCAGACCTCAGCATTCTCACTGTGTAAATATCTTAGTATAATCTTAATTTCAATCATGACAGGTTTTATGAATTTAGATCAGGAATATATATGATGGAATCTCAAGCTATAAAATTTTAAAATTTGTATTTGGGTATTTAGGGCCTTTTTCAGAATGGCTGAAATCCAGGGAGTGATACAAGTTAAAGAGCCTGAATTTGAGGTCCTTGCACAAGAGCTGCAAATCCCTTGTAGATTTTTTGCAAATTCCCTGCTGAGAAATACTGTCAGCTATGTCAAATAGAAAGAATTGCCATATATAATATGAGAAATATTGCCAGCTATGGCAAACAATCCTATGATCAGAAAGCCTAGCAATTCCAAATTCTTTTGGAGAAAAAGTAGTTCTGGTTACATTTATGAAAAAATCTTCATAAACACCTCAGCCCTCTTGAAAAGACAGCCTTTAATAATTCATATATCTCTGCAGTGTGTATTAGACACCACAGGCAGTTGTGAGGAGTTAATGGGAAAGTATGAAAAAAAATGGAAAAAAATCAAAGTACACTGCAATTGACAGTGAATATTTAAGTTATCAGTTTGATAAAAGAACAAATAAATACTATTGAGAGATCTGTCTGTCTATCCATCTGTGCAGTGATGTGGCTGAAATCAATGATTTAATTTGTTGTTTTGGCTTTGGTTAGTTTTTTGTTTGTTTGTTTGTCTATTTTTGTTTTATTTTTTGCTTATCAGTACTGTGCTTTTAAATTCAGAGCTGTTTGCTGCCTGCAGCAGCAGCAGCAGCTGAGAATCAGGCCAGTCCATCTTTCAGGTCTGATGCAGGATGCTGCACAGATTCCTGACTTTTTCCCCTGTCTTTCTCCTTTTAATGGTGGTTTGACTACAGAAACTTTCCTAATTGACAACAGAGATGCTCCAACCTTTTCTACCCTGCTTTTTCAGGCTGATGGAGTTGCCTTCACCCTGATCATTGGTAGCAAGTCAGGCTCCAGCACTAAAAAGTAGGTGCAGATTTCCAATGTGCTCTGAATTCATCTCTGAATATATTCTAAATGTGGAGCTGCTTATGTCTGAAGGCAGAGAGGCAGCAAAGGTCACTTGTAGAGATTATGTCTACATCCAGCCTTCTCCCAGTTTTCATAACATTCAGATGAAGGGATTTGGATGTGGCCCCTGACAGAATTCAGTAGAATAAGATATTTTCTGAGTGCTGTGTGAATTTGTGTGAAGTCTCTTGCTCTGTGACCTTCACAGAATCTGCCAGTCAAGTTCATTTTTTTCTGTGCAGCTATTTTTTAACCTTGCAGTGTGTGATAGCTCCATTATGTGCATGAAGAGCCCAGAGAGAGGTGAATATCTCAACAAAGAAGTGACAAAAATATGATGTGTTTTCCCAGATATCATTTCTGTGCAACTTCATTGCATTGTTTGGTGATGAAAAAATTGTAGAGAACTATCTTGCCAGTAAATTAACATAAATATCTATTATGTGCTTTGCCAATAAGAGAAAAGGGAGCCAAATTTATCAGAAAGAAAAAAAAGTCTGAAAAAACCAACATACCAACAGTTCAGCAGCAAATATGAGAGTCAGACAGCTTTCTTTAGAAATTACTTTGTTTTCTATTTGCTCATTGCAGGTAATCATTGCTTTTTGATTTGAACAGCTCTGTGCAAATTTGTTTTGTTCTGCTTCTGCAAATAGGAAATGGAAAGAGGTGTGATACAGTGGTGAAGCTGCACACAGAGCAGGCACACCTGAGCTGTCTCCTCTCTTTGCCTTTGTGTTGCTGCTTAATCTTGCATAAAGTATTGCCTTGTCCTGGTTGAAAATTAGAACGACTCAATTTTTAGTTCACACTTTTTCCGAAACTGGGGCCTTTCAGTAAAAAAAGTTTTGAGTAAAACATTATTGGTAATAATATTTGGACTTGTTTAAAAAAAAAAAAGTTTTAAGACATATTTTAATCAAAAAACCCTATCCAAAAGTATTTAAAAAAAACGTTTTCCTTACTCTAAGAAGGAGATGTCTGAGCTGTCCTTTTAAAATTCATTAACCTCTGGAGCATCATCTGTATATTTCTGTTTCTATGGCTGATGTATCCCAGTTTGGGCTCCTATACAGGTTTTCACGGTTTCATAACATGGTTATAACACAGTTTAGTTCCACTCAAATGGACAAGACTGGGTTTAAATGACAGTCCAAGCACTGTGTGTTTTAGCACCTCTTCCCCTCTCTCTCATCATTGTCAACCTGGCAGGATTTTTGTTTTTGAGATACGGAAAACGTTATTTACTGACTTAAAATGCCATGAAGTTTGATTAATATTGATGTAATAGCCTGGAACTACATAGCTAGCAAACATTATATTTATTTACTCTTTGAGTTTGAAATCCCCTCTCTAATTTTTCCTTCTACCTTGGCCACTTAGATTGCCATTTCCAGTTTGGGATAATTTTCAGTGCTGAGTGGTTACTGTGTAGAGGTTTGTAGAACTCTTCCATCATTTCGCCATCACAATTTGTGAACCACAATCCTCATTAGAGAATGAGGAGCTAATGAAGAGCTTTTTCACCTCCATCTGTCCTTGTCTCTGAGTTTCAAAAGTAAAATGTCCCTGTGGCAGAGACAGGACAAACATGGCAGATGGAGGATTCATGGCTGATGGAGGATTCAGGATTGAATCCTGACCCAGGGCAGTGACCCAGACCTCAGCCTACCTCCAGAATACTCCCTTGGCTCCATGGCATTAGTCTTAGTCTCTCCTGTGAGGTCTTTTATAATTTCTTTAATCATTTAAATAAACTTTGGGTCAGCCAGAGATTTCTCTGCCTTGGAAATAGCTGGTTTCAAGATAGTTTGGAGTCAGAGGTGCCTCCCCCAGCCCAAGTAAACACATTTAATACAAAGGTTTTGGCTATTCTATTTCTTTTTCCTCTACCTTTTCACAAATGAGCTTGGGCCATGGTGTAGAAAGCAAGCTGACAATAGAGCCCAAAAGTCACATGATGGAAAAAAGTATTTCCTTGCCATCTGTGTTCAGGTTCCTGCACTGGCAAACAAAGAAATAAATAATGGGATAAATTGTTCACAGAGTTATTAGGAAAATTATGGGATTTTTCTTGTGATAAGCATAAAATCTGATTATTACTTGTAGCTATCTGAGGGCTAATACTTCTAACAGGAGCTGAGAGTCTGGATCAGTCTCCACATTCATGTGGCTCAGCATCCTGCCCCTGTTGTGTCTGTACAGCTGCATCCAAAATCTCACACAAGCAGATGGGGAAGAAACCAGCTCCAGCAATGACCTCATCGAAACCAAACTTCTCTGGGTTTTGACCTGCTATGAATTAATATCCTCAGAGTCTCTGTAAATGCTGAATCTCTTCCCTAAACATCACTGCTTGGATACCAGTGTGGGTTCTGTTTATTTCTGGGGCTCTGCAGGCAACAGTGATTAAAGGATGAAATATTATCTGTTACTGTTCCAACTATGTCAAAGCCAAGACCTGAAGCCCCTTGTGTGACCCACTACACAAAAAGAAACAATAGAAAGATGGTTTTGCCTCAAACACTTTCCAGTCTGTTTCTCAGAGAAGAGGTGGCAGAGGGGTGCAAATCAACAGATTGAGGAATACCAAGAAACAGGGAGTTTGGTCAGCAGGATCAGCAGCAATTTCAGTCTCCCAGGTGCCTTTTCATGGTCAGGTCATTCGGAGGCACCACATGTGCCTGCTGTGGGAACGGAGGCACTGCTGGGGTGGGGACCAGTTATTTTTACTACTCACACAAACGGGCTTTTTTGTGAATGACACTTTCATTTTATCTGTTATTTTGAACCAAATATGTTATTAAAGAGCAAGATTTGAGATTTGACCTTCGCTCTCACTTCATTATCATCCACAGTTCCAGCCTGTTGTTCATGACCATTACCTGAAATTCATATTTGTTGAGCCAGCTGCTGTTTGCTTTGGCTTTTGTTTGATCTTTTTCTGTTATGGTGGTTTTATCTTCCCATCTCTCCAAGCTCTGTGGAAAGGGGAAGTTTTTAACTTTCCACAGAGCTCAGAGAGATAGTCAGAGAGAAAGAATTTCTTGATTTTTAAAGTGGATGTTGTTATTCACCTCTAACTAGCTCACCTCTTGTATAGCACAGACCTCCAAATCCCACATAGTAATTTCTTCAAGGAGTGGGAAATTCTGTTTCAGCTCTAGTGGCCCTTTCAGAATAATATCTGACCATGATTTAAAGATTTCTAGTAATATATAACCCACACAACTCTATACATGTTGTTCCATGACTTGCCTTTCCTGTTACCATTCTATGCCTTATCTTTTTTAAAATATGACATTATTTAGCATCAGTTTCCAGCTGGATATAATTCTCATTACATCTTTTTTTTGGGGGTGGAGGGAACCATCTATAATCCAAAAAATATTTCTTGTACAAGCTGTGAACAAAGCACCTTTTAGCACACCCCAGACTTTCTTAGAATAATTACGTGTCTAATTTTTTTCAATTGCAGGTTGGATTGGGGGGTTTATGTGCCTGCATTTTGGTTCTGCTATTTCATAACCTCAGAAAATACCTGTCAATGGCTGAGCTAACAGTCTCACCCTATAAATATTCTGTGAAAAGGCACAAACCATTACACATACATATTTTATAGCCATTAGGAATTGGGAACACTCAGCACTGCAGCTCCCTTGCACTGAATGAAGTGGTGATCATCTTGATAAAGGAAAGAATCTCCCTGCTGAGTCAGAACTAACTTGAAGAGCTGCGATTTCTGGAGAAAACCACTTCTTTTTTATCAGAACTCTGTTAATTGTACATAGGGAAATGAACCTCATCAAGAATGTCCTTGCTAGAATATAGTTGTGTATTTCCATTTTCTTCAATAGATCTGAGGAGATCTGCAGGATCTTTTTTTTCCTCCAAACTGCCCATTGTTTGACTTAGGACATATTAAATCAATACATTTGTCCAGTGAAGAAACAGTTAACAGCTAAAGAGTTTAATGTGCTCTCAGGGCAGGATTTCAGAAAAGGATTAAAGAGTCAAAAAAAAAAAAAAAAAAAAAAAAAGAAGAAAAGGTGTCACAAAGCCTCTTTAGTACTTTGTCACAGTTGCCTCTCTTTACCAGTCACAGGCAATCCTGACCCAACCCAGTCCTACCTGCTGCCTAAAGGACAGCAATTTTGTTTCTATTTCCTGGCCACATCCAGCAAGGAAGTTCTCTTGAAAATACTACGTTTTTTCAGGTGAATCTGTAACAAAGATAGTCATGAGCTCCTGAAAGCTGCCTTTGTGGCAGTGTGTTATCTTCCTTCAACTTTCAAAGTTTCAGGCATTAAAAAACACTTTCCAGGCCAGCTGGATGCTGCTGAGTGTTAATTGCATGATGCCCCCTTGCCTTGCCTTGCCTTGCCTTGCCTTGCCTTGCCTTGCCTTGCCTTGCCTTGCCTTGGCTTGGCTTGCCTTGCCTTGGCTTGGCTTGCCTTGCCTTGCCTTGCCTTGCCTTGCCTTGCCTTGCCTTGCCTTGCCTTGCCTTGCCTTGCCTTCCTGTTTTGTCTGAGCTGTGCTGTGGGTTGGGCAGGGCTGTGGGAGCAGCAGAGCTGGTTCAAAAGGGAGGAGATGGGGTCAGTACACAGCAGTGGTACAGATTTTTTGCAAAAAAAAAAAAATAGCTGAATTGTCACTCTATTGCTAGGAGACAAAATAGTTTAATTCTCTGTCAAACCCTGAAATGAACCCACACTTACAGTCCAGGGGCTTATATCCTAATTTGAGTATTTGGGGTTTGGAAGGGAGGAGAAAGAAAAGGGAGGGGGAGGGAAAGAAGGGGAAAAAAAAGTGCAGGTTTGTGTTTGAACCTGATCTTTGAGTACAAGCCATCTGGACCCTGCAACAACCCTGACACACCTGAAAGTGCAATATTGGATAAATGGGGGAAAACTCCCTTGCTACTTGTGTTTAAGTTTCATGGGTGTTTTAATACTATTGGGATGTTTTACAGAGTCAAAATATTAATAAAATCTTAGTACCTAGCCTTCAGAAAATTGCTGACATGACAATCCCTGTGTTACTTCAGCTCTGAAAGCAGATCTGATATTTAGAAAGCAGCCCGGAATAAAAGCACATGTGCTTTTCTTGCCACAACATTGTTTAAATTTTTAATGAGAAAGTTTCCAGTGTAATAAATGTAATTGCACTTAAATAAGACTGCATAGGAACAATATGGGAGCAGGTGAGTTCCTCAGGATGGTTGTATCAGAGGGTCAGAGTCAATGTTGTGCATCTCCACTAACTTTGGCAGGGCTGAGGCAGAGCTGGCCTCGAGGGAGCTGTAGGTTACCTGCAGAGCCACTGGAGATCTCATGTGCCCAGGACTGAGTCACCCAACTCCCATCATCTGTACTCCAATGAGCCAAGATGGGCAGAATTGCTCTTTGAACAGATGCTCCCTCTACACAGATTAGCTGTGATACCAAAGAGAAATTTCATGCCTGGTGTGAAGCTCTTTCAGTCGTGGTATTCAGCTTTGTGCTTTATTCCTAGAGGAGAAAACAGCTCAGGCTTTATTTTGCCAAATGAGTGAGAGCTTCCACAGTCAGGAGTGCCAGTGTGACACATGGAAAAACCAGAGATGACAATTCATCTCCTGTTTACAAACTTCACTTGCACCAGTTTTTGTGGACATCCAAAGGGAAAGATAAAAATAAGTGAGGAAATCAAGACAGACTTCTTCCATCAAAGCTTTCACCTGTGTCTTTGTTGTCAATACACTCTGCATAGTTTGAGTTTCATTACTTGGCAGTACTCATCTGAATTTCTATAGGCAGCTTCAACAAGTGCCTTAAAGATTTGTGATCATTAAAATTAGAAAAGAAACTGGTTATTTCTGTGCAAATTTTGCTAGAAATTTAGCATCCTACAAATTATAATTGCAAACCTTCACCATGAATATTCATCCATTAAAAGAAAAGGTGATGTGAATGATTTATTAGATTCTAGGCAGATTTGGAAGCAATTCTGCAGCTGGTGCTAAGGAAAAGAGTGAGTTTGTCTTCATGAGGCTGCAGTCATTAACAGACCGAAATAACCTCAGCATTTTCTGTTTGTTCCTTGAGGCATTTACATGAAGGCATTCAGTGTTTTGGGGATCACAGGAAATATGACACTCTTAAAAGTCTCCTAATGATTACATCTACTCAGCTTTATTTGTCTTGGTAAAGGTACAGGTGTCTCCCATCCAGGCACCTCTGTTCACTGGTATGCACACCTTGGGTAATTTTTCCCATACAAACAAGATGCAAAGTGGGCAACACCGAGTCCCAAATATGCAAATTAAACAGGAAAGTCAGCAATAATTGTAACAAACCTAGAGTGGTCTCATCTTTGATATTCTGATATCTGTGTATTAAATGCTATAGCAGCTGGAGAGGAATTTTTTTTTACTTTTGCAAGCTCATGAGCATCACATTAGGAACTCGTAGTATCACGGAATATCCTGAGTTGGAAGGGGATCATTGAGTCCAACTCCTGGCCCTGCACAGGACATCCCAAGAGTCACACCCTGTGCCTGAGAGCACTGTCCAAATGCTTCTTGAACTCAGTGCTCAGTGCTGTGACCACTGCCCTGTGGAGCCTGTTCCAGTGCCCAAACACCTTCTGAGTGAAGAAACTTTTCCTGATATCCAGCCTAAACCTCCCCTGACTCAGCTTCAGGCCATTCCCTCGGGTCCTGTTGCTGGTCACCAGAGAAGAGATCAGTGTCTGCTTCTCTGCTTCCCCTCATGAGGATGCTGAAGATCATCATGAGGTCTCCCCCCAGCCTCTTGTTCCATTCCCCTGGCCATTCCCAACCATGATTAAAGAGATTCCTACAAGGTCATGTGGTGTCTCTGCAGTGAGGCATCGACATTTATTTTGACACGCATGAAATTGTTTCTGAGGTTCCTAATCTTTGGGGGTAGAAGAGGCATCTTTCTGCCATTTTACTTTTCTACTCAATCTTCATTTTGTACGTTATTCACTCTGCAATCTTAGTATGTTGGAATATTAAAGTCCCATTTACATATACAGAAAAAGGCTCTTAAGTGCTCTGTAATTAGATGATTCAGAGTAAGAGCCATTTCATTCAGTCTGACCCAAATCTGCTGTTTATAACTGCATACAGTCTGAGTACACGTCAGGGTTTTCTTCTGTGCTGTAACAAACTCATCGAATTTGTGGGGAAGTCTGTTTTTATTGTTCTCAGAGAATGAAATATTGTTTTTTCTTTCTTGGTCGTCATGGAAAGGAGCTGAGAGGCAATTTTGGAGCTGCCAGCTTTTTACGAGGCTGATCTGGAATACTAATTCAAAACTCACATTAAACATCTGATCAAAGTGTTTTGGGTTCCATTATCGTGGATTTCTTAAACAGAAGCAGATGGTATTTTACTGTATGACAGCATTGAGATTTCCTTTCTCTCAGTTTTATCCAAGGGGAATACTATTCATATGAATTCTTATGTAATTCTTAAAACCAAAAAGCCCAAATATATAAAAAGCTAGCATGATACATGCAACTTTTCCTAATGAGGTAAATTCTCCCTCTCTATATCACTCTTTATTGCACTTTCCAAAACAGAATTTGGAAGCCCCAGATCCTCCATGATTAAAACTTATGCTTGTAAACATTATTTATATCTTTTTGTGCAGTAATGTTCCTCTGGCAATAAAATTTGAACAGGAAATGCTGAAGGTCCTCAAGCATCACTATTGATAGGGGTTAGCTAGGGAAGAAAATCCCAGGTGTGTCACACTGTAGTCCTTTCTCTTATAACTGTAATAATAACCTGAAATAACATCTGAAATCTCCCATGAAAATGGTGGTGGAGCCCCACCCAAACTTAAAGTTCTTCCCATGTAATCAGCTGGCTCAGAACGGGTCTCAGATCAATGTTCCTGTATTTTCCTCCTGAAAAACTGTCACTTATCAAACACACACAAGTGGGACATTGCTCCCTTTCTGTCAACTTTGCTTCTGCTTTATCTTTTTATTCCGTGCCCCAGAATTCCAACTCATTTGCTCTGTAAACCTGCAGATTTGGCTCTACTTTATTCGATGAAGAAATGTTGTTATTAGGCTCAAAGTTTACGGTGAAGACTAAGAGAGCAGTTTATGCTATTTTCTGTCCCAAGCTACTCTCTGAGGCAGTCCAGGGCAGTTCTGCATTGCAGCAGATCTGAGAGGTGATTCTCCTAATGACATGAATAAAAGCAGATCTTCTTTGAGTGGCAAAAGTGGATTTTCAGGGGATGATTTTATGAATTAAGCAGGCAGAACTGGTTCTATAAGCCAGAATTTGTCTTGTCTGGTCTAAATCAAAAAGAAAACTGAATATATATATATATATATATTTATATATATATTGCTTTGCTGTATGGGATAATAAGGACTTCAGGAGTGTCAGACTATTACCATGACTGATGGAAAGTGAATCCTGGCTCTCAGCACTATGAATTTTGCATAGAGGTTAAGAAAGATAATGACCTTCATAAAAGCAGCTCCCAGAACTGCTGCACGAGGCCATGAGTTTCAGTGCCTGGAATGTGGATGAGGTTCCTCCCCTGGACACTGCTTCCAGACCTGTCTTTCTAAGATTAGGAAGGGCTCTGCTTTCAGTTATCCTGCATAATGGTATCATGCAAATGAGGGCATGTTATTTTAATATAAACTGTACATGATAACTGCATTTCTGCACAAAAAAAAAAAAAAAAAAAAGGACTCTTTTTCCTGTCCAAAAATCAAAACACTGTGAAAGATGTAAAGCACTTAAAATTCAGTTTCCTTGTGAAGACAACTGTGGAGTTTTATAGTTTTTGAGAATAAGGAATTCCAAACAGGGCAGTTGAGCTTTACCAACTGTGAATAATCAATCCCTGCTGTTACTTGTGCACCCTAGCGTGGAGAAATACCCTCATGTTTGGATACAGTCTTGGTGAAAACAACAGACTTGATACGGGCTTGGATCATTTAAATGCCTTGTAGGAGCTTTGTAGGGTCACTTTTAATCCTCATTGGATCAAGTGGAAATATTCTTAGCAATGTCAGTGATTCTTAACTGTTCTCTGAAGGCAGCAAGTTTGGGATGCCCCTGAGCAAAGGTGTGTCTACAGTACAGATATCTGGATTTCAACAAATTCCTAGGACTATCCTGGCCAGAAAGAAATAGGTGTCTGTTGGATGTCATTCATCCTATTTTATTGTAGATGTCTGAAATAAGCCATGTAAATCCAAATGCACAGCAGATGGCTCTGAAATGTTTGATACTCCAACAGCTCCACCTTAAAAATCAGAGAGAGCTTTAGGCTATTTTTAGCAAATCAGTGTAACAGGACAAAATCCTTCAATAATTCAATAGATAACAATCATCCCACAATCTTTTTCAATAAAAACTGCAGTTGGTACAAAACACACTTATTCTTATCTCACTTACTAAATATATGTTATAAACTCAGTGCTACAATTTTGTGGAGATCCCACGACCTCTCCCCACACAGTCTTGTTGGATATTACAGCAGCTTTGGTTGACATTTGCAAGCTGACAATCCCTTCTCCATAAACTCAGTTGTCAGCTTTGGGAATTTCTGACACCACTTCAGGATGTTTGGTACAGCAGGTTGACTGTTTCATTGTTGCTCTTCCTTGGCTGTCACTCTGCCAAGAAGTTTTTAAATCTCTGAAAAGAGTAAGAAAGCTTTAAGGTAAGAGTAAAATGAGCATCACTTAATAAAATATGAAGTATTAAAACAGTTATTAATTTTAAAGTGATACCTTGCAATTTCCCCTGTGCTGGCAATGGGATGTCTGAAAACTACAGGGTGAATGTATTACAGATGGAGAAGGTCTTGGTCAGCTGGCCTGAGCCAGGCTTGCAGTCCATCAGCACAAAACTCCCGAGCATGTTGGGTGACAAAAAGTGGAATCAGACTTCATAATGGCTGTGCTACTTTTAAACCTTCAGGATCTGAACGATTCTTGACCCTGTGTGCTTCCACTGCCTTCAGAAAACTTGATTTTGGTTGATGTTTTATTCATGGAATCCCATTTGCCTATGTTTGCTGGAGACACACAAAGGGGTACCCATGGGAAGCAGCTTTTTGGGAGAAAAAGCAGCTCATGTTGGCCCCCGTATAGAGAGGTCAGCTGCAACTGGAACAGGATGAAGCAACCAAGTCATCTTACACAAGTGCTCACAAAATGTCTAAATTTTGCCTCACTCTTGGGGACAAAGGCATGTTGTTGGTTGTTCTTTTCTTCCAACTTTTGAATGTTTTGTAGTGATTTTCTGGAAAGAAAAGGGAAGGTACTTGGCAGTATAAGATACCTTCATTGACTAGACAGGGAAGTTTGCACTTGGAAAGAGATTGTAGTTTACTCATGTGATATTTCTGACACAGGACTCCTTTGCAGCTTGGCTTCACAGAAGAGTTTTTCTCTTCTGTGTTTGTCTTGTGTTCAGCAAATTAAAGCCCTGTTTACCATCAGCCTCAGGCATCCATGGATTACCAGCAGGGCAGCAGCCTGCACATCCAGCTGGGCAGTGCATTGCTGTGTCTGTGCCTGTGGAGTGACATCTGCCTCTGTCCAGCTGTGTGTGACACAGCCAGGAGAGGGCTGAGTCACCTTGGTTATCCCTCTGCCTGCAGCATCTTTGCCTGTTGGGTCATCTGGAGCATTTGGGACTCAGCTGGGTGTCCTCTGTTAGGCCATTCAGTCACCAAAAATACACACACATATATATATAAAAAATGTTATATATATAACATAATACATCTATAACATATATATAACACATATATATTGTTTTATATATGTGTATATATGTATATATAAAATATACATATATATACATATGTACATGGATGTATATACATATATATGTATATATGTGTGTGTATATATATCTGTTTGGTCACTTCAGTCAACAGAAATGTGTATATATACAATGTTTTATTTATATATATATAAACACATATATAACATATATATTATGCTATATATATGTTAAATATATTATGTTATATACTAGATATATACATATATATAAATTAAACAAGAGCATAAAATAAATATCTATATCTATCTAAATAAATATATGTCTATATTTAATTAACTCTGAAGTTTGGCAGAAATATGCCTGGAAACAAGAGTATTCAGTCTGCAGGATTTGTTTCTGCATGTGGAAAAGTGACAGAAAAGCAAATTGTTCAGCTGCAGCAAGAGCACCCAGTTGTTATGATGGGTGGGCTGAGTACAACCTCCCATCAGCCTTTTGAAAAGGCCTGTAATTTCATTACTCTGATAAATATCAAGGGTCACTTTAAGTCCTAAAACAGAGATTGCTTTGACAAAGCTTTTAACCTCAGGCTGACATTCTACCTTACCTCTATGGTAAAGCCCATTTTTAGAGATTAATTCAAACACACTCTTCAGTTTGCAGAGTTAATTTCAAATTCACTCCCTCTGATCTCTTGCAGCTCTGTGGGTTTCTAATGACATTAGTGTTTGTGTTTTTTACAGCAAGAGGTACTAAAGATCCTCCTTGCCCTCACCTTCACTATTTCTCAGTAATATCTAGGGATGAGCTAATACATAGTTTCACAAGGTGTTTAAACAAATCTTTCCATACCTCAGCAGGGGAACAGATCTGTCATCTTTTTGTCTGGGATGGGCTGTTTGAAGATGTCTAATCCTCCTCATGGTCCTGGAGGCCTGGCTAAAACTCCCCTCTAATTAATTGTGCCAAGATCAGGCTCCTCATGGATCATCCTCTACCTCTTCTTGGGCAGGTCTGGGCTGCAATGAGCGTCCATGTGCCAAGGACAAGCAGACAAATGCTCCAGCATGAGCATCCATGGTTCTATAGAAGCTTGGATCAAGGAGATTTGCATTCTACTTGCCAGATACTGCACTGTTTTTGCCATAATCAGCTGGCAGACAAACCCCTCCTGTCCTGCTAGAAGTCCTTTTCATCCAAACATCTCAAAGGCTGATTAAACACTAATTTACAGAGCATGACATTGAAATAAAGAAATAAAAAGTGGCTTCCCTGAGACAACAGAAGCCAGAGTAAGCCTTTAACTAAGGTGTATGTAAGTTTTGAGGTGATCTGCAAAAGAATAAATTTAATCTGGGATGAGTCAGTGGCAGAGATATGAGTGGAAACACATCCCTGGAGCTCTTGTTTTACCACCACACTCAGCTCTCTCTCAGGGACTCACCCCTGTTGTGCTGTTCTGCATCTTCATAAGCAGTGGGTTGGCACATGAGTGGAATCTCTGTTCAGAGAGCTGGGTTTAAGATGAACCAGAGTGCCTCATAGATGTGAGATGTGTTTTTAATTCAAAACATTTTCTTTCAGGTGAGTTTGTAGGGAAAGGGGGCATTGGTAAAGATGTTGGGGAAAATGGAATTATTTGGTACCTTTGGGTAAGGTAGTAAGTTAAGCAGTGGTTTTAAAGAGGGGGAGAAATTCAGACACCATCATAACCCCAGCAAGGAAAGCAAATTCATGAGGGAACAATTAATAAAGCATAAAAACTACATTTACAAGTATTCTACTTAGTTTAGTGCCACTTGAACAGTAGGATGTTAATGCAGCGAGTTATTTATAGTGCAACAAATCACCTCACCCCCTAAATTGCAAATTTACCTTTGTGTATTTTGAAGGCTGCAGTGTGTTACCAAATTTAAAAGTGCTGACAGAGCAATCAGTAATTTTGTGGAGGAAATCAAACTGAGACTTTGTGTCAAAACAACATCATCCTGAGGGAGCTGGAGAAGCAAACGTGCAGAGAAAGGTTTATTTCCTGTTCAAATACTGCCACATTCTTGTGAATATTCCTTGTGAGGGAAACAGGTTATACTCCTAAAGATGCTATAATACTCTTCATAGGACTCAGAGCACCTGCTTTAAGAGATAATTCACCCTGAAACCACGCAGGGAGCAATCAAGGCTGACTCTGAGGCATCTCCTGGAGTGGGGACAGGGGTGATGTGTTCTGCTCCCTCCTCCTGCAGAAAACCATGCAAAGCCCAGCTGTCCTCCAGATCTGTGCATCCTTTTCCCCAGACAAGTGATCCTCCCTTTTGGCAAGGGGTAAAAGCCCCCAGGATGGAGGGTGCTGCTTCTCTGATGGGTTTGGCCCCAAACCTTGCTCTTTTTCCATGAAGATGAACAGAGTGAGCTGGGTCTAATGAAAGTGGGAGTTTTAGGAGAGGGAAGCTGTAAACTCAGCAAGACAGGCAAAGAGTTTACACAGTGTTTATTTCTGAGCACACAGGCATCTGCCTGCGGCACCTGAATGGCTGCAGAAATTGTTTTCAGAAATTAATCATAATCGAGCCTGATGCACGGGGTAAATGCTCCGTGACTCATCCAGAGCTGAGCCACAGCGAGCCTGAGCAGTGACTGTCATCGTGTGAGGATAAAATAACTGCTCAAACAGATGATGCATGTGACAGTTGGATGTGCTCATCTAATTGCAATAACCGGCACAGAGAAGAGGAGCTTGTTATGAAGGTTTTTGCATTAGCACACACATTTTAGGGTATTTATTGCTTCCAGGACTGCTGAGGATGGACACAAAAGCCTCCCAGGCACCAAGAAAGTTGCTAAGACCACTGAGCATTTTAAGCTTTCCCTGTCATAGCTGCAAAAATCATCTAACAGCACGTGCCCTGCTTTGCCTTACAGCGATCCTTACCCACGGGAGCAGCTTGATCTAGTGGGTGACATCCCTGCCTATGGCAGGGGGGCTGGAACTGGGTGATATTTCCAACCCAAACCATTCCATGATTCTATGATTAGGAATCAAGTGAATTTTGTGTGTTGCTCCTTCAGCCTCCTTACAGCTGGTCACAGTATCTCCTTGAAGTCACCTTGAAAAGTCATATTTCTGTCACGTGCCTGCATAGGGCCAGCACAATGTCACACCCAGGTATGTGAGATCAGAGTCAAGTCTTGTCACATGATGAATTACACCTCTGGCTTCTACTAAAATGACTTTGTAACAATCTCTGACATTTAGTTGTGTGCTTTTTTATTTGGAAAAACTGGGTTTTGAAAGTTTACAAAGGCTCTCTTGGGAGCAGAAAATCCATACTGTTGTTAATATTGAGTTGCAGTCATTTGCTGCCATTGCACGTGTCAGTGCTATCAGCAGTGTCATCTCAATTCATTTTTGCTACCAACCACAGCAATAATAAGGTGATAAAATATGTCCTATCTACAAAAATTCCCATTTATCAAACAGGTGGGACTTTCAAAGCATTTTAATATTGGCTCAGGATGGCTCCCATCAATGTCCCTGGTATTGTTTTCTTTGAAGCTTTTGAAGAGAGAGGAGACATTTGTCATTGATTCAGGGGAAGCAGAAAGACCTTTGAGAGACCATTGAAAATGCAGTGTTAAAGTGTTAAAGTTTTAATCACAAGACTTCCACCAAGATCAGGCAGGTCAATACAAAATATGAGCCCTGTTTCCTTCCAGAGAAGAGTATCACAAAACCATAAAATGGTTTGGGTTGGAAGGGACCTTTAAAGGTCGTCTGGTTGAACTGTGTGAAAGCCTTGTGATGTTTTGATTTTTCTTCTCCTTGAAAAGTAAGATGTTTCTGATAGGGTGGGTGGGAGAGGGAGTTCTCCTCACTACACTGTGGGATGGTGGCCCTTGACACTTTGGTGACGGTACAAGGGACAAATGGTGACTGGAGAAGTTGGGCAACACAGGCACTCCTTGGTCAGAAATGCAGCACTGCGTGGGGGCTGCTCTGCCTTCTGCTCTTTCCTGGAGCCAAGAGTGCATCTGCAGGGTCCTTGCCAGCCCAGAGTGGACATGATCAGCCTCAGTATACCTGGCATGGCTGTTGAGATGAATACAAAGTTACACCAAATAACTGTTCTCTGCAGAAAGCAATTCAGCCCATGTCATTCCTCCTGACTTAGTTCACGCACCAAATCAACACAGGCAGAACATACAGATTTTTGCTTTCTAATAATTTACACTGCATTACTTTTCAGATTGCTCACTCAGCCCCAACCCCCACCCCCCATATGGCACGTTCTCTTTGGACATAACCATGTCACCATGGGTCCCTGAGAGTCCTCTAACAAGGCTTGATTTTGCACACAAAGTCAGGAGAATCATCATTACTCAAAACCCTCTTGCTCCCCGACAGCAGACAAATAGGTCTGCTGGGAAAAGATGCCTGTGAATGAATGGCTAAGAAACCCTAACAGCAGCAGTAAAAGGCTTTGGATGCTGATCCTGCTGCCTGTCCCCAGTTGTCTTGGAAATATTTACCCTTGCTATTCCTTCTTACTCAAAACAAGTGTGCTAACTGATTTTAATGCAGTGATCAACTGTTCTTATCCTATATATGAGACAGAGGAGAATCAGATGGTCTATACAATATAAAACAGAAATTTAATATTGCCCCCTTAGTTTAGAAAGCAAAGAAAGAGCTGTCAAATCATGTGTCTATTTCAAAAACAGAGAAATTCCTCTCTTACATTCTTCTGATTCAGATTCAAGCAAGGCAGATTATGTCTCTAACATATCTCTTCTTCAGGCCTGTAGATGGGAATGGTGCAGAAGTGCTTTGGGTCTTTTATGTCTAACCTTTGCACAGCTCATATTAAATTGTATTCAAGGAGCTGTTCTAGTGCCAAGCTGAGAGCAAGATTTACAGGAAAATTCAACTAAAGTCACAATGAGAGAAAGGATGAACAAAGAAATCACAAATGGAAGGCTCCAAGAGGTTTAAAGTGGATTCAAAAGATGAGGTTTGCTAGAAAAGCAAAATACAGGCACTCTAAACATCTCTAGGGAGGAGACACAAAAATACAGCATTGAGGAGCAAAGGAGGGAAAAGGATAAATCCTGAATGTTACATACAGGACTGGGAATTATGAAAAGGCAGTACAAGCTGATCCTGGCTTTTCTCTATCCAGGAAGTCTTGTTTCCTTGTTTTTCAGGTGTGGGTTTGCATCAGAAGGTCACAGCTATGTGATGAAGCTTCATAATTGCACCACACAGCCTAGCAACCCCTGTGCCACATCACTTTCTCTGTGCTGGGCTCTGGATTAGATGCAGGTGGGATTGAGGGTAGAGTATAAGCCAGTCAGACATGTACCAGTTAGTACACCCCCAAAGCTGGAAGATGTTTAAAGTGTCCTCTTGTTTAAAGGGGACACTCACTAGACAGCAGAAAATTATTTCGTTTGCATTGCACCACGCATAGGGATCTATATCAGAACTACCTGTACAGTTAATGGAGAGAAAAGACATTCAACTCCTCCTCAAATAGATAATTAAAACAATGTCTCATGAAGACTACCTTCACTTTCAGCTCTGGATGCTGTCAGGTACCCTTTAGAAAAAGGTTTCTGATGTGTTTATAACTGATATTTTAGGGGAGGGTGAATAGTACTCCCAAAGCCCTACCAGCTCTGGGTGACAAAGTACAGTGAGGTGAATCCCAGCATTGGGTTCTTCCACAGGCTACAGGAGAACCTGAGAGAGACCTCACTGCAAATGCCACCCATTTTTCACAGTGACTGCTTAGCCATCACATCAGCTTTCTCTTCTGGGTTCTCCAGATTATTCTAGGATGGAGTCACAATGGTCCTTGAATGACTTGAAAGTATAAGTGGTGTCTAAGTAGGTCAGAGCTGAACCAGAGGCCTGGGTATAAACATTCTTTCAGTATTGCTATGTATCTTGAATTTCCAAAGAGCTCGAAAAGTTTGGAAGTCCAAAAGTAAGAATGTTTGTAGGAGCAAGCACATACTTTAAGGCTTTCTTGAACTGCACTCAGTAAAGCACCAGGATGACACAATGTCTTGAAAGAGTGTTAATTTTTGTCTCAGATAAAATATTCCCTCATGAAAAGTACACAGATGACCATCTTATATGGGAAAATATATCGTTCACAAGAAAAAGAAGAAGTCTGAGCAGTACATACTGCAGTAGAGCCCACAGATGGACATATTAGCAAGTTAAAAGAATGTTGCCTCCTGTGGGAAAGCAGTTACTCTTGTAGAGCAATCACAAAATTTAACCATGGATAGTCAGCAATGCTAGAAAATTAGTTTCAGAGAAGAAACTCCATGAAATTGCTTTATGTTGGTTAGCTTTTCCAAAAGGTACAGTGAAATGTGTGTGCTGGCAAGGTTTTTAAGGCGATTTCACCAGAAATGGGCAGAGCAGAAAAGGGTTAATGGCCTCATTTACTGTGTGATGTATTCCCACTAAAGCCACTGTCAGTCTACGGATCTGACTAATCCCAAGTGTGGTTACTAATTGCTGTCATCCAAACAGTAGCTGGCAGACATTTAATTTTCCCTTTCACTTGGTGTCATTAACACTAGTGACATATGGCTCTTTCCCTGCCCCAGCTCAGTGGCTACCAGGGAAACCTATGGCTTGAGTTTTGCAAACATAAAAGTCCATGATTAACTTTCAGCATCTTGATAGTGTCAGGAAGAACTGTTTACAGATCTGGATCCTAAATGCCTGCAAGCTGTTGGTTTTTTTCTGGGCACAACTTAGAATAGTAGTATAAAGGTACACTTTTACATCTTTAACTTATACCAGGCTGATGCACAATAAAATTCAGGCAACAGGGGAGATGTAGCTTGAAACACACTACAGTATAAATTATTACTCACTACTTTGCTTTTTTCCCTTTTTTTTCTTTTGTACTTTAATGTAGTTGAGTTGGGCAAATGTTCATAAGTGAGATTGCATAAATCTTCTGAATTACTTCTGTATCTCCTCACTTGACTCAAAATATTAGGTCAAGGTTTCAGATACAGATCTCAAAACTCTGTTTCACACCCTGTTATCTGTTCTTACTAGATTTAAAACTCCTTTATCTCTGCTGCCTTATATATAGGTGCTACTTTTTTTTATATTAAAGTTACACAATATGTCTCAAATCCCACACTGCTTTCCTCTACTTCCTTTGTTAATGTCTGTCTAAGCTCATTAATTTTTTAAACAATATACTTTTTATTTTCTGCTGGCCACATGCTTACCATGCACTATAGAATTTTTGCCATCCTGCTTTCAGGTAAGATCTTCAGGATTTAATAACACAGGCATTTCAGATCCTCTTCAAATAGCACAACAACCAGAGTGATGATATTGCTTTTAAAGATCGAATAATCTCTGAACCTGGTGTCATTTGGAAACATAAAGTAAGATAAAAAAAAAATAATCTCAGCTCCTAGTGATTTTTTTTGCTAGGAAGACAAGTCCCACAGAGGACAGTAAAAAAGCTTTGGTAACATACAGTGAGTCCTGAAGAAGAGTATGTAGCCTTTTATTTGTAAATTGACTTCACCCCTCTCTGAGTTTTAAGGTTAAATAATTTAGTGATGCAAAAGGGTGACAGAGCAGCTGACAAAGCACACTCTGGTACTCTGTTTTCTCACCCATCCCTGGGCTGTATGGAAGTTCTGCTCACCTGTACTGACTCCTGCTTGCTCTGTTTCCTCCTGTAGAATCCCAGGGAATCAACAGCAGTAACCCCACACTGTAGAGAGCAATTCTGCCAGCAGCCCCCCAGATCTGCTTCCCCCTCTGAATTCTTACTTGAGGTCAGCACCTGCAGCAAGAAGTGCACTTTTCTGCAAGTTGGCCTTGTACCCATTTTCCTTCCATGAAAGGCATGCTGTATCCCACCAATATATTTTTTTCCCATATACTTTCAGAGTGAGTCCCTTGCTGCATGCCTGGGACTGCCTGCAGTTTTGTGTGTTTTATTTTACCAAAGGTGAAGAGAAATGCTGCTCCAGCTGAAATTAGTGCTCCTCAGACACTGCATTTTATCCTGCAGTTAAGGTGAGAAATAAATCCTTGGGACCAGCCTTGTGACCTACTCAGTGCAGAAGCACAAAACATAAAGCAGCAGCAGGGTTTCTATCCTGTTTTCCATTTTTTCCGGAAAGATAATTTGATTTTTTTCATGTAACTGATTACACAAGGTGCTTTGTTTGGCACCCTGGTGAGTGATGGGGCCTTTAATGGAAGCACCATAACCCACTTTCCTTCCTCCAGCTGGAGCTAAAATCAGAGCAAGGCTCTCTACAAGAACAAAGGGAAATTGCAAACTTGTCTCAGTTAGCAGAGCATCACAGAGCTCCCTTTCTGACTGCTCCAGCAAGGGTCCCAAATGACATAAAATGAGCAAATTGAACCATTTTTGTGCTAGTGTATGGTCACAGCAATGACACCAGCCAGGGATGGACAGAGGGCTTGCATGACAAAAAGATCTGACTCTGCCCTTGTACCCCACATCTCTTTTCATGAGGTGAATAAAATCTGAGTCAAACCTGAATCACGGTGGGCAGGAACTGCAGTATAATTACCAAAAAGAAAGTCACTCCATGAAATTAAAAGAAAAGAAAATAAAAAGGGCTATGTACTGGATGGAGTCTGAAAAATGGATCAATAAGCACAGGAACATCTTGTGCTAGCCATGGGAAGCCCCGTGCTGGGGTTTGCTAGATAGGAGGAGGCAAAAAAGATGATCCAGGAGGGAGAAGGAAAGTGAGCTGCAGCCCCGGAGATGCCAGGGAGGCAGAGGACGATCGGTGCCTGAGGCAGTCACACACTTCATTAGGAATGGGTAGTTGGACATTGCTGGGGAACAGGAGACAAAATTCGGACTGAAAGACAACCACCGAGGGAGAAATGTGCATAATTCTGGGGGATAATAATTTGGGTCTGGCCACGAGTAAGCTACTTTCCCATCTCACTGAGCAGGTCGCTGCCCTGCTCTGGCCAGGAGCTGAGCGGTCCAGCGCAAATCCTGCCTGGTGGGATCCTGCCTTGATCGGGGGACACGAGGCATCCTCAGCGTCCGAGGAGCAGGGAGATGGCTCCAGGCACCCCGCGCCGCCTGGCGCTGCCACGGACAGGGATGGAGTGCCAGCAGTCAGGCGGGAGACGGCGGGGGATGCAGGCCAGCATCCCACGGCAGGGCTGGGGAAGGAGGGATTCCATCCCACAGCGCCGCTCCCGTCCCGGTGCCCATCGAAAGCAGAGGTTCCAGGCCGGCGGTGCTGCCGTGCTCCCCAGCAGCTGCCGGCGGTGCCCGCGGGTTTCGCCCCCGCCGCGGAGGTTTTGGGGCTGGTGAGATGCAGCCGGAGGATGCTCCGCGCTCGCTTCGCCGCGCCGAGGCTGGACCAACCTCGGCAGCGTGCGCCTGCGCTGCCAGCCTTCCTCCCCCTCCGCTCCTCCTCCTCCTCCCCCCGCTGCCGGCCCCTCCTCCCGGCTCTGGCGGTGCCGGCTGCCGGGGCGGGCGGCCGGCGGGGCCGCTGTGTCCGACAGCCGCGGGGTTATGCCCGGCTGCAGGCGGGGCGCAGGGCCAGGGGCAGCCCGCGGCCGGGGCTCGGAGGTGTCCGGCAGGAGCAGGGGCCGGTGATCCCCCCCAACACCCCCCCGGCCCCGGGAAGGGGTGCGCGGGCGCTCCGCGGCGGGGGAGGAGGCAGATGATGCTGATGAGGATGCTGAGGATGCGGCGGGCCGGAGCGGAGCGGGGGTACCCGGGCAGCGCCTGGGTGTGCTGCTGGCTGCTGGGCTGGCAGGCGGCCGCCCTGCAGCTGCCGCCCTGCGAAGAGGTGAGATTTTCCTCCTTCCCTTTGGGTTTTCCCCATCCCTAAGGGCGGGTGGGGGGTACGCACCGGCTCGGGAGGAGGGTGGCATCCCAGCAGGGGAGTGTTGCTGGCTGCCTCAGAGCTGTCCGTGGGTTGGCAGAGGGGTCAGACCCACGGGCAAGGACCCTCCGCCGTGGTGCTTGGGGGGGTCTGGGGCGGCCGAGCCCCCCCTCATCACGAGTAGAGATAGCGGCTCCCCTGGCCGCGAACCGCGCTCCCCGGCTCCCCTTGGTCGTGCTGATCGCTGCTCCCTTCAGTGCATGGAAATAGTGGAGTCCCCCTCCAAACGAAGGGGGCTCGGCCGGCCTCGCTGTTTTGCTAATTACCGTGTTGAATCAGCGCAAAGGTGGAGAGCGAGGGAGGGATGGTGTGTGAAGCTGTCCCGCCCTCCCGGTGTCAGCTCGGTGTGTCCGGGGCTGAGCCGTGCGTGTGACAGGGGGGAGAGAAACTTTCTGGCTGTCTGCTGTTGTAAGAACCCGAACCTGGAGGGAGTCGGTGTGTTGGGAACGGGGACGCTCCGCACAGCTGTGCGGGATGCGGGGCTGAGGCGGCCGGACAGGGATGCGCAGCCCCGGGTGCCCCCCGAGGTTTTCCGGGGAAGGGACCTGGGCTCCATGAAGCTGTTTTCCAGGGTTTCCAGCCTTACTCCCACGTAAGGCTGGAAAAGAGAGGAAGCCCTCCTGGAAAAGAGGGGAAACCCTCTCTGCTGCTGTTAAAGAGCAAGTGGGTCTTTCCTGTGTTTTACACCAGCAGCAGAGGTGAGGAGGCCGGGTATCACCATCCCAAACAGGTCTAGGTGGCCGGAGTTCTGCTCAGGCAAGCGGAAACTGTAAGTGGGTTAACAACGGTCAGTCCCCTTTCTTCTAATCCCCTCCTGTCCGAGGATGCTCTGGGACCAGAGCTTCCCCACTTCACCTCCTGCAGTCGCACCGTTTAGCAAGAAGGAATTTGTACATTCTCAGAGTGGGTTGGGGGTGGGTGACTGCAGCCAGGTGAGAGCTCTCGGCTGGTGAAGGGTCCTGGTCCGTGCTTGGAGGCTATTGCAGTGTGGGACCTCCTCGGCTGGGGGTGCAGAAGACCACGTCACCTTCCTGTGATGAAAGAGGGCATTTCTGACCTGGAGAATATTCTCTTTGCCTATGAAATTTCCTTGTTGTCTTCCAAGTAGCAGAGCTCAGTGCTAGTCTAGCGTGGGAAATCTTACAGTAGGGAGTGGTGATGTCTGGCAAATCAGTGTCTGTTTTGGGCATGTTTCTCCTAAATGTTGATCGTTCTCAGGGCATGTTTTTCCTAAATGTTAGTCACTCTCAGAGAGAGGAATTTATGCAGCTTTAAATTACCTATCTCCCTTTCCAGCTAGTGAAGGAAAACAGGTAGTTTTAGAGTTGTTTTCATCCTAAAGTCTTTGCTTCAAAAAATGAACCTCTGCAGATGGTTAAAGGTGAGACATGAACCTGTGCAGTGGTACCAAATGTGTAGAGTTGGTATTTTGAGCATCTTGCATTGGGCTTTAGGTGTACAAATTCTCTCTGGAGTCCCACTCCTGCACCCCTTTGGGTCTGGACCTGTGTGCTTTTGCTTTCTTTTCAGAGAGGCTAACAACATTGTTTTACTTGACTTGAATGCTCTTTGAAACAGAGACAGCCCTCCCTCACATGGTTAAAAAGCTGTGTGTTATTTGTGCTGGGGTGTGTGCAGCCATGAAAATGTGTGTCCAGGAAATGTGATTACAGATATGTCTGGATGGAGATACAGGGGAAAAAAAAAGCACTTACAGAGAACAGGGTAGCAGATGAACTGCTTTACAAAAGGGAAGAACAGAAGTTGATAGTTTTGTCCCAAAACTTTGCCATTTGCCCTAATTCAGTCCCATTTGAGTGACCTGGGTGTATTGCCTTTAAAAACACATCAGTTCCCGATGAGATTGACTCTGATTTGGACAGTCTCAGATAGGGATGTTGTGCCATAAGAAAACACAGCCTGTCAGAGGGTATTGCAGTCCTTTAAATACTTGGTAAATGTCTTTTGTTTTATACCCAAAAGGTCTGAGAAGCACAAGGCTGTGTACTGACAGGTACTTAATTTTCAGTCTATAGGGGATCCTTCTTTAGCAGCCCTTTCCCCACTCCTTCCTTGACAACTTGTTTTTCTTCTTCCCTTACTTATGACAAATGCAGATATCTGCTGGTCTGTGAGATTTCTGTGCTGGCACAACATTTGGAGCAGTGGGATCACTGGCTGTGCCTGAGGCTCCTTGGTGCTCTGATTACATAGATAGTAAAAGAATAATGTCTAGCAATGTCACTTTCCAGAAACCTTTTTGTCATTGACTTGATTTGTCAGGGACTGTAGTAGTTCAGCACACTGGATTTAGTAGGGATGTGTTTGTGCTGCAAACCAAAGGTACAAGCAGCTTGAATGAATGTTCCTGTGAGTTTTTGGAGTAAATTGGTACAGCCATAAGCTTCTGGCACAACAGTGTTCAGTCCAGGCTGTGATGGTCATTCACATTGTGAGCCCTCCCTGAGCTCTCCAATGCCAGCAGCAGATTTAGAGGTGATTTGTGCATATCTGAGAGATGGAGGCAGGCTCAGCTTGGATGGCTGGGGTACAGAACCTGGGGAGACCCATTACTGTACCCTGTGCCTCTGGGGACTTGGCAGCTCGAATTAGGACAGTGGTAGAAGAATAAGTGCTTGGTGAATTCTTTCTGCAATGCCAATGATGATCAGGGTACTCATGCAAATGTTTAATGTGTTGCATAAATTATGACTTTGAGTGGAATTGATGACACCTATGCTTTTCACTGCCATTAAATACACATTAAGCTGTTATGTTGGAAATAATGATATATTCATGCCAGTCCCCCTGCTGCTGCAGGGACAATGGTTGTTACATCTTATGTTCCAGTGTTTGGTACTTCTTCTTTTCTAAACTTTTCAACTGAATGAGTCTTCTTCAGCTTCCCCTTAGAGATTCATCCAAATCTGAGCAGATTTTGCTCTTAGGACATTTGATACTCAGCCTAAATTGGTCTTCACTTCATCTTTCCTTTCCCTCTGTTGTCTTTTGCAATAATAATAAAAGAAATTGAACTCACTGAGCGACTCTTCTCTTAATTCCCATTCAGCCAAATTGCTTTCAAAGAGACATACAGAGTATCCTGCTGGCAAAGATGTTTTCTTTCATACTCCTGTTTGACTCAGTTATTATGCAGATTGAGACATGCCTTTGACATTGATAATAAATGTGATTCTGCTACATTGCGTGGCTTACCTGCTGTCTCAGTAGACAGGTAAATTAAAGGGTAATGCTAAATGCTTTCTTTAAGGGAATGTATTCTTGCACTAGTCTGCTAGAATGCTTATGGAAAAGACAAAAACCATATAAGAAATGTTCTTGGAAAATGAAAGTTTTATAAAATCACTTGCAAGGCAAAGGCAAAGAAGTCATAAGACTAAAGGGGAAGCATGAACTTGAACTTAGGTCAAATAAGGTGGATTTGGTGTGTTGAAATAATGCCAATGCTCATAATGAGAAAAGGTTAAAAAATCGAGTATGCCTAAGCTAAGTGTGAAGTATTTTAAGTACATTAGTACGTTAAATCAGGATATTAGGTACTGAGCTAAGCAGCGTGGGAAGCAAGGTGAAATTCTGTCTTTGCATGTAAAGGATGCGTCAGTCTTGGGAAGATGTTATGTAAGCCAGCACGCCTGTCACCAAGTGCACATGGCAGGAGTAACAGGGATGTCTGCTGGCAGGAATCTGAATATCTGAAACACTCTGGAGTTGTAAGTGAACTGTACCTGCTTGAGAAGAGGTTTGCAGTCATTACAGAAGGCTCTGTAGAGGCAGTGAATGTGCTGATGGAAACAATTTGGGTGGGTGATTAAAAGAAAGAGAAAAGAATAAAACCTGTCAGAGTGGTTTTGTGCCCTATCATTAGTACTCAGGAACCGTGAACGCTGTGTTTGTTCTACAGCTGGTTAATGAGCACACAGTGATCACAGCAGAGGGTGGGGCAGCCTAGGTAAGGAGGGAGTGACTTGACAGAGCAAGAAAAAGAACATGCATTAATGCATGGAATAGAGAAATTTAATGAGATGCAAATCTATAGGATAAGGTAGAAATAAAAATGATTTTTGTGCACTTGAAAGGCTAAACGTTTTTATTGTTAAAAGATTTTTTTTTTATTTTTATGTAATCATAAACAACATTTGGGTTGATCAAATCCAACTATTTGATCTCTGAGATTCATTTAATCTTTGTTGGCTTTAAAATCTCTGAAGAGATTAGCTAATTTAGAAAGGAATCCTCCTCCTAAGTTGGTTTCCTTGCTGTCCCTTTGTCTGAACCATCTGCATTTGCTATTTTGGCAACAGAGCAGGTACTACCTATACCAGCTGCTAGGATGATCCAGTGTTGTATTCCCTGATTTCTAACCACCTTGAAAGATATTAGACACTTAATCCATGAACGATTCATAGGCGGCAGAAGAGGCTGTGGAAAGGTTCCTACACAGACCATTTTATTTCTTTTACATCTTGCTACATGGAGTTTTTTGTGAGGGGGAAGGAGAAATGAACAGCTTCCATTTTCCACGGTGATGAAGGATCATAAAGATGAGGAAAGAGAAGCAAAAAACAGGCTACAAAACTGCTGACAGCGAAGTCGATGGAGTGGAAGCACGTGGACAAAAGGTGAGGAGACAGATGCTAAAACACAGGTACCACAGCAGAAAGCACATGAGCAGATCAGGGTGGGGGAAGCACAGGGGAGACTGATGAGGTGTCAGAAATGAAAACCTGGGAAGGAAGACAGATGCTGGCATAAAAACTGGATAGTGAGCCATGGCTGTAATGATTCAAGGATAAGAGAATTAGTCGTAGTGGAAACTGCTGTAACAGACCATAAACTCAAAAGAGTAGTAGCCATTAAACCAACACAAGATTGCATTTCTCCCACCATCAACTATCACTGGCTCATTCAGGGTGAATTTTATCATCTATAAAGAAGGCCATGGGTTTTTTTTTTTCTCTTTTTCTTCATAGGTTGAGGTTGAGTGAGAACGGGAGCTGTGCTGGGATTCCTGGCACATCCATGCATCATGGAGTCAGGACTAGCAGCCAGGCAGGGGCCAGGGTGGGTTTTTGCAGGGATTTGGGCTGTCAGCTGCCTCATCCAGGCCATGTTTTCCACCAGGTGTTGGTTGGGAAGGCTTTGGCAGTCCTGTGTGTTGCTTTATGCCAGGTGATGACCTGGGTCAGAAATGCTGGAATCACTCAAAGGGAGCCTTTTCCCTGAGCCTGACCCTGTGCTCAGTGGAGGTGTTGGCAGGGCTCCCACTGACTGCAACAGCCATGGGGCAGAGCCAGGGGCTCTC
>JBBMKD010000053.1:7232171-7281032 GCA_037834095.1 Argya squamiceps
CCTGCAGGGCTCAGGCTTGTGGGCAGCAGGGAGGTGCCATCACTTCAGGCTTCCCTGTGTCATGTGGCAGGTTGCTGTCAACACCTGCTGAAGGAAGGAGTAAGCATCAACTAAGTAGAAAAAAAAAAAAATAAATTAGAGAAGAACAGATGAGGGTTGGTAAAAAGAAAAGTAGCCTTGAATGCCTCATACTTGAGATAGGAAAGAAACAGTGTTTGGGAACAAGTCCCACATGTTTCTCAGATGGTGCCAAGGGTTTTCTCAGGGCTGCTGCTGTGAAGGTCCCACGTTATTATCCAGCATGGCCATATCTTCCCTAACTCTTATACCCACGGGGAAAAGAGTGTCCTGCTCACTACCCCTTGGTAATACTTAGGTCTTACCCAGGACTTGAAAATGCATTTGGATTTTGGTTGTTGGTACTAGGAACATTTTGATTTTCAATCTTTTGGAAACAAAACCCTCTGGTTTTGAAGGAGAGGAATGGATAAAACCCTTTTTGTTTTTTATTTTAACAACCATCTTTTAAAGCAAACAAACAAACAAGCCCCTTTCAATTACAAAACATTATCTAAATCTCACAATGACCTTGTTTCACAATCATTGTGATACTCTCTGTGATAAATAGTGCCAGACATAATCGCTGTGCACTTGGGACACAGGCTGAGAGCTGATTTAAGGTGATCTAGGACGACATGTGCAGCTGAGCCACTGGCTCTGCTGTGTTGGTGCTGATGATCCTGTCACTGTGCTGAGTCAGAACTGACGCTGATTCTGCTGCAAACCCACCTGCCCAAAGGAAAAAAGAAAAAAAAAACCTCCAAACAAAAGAAAAGGGTGACGGTTTAGCTGAGAGAGTGGCAGAGATGACTCAGTCAGTGTTTAGATTCTGGGGTGATAGAAGTGGTGCAGGTGGCTTTGGGACTTACTCAAGGGCACAAGTCTGCTCTTCTTTTATTTCTAGAACATAAAATTTTGGTGGGTTAGAACTAGCCTGGATTTATACTGAGATAATGGCAAGGGGATTGTATTTCCTGATGTAGGAAGAGGAAAATGAGAGCTGTGTGTTAAAGGTGTGAAAGAACTGGATTGTTGTTCTCTGTTGTGCTTTGACTTAAGAGATACGTGTGTTGTCCCTGTGAGGAAATTTTCTGGCTGCAAGACATGTTTTCAATGAATAAAATAATCATTCCAGATGATGGTGCATTCCCAAACAGAAAATTTCTTTGACATCGAGTTTTTACTGCTACAAAGAGAAGACAAATCACTTATCACATTGATATGGGATTAGCCTCTCTTACCTGTTAGTGTTTTGCAGTCAAGAAATACAACACACAACAGAGGTGATTTATGGTGATACTTGAAGACTGTTGGAAAGTACCTACAAAAAGTGATAGGAGCTGTTACCTGGTGGTGAAAATGCTGGTAGCTCAATTTTCATTCAGTTAGATTTTGTTCCACCTTAGAGGTACAAATATTTTCCAGGGATAATCCACAGGAAAGTGGTTTAGGATGTTTGGGATTGGTTAAAAGGCTATGCCCACCTTGCCAAGAACAGGAGAAGATACTCCTGTAAACCTGTAAACAGGAGCATCAGGAGAAGATATTCCTGTAAACAAGATGAGACAGTCTATGAGTATGGGCAGACCCCTGGCCCTCTTCTAGTTAGCAGGGTAGACCCAGTCAAAGGAGCTATTTTCTATATATATTATAATTACCAATGTGGGTTACTAGTGGTAATCTTATAACCCAATTTGATGAAAAACCCCTGCTTTAGGGAGAGGGTGAACTTTCCCTCTGAGGGTGGAACTGACCTGAATATGTTTAGAAACATTTTTAATGTAATGAATATGGTCAGAAAATTCAAATGCATTAGATAACCAAGCCAGAGGGAGGAGCCATGGGGAGTGCAAAACCTGAAGATGCCATTAACATAATTGCTACTGGCTTGATAAAATACAGTACACATTTAATAGCAGAGAAATCAGTGTCTGAATTGATTGTACTGTCACAGAAAGCTGAAGTGCACAAGGTGGTGACTGCTAGCAGCAAACTGAAGGGTAAAGGTGATTTAGACCTGAGCTGTTGACTCTTAAAGTGTTAATTTCCCACGGTGTTTCCTGTGGTGTATGAAATCCTTCTGGTTTTGTACTTGCTCTCTGAAGTTTCTTAAAGTAAGACCTTCCCACAGGCCAGTCATGTTGTGTACATACAAGGGGTGGTGCTGTGTCTTTGGAGAGACTTGCAGCAGAAATGGACGACTGCTGATTTTTCCAAGGCTTTTATATCCATGGCTTCCTCCTGCTGGCAGGTCAACAGTGCTGATCAAATGCTGCTTGTTTCTGGTAAGCTGCTTTTCATCTCCACCTCTGTGGTTCCCTGAAGTAAATGAAGAAAAGAAAGATTTCCCAAGACAGTTCTTTTGTTCTCTCTTTTGTTTGTTCTTATTTAATCCAATTTTTTAAACATCCAGGCTTCTCTTGGAAGGAAAGACCAAGGGGCTGTAACCAGACTTCTTCATGGCAGGATTCATGCTTGCATGGAGGGACTGTGACCTGATGTTCATGTCAGGGATGCTGAGGAAAGGCTGCACAATAGAATTGGAGTGGGAAATGATGCAGCTTATCATGCTGCACCTTCCTTACAAGCACCTGCCCTGCAGACCTGCTGATGAGCTTATCTTGCCTTGTGATGAATGTCAAGTGTCCTGATTAGCAGGAGAGTGGCTCTCCCCTAGAGCTGCTCAAGTAACAGCTGAACCCAGGCCAACTCCCTCCTTTTCCAGAAGATCTGACAGGATAATTGTCAATTAATGCCTGGTTTTGGTGCTGAATATAGGATACACCAGGGCTTTGAATTCTCATTTTTTTAGCTGGAAGCCCAGTGTTCTCTGTGTTAGCCTCTGCACAGTGAGGCAGTAGATCCAGAGGTGTTGGTCTATCCTGCACCAAAGGAACACATCCTGTTAGAGTCAAGCCATCCTTTCAGGGATGCACTGACCAGGTGTCACAAATAGTTCAACACTGAGCCCTGAACTGCTGCTGAAATAACTGTGATCAATGACCACACTCCCATTCACCCCAGCTAAGAGGAGGCATAATGTCAAAAACAATCAATTCCTGTATTTTTTTGTTTTGCAGTATTTCTAACAGCACTTAAAGCCAACTCTACTTAAATGTTTGGTGGCTCTTCTGAAAAGTCATTGCTTTGCAGTTCTAGCTTTTAAATTACAAAAAAATCCCAAACAAACCAGCTGCTTTGCTGCATTGTCCATTGTGGTACTGACCTGCAAATCTCTTGAACTGCTTTGCTAAACAAGGGAAAAAGATTTCCATAAAGCCTCATCATGTGCTCATGCAGGAATCACAGCTTTCACTGAAAAAAGGTGGGAAAAAAGTTAAATTGGCTCCTCAATATTAAAGAGTTGAAAATGAGAACTTTGAAAATCTGTAAAGTTAAATGAAGTGGAGCTAAGTTCCATAGCGTTTTAAGGTCCTGTGGCACTTAAATAGGTTATATGAATTTGATGGGGTGGAAGCAATGATGCCTGACTCAAGGTTTTGGGAGGCTTTATGTGACTGTTACTGAAAGTACAATTTGATTAACAAACTTTGACATTATTTAAATTTAGCATTTACACTGTAGGTAATCTGATGGGAAGACCCAGTAGTGCCTCATTGGGCACCACATATGCTAGAAATAAAAAATAAATTATTTGGGCAAATGACCTGCTCTCATAGGCAGTCTCTGAACACAGCAGACCCAAAGAGCTCTGGTCCTTGAGCTGTCTGTGCTCCCTGGCATGGATTTGCCCATGGCTGCAGGCACAGCATGGGACACTGCAGCAGAAGCTCTGGATGAACCTCACAGGAGTCCTGCAGTTAAGCAGTAAAGATGAGTAGAGGCAGTTGTGTCAAGGGATGATGATAACTGGGTACTTATTGTATGTTAGGGAAGCACATAGCACCCTCATGGTTCTTCAGGACAGCAGAAAATCAGTGTGAAGAGACCTTGCTCCAGTGATCCATGCATAGTCCAACCATGAGATCCTGATGGTGTGGAAGTAACATAGAGCAGAACCAGCATTTCCACCATGAAAAGAACTTACTTTGCTTTTAATTGTACAAGTTAGGCACCTAGCTCAACCTAAGTATCTAGCAGAGACAATCACCACTCAAGATTAATAGTATCATCCTGAAAGTGATTTTTCTGCTTAATGTGCCCATTTTATTCCACTGGCTACAGAGGATGCTGGCTTTTGCCAGGTGGATGCTCAGCTTTTAGTTACCTGAAGTAAAATAATGACCCATCAGTGGTATCTCTCTCCACTGTGAGTTGCATTAGATCTTATACAAGCTGTAAGGTCATTTTGCAGCACTCTCTAAGCTGCAGGGGTGAGGATGTTTCAATAAGGCTGGGACATCTCTGCAGTGACCTAATTATAGTGGAGAAGGGATCTAAATCTTTGCCTCTGAACTGCTGAATTAGAAGGGAAACACAGCAGGAGCACAGCCTTGGTCCTTAGTTCTAGAGAGTTGTTTGTGAGCCAAGAGTTTTTATTGCTTTGCCTTGTTGCAGCTTCCCAGCAAACGTGCATTATCACACAGCAGAGTCCCTTCCTATCCAGGGAATAATTAACATCAGGCTAATGCCAGAGTGAATTTCTGTATTATACCTGCAGGATATAGCTGTGTCTGTCTATCTATCTGTCTGTCCATCTATCTCTAGACACACACATTTAAGCTTGCCTGTTACCATCAGCTTGTAATTTGTCAAATGGGCTATATCTTGTATCTGTGTTTAATTTCCCACTGCAAAAAAGGCAGCTGCATGATTTTTTATGGCATCCCGTGTGTGGTTACAGCCTGGCTGCATTGCCCAGGCAAATGAACCAGCTGTGAATGCATTTCTTTCTTTGTGTCCTACACTGGGTCATATCTCGTGGGCACAATCAGCAGCCAGGGACAGCTGAGGAGCTGTGCCTGAGCAAAACCCTGATCTCTTCCTGCTGCCTTTCCCCCAGTCCAGGGCTGATGAGTCACTGCTGATTGATTTGACTGATGGAGCCCTTGTGATAACACATAACCCTGTCCCTGGAAAAGGGTTTAATGGGGTTGTGGACAAAGCTCTGCCTACTGCTGTCATGCCAGGCTCATCCCTCACCAGGCCTTGGTTGGGTGCAGAAGAGAATCTTGCAGCTCCAGGCACTCTCTAGCTGCTAGAAATGCTAACAGATTTGGATTTGTAGCTGCCTAAACAAGCTTCCCATTTACCCTGTGGGTAAATCTGGACTTGAGGAGAATTGTGCACTGGGCAAGGCTTGGCTAGACCCTGCTACTGGGATCATTTTAACTGGAGTTAGCAGCACAGACACAGAAAAGAGTCCAGAAGATGAATGTAGCTGATGGCCAAGTTAAATCTAAGATGTATTTCCTCCACTGTTTAGTTAGCTCAGGCTGCCTTGAGCTGCTAGTTTCTCCTTAGTTTTATTTATTAGCTATTCTTGCAGTGGAAATGGACTCTGTGGGCTTGGAGACAACCCAGGAGGGCAATACTGGATGAGGCTTGCTCATATGTGTACCGTATTACATATTTTTCTTGTCAGGCTGTGATTTAAGATATTGCTTTGTTTAATGAACAGGGTTATTTCACATAAGGCAGTTAAGTGCTCACAAAAAGCTGGTCCTATCCTGGGATGAGTGGTTAGAAGTCAGGCAGAAGTTCCCAAGCTAAACCTCCCAAGCATGATGTCCCTCTAGTGTTACAGGTGTCATCAGTCTCTATTCTGTCTTTCCCCCTCCCCGCCCCTCAAAATGGAATATTCATTAAAACATATAGCATTTCCAAACTTGAATATTGATAAAGATTCAGCTAAAATTTGTTAAAAAAAAAAAAAAAGTCTTATTTGCTATGGGGTTGGGGTTTTTTTTGTTGTTGTTGTTGTTTTTTGTTTTGTTTTGTTTTGTTTTTTTCCTGTTTGAAAATACTCAGCCATCTGGTCAGCAAACAAGTAAAATGATATTGGCAGCAAAACATCCACTGAAAAACAATGAATTGGAGAAGGAAACAGTTCACAGTCTTTCTGCAGCCTGGTGGATTTTGGTTTTACAATATTTTTTTCCACAGAGAAGACTCCTGGGTAAAATTTGTGCTTGTAAAATGCAGAACCTGGTAATAACCTTCATAGAAGTAAAAGCAGCTTTGGCAAAGCCTAAAGCCAATAAAGTTATTCTTATTTTTACTTCCCCACAAGAATTAATTAGGTTTGGCAAGAAAACACACCTCTTCTTCATTTTCAAAATGCTTACTTCGTAGTATTACATGTACATACACTGTTATATATTAGTGTAGTATAATTAATATTGTATGGAAGTGTAACAAAGTCCTCTCTATAAACGTGTTTTCTGTCAATGTGACCACTTTGGTTAAAATTATGTGAGTTCAAGTTCGAGTGCAAATCACTTGTTTTGACACAGAACTGACCAGTACTTGTAGCTCTTCCTTTGGGGACTGTATGTATTGGTAGAGGAGACTTTGGATTGGGGTAACATTCCCTTCCACACTGAAGGTTTATTTCACTGATTCTCTCCTTGGCTGTACCTAAAATTCATCCCCTGAGGAAGTCAAAGTCTGAAGGGGACCAGCTGAGCCCAGAAGTGAGCCAGACTCATCCACCCCCATGGAGAGAGGGAGGAGCACACCAGGAGCACACAGACCTGGGTCACCAGTGATGAGGGAATGAGGGATGAGTTTGTCACACCCTGCCCTGTGCAGGCCAAGTACCTAATGGGTATTTTTTCGTATAGTAATATCTCTCAAAAGAAAGGAAATGTGGAGCAAATGCATTTGGTAGGATATTATAGAGGAGGTGACAGGGCAGAAAAATGATACAAGATCAGATAAGTGAGCATCACCCAGGCTTCCCTCTAATAATTGTGTTGTTCATTTTCTAATATTTTTCTGGTGGCTGCTATGAAAAGTTCTTACACCTAATGGAAAGTGATAACCAACAGCAGAGGGAAGCTTTGCAAAATGCTCGTGCATGTGCCTGCTTTTAAGCATGTGAATAATTCCTCTGAAGTTTGAAAATGAATGCCTTATTTAAGATGAAGTTGAAGTTAAATACCATCCTGAATTAAAGTCAGGGAATTCTGTGTATCACAGAGTCAATGCTCTGACAAAACTGAGACATATTATTGGATTTAAATCTTTTGCCTCCAGTAAGTCGAGGATTTTGCTTTAGGTGCAGTGTTGAAAAAAATCATATTGATTGGTGTTAAGAATATTTAAATGTTAAGTCAGTTTGGTGCTCATTTCATGCTCCTTTTTGGGTTTTCATAGAAATATTTCTTCTCTATACATTCTGCAGACGTTTTAATACTAACTAATGATGTCCTTATATGCATTTTAAAATGGAATTTGTGTAGCAGATTGGACAGGATGATGATGTGGGACTGCTACTGGAGGGCATCTGCAATGAAATGGGCCACGTTGATTCTTCAGATGATTAAATTTGGCCATAGTTCAGGTCCTCATAGGATTTTAGTTGGCAACTTGTTACCTTTATCATCCTCTACTTGAACCCCCTGGGAGCCCTGTGAAGATGAGACAGTTTGGCAATAGTGAACTGAATCCTTGAAGCTGCATTTTCCCTATGGACACAAATTGCAGAAGTTAAACCTGGTTCAGAGTAGTGGCTCAGTGAGGCCATACAGAAGGAGAGGCACAAGCTCTTGAATGCACTTGCACATGCCCAAAAATATTAATGTTGAGCTAAATTGTTCACTCAGATTGGAGGAGCCTTGTAGATACATATGCTATATTATTTGCCTTAACATTTGCTCCATCTGGCTAATTTTTCTCAAGTACATGGATATAATTTCCCCACTGAAGTTATCAGCTCAGGTCCTCACCTGAGGTAAGTTATTTTGTCCTATTAAGCTGTTTTATATCTGCTGTAGTTCTAGTTTGTGAATTCTACACATCTCAGGAGCACCCAAAGTGAGGATTTGCCTGTGTCCTTTATTTTGAGATTATAAAAAGGGACCTAATTTATCATCTTGTCTTGCATCTGGTAAAGAAAGGTCATGACAAGGCATGAAAAGAAGTGAGATCATTTGGCTGGTACTTCAGGAAGCAGTGAAATTTGGCACTGTGTTGATGTTGGTTCAGAAGGAGAAAAAGGAGCAGAAATAAAAAGGAAAAAGTTGTCTTGGGAAACTTGGAAAGATGGAAAACAGTGCCGAGGGGAAACCTGTTGAAAGCGTATAGATCTGTTGAGTGGAGACTGCTTGCTCACCTTGGAGTAGTGGTTCATCTCCTTGCTCTCCATCTCAGGTCTGAGACCTCCTGATCATTGAGTCACAAAATGATTTGGGTTGGAAGGGACCTTAAAGATCGTCTGGTTCCAGCTCTGCCATGAGCAGGGACACCTTTCATTAGACCAGGTTGTTCAGGCCCCCTCTCAACCTGGCCCTGATGGCCTTGAATCCTTCACAAACTAAAGCTCAGCAATTTTTTTGCGGTGGCTTAATTAGAGCCACTTGGGATGCTGCAGGTACCTTAGGTAATTGCCTTCTTGGGATTTGCTTCTGAGCTATTAAATAGTTATACCCTGAACCCTTTCTGTGCAGATTGCCTTCTGAATAGGCAACAGTCAGCAACATCCACACTCAAAAAACCAGAAGCTTCTCTTTTCATTTGTGAGTCTTAAGCCCTGAATAGCTGAGAATAAAACATCAAGGTTGAAAAGGAGGAGGAATGAATAAAATCTAGCATATTAAAAGTTATAATTAGAACTGTGATCAACTTTGATACTGTCAGGCCTGTTCGACTGTAATAACAGAGTAGCTCTGAATTAAATGCTTCACCATATTGGTAGTGAAACATGAATCTTGTTCTAGGAGAACATTTTGGCTGATTGCACAGTGCCAGGGTGTGTGGATCTGAGATACAGCATGTGGGTGGCTTATCTGGTGTCCATATGCACACAGCATTTGCATAAGGCCTGCTGTATGGTTGGTGTTTGTGAATAATAGGCACCAATATTTACTTTCCTGGAGAGAAAAGCTGGGTTTATGCGTATGGAAGTGACCTTGTGCAAACAGACCTCTGCCAGCCTGTCTGGACGCTGCTCTGTTTGTGTGGGAGGGGGCAGGGAGGGACACCCACCCCTGGGGAGGGACACCCAGCCCTGGGGACTGTCCATCCCTCTGGCACTCGGCCCTGACACTCTGGGGAACACCACTGGTGCCACATGGGGTCAGTGTGTCATTGTCCCCTCTGCAGGGCACTTGTCTGCTTTGTGCTCTGAACTGGTCTATACCAAATGACAAAACAGAGGATTTTGTGAGCTTTCTCTGTGGATTTATTATCTTCTTTTCTTTGTGTTAGAGCCAGGATTAATGCACGGGATGCAGTTTTCGTGTTCGGACTCAGTGTTTATTAATTCTTATCTATAGTACAGTCTCATGAGTCGTGAGCTCTGACTAACAAGGTAGAAAATGGAGGTGTCTCTACTCTTTCCAAGGTCTTCTAAAGCATAAACTATCCAATAACCAGATGACACCTATATTGTTTATACTTTTAACCCAATAATTGACCACTCAAGGCCTGCAATGCCAACCTTCTTCACCCAATTAGAAAAAAACACCCAAAACCAAGAAGAAGGTGGTGAAGGAGAATTTAAACAACACCTTAAATCCTCCATATTGCCCCATATATATTACTGTATACTAAAACCTTAAATTCTAAATTTTTCACCCTGTGAGATCACACAATACTATTCAAACTACACACCCACAAGCCCAGTGCCATCACTCAATGTCGGAAGCCTGTTCCATGGCCTCAGGTCAAATGCAGTGCTTGCTTGAGGGTCAGTGCCTTTTAGCACAGAAAGCCTGAAATTTTCAGCTTCCAGGGTTCCAATATTTCTCCTTTACAGTTTTGTAGATAGAAAATTATGGCAGTGGGGGAGAGAAAATACTATAAAATCAAGTGTGAGGCACTACACCTCTTTTTGCCTGTTTTTTTTGCTGTGAAAGAGTGTATTAGATAGATTTTCAGTAGTTAACAGGGCAACTACTTGAGCCATGCGTAGGGTGTGTAAATACTGAGAGTTAAAAAGCTGTAGCCCATAAATGCTCCTTTGATGGGCCTTCATGAGATTGTGAACACTGGCATTAAACCTGACAATTTTTCTTTAGCCTAACATTTGTGCTAATGCATGATCCTTCAATCTAGTTGACTTCAATAATTACAGATTTAAGCCCTGAGAGCCTACAAGGTGTTTTCGGGATTGGTCTTTTGGGGTTGTTGTCAAGGTGTGCCCTGTACTATTGGGACCTTGTTCTCCATCACAAACCTGCACTTGCAGTGACCTGAAAACCTCTTGTCACAATCAAGAACAAGTGAAAAAAGTGTTATTTTTAAATGCTTTTGTTGAGTATTGAAATAGGTATTCCTGCTTTGGAAGTGAGAACCTCACAAAAATCATTGAAAAGCCTGGACCTCCTGAAAATATTGATTCTTGCTGTATGAAAGCAAAGTATACAAGACAGTGGGGTGAATATCTGTAGGGTTGTGTAAAATCACCATGTATAGTGAAAGTATCACTGAAAAAGTTTGGCCACGTAACAAATTGTGTGCATTTATTAATCGTAAAATATGATTACATGTACATTTAAATGTATGTAATAAAAAGAAAATAAAACCCACCAAAAAACCCCAACCAATGGTGTATAAATTTTAAATTGTAAGATTTTCATGTCATGAATATTAAAGAAGAGTGTCATGCATAGATTGGTGATAATAAAAGTAATTCTCAGTTTGACAAACTATATTTATTTGGCTGTAAAAATCTGAGGAAATTACAAGAGCTCATAGAAAGCTTGTTGCAGTTAATGGAAAAATACTCATTTTGTGGAACTGGTTTAAACCTGTCCAAATATTACTGCTGCGTGACTAGAAGACTAGATAACTCAGTAACATTAGAACACTGAAGATAAACTTATGTATCACATCCTTTATCACCATGTTCTTTACTTCGTTTTTCTCTTTAACCTGTTTGTTTTAGAAAATTTAGAAGCTCACTGAAAAATTATGATTTTCCAATCAGTCTTGTCTAAAACTTTTTTGAGAAGCAATAGAGATTTGCAGGTGCATTTGTTAGGTTTCAAGACTGAAGGGTTAAAAACCCCATAACCCGAAACCTGATGCCATAAAAGGAATCATTGAGATTTTTGCTTTGGTTGTGGAGTTAACTGCATCCTGTGTAAATGGCACTGAAGAACTCCCTGGGAAGAAAGGCTGGCCAATGGGGATGAAACCTCAATGCTTATGGGGCAATTAGGGTGTGAAGCAAGCTTTCAAAAGAGTATTTGAAAGGGTCAGCCCCTTCTGCCTGTTCAGCAGGTAATGGTCAAGTTCTCTGTTAAATAAATCCCCAGTTTGAATTCACATGTGCAAGGGCATGCTTGGTGGGTTTTAATTTAATGGATTTGGCTTCTCTCAGTGTGTGAAATTGAGTGGAATTCATCTCCCTGAGTGGTGCCCCTCCAGTGGGCAGCACTGCTCTCTTCAACCTGCATCCCACCCTATTCTGCCTGTACCAGTCCACCCTCCCCATGTGCTTGTTGAGCACAGAAGAATTTAGTATTTAGAATTTAGTATTTCCTTTACAGGTACAGGGGGTTTTCACCAGCACACTCCTAGGGAAGAAAATGGAGGAGTGAGGGGGTCACATAGACACAGTGGATTCATCTTCATAGAGGTTAATTTTCAAGAGGGAAGGCTCTGAACTATCCATTGGTCTCTTTTGATATTTGTAGAGTTTTGTGAGCATGAAAGGCTGCGAGTGCTCCGTGTTACAGCTCACAGAGACCACAGATGACACGCTGCTACCCTGCAGAAAGCCAATGTGCCTCTGACAAGTCTATTACCAGTGAGGTCTGACTGGGGCTTATTGCATTCGACATCTTTTTACAAAGGGTAAAGTGTTTTAAAAGAATTTCAAGGAAGGACTGTGAGAAAATGATTGCAGCAGTTTATTTTCTCCACACCAAAGACAATGCTGGTGTTAAAGTAGCTGACCTTCTCCAAAGCAGCTGTTATTTGAGGGCAGAAATGGTAAAATCTGGCCTTATGATCAAGCCCAAGATGGTATTTAGACTGCAAAACCCTTTGAGAAAGGTCCCCTGGATCAGAAAGAGCAAGACCCTGGGTGGTTTAGGCATTATAACTGGATAAGTGTGTATCAGAAAAAGCATAGGGTTGCTGCCGAGAATCCTGAAAGGCAAATCAATGCATGGGCTAGCAAAACATTAGATGTATCCCAGTGATTGGAAAGAACAATTGCTGAATATGTGGTGAAGCACTGACAGGTGAGTACTGGGTGATGTACATGGTGTCCTGGCAGGAGCAGGGGCTGTAGAGAAGGAGGAGATGGGGATGGTGGTGGGAATGGCTCCCTCATTGTGGAAGTTGTCTCGGCTGGACATTGTCTGGGCTGTTTTTTGCACCACAATTATATAAATCTATGTTACAAAGTAAACTAGATTCTATATTATATAGTCTCCTAACAAGACAGCTTCTTATTGTCTTGCTGCTCATAAAGTATCTCTGTGTTAATCCAATAAATGCTGCTGGATTACAAGGCACTGGTTGTCACAGGAAGGGTCATGACAAGCTTGAGGCTTCAAGCTGCAGCTGTACTGGCTGGAAGGGGCATCTCCCCTCCCACTGTGGGAACTGTGCCAAGGTTTTTGCCTGTCCAGAGGTAGTTGTGCTGTGCCCCACTGGCACAATACACCACCTCTGAGCCACAAAGAAGTTTTGTGCCAGTACTCCTTGCTCCCCGAGGTTTGGGCAGCCCCATCACTGCATGGCAGTGGTTAAGCAAAGCATGGGAGGCTTTGTGTGTTTGGGGGCTATTGAAAAACCTCACTTGCATGGTAAGATCACAGAATTATAGGATGGTTTGTGTTGGAAAGGACCTTAATGCTTATCCAGTCCCAGCTTCCATCTATCACTAGACCAGGTTGCTCCAAGCCCCATCCAACCTGTCCTTGAACATTTCCAGTGAGGGAACATCCACATCTTCTCTGGGCAACCAGTTCCAGTATCTCACCACCCTCACAGTACAGATTTTCTTCTTAATATCTAAGCTAAACCTGCCCTCTTTCAGTTAAAACCATTGCCCCTTCATCCTTGTGAATTTAATCACCTGTAGATCTCCTTTAGGTGGTGGAAGATGCTGGAAGGTCTCCTCAGACACTTTTTGTGGAATATTTACCATAAAATAGCCCTTATATTCCCTGAGCCCAGAAAGAGGATAGGTAGTAACCTTATACCTCTCACCTCCTCATTAGGGGATTAATTAGGTGTGCTTTTCAAGGTGTGTTAACAGTCCTGAGGTCTTTAATTATTATGATCTGTTTTGTCTCAAGTGTTTCACCTCTAGAATTGGGCAGCATTTTCCTGCCTTTGGGCAATTTGACTGTCAAAGCTGTTATTTTCACTCCATGTTATGGCCTGATATAATTTCTTGCTCTAATTCTACAAAAGAGAAAAATTGACATCTCAGTTTCTCAGCCTCCTACGCAGGGTAACACAGTGTTTGCCTTTTATTCCCAGAGTAACAGAGTTAGTTAGCAGTGGTAAAATCTGCTCCTGTTCTCTGTTACTAGAGCAGTAATAAAAATAAAATGATAGAGGAAATTGGGTTTTTTGTTTGTTGCAGTGTTGGCTTGGGGATTGAATGATGTGCTACTGAAACTGGAGACTTAATGATGGCTCTTTCTCTCTCCGTTGCTGGATGTTGCCTTTTGAATCAGTCTTTAGGTCTTTGAAGTAATTATTTTGAGGACATATGAGGATGTGTAAGTGTTGCCTCCCTTCCCCCATGCTGGCACAGCCTTTAAAGAGGGAAAAGACTTACACAAAGTCGGATATAAATCCTGACCCTGTCTGAGTAAATTAAGAAGGAGGTGGAATTGCTGATAGGAGCTCTCGGCTCCATAATCCGAACAAGAATGAACATTCAGATGAGAAATGCTTTGGATGCTTAGGTGAATCCATAGTGAAGTTTTAATTATGTCCTTTTGTGACTAAGCCTAAATTGCTGCCTTAACAACTTTCCAATCAGTAAGGCTGGATGAAATGGTGTTAAATAATGCCACTAACATTCCTTGCTCTGCATTAACAGAGCAAGGCTACTCTTTTAATTTTCCATGGGAAGCACACTGAGCCATTTTCTGCTCTGCTCCTGCTCCCTCTGATGCCATGAGGAAGGTGCTTGCCCATGGGAGTGGGAGCTGATTGTGCCATGGGCAGCTGTCATGTGGGCACAAGCTGCTATCATCATCCTAAGAACAGTAGGGTCAGTTCAGACCATCAGATGTCCAGGGGAACCCAAGGTCCCATTGCAGTCAGGAAAATTGGGATCTGCATCTGAGATTTTTTCTTATTGGTGCATGGTTTAGGTTTTGCAGCTATTTGTCTTCTCTGACTGTATAGGGTCAGGGATGAGGATGAGACCTGCTTTGTTGCCTGGAAGTTACACACCCCATAACTGTGCCTTGCTGCCGAGTTTTTCATGTTCCCAGCAGTGAGGCATCACCCAGAATGCTGCAGCCCTTGACCATTGGCACAGAGGGGCATTAACAAGCCTGTGTGTGCATGCATACTCATATCTGGTAGTACCCATTTCTTGTGGAGAAGGGCTTTATCAGAGTATCCTTTAAGGTATGAGAGATGCAGAGATTTAAGTGGGTGGCCCTGTGGTGCTCTCAAAGCCACAGAACAGCTCAAGCTGATGGCAGAAGGAGGATCAGGAGCTATAAGCCTTATTCCCAGTGTTTGCTCTAAACACTAATGAACACTTTTATTAATCCAGAGCCAAAGCCTAAAGTCTGTGTTGTGAAATATCCAGGAGAGTGAAACTTAGCATGCTTATAAGCCAGTTATCTTCAACCCTCCCAGGCATTTAATGCAGTCACAGTCCTGACTCACTCTTCTCTACCATTATGAGTAATCAAGGTGGTAAAATTATGTTAATCTCTGATTACAGTTATTTATAACAGTTTCTCAGGTTCAGGAAAAAAACATGCAGCTAGTGTCCAACTTAGGGTAACTGCTAGAACTACCCACAGCCCAAAGAGCGACTGCATTCGTTCTTACATGTACATTTTCATTGTACTTAGTCATCACAGGACTCCTCAGGAAGAAAGAGAAAACCCTATAATTAATTAGATGGAATATTGGAAAAAAGTGGGTGGAAAATGAGTCAATGGCTGTAGTTGTTGTGGTACCCAGATGTGCATGTTATGGACAGGTCTGGTAGTTTCATTTGGATACATACTCATGAGTAATTCCCTGTTCCCTTCTGCCATGCAGATAAGAGCATCTGCACTCTCATTTATTATTAATCTGTGAGCAATGTTTTTCTTTTAATTAGAAATGTCAAAGTAAAATGATCTTTTTTGGTACTAGAAATGGCTCTTGTACATAAAGGGTAATGTGTGCTTGGAAAATGTTAATACATTTCAATTTAGTGAATATGTTAAAACTACTGTACTGCACCGAGCTTTGTAGAAACAGTGTTTTGGAGATGATGAAATTTAATAAAATGCCCCATTATTTTTGGTTAACCATTCTTTCTATATGGTTAATATCATCCCCATATGTTACAAAGCTTTTGCAAGTGGATGCACATGAAGTGTAACATGTAGGATGAGAGGCACTGCTGTACCAACCTCTATTCTGCATTTACCCCATTTCACATTTGGTCACTTCTCAGTCTGCTGCGTTGATTGCTCTCTGTAATTAAATTCTCAGCAGCAAATTCAATTTCTGGGCAGCTGGGGCAGTGAACATGTTCCTCCTGTGTCTTCTGGGGTGGTGCAGGGAAAAGCAAGGCAGCACATGCAAAAGCTGTCTGTGGCAGGAGGAGTTGAGGAGGGAAGTACAGTGAAGGTAAGGATTAGTTTTGCCAGTCCAAAATGCCTTAATAAAAGTGTCTTGAATTAATGGAAAAGACATCTGTGTTTTTGGGATATGGTTTCCATTCCCTTTCTCCAGGCAGTGTGGCTCTGGCAGGGTGGGTGCTGTGGGTGCTGTACATTCAGGTCCATGACAAAAGTACTGGAGCAGGGTGCTCACAGAGGGGATGCTGCTTTTAGTGCTCAATGCCCCTGGGGACCAGATCACTCAGGGAAAGATCTGCCCACTCAGATTAACCTGGGCATGCTCAGGTTAACCACTGGGCTACAGAGAGACCTTTCCAGTGGCTTCCCATTTTTCAATGTGGCCAAAGGGGAGTCCACAGCCTTTGGGTTGCCAGACTTTGCTGAATAACCCAGCTTCATCAGCAGTAAATCTTCTAACCATTTTTAAAAAGGAGCAGCTGCAGGAAGATTAATGTGTTTGAAAGCATCAGTCTATGACAAATGGTGTTTTTTGGTAACTCTGGCTCACGTGGGCAGTTTCTCTGGAGTCAGTGGGATGACTGGCTGAAGCAGAAGCCATTAGTCACAGCCTGCACAGCCCTAATGAAGTGTGTGGCACTAAAGGAAGGATGCTGCTTCTCAGAGGAAGGCACAGATTCAGCCTTACTGAGTAGATGATGTTGTAGGCAATCCCTGCTCTGTAGTTTCATCACTTTAAGAAGCACGACTAAAGAAATAGTTTCCTTCAAGAATTCCCATTATGTTTTTAGTCAGATTCGGTTAGATGCCACTGGGTCAGCAGAAGGAGAGTCTCCACTAGCCTAGAAGCTGTGTGCATTCTTGTCACAAATAACAGTCTCTGCTGTAAGCATTTGTAAGCCAGTGTTGAGGGCTTTGATAGATTTGATGGCCTAACTTGAATGACTTCAGTAGTCATAATTTCTTCATCAGGTTAAAAGAATGCAGATAGACTGGGATATTGTGAAACTGTTACCTGCAGGTGTTTAAAAGACTGACTGAGAAAGCCACTCAGTTCAAAATAGTATTAATGTTTCTACATTTTCCCAGATAGCTGCATATGAAGGTTCTTCAAGTTGCCATGCATTTTCCATGGTATGGTATGGGGTGGAATGGCAGGAAAAGTTTCCAGCCTGAGTTGTGCTGCTTTTATCATTTAGTGTTTTTTTTTTTTTTTCTCTCTAGTGATCTGATTCCATGAACTTTTGATATGGGTGTTGCAATGTGCAGCTCACAGCACCAAAAGCTGCTTCCCAATGAGCTAGGTATGCAGCAAGACTTGGAAATAATAATAATAATAATAATAATAATAATAATAATAATAACCTAAAACCCAACAAAACCAAGCAACCAAAAACCAACAAACAAACAACCAAAAACCAAACCAAACAAACAAAACACCCCCACAGAAAACAAAAACACCCCAAAAACTGAAAAAAACCTAGCCCCACCCCGAACTAACAAAACCCCAAAAAACTTGAACAGATCAAAACTATCAAACTAGACTGCAAAACCTGATTCGCTAATCATCCTGGTCATGACATAAGTGATGGTACTATAAAAACTGTGGGGATAAAGATGCCTGCTCTGAGAAAGGGAAAGAACCAGGTGAAGATAAAAAGAGACATCATTGTCTAATACAAGCAAAATAGTAGACAAAAATGAAGAATTATACATATTACATAAAATAGGTGATGTTGGACCAAAATATATCAAAGAAATAGAGAAAGATTTCAGACTCCTAGAAAATAGAGAATAATGTTTACTTTACACTAACTCCATTACTGATAATATCTTAAGTGTTTTATGATGAAAGGATACTGCCTCATGAAATACCTTTATAGAAAATAATTAGTAGTAAAGAGCTTGTACAATAACTGGAAGGGTGATTTGAATCTAGAGAACAAATATTCAATTAATGTATATGAAGAGATTGGTGTGATAATGAGTAACAGAAAATTCTGAGTAATATAAAAAAATAATGCTTAGTGTTTTTCTAAAAAAAAGACAGCCTGAGCTACCACTGGCTCATAAACCTGACTAAAAGAGTGCAACAAATAACAGGGGGGAAAAAATCATTATCTTGCAAATAGAAAAATCATGGATTTCACTGGAACAAATAATGTCAGACAAATATCATTACATTTTTGCAGTTGCTATTGTATTGCATTGAAATATCCTCATAAAAGAAATTCAGCCTGTGCTTTGAACCCCATCACATTGATAAGTGACTGAAGAACTGAAAACAAAGCAGTGACATGTCCAGACAGAGATTCATAGCAGGTAATTTATCCACAGAGCAAGAAGCACTTTTATTTAGCACTTCCTTTGATAAGGGCATTTTTAAACTACCCACAGCAACTGTGTAGATGGTACTAAACTGGCAGGCATAGGAAACACTGAGGAAGAAGAAATAATTCATGGCATGGAGATATTTGGTTGCTACATGTGTAACTTAGTGACAAAGCATCCAATAAATTATTTTTACATCCTCGGTACTAGCTTTATTTTTTCTTCAGTATTTTAAGTGTACACAAAAAAAAAAAATTACATGAAGCTCTCCCTTGTTTCTAGGCAAGGGAAAGGGTTGGCCATATGCAATGAATCCACTCAAGAGCAGACTTGCAGTGCTTTGCTCAGAAGGAGTCTGAGCCAAATTTGCCCAGATTTGCAATGGTAATCCAATTCTGTCTTACATCTCCTTTCAGGGCTGTTCCTGGACATGTAGGCAGCTTTTTGTCTGCATGCATATTTGTTAATTTTAATTTTAAAAGTTCCATCTCTCCTGTAAATGATCAAATACAGCACAAAGCAGGGCAGGCAACTCATAAGAGAGAATACAGATCCTGGTCCCTGATCTATCAGCCCTCCACAGATACACGTTTAGTTCTGTGGTTGGGCTGGACAGGAAAATACTCAATGTTTTGGGTTTAAATGATGGATCCACATGCTGGAATGCTCTGCTGTGTAACTGCAGGTGGAAATGCTCTCCCAGATGATTCAGTGTCTGCATGATAGCTAATATCTAGCAATAATTAAAAAAATTACTTTCTAATGACTCTTTGGAGGAGAATTATATTAACCAGTAAAAATTACTTCCAGTGAGTAATTAAAGTGTCTGCGATAAAAATAATCTAAAAGATGTGATCAGTGCAAAGTAGAAACCTGTAAACAAGAGATTCTGAATAGACACAAGGGATAAAGGGTGTCAGCATAGCAGATGAAATTCAGCGTAGTGAGAAAGATCAGTTTGGTGACAAAAAGTGCTAGTCTGTCTTGTGGTGGCTTTCCCTGAAGAAATAATAGAAGACATCAGTGATGAAGGGTGTAAATAAACAGCTTATGGAAAAATTCAATTAAAATTCAAATTTTATTCAAACTCAATTCAAATTAAATTCAAAAGTTCAATTCAAATTCAAATAGACTGTAAGTGGTTGTAATGGGGAGGGAAAATGTGGCATGAGTTTTATTCTCCTGTTTATGGCCCCTGAGCACTGAGTTGAAGCTGAGCTGTCTGGAATACCAACAGGATGAGATGAGGACATGTCACTGCTGACAGGATGAACAATTTGGGATGTCTGGGTTGCTAGGAATGGTTCCTCGACTCCTGGGTCCATCTCTGAATCCTGTGGTGGCAGCAGTGGAGGCTTTCCAAGGCGCTTCTTTTCCACTGGGGAGCAAAGGTGTGGTATAAAAATACTTTCCCAGGAAACTGGGGTGGATTTAGCCTTTTCAAATCAAATACAGGTATCCTGAGGGACAGCACTGATGGAACTGCTGCCTTTAAAAACCCTTGCAAATGCAGGTAAGGTGATTACCAAAACACTTTTGGCACAGGTTCTGCCCTTTTCCCAGTGTGAGCCGTGGTGGATCCCCGGATCCAGCTGCCTGTCCTGGCTGCTGTGAGGTGTGCATCCATTTAGGAACGCTCTGATGGCACCCCATGGTGCTAAGGCTGCTCGAGGGCTGAAAGCTTTGTCCCTTCCTGACTTCCAGCTCCCGGCAGTGCCTGAAGCCAGAGGGATTTTAATGAGCTTGCCTCTCACAATAGCGGAGACCAAGGGCCAATTACAGGTGGTGTTTGGGTTTCAGGATCATTAAATTAATCAGGAAAATGCAGCCTAGTTCCTGTGAGGATGTTGTGTTTTGCAGCTGATGAGACTGCGTTCTACCTGCTGACTTTGTCCACTGCCCAGAAACAGCAAGAAAAGCTGAGAAAAAGGAAAAAATACCCTGTTGGAAAAAGAACCAGCTTAATGTTCAGTATTGTAAGATGGAAATAGCCCCGAATGTGTGATGTTCTATTGACTTCATGTAACCATGCTGCAATATTATTTGCATGTAACTAGTTTACACTGTGAATGTATAACATGATAGCTGATATATTTCTTTCTAATGTATCCCTTACAGTTAAAACAACCCCCTACTTTCTATTTGGCAGCAATGACCTTGCCTACTGCCTCCATCTTAGTTTTATTTCTTCCTTCTCCGTATAAACCTTTAATTTATCTCCTTTCCCTACTAGGCTTGGGCTTCTTCACCTACTTTAGCACAGGCAGGTTTAGAAATGGTTTTATGAACTGAATTTACAGAGATAAAGAGCCAGCTTGTGTAAGTCATGTGTGCATAAAAGACCAATTAACCTTGAGAAACAATCCTGAAGGAAGCTGGGGAAGATTTCTGCTATTCATAAGCCTATGGTGCTTTTTCTTTTCTCTCTTTTCTTTGAAATGTGCCATTGGGTCAAGCTGTAAAGAAACTCCATTGACTTCAATGGTGCAAATGAAATTACATTTTGATACTGAGTTTGTCTCAGTAGTTTCCTTTGAAGAATGCATGTTCTAGGAAAAAAGCACCAAGACAAGTTGTAACTTCAGTAAAGATATAACAGGGTGACTTTGGACCAAAGAAATTTCTTGTAATCAAGAGAGTTGTAGAAATCTTTGCAATTTACATTTTTCACAACTTGCTCTCTGGAGCAGAATTTCGGTTCTGTGAAGTTGGATGTAAATGCACGAGGGGTCATTTTACAGAGCGTTAGTGTAGATAGGAGTTATCAAAATAGAGCAAGTTGTTTGTTTAAAGAAAGAGAACATAGGCAGCAGAGATAAAGTGAATGTTGGCAACCAATTCTGTTATGCTGAAGGATAACTTGGTGATAATATCAAAGATTTAAATGAAAAGTGGCTTCTAGATATGATATTGAAGGTATGAAATACCTTGGAATCTCTCATTGCTTTCTTGGAGCATTACGTTCACAGAGCACTGACTTTATATATATTTTTTTAATATACAAGTGTGCTATATATAGATAGCCTTGATTTCAATAAACAAGTGACTCTTGGTTTAGAGAACAATTCTCACCAGTCTAAATAAGATCTCATGTCTGACATGCTACAAGTTGGGAATTGTATTGAATTTATAATTTTCTCTCTAACTTTTACAAGACTTTATTAATGTCAAGCTAAAGGAAAAGAACTTTCATTTGGTTATTGAATCATACTTTGGAGTTAAAAAGAGATCATATTAGGGAAATTCAAGGAAGGAAGCTCTTACTACTAACAGGAAACTGATAAGAAACCTCCAGTGAAGCCAAGTTGGCGTAGGAGTCTGGAAATTCATAGATATCTGCAAATTGCAGTGTGGCAATCCTGAAAAGCATTGAAGTTGTCCTTGAAGTCGATAAAAGATGAGAAAGCTTCTCTCCTCAGCTGAACTCCAGGACAATTTTTAGTTCTGAAGCAAATATTGTTGGGTTTTTATTTTAAAAAAGTCTGAAATGCAAATCTCCCTCAGCTTCTCCAGAAGGAGGATGGATTCAAAGTGTGCTGAAGGCAGGGAAAGTTTTTCTTCTGAATTCAGGGTTTTCTTTGACTGCTGTGTGTCCTTCTCTCCCATCGTTTCTCATTTAGAGCCTGCGCTGTTTCACAATGAAAACACAGAGCTGCTCCTTTTATAGTTGGCTTGGCAACAGTGTCATAGGATACTGTAAGTCTAAAATACATTAAAGATAAGAGGATGTATAAGCAGCTCCAGTCTGTGTTAAATCTCATCCTCAGTCTGTCCTTGATGTCTAATCATGCTGTGTATAAATACATGCTGTGTATAAATGGCTAAAGGAGTGAGGTTGGGTGATAGACCTGAAGATTTTTATAATTTGGATAACATAAAAATATGGTGAGATCAGTCAAGGCCACGTTGTTTAAACCTTTCACCAGGATATTTCAGAAATGGTGAATGACCATAGAGCTTTCTCTCCTTCTCTTGCATGAGTTGTGTGATTCCCCTTGGAGCTTGTTCCTGCCCCAGAGGGATTTCTTCTGGGATGAGGTGGGGACAGATGTGTCTCAGTAGTCCCTTTTAAAATATTTTTTCCGTGTGGAGATTTTTCCTTCTCTCATTTATTTTCTTTATCCACACTAGATTTATTGGCTCACAGAGTGAGGGTCCTGCTGTCAGCTTTGCTTTGCTCAGTTTGGCTTACTTGGGACTCCAGAAATGTGGCAAATGCAGTCAGACAGAGAAAAAACAAAGCATGAGCTGTTTCTCCAGCAAAGCAGAGGACTCTTCCAGCCGCTTCAGAAACAAATAACACATGTTTTATCACAAAGTTTTTCTGCTGACAGATCATATTACATTTTTTTTTTTACCAATTGATGGGAGTACCAAATCCCCAGTGGCAGGAGGACTTTGTGGATCAAATCCCAGGTGTCCTTTCAGAGCTTCATTCTTTACAGGCTGCAGCTTTATTACACCATGGAAGTGAAGAGAGTTTGGTTTATTGTATAGTTTGGTCCTGAGTAAGACTTTTTTTGTTTTCCTGCTTGAAACTAGTTGAAAGATAGTTACTGATTTGGTGGATTTGGATGGTGGCCCTTTTCTGAGTCAGTTAAAAGCTGAACTGCTCTGGAACCAGCTGATTCTCTGCTCAGCAAAACTCAGAACAAGCATGCTCCAATATAGAAGTCAAGTTTCATTTTAAAATCCAAAAATGAAAAAGAAATCTGAAAAAGACAAGACTAGATGTTAAGAGTTTGTCTGCTTGGAGGTTAAAGTATTTTGTACCATTTGATTGAAAAAGTGGATCTTCTATATATAAAATTACTAGTGAGGATATGTGGGCCATAAAAATTTTCTAAAATGGTTCAGTTTGAAAAGTTTACAATAATGTGGTCACTTCCCACAAAATTTCTCAGGAAACTGATGTCTTTCCAAAGAGCAATTTTTCAACCAGAAACTCCCAGCCAGTTCCTGTCCATAAGTACTGATGTTACTGTGCCAGAGCCTCTGCCATGGTGTAAGGCCAGATGAGGTTCTCCTGGATGAGGAATTTGCCCTGCTGTGGTCTGGAGCATTTTGGCAGCAGCAGGAGCTTTGGGGGATCCTGGGAAAGCATCTTCCAGAAACCTGCCATCATTGTATTCCCTGCTTCAGTGGGAGGACAGGAGGGGTCTGTATATCCTGGATGTATTTATGGGGTAAGAAATGTTCCTTGGGGGTGATCATTCCTCTGGTAAACACTAAGCATCTCCTTTCCTAAGTTTAAAAACAGTGTTTTTTACCTCTAGATTTCCTCCTACTCTTATTCCCAGAACAATTTATTTTCTGTCTTTTCATGTGTAGCCTCTTAGCTTTAAGCTTACAAATGTCCTGTGTTTGTGCTGAATATAATCTGTTTAATAGAGAATGATTGCCTGAGGCTACAGGTCTTAACCAAGCATTAGGCAGATCTAATTCAACTGTGGTGCTTATTGGCCTGCAAAAGCCAGTTTGTATTTGGTTTTTATTTGTTTTTCTGTGGTGTTTTTTTTTTTTTTTTTTTTTTTAAATTTTCTTTTACTTCATTACTTCCCCTTTCCTGGCTACCTAAATCTTCAGAGAATCCTTAGTCATGTGTTAAAGCCTGCTTGGCCTGAGGAGTTAATCCTTTCTAAGACAAGCCTTTTCTCACTCACACGTGTGGGTATTCATGAAAGCTTGGTGTAAATCCAGGAGAGTTTTCTTCAGAAACTCATGGCCTTTGCTAAGGAAAGCACATTGTTCACCTAAGGAAGAGACCACCAAAGGTGTGCTCTTTAACATTTTCCTCATATATCATAATCTTAATTTAGACTAATCTCTGCCTTAATTTTGCACAAGGAAATTATTTACTTGCTGGGAATTTGTTTCTTTCTCTAAGCCAGTGAGCACAGATTTCCCTGCCCAAGCTTCCTGCAGCAGCATCCAACCTGAGCTCCAAGGGTTAAGAACTATTGTGCATTCTGTGATTTTCAGTAGGATTTGAGATGCCAATAAATCTGTGCCTCCCTTTCTTCCTTTCCTGAATTCTGCTCACTAAAAAGGATTTTCTAGCTGTTTGGGCTCACATTCATTTCCATGAACTCACTCTGGTTCATCAGGACTTTAGGGAGAGCCTATGACTGAACGTGATTATAAAAGAGCCTTTTTTTCTTTTAGGATTTAGGATGAAAGTGAAATGGTTATGGGAACTGCAATATTGAATAATAAGGCAATTTTAAAAAAAAGAATTATGTTTGACATTCTCTTAGGTAAAAAGACAAACTTTACTTGCATGAGAGTCCTAGAAAACCTTTGTGCTTTTATGACTATTAAATTATATTAGAAATTTTCCTCTCCAAGCCACCCAGCTAGGGTTGTACCAAATCCATGAGCTCCAGACACAAGTAATTACACTGCAAACACTCCAATTGTCCTGGAGAGTCTGTACAGTCCTACAGTCCACTGTGACCCCAAATACAGCCCTGTGGGCACATCTTCCCTTTCAGCTCTGCACGCAGCCTCACAGGTCACCTTTCCCAGCCAGGGAAAATCAGTTAAGCTTGGCTTTCCTAAGCAAGTTATTCTCTGTTTGTTTTTAATAAGCAGCAGAGATTTAGGTGTTTAACTGCTGATTCATGTTCTGCACTACATGGGGCGTCTTCAGATGATTTAGCACTGTGGGACCTCTGTTACTGCCCAGGACCCAGGTGGGTGAAGTGTCTGTGAGGGGAAATATCCTAAATCACATGGGTGGTCAGCTGTGCCTTGCAGGCTGCAGGTTTTCACCACTGACCCAGAGGTGGGACCTTGTTTGGCAAAGAGTTTCCCATGGGCAAAAAAAAGACCTTAAAAAGCTGCTTTCCTATCTCTGTCTACCATCATCTAACATGATGCAGCTTATGATTTGGGTAGCATGTGGTTGTAGAAGAAAAAGGTAATTAGAACTTGATTATGTGCCTGGTAGCATCATCTGCAGCATTTTCCCTTCTTTAAAAGCTACTCTTGTGTAAGTGCAATGGCCCCGTGCAAACAGCTGGTGGTAGCCACATCATTACTATTCCAAAATACGGAGAATTATTCTCTGTGCAGGATGTGAGAATGGTGTTTAATGGTCCAGTTACACTCACTTCTGTCTACAAAATGTAGGTCCTGGGTTTGCAGAATGTTTCTCTGTTTGGGTTCACTTGCAGTAGGAGCTGGTGTGCAGCTCCTGGCATCTGAGGGGCTGCAGGCAGGACAAACCACTGGTGCTTATAAATTGCTTTTGGGCAGCAGATGATGAGGATGGGCATTGTCTGTGTGTCTGCAGTGTGCTGCATTTCACAGCTGTAGGGAATGGCAGAAAAGAAAAAGGCATAGGACATGCACCATTATCCTCCAGTGTGCATTTATCACTGGACTCAGGCAATGAACAGCATTTTCTCTGTCCTCTCTCTGAGTGGGATGAGGACATCTCCCTAAAGTTTGGTGAGACACCCCCCAAACCCACAAGAGGGTTGTTTTTGGTTGCACCTCTGTGATTTGCCCTGTCAGGTTGTGCCTCTTCACCTGAAAGTGCTCCCTGGCTTTAAATGCAAAGATAATCCTGGGATTGCACCTTCTCCTTCCCTCTACAGGGCACCCATCACCCACCATTGCTGTCCTATGGCTCTTTGGTCTCCACAAGGAGGAAATGAGCCCTGCATCCCTCAGTGGTTCTGCTTCCTGACCATGGCTTTCCCACCCAGCCAGCAGCTGTGTTGCTCTGTCAGCGTGGGGAGAACATCTCAGAGCTTCTCCTCTGGCCTGGCTTATGCTGCTTGCTGATGGCCCTGCACATCCTCATATGTGTTTTTATCTGTAAGGGCCAGTTAAATCACTAATGCCTTCATTTGTCTGCCCACATGACTCCCAAGCACCTCACATTTTGCTGTGTAATAACTCAGAGGCACTTGTTTCTGTGAATCTGTCTCTGTGAATCACTGTAATGTATTTGCACAGTGAAAAGGATTTGGAATTAATGTAGCCTGAATTGTGGCTATTGATTTAGTCCCCCTTCCAGTTTGGCAGTGTGTTTTTAACAAAGGAATGCTAGCCAATCAGTTCATATTGTGCTGAATCATTGTTCAGGGGTGTTTTTTATTTTAATATCCTTGGGTGGTGGAGGGGTGATAGTGGTGCTCCACGGGCAACTCAGTCCCAAAGGGATCAGCCACTCCTGGGTTTAATTTTGTCCTGATTTACTGCAGCATCATATAGTAAAAAAATAAAAAAATTAAAAAGTAAAGCAAACCCCCAAGCTCGGGCAGATGGCCTGTACTGGTAATCCTTCATCATAATGGCTCCTGACAGAGCAGCTGTGGCTCACTGCTTCTCAGGGTTTTCCATCAGAGAGAACAGTTTTCCCGGGATATGAAACTTGGCTGTAGCAGTTTGCTTCACTCGGGCATCTCTCACTGAAAGTGACAACACAGGAGAGGGAATGACTTTTTTGGAAAGGGAAGCAACCTCATTCCTGTTGAGATAACCTGCCAACTTTTTGCTTACCACTTGTGTTTATGCATTTTTAAAAATATGTTTCAGCCTTTAAAGCGGAAAGGTTTTGTAGAGGCTGCAGGTAAAAGCCTACAAAAGCAAAACAGCTTTAAATGGTCACAGATCTTCACAAGAGACTGACATGTGAGTCAGGGAGTCTGGCGTTGCTCACTGGGGATTTGATTAAGCAGTTAATTCCTTCTCTTTATGGATTCCGTGGATGTAAAGGTAATACTTCTGCAGGAAATCCCCAGGATCCTTCGCTGGGGGTTTCCTGCAGACCCCCCCAGGTTGTTTTCTTCAGGAAAGCCCCAGAATGCCTCGCTGACTTTCCCATCTCGTGTGTTGGATTTTCCAGTGCTGCTGGAGGTGTCAGGTGGGTAGAAAGGCTGTAATTGAGATTTGCTGCCTTTGCTTCTGTGCCTGTCTGTATATGTGTGAAATACTCAGCCAGTGGTGGAAGATTCATAATTACTTCTCTGTCTCTGTGCCTGGTGGTGCAGAGTTGTATATTGATTTGCTGTAGTTGAGATGAGCAGATAATTATGATGTTTCAGTACGAATATTGAATTATGGCATTAGGCAGCCAGTTGTTTGGTGTGTGACAGGTTGTGAATAAATAGGACATTGCAGGGATATAGGCACGTGGAAGATGGTATTTTAGGAAGGCATGGAATGGCTTTGTCAGGGCTGCTTCATCCCTGGAGTCTCCCTGTGTGCTGCAGGAGAGCCTGAATTCACGTTGATTGGGGTTATCTCTGCATTGGGTGTTACAATGAATTAGTGTTGAGGGTCTCTATCTGATGTGATAAAGCTTTGGCTGGGTTCTGTGTGTTGTTGCTGTGGTTGTACTTGAGTCCTGACAAAATCTGATGTCTGCAGTATTTCAGATGAGGGAAAATGTCCACTGGATTGGTTTTGTTCCTTTTTATTTCCTTTCTTTCCTATTTTTTTTTCTTAGAAGCAAATGTTATTCTGGGTGGAATTTGCAGTCTTCCACACTAAAAGGAATGTTTTCTAATGCGTTTTGACAGGCACAGTTTTTGCTGTAAAGCTGACCATGTCCTGTTGCATGGATATTTCAGAATGAAATATCCTTTGCTCTTCAACTGAGCAAACCCCACAACTCCAACACTCCTCCCTCCTCTCCTCCTTCCTTCCAGCCCTCAGAATGAATGACTTTGACATCCTGAGTGGTTTCAGCTTAAAGACTCTCTGGTGGCAGGGACTCCTCCGAGATGACATATACCATCCTCTGGAGGCCCCACCTCTCTCCTTGGACAGTCAAAAGAGATATTTAGACTCTTTTAAATGAGGACAGCAAACTTCCAGACTCTCAATTTAGGACGGATTTGATGCTGTTGAAATAGGTACAGTTTGTAGAGAAAATCATAGAGAAAAATGGAATTGTAATCATGCTATAGCTGTGTTTAATTCTGATTTTCAAAGCCAATTAAAAATATGCTTGGTTGTCACTTCAAGATGTAAGCATGTCATGCCCATATAACATCTCCTAATTTCCACTGTTCTTCCTTCAGTGTTGAGCCTTGCTTAAAACTTCAGAGATTACAAAGAAAACTGTGGTCAGTGGTGGCAGGAGGCTGTGGGAACCTGTGCCAGCACTCGCCTGAGAAATGCAGAGTTGACACTATTTGTAAATCAGCTGCTTTATATGCACATTGCCTTTCAGTATATTATTATTCTCTTTTTTTTTTTTCTTTTTTTTTTTTTTTTTTTTAATTTTTGCACCTTGACTGCATTAACCTTGTGTTGGCAGCATGGGGCTGGCTGACAGGAGATGGATGATGGTGGTGGCCTGGCACAGCAGCCCAGATGCCTGTTCCTGCAGAGGGAAACCCTGTTTGCTCAGTAAAGGCACGTTGAGCAGCACTACCTGCCTAATTGGCTGGAGAGCCCTGTGCCCCTGACTTCTTGTGATGAGCTCTCCTTGGCAAGTAAACAGATGGATTATCAAGAAAGCTTTGCAGAATGATAAAAGTGGGGCTAAATGTTCCTATTTTGTTGCTTTTTGAAGCTCTGCAGAACTGCTGTTTGGAATTGCTGTGGCAAGGGCTGCTGCAAGATCTCCTCCCACGGTGAAAACAACTCCCTTCCAGCAGTTCCTTAGGCAGGATCAACACTAAAGATTTAAAAAGCTCTTAACGAAGAGTTTGATCCAGTCTTTTGACCCTCAGGAGACCTGCATTTAATTTTTCTTGTGTGCAGCTTGCCACAGCACTTGGGGCATGATTCCAAGCTGGTGAAGAGCCCAACTGCTGTTGTAACAGGTGCCTGGATAGAAGCAAAGCTCTTTTGTACCTTTTACAAATAAGGACCTAAATGTCCTGGCTCTTAGCTCCTGGGCAGAATCACATCTGGGATAAGAACACTTGTCTTCACTGAAAGTGTTCAAGGCCAGGTGGGGTGGGGCTTTGAGCAACCTGGTCTAGTGTGTGGCATCCCTGCCCCATTCCAGGGAGGTTGGAACTAGATGATTTTTAAGGTCATTTCCAATCCAAACAATTTTGTGATTCTGTGTTGGAAGGATGCTCTGAGGATAAAGTCACCAAAGTGCCCAAGCTGTGCTTCAGTGTTCTGTATTATAAGGAAGCAGATGTAAGCTAAACACTGAGGATTTTTTATAGACTCTGATTTCAGATCTTAGATCTAGAGCTGACAAGAGCACTACAGAGCAGGTATGGACACCAGGGCTGTTCTCACCCATTTCACTGGGTGTCACCACTACCTCAGAATTTCAAATTTTCCAGTTAGGGTAGGAATATGAACCCCTGCAGACAGATCCTGCTTTGGACATGAATTTGCAGCAAGCTTAGTGAATGTCAGCTGATTCAGAGCTCGTGTGCTGAACTTGCAGCATGCTGAGAAAACTTCTGCTTGATGGAGACTGGCTTGAGTAGGGAGTAATCTTCCCTCAGGTGATGCTCCAGCTTTGGGGAGAGGCATAAGTTTGTTCTATTCTTACAATTTCAGACTTGCTTTGATTTTGCCTTTGGTGCTTTTGGTTGGTTCTTGTAGATTCTGATGTTAGGGTGTGCAACTGCCTCCCTGGCTGCATGGCAGGGATGTGGAGCCCAACTGTGGATCTGTCCTGGAGCAGTGCAGTGAGCCTGAGCCCTCTGTTCTGTAAATCTCTGATTATTTACTTCCTTTCACAATGAAATTTCTGATAAACTCGCAGGGAGTCATATGCAAATCCTGCAGCCCCAGGAGCAAATGTGACACCTCCTTTAGCTCTGTGTGCACTCAAGCCAGGGCAGCCCTTTCTGTGCTCTGTTCTGGTGCTCAGCACGGTCTTGTTTCTATTTTGAGCCTCAGTTGATGGAACTTCTGTTTGCTGGGTTTTGGCTCCATTTCTCCACGCTACCTGAAAAGGAACTGAGGGAGCAAACAGCTTTCCCGAGCTATTGTTACTGCCTGGAGCAGGTCCAAACAGCTTGACTGCCCCACGCAGCCGTCCTGAGGGCTGGCCAAGGGGACTGGGACAAGAGGGGAGTCTGGCATCTGCTCCTTGCTGGAAGGATCAGGCTGAGCTGGCTTGGCGAGGACACAAGGAAAATTCTCATTGGAATCTATGATGTCACGAGAGAGGGAAGAGGGTTGTCATTGCCCCAGGAAAAGGGTTGTAAATTGTATTTCCTGCTCCACTTGCTGAAGGGTATTTCTATCCAAATCTTTTGTGACCTCTTCCCGTGGGAGTTTTGCATAGAAATAGGAAAAAGAAATAATGAAAGGGGAGAAAGCGACTATGTGGAGCTTGTGGGGAAATATTACTGCAGCTTTTCCAGCTGGAGCTTTAGGTCACAGTCCCTAAAGTAAAGGGAAGAGCTTTTGGTTGTTCCTGGTTTGTCATGTGGGTCTGAATCCCTTTATGCTTTGTCCCAAGTTATATATGGTTGCTCCTGTATTTCTGGGGCATCTGTATCCCAACCACTCGCAAAGACCTGCTCTTGTCTCAGGTCAGGTTAAGGTGGTCTGCTGGCAACTTCTCTGGTTCAGAGCCACGTGTGCTTTTCCTGAAGTGTGATTTTTATTTTACCAGAGCCACATGTTTGTCTCCAGCAGCTGAGGTGAAGCACTGAAGCACTCATGGTGCTATGAATGGGCAGTAGCATTGCCCCCATGATGTGTTCCCCTCTCAGTGTCCATGGGGATATTTTCTATCCAGCTCTGGATGCTTGTTTCCTTGCTCCTGACAATCCCTTGGGGCTGGTCTGAACCTATGTGGAGGTTAATTGGAGTGGAGCTTGTGTATTGTTTGTTGGGGTGCTGCGGAGACAGAGGCTGCAGGAGAGATCATGAGGCTGGAGTAGCTCTGGGTGAGGAGAATAGATTTGTAATCAACAGAAAGGAACAGATGGCTTTACTTGTGCCTGCATTTATATTTGATGTTAATATTCGTCCCAGAACATTAGCACTTGAGTGATATGTAACACAACTTAAAAGCATCTGGGGAGGGAGGGGATAAAAGAAATAGGTTTTTCGAATCCTGTGAGGTACTCCAGCCATGGATTTAGCCACAAAGTTTCAGTGGGCGTTAGCAAGCAGAGAAGGCAGAAGTTAGCTACAATCTTCCTTCAGAGCACTGTGGGCATTGCCTTGATGTGCCCATGCCACAGACCCTGAGTAGCCCTGGTGGGACTCTGGGAGGGAGCAGCATTTTTGTCCAGTGCTCCACCTGCAGCAAGAAGTTGTATCATGAAAGGAGGTCTTTCTCAAAGCAGTTTTTGATTCAAACATCAGGAAAGACATCAAGCCCCTGCTCTGTCATCCTTGCCATCCGTGTCCTGGTGAGGTCAATCCCATCCTTGTAGCATCTTCTCATGCTTGTCCATGGTGGGATTTACTGGTGTACTTGGAACTTCGAACTGATTCATTCTGTGAATACAGTTAGTCACCACCAGCACACAGGTGGAAGATGAAAGTTAATTCTGCAGCACCTCATTAGCTGGCATTGCTGGAAGGGTTGGAGAGCAGAGACAAGGTGTTTTGGTTCTGGCTGCACCATTAGGGGGTCTCGTGGAGCAATGGTCAGATATCCCAGACTTCACCCAAGACCTGTGTGTTATTTTAACAACCTTTTGTCATTCTGTAAAAAGATAAACAAGAAGCCAGAGTCTCCGTGGGTGTAAATCAGCCTGGCTCTGCAGGCAGCAGAGCTGTACCAAATTCTATCAGCCAAGGGGAGATGGAACCTGTGGGTTAAATGATGACAGAATTATCCTTCTGTGAGTTGCTGTGTGTGTATACAAAAATGCACAAGCAGGTGTGTACGTGCCCACACACTCGTTAAGGGTGACTGGTTTTTTTATTTGTTTGTATTTAGTGCACCTTGGAGGCTTTACCTAGACAAGAGTCATAAATGAAATGTCATCAAATTGTTAACACATCCCCGACTTGTTAACAAATAATCCCATGATTGGTAGTTAAAAAAGCCACTTGAAAGACACACTGAGTAATATTCCTCCAGGTCCCCTGGCATGTGCCTATATTAGAAATCCATGTGATACAAAGCACAGGACAAAAATGATTGATAGCAGGTTACAGTGCTCTTCATTACAATGAATTAATTGATCACGTCTAGCAGATTTTCCTCCCAGCGGAGTCGCTGGATATTGGAGATGTCTCTCTCATTTCTCTTCTATCCCCTCTCTTGGAAACAGGCCAGACAGTTTTATACCATCATTTAAATTTATTTGTGACCTGACAAAGTTGTGTTGCCCTTGAGACAGTTAACTTTTTAACTTTCAGCTAAAAAGTTTGGTGGTATTTTAGGAGATACAGGGATGGATATTATAAAAAGTTTTCTGATGAGGTGGAACTCTTCAATCCAGTCCTGGCAGCAGATCCCACCTGAGAGCTGACTTGAAATGTTTTTCCTGATGCTTGAACTGTTCTTATTTGACTGGTGTCCTATTCTAAACCAAACATGCTCCAAAGATATTAAGCAGCACTGTTTTTCATAGTCCTGAGCAGTGGAACCCAAGCAAGTGCTGTTTTCTGTGCCATGCTATTTCACGACTTATTCCCTCTTTCTGGTAGGTGGTTTTGGTGGCTCTTACATGTAGAATGACCTGCCAGACATAGAGAACAGGTTATTAACCTGCTGTTTTTACAAGCTCTCTCCTGGCAAAAGTGTCCTCCTTGTTGCACTTGTGACTGGCCTATTACAGAGTCTTAAATGTAAAGAAAATAACTGCTAGAAGCTTTCCATTTCCCTGAAGCCATGTAGACAGTGGGAAAAATACTGTGGAATTGCTGTTAGTAAATTTGCTGTTAGTAAATTCAAAATATGTTTTGTGGTTTTGCCCTTTGCCTGTGGATAAAGCAGTATTATCTGTTTAAGGACTCAGCTTCTGGATTCCACTCCTGACCTGTCTCAGAATTTGGCATCAGGTAAGACAATAAAAAGTGGTCTGGTTCCCAGAATAATTTGCAGAGAAATGTATCATCTCCAGGTGTGCCAAATGAGATTATACTTGTAAAGGCAGATGAGTGAAGACTTCTCTGAGACTCCACAAGCAAGCTTGCAGTTGATGAAGAAGTAGGACTTGTGCCTCTGGCCCATAGTAACCTGCCTGGGCATTGTAAAAAAAAAATAAACTCCGTTTGCCAAAGGATTTGATATCTCCTGCCATTTTTACAAGGTGCCATTTGCTACATCCATCTCATGCCTTATCTGAGATGAGTTACAGCCCTCACTCCTCCATCTTCAAATCACCCAAGTCAAGCTGTGGTGGGACAATGGAGCAAGGCTAGGAGGTTTAACTCCTCCTTTCTCCTTTAGGAAAAGAATATTTTATGTCTAAAGATACAATGCAAACATGTATCATCATGTCTGAATTTCTTCCTGATGGCATTCCTGCAAGTTGCTTTTTGTAAAGTGGGGATAGGTGGTTTTCAAACAGGAATCAGCATTTCACCAAAGATGCAGTTCAAGCACAAAGCTTATTCTCTTAACTCTGAATTTTCTATGGTCTGCCTGGCATTAAAAAGTCTCTCTTTGATGAAGATTTGTAAGGCTTTGTTGCTAAGAACCAGAATATGCATTTGGAAATTCTATTGGGTGGCTTTGGAGATGTGTATCCCTAGAGACTGTGTTAATTTCCATATTCATTAAAATGTTCTGTGGTGCCTGAGAGACCCAAACCCTTGAATAATACAGCTGTGGAAGCTGGGAAAGGAGACATTAGAATCAAGGAGTACTTTTGCCATCAATTTAATCCCGTCTAAGTCTGTGTGACCGATAGGTCAATCCTGCTCCTGACTGAAAATGCTTCTTTTCCTCTGTCCCATCACTCTGCCTTGGCCAGCCATTGCCACTCCTTCCTGTGTCCACAGCAGTGCTGACACAGTGTGCAGGGAGCTGTTCTGCTGAAAACTAGGGGAAAAAATGACTTTATGATGGATCAGGTTCTTTTTAGATGTAGTGCTGACACAAGGGAAAAGAAAAATGTGGTTTGAGGCAGGCAAAGTGCTCAATGCTTCTTATTAGCTTATTAAGCCATCACTGGAGATGGCTCTGGAAATACAGTTTGGCTGAAAATAATCTTTTTGAGGGCTATTTTGTGCCTTCCTGTAGAATTTTCTCTTTGGTATCTCCTTTTGAAATTCAATGGGATTATTTTAAAAGGGAGAAAGGATTTTGCCTTCTCTAGAGCTTCACTTGCAAGGATGACAATGACCATTACCTGTTATTTAAACAACATCAGGGTGATGAGTACATGAGCTGGTTAACTGTGGCTCATCCTGTTGTCCTTTGAAGTGAATGGATAACTTTTATTGACTTAACTGGGCAACAGATAAGGCCCTGGATGAAAGAGACAGTGTTTTACTAGAGGCTACTTGTTTCTGCAGGTTGCAAAAATAAATAATCCCAGACACTTTCAAAGATGACTGGGCTTTGGCTACACATAGCTTTTTTGTGAAGTTTTATTTAGAAGAAAAATAAATTTCTCATAGTCAGAGGGCTGCTGGCTGATCTGACCTTTTCAGACTGAAAATGGTCCCTGAAAGGAAAAATAAGGTAATGATAATAAAACCTCTCCTAGCCATTACTAGACTGCTACTGAAAGGGATTTGGCAAAGGCTGGAGAAGTGTCAGAATGAGAAAGCACCATCTCTGCTGGAAGATGACAGTCTCTGACCTGGCTGGTGCCCTGTGAGGCTGGAGGAATCTCCACTGATTCCGGCCAGAGTGAGGGTGCCTGGCAGCCAAGAGAAGAACTGTTCAGAACACAGCCCTGTAGTTTCTTGCTGTTGATGCTGTGTTGCATGGGAATGCACTGTCCTTAAGAAACTGTTTTTAACAAATCATGCAATAAATATATAAAAATATATATATTTATAGTAAATAGTAAATGCAATTTCTTGGAGGAATGCAGGCAGCCTTTGGGGCCAGCCATGCTCTCTGAATCTCTTTATATGAAATAGTATCTTTTGGGCTGTGCTTTTCAGCAAATAAACCCTTCACCCCCATGTATTTCTCCCAGCTCCTCTGCTCAGCTCCCTTGCTGATGATATCTGCTTCATTAGCTGCCTGATGAATGGTCTGAGTGCATTAGCATCATTTTATTGAGCCAATAACTAGGAGCTTCACCCTGCAGAGCTGTGCAATATCCGGCACTGGGAGGTTTCTGAAAGGTTAGGCAAACTTCTGTCAGGAATGGTTTAGATGTGGGGGGCAAGAACATGGACTAAATGGCTTCTGAAATGCCCTTCTGACCCTGCAATCTCTTAATTTAAAACCCTGCTGTAGTAATAGCACGTGATTTCTGTGACAAGCATCTCGGGGAGGCCTAGTTGAGAGGTGGACTGGAAGCTGTTCAGAGGCTGCACCAACACATCCAAAATGTCCATGGCAGCCCAGCAAGTGACAGCTGGTCCAGCAGGAAGGGACAGCAAGGACTTGTCCCACCTAACCTCAGATACTTGTGATGCTGGAACCACCTCCTGGTTATCTCTCTGGTGATCATCATCCCATGCTGCAGCAGGTTCACCAAGAGCTAAGGAAGTCCTTTGGCCTGGTCAGTGTGAGAGTTCAATGCCTTTGTCATTCCCAGTGGGACACAATATTCATCCAAACACTTTTTTATCAGTTGTTGTTTGTAAGCATTGCTAAGGGTTGCCTCTGTCTTCCTCCTGCTGTCAGAGTTGCTCATGGCTCTCTGAACTTCACCCATCATTCTCCAGATATCTGTCCACTGTAGGTCATTCTGCTCACTGGCCTAGGACTGGACATTTATTTTAACACATTTGGGTTAGAATTCTGGTTTACATTTAAATAGGTTATATAAAAACTTAGTAAAATGTCATTTATTCTGATTCCTTGCAAATATTGATGATATATTTTTGCTGAATTCTGGCTTTCATTCAGTCAACCTCTTTAGTTCATCTTTAATTTGCAGATGGCTTTGGCAGTGTTCCAATCTCAGCTTCTGGTGGTTGAAACCTGGTGCTTGCATTAGATTCAAAATGCAAATAGCCTGATTTTGAGAAAGTTTGAATATATGCAGCTGCCTTGTGAAGTTCTAAGTAATGCAATTAGGGCTGGGATTCTTACTGCCAGGCCCAAATGAATTAGGGGTCCAGAAAAGAGAAATGTGGCAGAATACATAAATGTCTTTAGGAATTTGGGGATTTAGGAATAATTGGAAGCCTGGCTCAAATTTTCAGCTGAAAATTAGCGATATAAGTAATTTCAAAGGAGATTAAAGAGGAATGTGCTCATGTTGGAGAGAGATGTAGAGCTGGGCATTAGGTCTGGAGGAGTGATGTGACAGCCCTGCTGACACAAGGGTCTGCTGCTTCCTCGTGGTCTGGGGTGATAGGAGCACCAAGGGGCAAGCAGAGATATTTGGTCATAAAAGAGGAGGAAGGGCTAGAAGCTCAACACTAACAAGAAATGGGAACTTGCTTCTCCTTTTCAAAGCCTGAATTAGAAGAGACTGATAAGCAGCCCGTGGAAGCTCTGGAGCAGTCTCAAAGTGTTGAAAGCATAGTCCCTGAGTGTGCTAATGCTATGGATGCCAGACATGGGAAACAGCCACGCAGGGAGAATGCCATGTCTCTGCATCTGCTGTCTTTTGGGGTGACATTTCTTGGTGTAACAGGGAAGTGAAAATGTTGACTCATTTTCATTGAGATTAGTCAGGGGAAAATCACAGTAGTGCTCAGTGAGCTTGGGTTCCCTTCTTATCTCTGTCTGTAGTCATTCTTTCCTTAGAAGAGGCTTTTATTTGTGAGGAAAGTTGAGGTTTTTTTAATAAATACACAGCTAATCCCTATTGTACATGTAACTATAGACAGCACAGAGGTCTGTAAAGGTTATGGATGCCCCTTTTGGCAAGCAGTATCTTTTAATAACATTGTGTGCAGCTAATCGGGTTAAGCAAAGTATCAGTGGAACAAGAAGTCCACGTTCAGGGAAGGAGTAAGTGTCAGCCCTCTTGAGAGTTGTTGGTTAGTAATATTGGCCAGGTAGCATAGAAGATTTTTTTATTTATTTTTAATTTTTGTTTTTTATTTGGCTCAGTGGTGTCTGTGGTTGGAAAACAACAGGAGAAGAGCAAGCTGTTAAATTGCAGGAGCCTTTTGCTACTGTGTTTCATAACAGATATGGTAAATGCTCTTTGCTCCTGGGCTTCATCCAGTGTTTTCTGCCCAGACTGAGTGTTCAGTGCATTGGGAACTGGTTGTAAGGACTTGTGCCCTCTCTGCTCTTCGGTTCTAATTAAATGGAAGGAGTGCAAGGCATCTCCCATCTATGTAAAGGCAGGAATGAAGAAATTGGTGCAGAAAAATAGGAAAGGCACTGAACAGGGCGTTGCTCTTTGTCATGGGGAAAGCTCATTGCCACAGGGGTTGTCTGGAAGAAAGGTCTCCAGTCTGTGGAGAAGAAAACAATACTTCTAGAGTTTCAGAAATGCCCTGAAATAGGCGTTTACTTTAAGACAGAATATCTGTGCCCTGGAAATGCCTGTGTCAGTCAACTGTTGTGGAGGACTGTGAGACATCTAGCTCAGATGTGGAGGTCTGGAATTACCTAACATTGCATGCACTGGGAGCTGGGCAAGGAGGGCCACTTGGTACCACTTAAAGTGAGGACAAGAATTGTATGAGATGGGGGCAGTGGTGCTGCAGGGGACACAGAGTGGGACATGCCTTGCTGAGGTGTTGCTCAGCCAGCTGCTGGTGGGCTGGGAGCTGTGATGCTTTAAGTTTTAGCTTTCATATTTTTCAGATTCTGTGCTGCCTAGGGGTGTAGTTCTGAGCCTCATATTAAGTGCCAGTCAGCTCTCTTCACAGAGTAGGTAGATAAAACAAATCCTTTTCCTGCTGAAGACCAAGGACAAGGAGTACAACGAGTACAACTTTCAGGCCCAAAAGCATAAATAACAGTGAACTGAAGGGAGGAACAAGAAGGATGAGACCTCACAACCTGAAGCTGTAATTGGACAATTAAACCCCAATATGCAAATGAACCAAAACTTATAAAACTGTAAGACCTCGTGACTGGTGGGGCATTTTGTGACCATTCTTAGTCCACCTTGGGTGTAGCCCTGGCCAGGCCCTGTCCTGCCCAAGGTGTATCCTGGAGGCCTTTCGATAAATACCTACTTTATTCTTTAGTTCTGTCCAGTCTCTATTTGAGATCAGCCTTCCCAAGGCATCTGCTGGGGAAGGGCTGCAGGGCAGGAGGTGTGGGTCCCTCAGGGAGGCAGGAGATCTCTGCTGGAAGTTTGCACAGGATATGTGTGAGGGTGCCAGGCCCACACCATTGATCCCATATTGATGGGTTTTGAGCACAGGATGCTGGAAAAATTCTGTCGTGTTTTCCTCCCCCGGCAGAGCTGTGACCAGTGCACCATCTCTTTGATGTCATGTGCGTGCACAAGTTCTTCTTTTTTGGGCAGGGTGTCCTTCAAAAAGGACACTCTCTGTAGGTCAGAGAGTTTCTTATTACAGCTTTGCATGGTACTGCTGATGTGATTTCACTAATTCTCCAAGAACAATAAAGCAAAATTCAGCACAGGGTAAAGCAAATGCAGATGCCTATTTTTGTTAGCATTTTTTAGGTTACTATTAACCTTTCATTTGAAATTTAATGCTGAGGACTACACATTGATCCTGAGCGGTTTCTTGGAACAGCATCAACTTTCCATTTAGAAAATTGCATTTTTTCTGAGTTTAACCCTATGTAGGATGTTAATTTTTTCCTGAGAGACACTTTCCAATGGAAACTTCCTCTTTAGGTGTGAAATTCAAATTGGTTTTGCCAAACTCTAGGAATTATGATCAATAAAACAGGAAATGCTATAGGAAATTATAGCTGAAATGGGGAGGGACATATTTTGAAGATGAAGGCCAAGTGCAGAAAAGAAATAAAACAGAGTCAGAGTTACAGTTAAAATTAAAACAGGCCTGTGGCCAAATGTAAAGATACTGCATGAGTGGATGAAAGTGGGAAAAAACATTGACAGCAAAGCCAGAGTAGTAGCTGGCAACAGATAACATCTGGCAATGGATTTGCCATGAAAACCACTTCAGAGAACTGGTGGGTGAAGAAATTTTTCTGTCATGAGCTGGAAGTAGACAATCTTTAATGTTCCTTTCAATAGAAGTCATTCTATGATTCTGTGAGGAAATCCCAACTTAATGGCATTTTACCATGAGAAACAAAGGTGTTGTAAGTGTCCCATGCTGCTGAGGTGGCTCCATGGTCAGCCTTCTATATTTGGAAGCTCAAATTCCTGAGGCAGATTAGAAGTGCTGAGCCGGGTAAGCAGCATTAATGGGCAATTTCCAGTAAACATTCCTGCAAACATTGTGTGTGGTGGAAGGTGTGGGTGCTGCAGCCAAGGTGTGCTTCCAGCTCCTAGGGATGGACCTGAGGACATCACCCTGGCTGCTAAACCAGTTCAAACTGCTGCTGGATCATGGAGCTGAACCACAGGCTCCTGCAGTTACATTCACCCACCATAAGTTGCCATGCTGGTTAATTTAAAGTCGAAGTTGTGAGCTCCTGCCTTGCCTGTGATGCAGCACAAATGTTTTCTGGTTATGAAAGATGGGTACAGCTGGACCCCCAGTGTTTGTTTCATAGAGTCATTGAATCACAGAATGGTTTGTGTTGGAAAGGGAACTTGAAGATCTCATGCCAAACCCTGTGCCATGGGTAGGGACATCTTCCACTATCCCAGGTTGCTCAAAGCCCCATCCAGCCTGCCCTCAAACACTTCCATGGATTAGCTCAATTATCTATAGTTTCTCTGGACAGATTTTTTTTTTTGCAGATTCTTTGCAGGAAGTTTGCAACTAGATGATCTTTAATGCTCCATCCTAGACCATTCTGTGGTTGTGTGGTTCTCTGATTCTAAGAGAGTAGCATTGGTAGCTGGCAGAAGTTTTTGGAGCTATGCATGTGTGTGTGACCAAAGGCAAGAGTTAATTTGAAGAGTCCTCAGTACAGTCACTAATCAGATAGATAGCTGTCCATAGAGGTGTTTTCAGACATAAAGCTGAGTTGAAAGTCAGACAGAAAACAAACAAACAAAAAACCCCACCCCAACCACTCTTCCACAAGGGAACTGATCATAGTACAGGGGAAAGAAATGGAAAGAGACCACACAGAACTCTTGTTCTGCTGTACAAACCTTTTGAGTCTTGTGCCTCCTCTGTGGACAAAGCTGCCCACAGGGATGGGGTGATCAGAGGGAATGACCTGTGTTGGGTCCATCTCTCCAGAAACCTCACTTGACTGGTTAAAACTCGAGAGGTTTCTGTGGAGGGATGGAAACCTGACTCATCTGTCTGAACATGGGAGGAGAGCTGAAGCCTTCTATTCTTCATAATTTTTGTTAGTGTCCTGAATTTTGAATCCCTGTTGATAGTTGACAGTTATCCAGCCATTTAAGGGAATGTTTCTGGACTGCACAATGTGTTCCTCACAGCTGCCCCACTTTTGGGACACCTTTGGCTGCAGAGGGATTGCATTGCTGGCTCACCATCACTGCTTTGAGAGGGTGGCTATGAGAGCAACGTGGATTGTTGACACCAAACTGCTCTCTGTACTTTTTTTTAATCTGATATTAAATAGAAAATGGATCTGAAAGTAACTCAGAACACTCCAATATCCTTTTCTTTGCTTCACTCCAGTCTTGCATATTTAATTTAATAGATAATTTTTTTTTCTTATGTCATATGAACTAGGAGATGAATCTATTACATTTGTGTATTCTGGTTGCCTTACAGGCAGATTTCATACTGAGATGATTCAGGACTATTTTTTAAATATAGTATTCCTGAAATATAGTATTCTTGAAAGATTGCATAATGAGTTGAAAGGGAGAAAATACATATTATAATTGAGTATATTTGTAGAATTGGAAGTGTGTTATATCATATTTTATGTGTTGATCTGGGTTTGGTTTTTTTGAGACAAATAGTTTTCCTTTCCACTGTGCTGTGAGTTAGATTTCTAAACCATTGATTGAGCTAATGTAATGAAAATGTAATTATTCAGCCATAAAAATATTAATTCCAGAGAAATCAGATTATTATTTGCACCTGGATGCAAAATAGCAAAGGCTTTAATGATGTTTAGGTAGAACTTTATTAACATCTGAATATCTCTGGAGAGCTATGGTAACAGTAGGAGAAGTATTAAAATCACTATTGTTTGTTTTTCTGCAAGTAAATGAGGAGAATTGCAAGTCTTCTCCGTGTGAGTCAGCTGAATATTTGCAGGAATTAACTTATCTATATCAGAGCCAGCATGGATCAACTCTTATCCACCTGAGCCCCCTTCTTCTGCTCCATCATGTACAATGTCAGTTGCCAGGAAAAGAACAGAACATTGCCCCCAAATAATCCCTGTGTGCAGAGTAGCTCCTCCTGGGGCAGTGGAATTAGGGCTGGTGTCTGCAGTCATGGCAGGAAGGCAGATTTCTGCTGCCTCTTGGCTGGGGTTTGCTGTAGTGAGGGTGAGCTGCACCAGCTAAAGATCTCTTGTACTCCTGCCTTGGGCTGCAGACATGGCCACTGCCTTCCCTCCTTGGCTCATGGCCAGTCCTGCCTGGAGAAGACAGACAGATGGAAAGGAGCCCACCAGACTTTATGGGTCACCACACCAGGCTGCCCCAAAACTTCTCAAACATTGAGCCTGTGGCTAAATTTTCCTGGGTACCATGCTTTTTGGTGGTACTTTCATGGGCCAGGAAGGGATGTGCAGTGTTGGAGGTGGGGTTCCCCTGAGGAAATGGAGAAGACTCCATCCAAATTAAGTGGCTTGTTTCCCTCTGTAGCCAGGAGGGAGAAAGAAATGTTTCTAGGATGTGTTATCTTCTTGTCCCCCCTGCAACAGGTGTCTAAAATAGGCACGTGACCAATGTTTTACCTTGATTAGCTGCAGAGGGGGTGGAGGTGGCTTTGCCCATATAGAACCATCTTATGGAGCTTGCCAGGGCATGTCTTTCGAACATGGGTCTGTTCCCTCTGAAGAAGGTTATTCACCATTTCTGTCAGCTCCACCCAAACTGGTTGAAAAATTAGGTGTTGCTAAGGTTTATTTTAATCATAAACTTCTGGGCTATGAATTTGAAAACAGAGCTATAAACACAAAACTAAAAGTGTAATTAAATGTGAGTCTAGATTTTATGTGAGATCTGAATCAATACTATTAATTTGACAAATAGCTAGTATTCTTTCCTAGCTAATGCTAGGAAAGTTTCTTACTCTTTTTCTGAGAGTAAGAAACTCTTTTACCGAGTCTGCCCAGGGCTTAGCTCAGCCACAGAGACCATGGAACTGATGTCCCCTCACACCATCATTCTGCCTTGACGTACTCCTCAGAGCTGAGTAGTACTCATCAGCTTGGATGACATTTTCAGAGGTATCCCAATATTGGCTTTATCTGCCCTAATTTGCTAGGATTCCTCTGAAGCTGACAAAGAGGGAAAGGCACTTGCAGAAGGAATCATTCCATCCATCTTACACATCCAGCCTATCATGGGATGACTTGTGTTCTGAGTATGGCTTGTTCCATTGATCAAAGAGGAAGCCTCGTTGGATCAGATACTGTGATGGACAGAAATTTTCCATCAATCCTGCTCTTAGAGACTGGGAAAAAAATTCTAGTGGAATCTGCATCCTGTCTATCAAAGTGCTTTTGCAAATCCCACCTTCTGCCCTAGCATTTGTGCTGCATGGCATCTGATGAGAGCTGTGCTTGCTCTGTGATGATACACGGCAATCATCAAAGCTGCACAGTATGTTTCACGCCAGCCAGTTCCTCTCTGGTTTAATTACAACTGAGCTTGCTAATCCCAGTCTTGATTAATGAGTTTAATATGCAAATGTTATGATGAAACTGAAACTCTTTGTAATTGCTTGCAGACAGATTACCACTTTGAGTACACGGAGTGTGACAGCAGCGGCTCCAGATGGAGGGTGGCTGTCCCCAATCCGTCGGTGGAGTGCTCTGGACTACCTGACCCCGTGAGAGGGAAGGAATGCAGTACGTTGTGACTTTTCATTTTACAGACTGTTACTGCCTTTTTGTGCTGTTTACATTTGTGGGGTTCCCCAGGTCTGTCAGTGACATCCTGAGTTTCCCTGAGCTGTCCTTCCCCTCTGTACTGGTTTGAAAGCAAAACCAGTGAGAGACTCCAAGTGAGAAATACAATTTAATAGGAGGAGGAAAAAAAGGTAACATAACATAAAACATAACATAACATAAAACATAACATAAAACATAACATAACAAAACAGAAAACAAAACAGAAAACACACACCACACACCACATAACACATAACATAACATAAAATAACATAAAATGCAATAGTACAAAAGACCCCTGACAGAGTCAGAATACAACCTGACACCCTGTTAGTTAGGGTGGTGGTAGCAGTCCAGATGAAGTGATCTTGTTGAAGCAGTGATCCCATAGACAGGTCTGGTAGCTCTTGTCCTCTGCAAATCCAGTGGGTAAGGGCGGCCTGTACTGTCCCAAATCCCAGACTATATCCCGGTGGGAATGCTTGGCTCCTCCCCCTGGGTGGAGCATCTCACAATGGGATGATGAGTCATACAGGGGGTCCTTGATGGCCCATTAAACAGAGAGAGCTCCCAGAGGGAGTTACCTGAGTCATGGGCAAGGCATTGATGGGGCCATTAACCGAAGACAGTCCAGAGGGAGAGGGTCTGGGAAAACACTGCCCCACCTGGTTTCAACAGCTCATGAAGATGGTGATAGAATACATACTTTGGGCATATTTTACGCTGTAACCTAGGACACCTTCCAACCCAACTTTCTGTCTCCTGGAGATGTGGAGCAAGGATTGTCCTTGCAGTGTATCCGTGCAAGTCACTGTCTGCTACACGTACCCTTTTATGCTGATTCACAGAAGAAGCACATCTATGACAGCATCCCCTGAAGAGATGGGGTTGCTTGTTTTGAGCTGCCCTGCTCTCCAGTTCTGCAGCTCTCCAGTTCATTTATAGCTGTATTGGCCAAAATGGTGACCAGCAGTAGTCAAACTATATTTGTGTAGTGTCCACATTCTCATTACTGTCATTACTTAGTTAATTCATAAGCTGAATGCATAAGGAATGGTAAATGTCTTATTTGCCTGAGTTATTTTTGTGATGAAGTTCCTGCATTTTATTTATTTATGCATTTATTTTTTTACAGCTTAGAGTGTTTTCATATCACTTGGTTCTGCATTTTTTTAAATGTTGGAGCACTTCTTTGCATCTGGGGATATAAACAAACTGCTGCTCTGCAAACACATCCCTCACTGTTTTGTAACTTCCCAGTCTGAATGCTCTTTCCCATCACACTTCCGTGCTCTAGCAATTCTCTCCACAGAAGATCCTAGCAGTAATTTATACCAGGGGGTATAAATTACTGTATCTGACAAACAGGATGAACAATGGCAAGATATTTTCTATTGCAGCTGATGTCAGATTTACTCACTTCTGACTCTCCTCCTCTAAAGGTTTATTTTCATTTCTCTGTGTTCCAGTGTGAGGTACATAAATGTTTTCTGTAGCAGTGTTGATCACTGGAAGGTTTCTGACTGCTTCCAAGCATCATTTGAGAATGTATCTTTCCTGGTATTTGGATTTAGTTTCCAAGGTTTTAGATGTGGAATCTCCGTATATCCTTAGGATGTGCTTTTTCAATTACAGAAATACAGACCTGAGAAGCACCTCAGGTGATCCCATAATTCATCCTCCAGCCCAAACAGCTGTAGTGGAAATGACTGTCATTCATGGCTGATGTTTGGCTGGATTGTTTTCAGGCACCTCTTGTGATGAAGAGCCCAGAAGCTCTCCAGACACTTGCTCATATATTTAGTTCTTTTCATTTTCCCTCCTGTTAAAGATTTTTCTGCTGTTGTACTTGTTGTACTTCAAGCCTATCACTTTTTGCTGCCTGCACTGTAAAGGAGCAGCTAGTTTTATTTCTTCTGCTGCACAACCACTTTTGGTGTACCCTGGAGGACATAGGTATAACTCATTTTTTCTGGTGTACATTATTTCTTCTTAAATCTTGTGATAAATGGTTTAAGTCCAGCAACATTACACTATCCTCTACTTTCTACAGATTTTGAAAAATGGTTCCTTTCCCTCTTCATCTTCTATTGTTTGTGCCTGTTTCTGGTCTTAAAACAATTCCAATGAGAATTCAGTTGGTTCATAACAATAGATGAATCTGGCTTCTCAATATCTGGTCCCTGCTGGACAAGGTGAAAACTTTTCCCAGTAGATGGGCTCTGATATTATACACCAAAATACGGATTCTGTTAAATACACTGGAAAACTCATCTCCTTGTTGTAGTGTTGCTGTTAAATCCCATGGCAATTCAGCTGGCTTGAGAAGCAATTAGATATTTGACTTTTTTACTGAACCCCCTCAGATCTCATCTCCCTGGGCTCTTGGAGGTCTATCCTTTTTTTTTTTCTGTCTGTAGTAAATTAACTGGCTTCAGGGGCTGTCTGGCTATGTTCTGATGGCAAAAGTAATTTGAGGTTTTCTCATCTTCTTAGTCTTTCACCTTTTGCTTAAAGAGCAACCAACCTTTCAGCCTGAAAACATGAATCTGCCAACAGCAGTCAGTCACTGTAGGAATGTGTAGGAAACACCTTTCACATACAGCTTGGTTAACGTAGTGGTTTTTACTGTAAAATATTTTAACCAGCATAGAGTTTGGCTGACAGTCCGTTCTTCATGGGTGGGATAAACTGGGAGAGGCGGCTTTTAAAAAGTGACTGCCCTACAAATCTCGGGAGTTTGCATGTGGGGGTCTGTTGTCAGTGATGAATTGTGTTGAAAATGCTGACAGATGTCTCCTTCCTGTCTTGTCATATTCTCTAAGCTGGTGGCTTCTGTCTCATCTGACAGTACAGCAGCTGTACCAAGGACATCTTACACTAAAAGCAGGAATTTCTGCAGCCTAAGGAAAACAAAAGGTTCTGTATCTGAGGCTTCTACAACTTGTGTTCTTAGTGGACTGTGTGCAGAGTGAGATTTGTGCTGCAGGCTTGGTCAGGGGTTGCACAAAATTCATATTGATGGCTCCTTGAGATGCCTTCCTTCTCTCTTAGGCCTGGTGCTATTTTATTCCAAGGTCTAGCAGGAAATCAAGAAATGCTGGAACTATGCCATATCCTCTGAGCTAAGTCTTTCTGGACATCCTACAAATTTATTCAGATTTTCCTGCATCTTGCCGGTCCTATCCTATTGCCAGGACATGTGCACTGGGGCTTGTTTTGGCATTTGGTAGAATCCTGGAGTCCCCTTGGGTCTCTCTTTGGTGCTTCAACCTGCAGAATCAGGGCCTAAAGTAAAATCACCCTGGGTAGGACAATTTCCAGCTTCCAATTTCCTCCTTCTAGAGGTCTGTTATCTTCAGAAGTTTTGTTCAGCATCTGTTAGTCCTGAGATACCCTGTGGCCAACTATGTCTATTCTTTTAAGAGAGGGTTGCACTTGTATAGCAGTTGCAGTTGTAAAGCAGCAAGAGCTCTTTGGGCTTTTTTTTTTATTGGCTCCTTGAGGTTGGTTGAGCCCTCAGTGGACACAGTGGTATGGGGGAATGTGTATGACAAAGTGAGTTTTTTTGGAACACATCTGCCATCACTGCTGACTTCAGAATGTTTGCAGTTGTTTTCATCGACTGAGAAATGCTGTCACTAGAGAATATCTGCCACTGATCTTTACTGCTCCCTGAAAAGAGAAGTGATGTGCAGGCCGTCATTAATTTTGAGTCCTGAGAATGCTGTGCCAACCTCTCTCCTTCTTCCAAATGCTCAGCAGTTGTTCTCTTTAAATTGTGCCTGAACTAGAAATTTGAAAGACAGTATAACAATATGTTAAATGTCTCCTGCTCTGTAAATACGTCTAGACTGTGGCCTCCAGCGGAGTGGAAAGACACTTGAGATTGCTAAAAATGTGTTAGCTGAGGTGCTTCCCATATCTGGAGCAACTGAATTGTGGCATCAGAGCTCAGCTGGTATCTTGAGATGTGCTCGTTTGCAGGATGTTGTGTTTTACTGCTTTTCATTTGAATGAAACCATTTAAAATTAGGTTGGCTATCTCTGTGCTCTGCTGCATTTTGAAGCACACAGAAGCACCCTGCAAATCACAGCTGACTTTGTCCTGCTGAGCACAGCCTCAACATTCCCTGAAACTGCTGTAGGCTCCAAAACCTGTCAGGATTCTACCCTGTTTTGAGTCTTCAGAAACTTAATCAGCAGAGTTTACCTGCAGAGAAAACAGTGTCCTCTGAGAAAGTCACAGGGTGCATAGTGGAAAAGGCTGTCATGTTTTGACTGCTTTATGACCTGGTTACTAGAAGAAGGATTTTTATGCTTTTTTCTTTCCATGAGCACAGAGCAGCACAATGATCCACCTTCCCCTCCTGCTACCCTCCTGCCCTCCACATCTCTCTCATGTAGTGGTAGGTGGGAAGGAAGAAGGAGGCTCACATGAGAGATTTTCGTGGTGCTGTAGGAGGTCCTGCTATGCAGTGACCCAGATATGTGAGGGAAGCTGCAGTAGCAGCTCTGCAGTTGCAAGGCACTGGGACAATGTGCCCTGTTCTGTATTTCACTCCTCTCTATTTTTTTTTCTGTTCTCCTTGCTCTATGGGGCTGCAGTCATCACCACTTTCAGAGCCTGCAGCCTGTTTTTTCCCATTCAGTGTGGTGTGGTACCTCAGTGGTCACCCAGTGGGGCTGGGCCAGGTCTGGACAGGCCATGGCATGGCCTCACCAGACTGCTTGGACACCTCTCTCAGGTTTCGGTTTGTTCAGAGATGAGTCACATTTTTGATACTGCACATCATGGTTGTAAGGGTTCCTGTGAAGAGATGCATTAAAAGTCCAGAAAGATTTTGGCTAGGGAGAAGGTAATATTTATTACTCCTAGAGCTACTCCGGCCCTCCTCTGCTCCCCATTTCAGATGTCCCCTCTGGGCATCTTCCCAATACTGTTCTGGAGGTTGGGTACATACATGGAGGTGGGGGTGGCAGACAGAGAGCCTCCTTCAGCAGCATCCAGACCTCTGAATCACTCCTGACAGTTGGGAATGTGCTTTACTAATTTGATCTCCTTCATTTTTAATTACCACAGATCTGCCTCTGATCCCTTCATGAGTCTGATAGCAGGAAGAGAATTTAGCTGATAAAGATCACTGCCATCAGGGCAATTGCTTGGCTTTTTTGAATGGAAAATATTGATAGGAGTCCAAGGCAGCAGCTTGCTTTAGGGCTAAGCCCTTGTCTGCACTCCCTTATGGCTGGGATCTCTGGGAGCCCTTTGTTTTGGTGTGGGGCTGTAGGCAGTGTCTAATGGAGACTTTTTGGGATTTGGCAGTGGGAGCAGCACTTGGCATGGTGCTCCTGCTGACACTGCACTGCAGTCTGTTTCTGTGTCCACCATCAGGCTCTTCTGCCAGCCTGACCATATGCTGCATATTGTACACTCCAGAGTCTGAATTTGGAGCCAGCCTTCCTTCCTTCCTTCCTTCCTTCCTTCCTTCCTTCCTTCCTTCCTTCCTTCCTTCCTTCCTTCCTTCC
>JBBMKD010000053.1:7284874-7485212 GCA_037834095.1 Argya squamiceps
CTCTCAATGTTAGAAATCCTTTCCATGGACTAAAATCAAAGCCTGTGTCTTTCTGGGCTCTGTGCTAGGCAACCCCCCTGGACAGACCCCTCTGTCCAGGATTCAAACCCTCTTTCTTGGGTCCCAGGCCTCTTTACCAAGGTCTTTGACCATCCAGGGCAACCGAAGGAATGCCCTGGACTCTGACATGTTAGGATCTACTCTGTCAATCTTTGTCCATGATAATCCTGTCCTGATCCCCAGCATCAGAGAGTTAAGCAATGTGAGAATGTTAATGGTCAGTTAGTAGAAGAGAAATGTGCCAGCTAATATTGATCCTAGTCCACCAAAAACCCCAAAACACCAGGAGGGCCACTGCTGTACTGAAAGACAGAATGTGATCCTGGAGACTTGCAGTCAAAGGGCAAATGAGAAAAGCTTGTTTATGGTCTGTTTTGCCCTCTGGGGAGCTGTTTCCCTGTCTGCAAAGTGATTGTAAAGTGCAATCATATTGCAAGCACTCCTCGGAGGTGGGCAGGGCTCCTGCTTCGGGATGCCCCAGTCCTCATGGTGTGTCTTAGGAGGGAGGTGGGACACCACTGATCTTGACTCCCAGGGTTTAAGAGTAGGGGATTTAATTAGACTTGCTAGTCTGACCTCACAGACCATTAAAATACAGCCAGCTAGGCTGATGGTGGGGCTGATAATGGGTATTTGGCATGAGGTTTTCTTCCATATGGTATCCAGTTATGGCACGAGACACTGGAGAGACAAAGGGTCCATCACATGCCATGGCAGATTGTTCCAAAAGTCAGTCTTTCCTCCTATTAAAAATCTGTGCATTACTTCCAGTTTGAGTTTGTTTGGGTTCAGCTTCCAGAAGGTGGCTCTTCTTATGCATTTCTCTGCTTGATTAAAGAGTGCAGCAGGATCTTGTGTTTCCTCTCCCTGGAGATGCTTATATATTAATCAAGTTGACTCTCAACCTTCTTGTGATAAACTAAATAGATTAAGCATTTCAGATCTCTCACTGCAAGACATTACCTCTAATTTTAAAACCACTTGAAGTCCTTTTGTTCTGTACTGACCTCATAAAAATGCTAAATCACATCTATATGCAATATAGATATAATAATCTTCTTCCCTGTAATACATGTTTCATCCTACATATCTCTACCTCCACCTCTAAATTTATCCAGCTCATATTAGTGACTTTTTTGGATGCCTTGACAGTGGAAACTCTTGATGAATGGTGGGTCTGCTCCCATCCTCAGCTTGCTGTTCTCTGGGATACATTTCAGCCCTCTTCAGGCAGGGCTGGCAGTCCTTGGCCTCAGCAGCTTGTCTTTACCTCTGGCTCTGCTAAAGCACACTGACTTGGAGTGGGCTCAGGCTTGGTAACAGTCTCTCCCCTGCCAATCTTGATACCATTCCTTTTCTTTTTGCTAGCAGATCGTTGAGAAAAATGTGGGCAGCCATCAGACTCAGTCCTGGGCAAGCAGAACTGTCCCTCACTTTCCTCTCTGCTCAAGGATGGCTTTGTATCAACAGCCCCATCTGGGATCTGTTACTCAGTTCTTAACCCCTTTAAGATGTGCCCCTCCGGTGTTGTGCAGCACTACCTTTCTTTCTTCATCAGAGTGACATGCAAAACTAACCTAACTCTATTAGGAACTCTGAATCTATGGCATCCACTCTATCATCTTTATCAAGTGACTTGTAATCCTTTTAAAGAATGAAATGAGGCCTGTTTGACAAGACTTACACAGTGGTGGCTATCAGTGCTGGATCTCGTGTAAATTTTTTATTAAGTGCGTATGCTGTCAGCTTTATTGCATGTATGTATGAATGTGTGTGGCTGCCTGTGGCAATATCTAGTTAAACTGTACTTTACAGCATCATTTTGTGAGAATGACTAGTCACCTGTATAAACCACAACATCTTTTTTTTTTTTTTTTCCTGTGGTTATTTAAGAATGCTACAACTGTGAATCACCGATACTTGTATCAGCTCCAAAGCAGCAGTGTATCCAGCACCACAGTGTGTCATGTTGTTCCTAACTGCCTCTGGGCATGTTCTTCCAATTTTCAAAATGCCCATGGTGGGGCAAGTCATGAAATCTTTTCATGCATTTCACAGTTTTCTTCACAGAAAGAAAGATCACATTCAGTCTTCACAATGTGTGTTGCTCTGTGTAAGTTGATGTGTAGCACCCAAACTGATATTTGAAAGCTGTAATAGTAAAGTCTGCAGTTAGAAAGGGACAGGAAATAGTCCAGTTATTCAGTAGAGATGCTTTCTCTGAAAATTAAGTATCAAATACCTAAACAAATAGACTCTGGGGTCAGGGGTGTTCACAAAGTCTCCCTCTAATATGGAAGACTAATTTCTCCTCTGGATTCTGAAGCAAGAGGGAGGATTTAGTGGAGGATGAATCAGAGCACACACCTAAAATACAGGATTTATGTTCCCAAAACTTTGCATCACTCCTTAACTTCCTATGTTGTCATTTAGCCCTTCTTGTTGGCAGCATCTCGTCACCCTCCCAAACACAGCGATGCTGCAATAGTGGCAGCTGTTTCTGTGGCTGCTGGGAAGTGCTGCATCTGTGCTCAGCTCCCTCTTAGTGATATGGAACAACCCTGAGGAAAGAGAAGCTCCTGGGATGCCCTGGGATGGATCATCTGTCTGTGCCCTGTCCCTCCACAAGTGACTCTGACCTCCCTGTCTCCAGCTGGTATGGACTCTCAAACTGATGCAATTTAGATTAAAGAAGGTTTGCCCTGACTTTTGGTCTCCTCCTTGATGGAAGACCACGTTGTGGGACTCTAGGAGAGGAGACCATCTTCACACTCACCACACACTGTATTTCCTCCCCACCCTCCTCCAGCTGGAACAAGACCAGATGTTGCATCTGTTCCACTGTTGATAGTGGTTCATGTTGCCATTAGCCACATTCAGCCCCAAATTGAACCTGGCAAGCAGCTGCATGCTCAGAGCCAGTTTGCTTGCAGGGGGATGTGTTTGGATGGGAAATGCTGCTGCCTTTGAAATACAATTCTTGGAAGGAAAGAAGATAACTCTCCTCCTAAATAAGATAAAGGCTCAACTATTTCCTGGAAAGTGAGTGATGGATGATGTGTCCTGCATGGCAGCTAGCCTCATCTTTTTTACCCTTTTATTTCTCTCAAATGATCAGATTGCAAGGGGTTAAAACTAATTAGTTCAGCTAAAGTAATCTCTGCTCAACCTCATTGTGATGGAAGAGGAGGCTCTGCTGCCCTCACCATCTTCATTATGGCAGTGAATTGCTCACGGTCCTTGACTCCTTAGTTGAATTTCATGACTCTGGAATGGTTAAGCAGCACTCTCAATTTCTTGCTATTTAGCTTTCTTTAAAAAAAAAAGTTGAAACTGTTAAAGAATTCAAAAATGTCGTTAGAGAGCTTACTTTTTTACTTCCTTTCCTGAGAGCTTCTCTCTGCACCCATCAAAAGGAAAAAAATAAAGCAAGACTTATTAATAATGCTAAAGCAGTGAGTCAGAACATCTTTATATATTTAAGGTGAAAAGCTGTACAAAGTGTGGTCACAGTTCACACACACAGGGACATGTTCACTGCTTTTGTCCAAATCTCTGAAGAAAGCTGTTTCCCACCCCAGGTGCAGGGAGATCCTATGGCTTAGGCTGAGGTCACACAGTCAGTCAGGTGGGGTGTTAGCTCTACCTCGTGTGCCACTGCTTATAGTGAACCACTTGCCCTCACTGAAGGTGGATTTTTTGTCTGTCAGTCAGTCTTTCACAGAAATCCATCATGGCAGGATTTCCTTGTTTATTCCCACCCCAACACCCATCTCTGCCTGGATCCTGCCCACTTTCCTTCTTGGTCCATCACCAGTGAGCAACAGGGTTAGAAATCTGTTGGCTTGAAGGCCACTGGTTCAAATTCAGAGTATGCTGATATGACCAAGAAGAAAAAATGACCCTTTGGCACATCATTCCATCAAAATGTACCTTTTATCTGCTTTCCAGTGGCACACATCAAGGACAATCACAGAAAGAAATCCTGCTGGTACTGGGACAGAAATGGGAGCCTGTGTTGGACTCAGATGGAGATTAGTGTTACAGAGCCATGAGTTAATCAAAGTTCTTAACAATAAAACAAGTTTTTCTGCAGTTTAGATAAACACTGGCACATCTGTGGAGTCACATTTTCTGGGACTTCAGCTGGCATCATTGCTTTGGGCCAGTTTCACCACTTTGGCTGCCAGTCTGGTCTCATCCTGCAGTTTCTCAGGCTAATGAGTTTATGTCTGTCAAAGAGAGTGTATGAAATATCTGTCACTGTGCAACGTGGCATGTGTGAAACAGAAGAAAATCCCATCATTTCTTGGGATGTGAGTTGTGTGCGTTGCTCTGGATCCTGCTTTGGCTTGACTGGCATAGTTGAGTTAAAAAATCTGCAAACATTGTAGGAAGTACTATGGATGCAGAAAGTTCTCCTTTGTTTTCCATTCAGGATGTTCACTCTCAAAGAGGACATGATGCAGCATGGGACTGAGGGAAAGTGGGATGGCCTGCCATTGAAATGAGTGTCCAGGCAGGAGTTATAATCCCTGACACAGGCATGGGGCTCTGTGGGCATACAGGACTTCAGCTGCTCTCCAGGTTTCTGTTTTATAATGGGAATAATCTTCCCTTAGCAGGCAGAGATGTAATCAGGGGGACAAGGAACATACAGCTATTTGGAGGAAATAATTTTAAAGACATCAGAAAAAAAAAAGCACTATGTGAATATACCTCCTAATTGTATTTCCCTTAATTGCACAGATTTTGCATACTGTTTTGCTGTGCTGACAACCAGTGGTTATTTTCTCAGCATGTTAATGTCACCCTAATCAAAGATGTTCATCTTCTAGCCACAAACCTGTGGATGACCTTTTCCAAGACCACATAGTCTATCAGGCAAGATGTTTGAGGCTTTGTAGGTAGTTCATGTGAGGAGAAACACAGAGAGACTTCTGGATTAGGTTTACTACTCTCAACCAAGGTTTGTAGTGTTACATGACTGTCAGCCTGCTGCTGTATGACCTTCTTAGCTTAGGTGAGTGAGAAAAGTCTGTTCTGGCCCTCAAGCACTGGTGGTTTTAATTGAGTTCAAGGTATAACAGTTGGGTGAGCAAGGGTGAGGAGAACTCTATTATAGATCCTCACTTTCACAAACAGCTTTTGGACACAATCTATCAATAGAGATTTTGTTTCTAAAAATCTTTTGTCAGGCGAGCTTTTGGAGACGAGCTGCAAACCAGGAGCCATCTCTGGGGTTTGGTTTCCTGTGCTGCCACGTCAGTGAAAACCTTAAACATCTCAATTTTGCAGCTGATGTTGGTAGTTCCGCTGTTGTGTTTCTGGGACATTCTCTTTGGTTCCCTTTAGTGGCAGTTCAATCTTAATTAATTAAGTGGCAAAAAAAAAAAAAAAAAGGAAATTAATAAGGATTGATGAATCCATTCCTATGTTGTAAACAACTGTCTCCCCAGCTTTCTCCTGTGCTTCTGGTGAGTATCTGGAGATGAAGAACCAGGTGTGCAGCAAATGTGCAGAGGGGACCTACTCTCTGGGCAGTGGGATCAAGTTTGACGAGTGGGACGAGCTGCCAGCAGGATTCTCCAACGTAGCGACGTTCATGGACACGGCGGTTGGCTCATCTGAGGGGAAAGCTGACAGCTGCAACAAGTAAGGAGCTCTGTTTGCACCTGGGCTAGGCAGCTGTGGGTAAACCTGAGACAGCTCAGCAGCACAAAGCTGCTCAGTGACTCATCTGAGCTCTGCAGAGGGTGGCCGGCCCTGCTGATGGCAAACAAGGGTGGCTGGGAGGTGAAATCTGTAGCCCCGTCTCTTTGCTGTCAGCATGGTCCCCTTGGGCTCATCAGCAGCCAGTGAGTTTAAGATCAGCCTGGAGCTGCTCTTATTTGTAGCTGGATCATGGCAGGGTCATGGTATAGTAAATGTGGCTAAAAGGTCCTTTTACAGCCTATTTAGAGACACGTGGTGCTTGCAGAGGGCTGTTTCTGAGTGTAATTGAAGGTGTATTGAACCTGTGGATAATAAACCGTTCTTATGTAGGCTGAATCCTAAATTTTTTGTACCATATCCTTTCCCATGCCCAGTTTTAATGAAAAGTATTATATTTTATATTATTCCTGTAACATATAAAAATAGATATAAAATTATTATATTTACTATACCTGATAAATAAATGGAGATCCTGTAATAAATTTAAAATAAAATTAAATAAATTTAAAAATTCAGTTAAAAATGCAGTTAGCTGTTGTGGGATTCTGGAGTCTTTATTATGTAACATGTTTTTGTATAATAGTGTACAAAACATCTCCTCAGTATCTGTGATCTCAGTTGAGGCTTGTTTTGTTTATGTTCATCAGCTCTTCATGGACGCCTCGAGGGAATTACATAGAGTCAAACAGGGATGACTGTACAGTTTCTCTCATCTACGCTGTGCACCTGAAGAAATCTGGCTCTGTCTTCTTCGAATACCAGTACATTGACAACAACATCTTCTTTGAATTTTTTGTAAGGCCTTTTATATGGTGAATACAACCTTATATTGTGAGAATTCAACCCAGATAAAGATCATTAGCAGCAACTTTCCCCCTTTTAAGTTCCCTGCATGCTCATAACTTGTTACTGCTGAACAAGATAAAAAAATCATCTTCTCTTTCTGTCACTTATACTGTCTTGTGGCATTTATTTAATCTTCAAAACTCATTCTGAACTGATCCTGTCTGCCATGCACTGGGATTTTTCCATTAGGGGGTCACGATTGCCCCAGTTAGTTCAGTCTTTTGTAAGACAGGTATTGGTGGGAGATGCTCCCATTTAGGGGTGTCTGACTGGAGATGTCTTTGAAGAGACTTGACATTTAAAAATACTTCTTCCAAGGCATTAGTATGTGGAAACCTTTACTTATAGGTCAATTTGTGTCCTAGTAATTTGGTAATCGAGATGAAAAAGAAAAGCAGGAGAATTCAGGTGATTTTCAGTAGGAATTAGGCTCTGAGGATGTGTCCGTGCTGTGAAATGGAGAGACTGGGGATCATTAGCTCTGACATGGGAACAGCCTGTCTGGGTTTGCAGCATGGTGTACTCAAATTGCTGAAACAATCTGGTCAGCAGTGACCAGAATGGGGAAGACAGCCCTGCTCTGCCCACCTGGATGGACTTGTTGCTGTCCAGTGAGCTGGAGGGTTCCCAGCACCAGGATTTGCAGTGGGGTGTAAATGCCCCACATTACTGAGGTGCTTTGGAAAGTTCCACTGTCCTTGTCATGTTGTTCCTGCCATTTGGGACAGAAAAAAGTGGGAGGATGACTCAGAGAGGGAGATGAATGGAAATTTTCAGTCTCTTCTGTTACTGCCCCTGTATCTGTCTGATGAGCTCTGCTTTTTGTCTGAAAAACACAGCTCATGGCACCTCACAGGAGTGAGAAGTTTCAGCTGGTATTGGTAAATATTTCTTGAGGTTTGGAAAAAGGTGCAAAGTATCCTTGTCCTTAGTAGAGCTGGGAAAGAAAGACAAAAATTACCTGTTGGAGGCACCTTCATGCTGCTACATCAGTGTGATAGATTGCTGTTGCACTTTGATACCAGACCATGCAGGCAATGTTATTTAGCCGTTTCTGTTTTGTATTAGACAGTCCTGCCTTCTTCATGGGAAGAAAGCAGCAACTATGCTTTCTGCTGTCAGGTGAATGTGCCAGGTGTATGAATCCAGCTCCAGTTGCTTGACTGACTGGCAGATCTGCTCCTGCAATAGATCAAATATAATGTTTCTCTGAGCACTGGCTTTGAAAATGGGTTCTAGATTATTGCTTTTATCCATATCCCACTCACTCGCCTTCCCTGAATTTATCATTCCCTGTTCAAGAGGCAATGAGTGGTGCAGTCCTTTGTAGAAATGCCCATAAATTCCTAGTCAGCCTTGGTATTTCAGGGAAACCATATTTAATGCTCCTGTAAAAGTCTTTTTTTTTTCCCTCCAGCATGCCTTTGTGCTTAAATATATTGCAATATATATAAATATATAACAATGACACTTCTGCTCTGGACAGTGGCATTTCAGTGGCAGTGGTAGGTTACTGGGAGATGGTGAGGTGTTTGGTCTGTCCTTTATTGGCTCTATTTACATATTGAAACCCTTTACACATGATGAGAAGAGACTGTATATTCTTACCTCCTCTTTTCATGTGGGAACCAAGACACAGGGGTCCTGTAGCTCAGGTTGCACAAGATAATTAGGGATCTACCTTCTACACAGGTGCTTCCTTGCACCTCTTTTCCTCAGTGCAGTTGGTCTAGGTGGGAATTGAGTGTACAGATGCTTTGGAGGATGTGGGGTTGCACAACTTATTTCAGACTTGATGTGGAGCAACTTTAGGGAGGATCCTTGACTCCAGGTCAGGTGGCTGAGAGTGTTGAAGTGGCCTTTCTCCCTGGTACAATAAAAGTAGAGTGTGTGATCTTGTGCCTCAGAGGGACTTCATACAATTTCATCTGAGAAGACAGGTATAAGAAGAAAGAAGTGCACTAAACCCTGCTATAAGGGAATGCTTCTGAGCTGTGCTGGACCTAGGCAAGGGACAAAAAACCTCACACTTCTGCCAGGACACACTCACCATGGCATGTTGCCTCTCCCTTGATAGCATTACTCTCATCCCTAGGTCAGGTGGCAGCAGGCCAAAGACAAAGCACATATTGGCTGTAGAGAAAACACAATCTTCCAGCTTTGGCCCATCTACTCCTGCTTCCCCTATGACTTAGAATCCTATGGGTTTTAGAGAATTAACTCTTGATAGGCTCAGAAGAAGGAGAAAGCAGCAAGACAAGATGCTCAGCATCCTTGTCTGACCATATAGTGTAAGGACAAATCTGAGATCATCTCGTCCTGCTCTTTTTTTTGCCATCCATGTCAGAGGGGGCCAGTGGAGGCACTGTTAAGCTGTAGCAGATGTTGCAAGTTGGGGGTTTGTTTTGCCACAAGGAAGGCAGCTGTTGAAATATGCAGACAAGAGGAACAGAGCTGAATCTTATAATTCCCAGAAGTCATTATGCTGATAGAGGGATGCACCTGATTGTAGTCACTGATCTTGTGGTTTTTTTTAACAGATACAAAATGACCAGTGCAAAGAAATGGAGTCCACGGCAGACAAATGGGTGAAGCTCACAGACAATGGGGAATGGGGCTCTCATTCTGTAAGTGTATGAAAAATTCCTTAATGAAGTTTTTTATTTTCTTTAATTTCCTCTGTCCAGACACCAAACACAGGCCAGCTCTTGTGAATGCATTTGAAGAAGCAGAGCTTTCCTAGTACTGAGAGGAAGAATCACGGGGATCCCTAAGGGGCTGATCCCAAAGGATATGATATAGATGCAAGACTTTGTATTGATTTCCCTGGGCTTTGAATCAAATGTTTTATGAGGTTAAATAGATTTATGCAAATCTGCACGTCACAATCACTTTACATGATTGTAATTGAAATCTTGTACAACAGTTGTTTGCTCATGAGAGCACAAGATTGTTCTCTGTGTCTTGGCAGAGCAGTGGGAGTGGGATGTATGTGTGGAGACAAGCAGGAGGGGCATTTTATTCTCAAGTGTGTGCAGAAGAGCTGGACTGCACCCAGCTTCTGTTCCACCGGGGCTTGTGTTAAAAACCAGCTGGCAGCACCAGGGTGGCTCCTGCAGCAGAGATATGAGCCTGTCCATGTTGGGGTAGGAGCTCTTTGGCTGGCCTCTGACCCAGGTGGCTGAGTTTGCTCTGTGAATGGATCATGTGCAGACCAGCTCATCAGCTGAGGCCTGGATTCCTCTATACACCGTCATACCCTTGTCCCCAGAGCCACATCAGCAAAGGCCCAGCACAGGTGACATTATGCCAGAAGAAAAAGGCTTTTGTGGGCATAGGCAGCAGCATACTACTCTCTGTTTTCCATGGTCTGCTCATCCTCCTGGAGGAGAAACTTCCTGAGCTCTGGTTGGAGTGCCTGTTAGCTCAGGTGCTGGTAGAATTTACCCCTGTTCTTGTGTGAAAATATAGCACTTTCAGGCCAGTATCCTGCTGTTGGCAGTAAACATCTTGTACTGGGCTAGAAATATGGAACAGCTTTGCAGGCCAAGTAGGGGCTTGGTGAACCTGCTGCTTTTAGTGATGAGAGTGACACTGTAGTTACACCAGTGAGTTGAAGGCAGAAGGCACCAAAACTGCTGCTGGAGGAGTTTTCCTGCCTTCCTACTGCCCCTTACCTCAGCCATGATGCCACCAACCCACCATCCTTCCACAGGGGTTGTGCAGCCACTTGCTGAGCCACACCAGGAAAACAAGTGGGTCAGTCAGGACAGTCAGAAATCAGGTTGTTTTCTGCATCTCATCTGCTGTTTGTTGACACAAGTGAGCAGGAGGGATGAGGCTGCTGCTGGGGACAGCCATGGTTTGTGCCTGGCTACTGGTCATGTTACTGTGGTGTTACATGCAGGCAGAGATTGATATTTAAAATCTATAAACAAAACTCACTTGTGAACTGGATTTTGGAACTCTGGATCATGTCTAGTTTTCTTTATGAAAGTGTATCTCAAGGCTTTAAAAACAAACTGATTGACTGTATCTGAACATAAGGCTGGAGATAAAAGCTTTTGAGTGCCAGGGTTAATTGGATAAAGGCAGGAACAGCTTTTTCCAAATTCTGCTTACAACAAGGTCAGAAACAGTTCTTGGTGGTTTTCCAACTGGGGTGTTGGGAAATGTTTCTATAAAGCACACTTTGGCACTCCTCAGATATGTCTGTACAGCATCTGTCTACTGTTTCCCCATTACCTCTTTACCCACTAAATAGCATAGGAAAAGCTGCTAAGATGCAAGAAATTTGAATAATGGAAGTAGGAAATAAAACAATGTCTTGGTAAAGGGATGTCTGCTAACTCACGTGTTGTTGCAGGTAACTCTGAAATCAGGTAGCAATATATTATACTGGAGAACAACAGGGATTCTCATGGGCTCTAAAGTTGTAAAACCAGTTTTAGTGAAGAAAATCACAATTGAAGGTAAGTAGAATTTGTCTTTGAGGTTTTATCTCATTCTTTCATCACAATGTTTGCCAAGTTCTATTTCTACTGCTGAGCCTACAGCACTGAAGTAGCTTTTTTTAGCCCCTTGCCCCCTGTCTCCTCCTCTGAAGAGCAGAAACTGAACAGCAAAACTTCACAGTGAGGAAAGGCTGAAAAATTAGTTTATCTGGTAAATGTTGCCATCTACTGGAGAAGACTGGATTAGCAAATAGAGAGAAAAAGGAATAAACAGGTTTTCTTTATTGTAGTATAGAAAGACCATGGTTATTGCTAAGCCTCTCAGCAGTGAAAAAGGCATATATATCATAACAGTGACAGTTGAATTAATATTAAAATGATCCATTTTATCTGGAATTTCTCTTTTGGTCCTGGTCTAAGTGTGGTAAAACTGGGAGTGTCATATAAGGTTCTTAGCTGGGTCAGACTTTCATTGAGGTATAAAGATTGAAGACCCAAGTTATGAGTCAGCAAAGCCAAAGGGTCTTAATTGAGTGGTGAAACTGAGTGTGACTTTTATGCTGTTTTACACAGCTGGTTTGGTCTCAGCCACAAGCCCAGGGGGGCAGCAGTTACAATGTGTCTCTTTCAGAGCTTTACCCAGATTTTTTCTTACAGGAGTTGCATACACGTCCGAATGCTTCGCCTGCAAGCCTGGTACCTTCAGTGACAAACCAGGTGCATCTGGCTGCCAGGTGTGCCCACGAGACACTTACTCTGAGAAAGGGGCTAAAGAGTGCACCAAGTGTAAGGAAGAAATGTATTATGCAGGTACATAAACCAAATGGGATAAGCAGAACTAGGAAGGTTTGAGTCTGTGCAATCATCAGCTGTTTCAAATGTGAGAGTGGTTGTATCCAGCAGTGATAGTCTCCAGTTGATACATAAAGGGCAAATGAGTGACTTCCCAAAACATGCAGAGGGCACATAGATACATAATGGGCCACAGTCAAGCGTTCTTAGTGTCATCAGTGTTAACATGAAGGGATGGAGACCTTTATGACCTGGAAGGGAATGGTTCTCCTGAAGGATAGAACAGTCGTGCTGTGCCCTCTCGTGGTAATTTGTGTTACAGGTTGGTCATGACACGAATTTGCTTCATCACTACCTTCAGCCTTAACACATTTTCAGCCTTTCCAAACGCTCTCTCCTGGTTTGCCCCTGCCTCCTGTGTGGTTGGAAAATGTGGCGATCTAGTTGCAAAACCTAGTCCCAAAGTCCTCTGCTATTTCAAGCTATGGTTAGGTGGTGATCTTCAAATGACTGGTCTTAATCTATTCTTCATAGTCAAATTAGATTTGGTCTTCAGATTTCTTCCTTGTAGTAGTTTTAGAAAGGTTTTGAAGAATCAGTTACTGACCATAGCACCCGCTGTCACCGATTGTTGCAAATGCTTGGGGATCTGTGCCTGTGCTCACAGTGGGAATGGAAATATTGCAAAATTATCTGGCAAGAGAAAAAATTGGGCCAGTGTTGTAAGGAAGGTTCTACAGGATTAGAGTGGTTTTGTTCCTTATCAAGTGAGAAAATATGTCCATGCTTGGTAAACTGTATAAATTTGTTTTTGAAGGGGTGAGGGTTTTAGGGAATCATAGAATAGTTTGGGATGAAAGGACCTTAAAGATCATCTTGTTTTAACCCCTGTGCCCTGGGCAGGGAAGTTTCCACTAGACCAGTTTGCTCAAAGCCCCAGCTGACCAGGCTTTGATTGTTTCCAGAGATGAAATATTCACAACTTTTCTGGGTGACCTGTTCCAGTGTCTCACCATCCTCAGAGTAAAAAACTTCTCCTAATAATTGTCCCTGCGTACACTGAATCAGTGAGTTTCAGTGTGACAGTGTAAGCATAGATAGTATTTTCCCTGTTCCCCTGCTTCATTTCAGGGGAAGGTTCATACAGACTCCATTAAGAACTTGATTTTTCATTATTGTTGTATAATTTTCTGCTGACTCACTTTAATGTCAGATTTCAAGCTTGTTACATTTGTTTGCAGGGATCATTTGATAGTTTAATATCCTGTTTCTCACCTTTTCTTTTAGAGGAGGGATCCAGTACATGCACAGAGCGACCTCCATGCACAAGCAAAGACTTTTTCCAGATCCATACCCCCTGTGATAAGGAGGGAAAAGTAAGTAGAAGGCATGATACTATTTTTCAGGTCACTGACCTTATTGCTATCTCTGTATTTGAAAACAAGGTAGTTCTTTTTAGGAATCCGGTTCCCAATTACTTTCCCAATTTTGCTTCCAGTATTGAATCTGAGGCTTTGGGCTTGTCCTTTGCCTGCCCTTCATCCCTCTGTAAGAATCTGCCAGATATGGGTCTGCTTAAGGGATGTGTTTTGGTGAGATGATAAGCTCCTTGTACTTATAATGGGTCTGATGGGGTCACTGGGGCTGCTTCCATACTTCCATAATGCCAGAACACAGGATGAAGTACTGTCCCAGCAAAAAACCATCTCTTTAGTTGTTAATAATCTTTCTGGCATACTTTAGGCTTGTGATGACTGTCCCAGCAGTGCCCAGGCATAAATCAGGTGATACCAGGGCCCAGGAGCATTGGATATGACCATCTCTATTTCATTTGGAAGAGTGTTTGGCTGCATAGGTGTGATGTGTGTCATGTCCCTTGGTTTTAGCATCAAAGAAGAACCTGTGGTCAGGTCAAATAATGGTATATACATAGCCTGGAGTGTTCATGTACAGCAGCTTAGCTGGATTCTCAGGACATTGTTTCACCCAGAGACCTTAGATCCACTTGGTCTCTCATAGAGGGACCTGCTGGTGGAGCAGCCTGGCTTTGTCCTAGCAGTCAAGTGGGATTTTTGGAGGAATTTGGAGAAGAAACTCCTGCTTACTGCTGCTATAGGAAGCCCACAGAGTTGTGGACACATGGTCAGGCCTCTTTCCTTTCCCATCTCTCTTAGATCACATCTCTCAGATGGAATTATAAATAGTCAAATTCCCTAACAGTTGTATGTTGCTGGCCTAATATTTGCTGGCAGGGTGGAGTGTTTTGGAGTCTCCTGATCCAAAATGCGAGTTCCAAAATGCAGCTGACAGCTTGTGTGCACTGATAACAAAGCATCAGTGAGTTTAGCCCCAGAGCTGCTGGGCTCTGAAACCTGGTCTTGACTCACTGATTTCTGCTCTGTTAACTGTCTCTAATGACTCAAGAAATTAGCAGCAGTGTTCATGGCTACATCCCCAGGTACAACTTTAATTGCAGCCTCCTGCAGATTGTTCTGTCACTGCTCTGTGTGATCCAAGTCTCCCTGATGCAGAACAAGTTCCTATTATTTGACCCTTTTTCTGCCTTTTCACTGGCATTCCCCTTTACTGATAGATATCATTAGAATGCAAATGGGTTTTTCTGCAGACACCCTTCACGGTCCAGTTGCAATGACAGCAGCAGGTGTCACAGGCACACAGATACTGGCTGAGTTTTCAGGATTGGTTTCACTGCTCTGCACCTCTGGAAATCGGTCCAGGTTTGCTGTACTCCCCAGCCACCTCTCCTTGTGATGCAGCTCAGTGAGAAGGCCTGACTCTGCAGCCCCTCTTCAGGAGAAGAGTGGCTGTAAAGGACCAGCCTATTGATCCATGGTTGCTAAAATAAGCCAGGTTTTCACTGAACAATAGGTTGTTGTCTCCCTTCTGCTGTCCCACTCCATGTGTAGAAGGGGCCTCTGGAGATTTAGGCACTTGACTCATGACTTTTCATCTACCTGTTGATTGAAAAATCCCAGGCTGAGTGCTTCAGTCTCAGAACCCCTCACCACATGGCCACAGGCACCCTCTGACCCTCTTCTCCCTGCTCAGAAGCTGTAGGATTCCTGTATATGCAGTGTGTCTGGGCTCTGGGCAACCACACAGGTGCTTTGGCAACTCCTCAGCCTTTTTATTTTTAACACTGTGCACCCTGATGCCGCTGAAACATTTCTAGGGTGCTTCTCCAGAAAATCCTCCAAGTGTTCAGGGGCAGCAAGGACAGGCTGATCCATAGGAAGAGGTGCACTCTGGCAGCAGGAGCAGTCCCTCAGTGCTTGAGCAAAGCAGGCAAAGCAGACCCTGTGCTGGTGACCAGATTCAGTGAAAGTGGACAGACAAACCTATGGAGATAAGGCATGGCCAGTGTCAAGCTGGGACATTGTGTCCATGGGTCAGTCAGGGTGTGGGTCAGCCAGGGAACTGACCTGGCACAGGCATGGCTGCAGCAAAGCACAGGCAGGGATGGAGAGTGAGAACCTCAGTGCAGTTGGAGCTCCCAGGAGCCAGGGCCCCAGCCTGAACCGAGGCTTCTTCCATCTCATTTTTTGAAACAGTTTCAAGAAGGATCAATACTTCTTCAAGTGTTGGTGTTACCAGAGGACTAACCCTGAGCGCAAGCAGCTCAACACCCAGGGTGACAGGGGGTCTGAATCAAATTCAGAAGGTGAAATCTCCCTTACCTGAGCCTCCAGCTTCAACTCTGATCGCTGGGTCCAGAGGGTGGAAGTACCTAGAGTGGTAGAACAGGTTAAACTCTTGCCAGTTGGATTTCTCAGCTGTGGAACTCAGCTAAGTTTCATCTTGAGATATAAAACTCTGTCAGAGAAAGACACGAAGTCAAATGAAATTTGAAACACAACTTTGTGGGTGATGCATCTCACCTAATCCTTCTCCTGAAGACAGAAATTTGTGTCCTCCAAGGGGGGTGATGATGAAGAGGTGATACTGTTGTATATGGTAACACCATGGGCTGATTCACGTTAGTGTTCCTAAACTGCTCCTTATGAGGGATTGGAGGGTCTTGGGGAGAGCCCCTGCATGGCTTTGACATTTTTTCAATAGGTGAAAAATGGCAGGAGAGAAATTGGGGACTTTTCAAAGAACAGGCCAGTATGAATTAAAAATGCAGAACCTGTGGTTCTCTCTGCTAACATATGCCTTCCTAATAAAGGGCTTTTATACAACAGAAGTTATGTGTTGTGTTACTATAAAGTGGCTCCTTCGTGGGGGTCCTATTGCTGGCTAGCTGATCCCCCAAGCCAATTTATAGAAGTTAATGAGTCCTCCAAACAGCTGGCTGAAGCATGGATTCAGGCTTGGAAGAAGGAAGTGTGCTCTCTCTTGGTTGGGAAGATGTTTATTCAGTGCAGGTCATGTGGAAGAGGCTTTGCCAGAGCCTCTTCTCAGCATGGAGAAAGAGCATGGAGAAGAGAGAGGGACTGGGCCTGTGTCTCCCCGTTTCCCAGCTCGGCGCCTGGGCGGGGAAACACTCTGACCCAATGGGGAAGGGAAGTGGTGGGGTTACTTCAGGAGGAACCAGGTGTGTTCAGGGAATGGGGGGGTGTGAAAGGAACACACCATTACAGACAAATAACAAAATACAATACAAATTCAAAAACCTGAAACTCGTGCCGCTACATGTTACTGTGGTTAAAATGCAGAGACTGTATTTCCAGTTAGAATTATTTATCTGATGTTCCTCAGAACAGCTTGCATGGGGAAATGTACTAATTAAATAGGAATTAAATTTACTAATTAAATACAAAATCTACTAATTAAATAGGAAGTTTACTACTGAAATAGTAATTGTTGTCTTGTTCCTAAAGTCTGATATCTTGGAATCTCCTGTGAACCCAGTCACTTCTTTTGCCCTTACCTGCACTTCCTTTTATTGTCCTGCATGTGCAAGGTCTGGTTTTGGCCTCAAATGATGGGAATACCCTAGTTTAGTTTACAAGGGGGACCTTCATTGATGCATCTTGTCCTAAAACTTCATAGTACACCGTGTGATCTCAGTGTCTCCTCCTTCCAGACTCAGATCATGTACAAGTGGATTGAACCCAAGATCTGCAGAGAGGATCTCCCTGATGCATTGACCCTACCTCCTTCTGGAGAGAGGCAGGACTGTCCACCCTGCAATCCTGGCTTTTACAACAACGCCTCATCCTCCTGTACTCCCTGCCCACCAGGCACATTTTCAGATGGGACACAGGGTAGGAGCCTGCAATAAAGTTTCATATGTCTCCAAAAGCAGTCATCTGCTTGCATGTGACTTAGTTTAGTGACACGCCATCATTAACCAGTGTTCATTTGTGTTAAATACTTGTTAAATAATGTTGGAGAGCAGGATGTGGGTATCTGTTTTCTCTCCTAAGTCCTTTCTTATCAGGATTGATGCTCTAAGTTGACCTGTTGTGTTCTGGATGCATTTCTTGGCTGATAGAAACATCCTGAGAGTTATTTTAAGGGATTCTGGGAAGGGAATCAGAACTTTTACAGTCAGCAATTCCTCCTCAACCATTCTCCTGTCCATGCCAAATTTTCTCCTATGAAGACTTCATTTTAATCCCAGTCAGTGAATACCTTGACAATATTGTCTAGCCTAAACTCTGGCTTGTTGATTCTGAGATGTATTCTTCATCTGTATCTATTAAAAAGTAAGTGTGACTTGGGGGAGCCAGTTGCAGATTACTTAGCACAAGGTTATGATCTACAGTTTATAAAATGCTGGTCTCACCTCTACCCTCCTGGTCCTGATAAGTCTTTGACTGTTTAACTACAAATAAATAAATTATTTTCTTTGCTTATTATTTGCACCAGAGAGTAAAAAAGCAATATTTATGTTCTTCAAACCACTGTTTGACGTGTGCCTTGGCTGTGTGATATCCTTTTCTGCCCTCTCACCCTTAGATTGCAAAGCCTGCCCTGCTGGGACTGAACCAGCTCTTGGGTTTGAGTACAAGTGGTGGAACATCTTGCCAGGAAACATGAAGACATCTTGCTTTAATGTTGGCAACTCAAAGTGTGATGGGATGAATGGTGAGCCAAACTCCCTGTGCTTGTGCCTGTCTCCTGCATGGATCCCTGTTGTGATGGAGCACCCATCAAAATGAGTGTGCTCTTGGCTGCATGACTCACAGAACACTTTCCTCCCTTTCCTTTAGTTGCACCAAGCTTGAAATTTCCTGTGGGAAGCAATGTCACAGTATCACAGAGAAATAAACAATAAATCTCTTGTACATTAGAAGAGGGCAGGAGCTGCAGCCTGTGTCAAGTCTCCTCAGCAGAGACCTATCCCACCACTGGCTTTAATGCATTTTCAGATGCATTCATATCCCCATTGAAAAAAGCACTGTTTTGTCTTCTCCCTGTTTTATCTTATTTTCTGTTTTGTGATAACTATGCCCATCGACGTCACTCATAAGTCTTTTGAACAACTTAATTACAGTCTGGGATTTTATTCATTTAGCACTCAGAGCTTGCTTTCTGCATATGTGCTAAAATTGCAGCAGAGAGCAGTCACAGCTCACTGGTGAAAATGATCCTGTTTGGGACTTCTCCAGCCTTCTCTGACAGATTTTCCTCAGTCTGATCCATCCTGTCAGAGTGGTGCAACTCAAGCTTTGAATAATGCGTGTTGAGCAGGGGGGAACTGAAGAATGTGCTTAACATTTAACACACAGATTCACTGATTCATCTGTTTTAAGGCTGAAAGATATCAGATGGATCACCCCCCTTGAGCTGCACAGCACAGGTCAGGGAATATCAATCGCTTTGCTGATTTGAAAGGTGACAATTGCCTCTAAAATCAGCAGTTCATACAAGTGCTAAAATTCTTCATTCAAAAGCGTCGTGGATATTGTTCTGTAGTTTATATCAGGCATCTTTAAAATACACTGAAATACTGAATTGTTTAAAAATTATGGTAGCATAGATTTCTTTTGCCACCCATTTATTGATTTTTTTTTCCTTTTTCTGTCCTATGAAGGTTGGGAGGTGGCTGGTGATCACATCCAGAGTGGGGCAGGAGGTTCTGACAATGACTATCTTATCTTGAGCTTGTACATCTCAGGATTTAAGTAAGGAACAGGATATTTTTTTATCTTTTTATTTCTGTCTCTTATACCTCTTCACATTGTCTGATGATTTGAGTCTTCCTTTCTGAAGTGGAATAATGTAATGAATAAGAGACAAGAGGAATCTTGAATTTTATTCCCATGTCACCAGTTTATCCATTGAGGCAGGCAAGAGGGTGAGACCTTGGGTTTTAGCAGTATTTTCTTCAGTCCAAGATACAGCCAGTTGGATGTCTGGAAACTGAGAAAAGATGTTGCTATCCCTCTATTTCTAAATTATTTCACAATAACCAGCTAAACCTGCCATGGGATGGATGCTGGAGCGTGCCCTAAAAGTATTTTAGTGAAACCCAAGTTACTTTGCCCTGTGGCTCCAGGCAGCCTCCACAGTCTGTGTTTCCCTTGGAGCCAACAGGGAGATGCAAGCACTGCAGGAGAATGGGAATCCCACCACTCCTGAACCCTCAGACAGGCTGAAATACCTGCTTGAAGTGCTTGTGTCTCTGTCAAAAGAGTGAGCTTAAACTCCCAGCTCAGACCAGGTTCTGAATGTTGAGACCAGTAATGAACCTCACCCTCCCTTTGCTGTTTTTCAGCTGAGGTAGATGCGATTACATTGGTGTAAATCACTTGAAGTATGTAATGTGTTTTAATAATAAGGTTCCCTACCCATATGGTCAAATTTGGGTGTTCATTATAAGGAGGGAACTATACTAAAGAACTTTGACACTTAAAAAATGGCCCTGCTGCACCTAATACTCAGTGCAGAGGCTCCTGCCGTTCTGCAAGGACAGGTTTTCTGTGACAGGACTTTGATGGCTTCACTGTACAAAAAAGGAGTTTGAAGGATTGACTGCTGCCTGTCTGGAGAGGACTGTGTAAATATTTTGTTCCTTCTCTGTTAAACAGACCTCCAACATCAGTGACGGGAGCAACTGGGTCAGAACTCGGACGGATTACTTTTGTTTTTGAGACCATCTGCTCAGCGGATTGTGTGCTGTACTTTATGGCAGTAAGTGAGACCTCTTTCTCCATGACTGAGGACTGAGCCTGGTATTCCACATGTCCCTTTAATACCTCTGCATATGTGTGATTAGTTGCACTTGGTTTGTTATGATTAAGCATGACTTTAGTTTAGTATCTGCAGTGCCCTTGCAGGAAGGATTTAAGGAATGACCTAGTGAAATTCCTCCATCACGTGAGTTGTGAACCATTCCTGGCTATTTTGCTTACTCTAAAAGTAATCATTGGACACTAAGAAGCTAATTTTCCCCCTGTTAAACTGACTGATGGCATCATCAGTGTCCTGTTGAGTTAGAATCTAGTAACAGAGTGACAAGCCAAGATGTGGGACACAGGGATGGGAAGAGGACAGTTTGATCCTGTCAATGACCTGGAGGATCAGTAGGGCAGCAGACAGATGTTTGTTCAAAAGTCCATTAGCTGAGGAAGGCAAATGGATCTGCAAAAGCTCCCTTCCATTGAAAGGGAAAGCCAGTTCTTCTTTGTATTTATTGGCTCTTTAAAGGAACCTGCTCTCAATTTAAAGAGAGTTGAGTGGAAATTAGATGGCAGTTTAGAAGAGTCAGAAAATTCGTCAGTTGTGCAAAACAAAATAAGTTAATTTGCTTTATTGAATGTTAAATGCAATCGTGGAGTCCTTTTTATATGCTAATTTGTACATCATAAAACATTGGTGCTTAGTGTAGTATGACCACACTTTTTTTGTTCCTTTTTTTTTTTAAATTATGCCCATTTTGTAGGATATTAATCGAAAAAATACCAATGTGGTGGAATCATGGGAAAGAAGTAAAGAAAGACAGTCCTACACTCACATCATCTCCAAAAACGCTTCCTTCACATTTACCTGGGCCTTTCAGAGAATAAACGAGGGCCAAGATGTAAGTACTTCTTCATGTGTGGGGCTTTACAACACAGTATTCCTCAGACACTCACTGCCAGAACTCTTGCCCTCTGTTGAAGCTCACAGGTTTCTCATAAGGGGCGAGTGGCTCTCACCACAAAGCAGCTCCTGGGAGGCAGCTGTGCATAAACGATCTGTGAGGAAGGACAGAGCCATGGATAAGCTGATCCCTGAATGGGTGCACAGAGGTGTGGGTGGTGTCCTGACGTGGTGCTGGGGAAACCCATCTGGCTCACAATCCCCAGACTGTGCTGCGAGCGGCTGCTCCCGCGCTGATTCGGGCCTGGGTAGTGGTGGAGCCGAGCTGCTGAATGCTGCAGCAGCACAGCTGCTCTCAACAGCTCTGGGCTGTGATGTGCCAAGGATTGGAGTAAAGAACAGGAAGGTGTTGGAACCCTAGAAGCTGAAAATTTCTGCCTTTCTGGGCTGAGGGATGCTGACCTTCAGGCAGGCACCGCATTTGACTTGAGGCCTTGGAACAGGCTTCTGAGATTGTGTGATAGCACAGGGGTTGTGGGTGTGTAGTTAGAGTGGTGCTGTGTGAGATTGTGTGATAGCACAGGGGTTGTGGGTGTGTAGGTAGAATGGTGCTGTGTGATCTCACAGGGTGAAAACTTAGGTTTGGGGTTTTGGTATATAGTAACGTCTGTGGGCCAAGATGGAGGATTCAGGACGTTGTCTGAGTTCTTCTTCACCTCCTTCTTCCATCTTCTTCATGGATATGGGTGGCTTTCTCTAATTGGGTGAAAGATGTCTGCACTGCGAACCTCAAATGGTCACTATTGTGTCAAAAGCATAAATAATATAGGTGTCACTTTTGCATTGGATAATTATCTTTTAAATACCCTTGGTAAAAGTTAGAAGGTTTTACCTCATTTCTTTAACTGGCAAGTTGGAGCTCAAGCTGTAAATACTGTAAATAGAAAAGATATAATAGACAACTAAGACTGAAGTCGACTCTACATTTCCCGTATCTTTCATCCTGACCTCGGCCGAGATAAAGCAGGCAGAACTGTAACAGGGAGGGGCTTCTCGTGTGCTTCTCAAAGGATTTATTCCCTCGATAAATCCCTGGGGGGGCAGTGACAAGAAAAACCAAAAGCATGTGGCTTGCACAATCTTTTAAACAGGGGAGGAACACGGGGAGCATACAATTCTTCAACCAATCCAGGGATATAACTGGGAGGGGATTGAAGAAGGACTCAAAATATGACAACCTATAGGAAAAGCAATGGGAGTGGAAAGGGTCACACGGGCCAACGGAGCTTTGAAGAATAGGGATTTCCAGGGAGGGGTTTAGGCAGGGGCATAGGGACAACAAGGATTGACAGGGAACTGTCTGGAACTGAGAGTAGAGATTTAGGTAAGATTGACATTACATGAATGAGGTAACAGGTGGGTCTAGGGAGTGAATGACAGCTGGGCAAGGGAGGAGAAAACTTGGGGTAAACCCAAACGTATCAGGGGGGAAACAGGAACAAACCATTCAAAAGGGTTTACAAAAACATGCTTAAAGAAAACACACCACCACAGTGTCCCAGTGCCATGGTGTGATGACCCCGGGGTGGTTTCCTTGGCTCTCGTTCCAGAGCAGACAGTTCATCAATGATGTGGCCAAGATCTATTCCATCACGGTGACCAACGCAGTGGACGGAGTGGCCTCGTCCTGCCGGGCCTGTGCCCTGGGCTCGCAACAGTCGGGCTCGTCCTGTGTCCCCTGCCCACCAGGACACTACATTGAGAAAGAGACCAGCCAGTGCATGGAGTGTCCAGTCAACACCTTCCTGTCCATCCACCAGGTGTATGGCAAGGAGGCCTGCATCCCCTGTGGGCCTGGCAGCAGGAGCACCAAGGTACCAAACCTGGCTGTTTCTGGACAATGGGCAGGCAGTGTTTGTTGGGCTGGGAGCTCCCAGAGGGCTGGATGCTTCTAGTGCTTTCCTACAGGTACGTGCCTTATGAGCACTGGAGTATAGCTATAACCTGTTTGTATATGCTGGAGATTACAGAGAAGCATGGTAAGTGGACATTGAATCACCAAAAGAGGGAGAATTAAATAGCACAGCTCATTAATTCTGCAGTCTTTACTTTGTTACAACCAATAAGCCCACTGAAGGTGTTGCTGGTCTAATTTCTGTTTGTAAGTAATCAGATAAAAGTGACAACATCACGTCAAAAAAAGGTTCATTTCAAGATGTACTGTGGACAGTGTGCAAGCAGGGAAAGTATCTATGTTAATTCCACCAAAATTATCCCAGTTGCCTGTGCTTTTAAACTCAGGGACTTCCTCAGCTGGATGATGTTTCTGGACCTTTAGAAACTTGTAACATGTTCCTCTTACATGAAACTGTAAGCATAAGTAAACATTCATCATGTTCATGGAGCTGCACAGGTACTGGAAAAATGGCTCCAGTTTGTATTCTGCCTGTCTTCAACTGCATTCATATTCTGAGCTGTTTCTTGTGTTTCCTTTACAAAATGCAAGTGTAACCAAGGCTGTGTTTTAGTCTGTTTACACAGGGCTTTAAGCTGGAACATGGGGATCCTAAAAGCTCTCAGAACAAAACAGACCAAGAAATTGCATTCTCTTGGCTAATGCAGCAGACAACAGAAAAACCAGGCTTAGGGAGCATCTTAGTCCTGATATGTGATTGCAAGGGACTGAAATGAGAATGGGAATTATCCCAAGGGAAGGATCAGTTACAGAAATAGGATGGAGTTCCCCTTCATCCTTAACAAGGGAAGAAGTCCTGCCTGCACCCATGCTTTAACTCTGAGGTGAATGGTTTGCTGCTGTTCCATAACTGCTCTTTAATGGATGTCTCTGCCTTGCAGGACCACTCTGCCTGCTTCAGTGATTGCCTGGTGTCCTATGTCAAGGATAACCAGAGCCTGAATTACAATTTTAGCAACCTCAGCCAGGTGGGCTCGTTGATGAGTGGGCCTAGCTTCACGTCCCGAGGGACCAAGTTCTTCCACTTCTTTAACATCAGCCTGTGTGGGAATGAGGTGAGCTCAGCTGGGGTTGAGGGCTGGGAGGATGAACCAATTTGTTGCTTGTGTTGATGCTCTGGGGTAACACTTAGACAGGACAAAGATTCCCTTTCAGCTGAGTTGTCACCAGCACTGTGCAAACACTTCCCTTTGGACCTTGCTTTGCAGTGCAAGAAGAGCAGCCAAGTGATTTTCCAGGGCAGAGATTCTGTGTTATAGGCCATAAATAAAGCCCAGAAGAAAATTCCTGTCACATCCCTGCTTTTTCTTTCTTGTGCCTTTAAGTCACTTGCATCACGACCCTGACCTTTGTGTGCTGCCACCAAGGAGCTCAAATGAAGAGTTGAGTATTTTAGCTGGCAGCTGCTTTCCACGTGTCCCTCATTGCTCTACTGGAGATGTTGTATGCAGAGCCTCTGGTCACCCTGCTGTCTGCCAGTGCTCAAGATGCCCAGTGCTGACTTTGCAGCCTTGGACAATGGTAGAAAAATGTGTTTAGTCTGTGAGTTAAACAGGCTCCGTCTGGGGCTTGGACTGAACCCGAGCATGTTGTCACACACATAAATTGACTTTCAGAGCAGTACCAGTGTTGTGCATTGTCCCATGAACGCCAACATGTGTAATTAGCAATAATTCTCAGCCCTGTAAAGTTCTGAAGTCTTTTTGCCATGTACCAGATGATTTGCATGAGTTAGGACAAATGAGTAGTCACATTTCATTACACCATTTTGCATACTTTTAGGCTTTAGTGTGCGTTTAACTACCACCTGGGTAAGAGCTGCTGACAGCTAGATCCACAAACACAGATATGCTCTCTCCTGTGTGGATCTGGTCTTCACTTTCCCAAACTACTACAACGGTACTGCATTACAACCAACCATACGATTAGGTGACATTTTGTTAGGAAAACTGAGTCTGGTAATTTGTGCTTTCGTTGCTGTTGCTCTGATTCTAGCACTGATCTTGACATATGACATTAAAGCAGCCTTGAAGGCTATATATCTGTTTAGGGATTTCATGTATTTGTGATTTGAAAATATTTTATCTGGATTAAATCCCAAATAAAGAGGTATTCTACAGTATATTATTTAAAGGCAAGGGAAATGGGGTTTTCCTTTGCAAGTCATTTTACTATGCTCTGCAAGTAAACACTGTGCTGTCAAGATAAACAAAGAAGAGTGCTCCACAGTACAGATTTCTGATAAGACACCTGCCAGAGGTGACATTGTATTTCTGAGTCCGTACAAGGCTTTAATCAGAGCTTTGACAATGGCACAGTTTGTTGTAGTTTGACCCTCTTACAACAGACACATTGAGACATCAACCTGTTATAAGGTAATGAACCTCATCCAATTGGCAATCAAGAAGTTTGCAATCTCTCTCTTCCCAAATTTTTTCACATCTTACCAACAACCAACAGCTTCTCCCTTTTCTCCTGATTGTCCACAGGGGAAGAAGATGGCAATTTGCACTGACAACATCACAGATGTTACTCTGAAGGACATGGTTGCAGAATCAGAAGATTTTTCCAATTTTGTTGGAGCCTTTGTCTGTCAGTCCACCATCATCCCATCAGACAGCAAGGGCTTCCGAACAGCCCTGGCTCTGCAGTCCAACAGCCTTGCTGACAGGTTCTTAGGTACATGGTTTGTCTTCTTGTTGTTGTGAATGTACTTTCATGTGTTTAGGGCTGCAGAGTAAATCCTTCTTGGCTCAGCAGCTGCATTACTTTGAGGGAAGAGTGCAGGGGCAGCCCAAGATCAGTCTGAGATGGTCCCTGAGCTGTGAAGCAGCTCAGCACAGATGCCTTTGTGTTTCGCTGATGTTTCAGTTCAGCTGATGGCTGGAGGACAAAAGTAAGGGCTGTGCACATTTTTAGTTTTCCGTTTCTGTGTTATTCAGTCTTCCTTGTGCTTGGTCTGGTGGGTCTCACGGTGCAGAGCATTTCAGCACAAAAATCTGGAGAGTGTAATTAAAAAGCACTGGTTTTCTTTTATATTCTGTATCTACCTCACTCAAGGCAAGACCAATGACTGTGATTAGTCACATTAGTCCAAGTGTTTCTACCCGTGCCAAGATCCCACTTGGGCAATTTTAGAAGAAGAAACTGATGTGGGGATATAATTAGGTAAGGAATCAGGAGGCTTAGGGCAGCACATGGCTGTGCACATCATTAAGTTTTACACTGGTCCAGCTCACAAGTTCCCAGAATCTGAGGCGAGATGAGACAATGAAGTAATTTGGTCTGCTCACCTATCCATTAGAGACACTGAGTGTTTGTACTTTCTCCCTGGCACTGAGCCTGGAAACTTATGTTTGACAAAAGCACATCTTTGGAAAAGCATTCAACCTGGACTTTTAAGACTGCCAGAAATAACAACTTTGCCACAGTCACTGGTACTTTTTTTCCACTGGTCAGACACCATGTCTGTGTTTTTAAAGCAGGCTTGTATCCTATTTAAATTTGCCTGACTTCAGCTTTCAGCTCTTGCTTTTTGTTAGTCTTTCTCCAGATCACACCAACATTTTCCTTCTTGAAGAAATATTTTATATATTAGAATCATCACACCTTTCAGATAAATTAAGTAGACCAAATTCTTCTGATTGTCTTGCTATCATGTATTTATTTTGAACACCTGAATAACTTTTGAGGCGCTTTCTACACCTTCTGTAACTTTTTATATTTTCAAAAAGCATGGAATGGAACAGTATTCCAGTATTTAATTTTCTATGATGGAAATAAAAATCACTTTTGTATTTGGAATCCCTGTGTCCTTCTTTCTCCAAATTTAAGGGATTTCATGATGGCTTCTTGGATCTGATGTTCACTCTGGATGTTTTTTCAAAGTTATAGTTTCCAAGGGAAAATCTTTCTTAACTTTGGCCTTCAATTCTTGCTTATATTGAGTTTGGTTGGGACTGTCTTGCCAAGTGAACCAAGCAACCAAGTTGTTCTGCATTTTATTTTTAATCCTCTTAATCTTTGTCTCATCTTCACACTTTACCATCATGAATTATACAGTCACTTGCAGATTCCTGATGTTAATCTAGCATTTTCACACTTCAATATCGATGCCTTAGAGAAGCTTGGAGACATCCCACGTTTGATGACAATTTCCCACGGCCAGATAATTTTATAATGACTTAGCTAAATAGTTTTTAATGCAGAGCATGCACTTAATTGATAGTACACTGCTAACTTTTTAATTAGAATCTCATGTGGTAATTAGTGAAATACTTGATAAATTTACATCACTTCCTTTATCAACCAAGTTCATCAGCACTCAAGGAATGAGATCAGATTTGTTCAACAAGAGAGGTTCTCCATAAATTCTTCTTGACTTTCTCTCATTGTGTGTCTGTCCATGAACTGAAACCCATTTTCCATTACCATTATTTTGTCTCATCATGACAGCCACATTGTAATTCAGGTCACCATATCCACTCTCCATGAGTCTTTTGACAATTCACTGTTGTCAAAAGCTCTGTTAAAGGTCACTCTTAGGTATGGGTTTCTAGTTCACAAACATTCATGCCAGTAAATGCCAATATTGTCTCCTGCCACTGGAGGAATGAGGGCAGTCATTGTCTTGAAAAACAAGGAGATAGTGCTGCTTCTTTTCCTAATACAAAGAAAAGAAGCCAAGCTCTTCTGGTGCCTTTTTTTAATCTCTGTTGCTAAATTTTAAAATGATTGAAGTTTGTCTTTCCTAGCATAGCAAGGATGTGGACCTGCTGAAGTGAGTCCAGGGCAGGCCAAAACATGGTCAGAGGACTGATAACCCCTCCTAGGTGACAGGCTAAGAGAACTGGGAACGTTCAGGCTGGAGAAGAGAAGGCTTCAAGGAGATTCTAGAGCATCTTCCAGTACCTAAAGGGGCTGCAAGAGAGCTGGAGAGGGATTTGTTTGCAAGGGCATGTAGTGACAGAACAAGGGACAGTGGTTTCAAACTTAAAGAGTGTAGGTTTAGATTAGATATTAGGAAGAAATTCTTGCCTGTGAGGGTGGTGAGACAGTGACACAGGTTGCACAGACAAGCTGGGGCTGCCCCATCCCTGGAAGTGTTCAAGAACAGCTTGGACAGGGTTTTGAGCCACCTGGTCTAGGGAAAGATGTTCCTGCCTGTGGCAGGGGGTTTGGAACAAGATGATCTTTTAGGTCACTTCCAACCCAAACCATTCTATGAATCTGTGATTCTATGAACTGTTTCAAGAACAAGTGGAAAACTTCTTTTCTTCGGTCTTTTCAGCAGTTTCTGACCACTACCACATCTTCTTTTAGCAGTTTTTAACTCCTTAGAAGGATGCAGCCCTCTTTGTACAACTCCCTCTTCTGAAACGTTGCAGTGGAGCACCAATATTTTCTGTCTTCTTTGGTTCATGAGGCTGGAAGGATCTCTAAGAACTTTGGTTACTTGTGTTTTCCTCCTTTTCAGCTTTTGCCCAAAATCCATGTAGTTCACATACCAGCCTGTCATTGTTCCAAAATGTGCCATCAAGTCTTCCCTATGATTCCATAATCCTCCTGAGTCATCTCCCACAGAACTTGAAATTCCTCAGCTCATTACATGGTTTTGATGTGTGAGGGTTATACACTCAAGGCATATGTTCTAAGTGGTTGCATCAGATATTGTCAGCAATTCTTTGCCAGCCTAAATTATTTTATGTTTTTTTAATATCCAATAATTGCTTTAAATTAATATAAAAGAGTAATAAATATTTACACCAGTGGTTTTTTTTTTATTTTGTTATGTCTACATGAGGAAATCAGACTGTATGAGGAACATATATATATATGCAAAGTTTAGTTAGAAATAAGTGTGTGTAATGTACAGTAGTGCCATTAAATGCTATTGAGAGCCACACCTTTCAGACTGAGAAAATATTACATTTAGCCCCCTTAAAAATCCATTCATAGTTTGCTTCTTTTTTTTTTATTTCTCACATTTTAGGAGCTACTGTTGAAACAACACTGGAGAATATAAACATCAAGGCAGATATGTTTCCTCCTGGTCCAAGCAAAATACTGGATGTGCATTTCTTTTACAAGTAGGTAGAGAATGCTGCTTATTGCTGTCAGGTGTCTGTCTTCCTGTGTTCAAAGGAAACTAAAACTGTGAAGGGGGATCTATAACCAACCTTTAATCTTTGCCACTTTAATCAATATCTGCCTGATATTGATTGACATGTTGAAGATCATCTTATAAAATCAGTAAACACTCTTTACTTAAATCTAAATTAGGCTTGAACTATAGGAAGTGGTACCAGAGCTTTGATTCATCCAGATACCATTTTCAGTATCCTGTTACTTTCCATATTTTCTCATATATGACCTTGAAATGTCCACTTCTGGTTGTATATTTTTCTTTCACTTCCATTTGTGTTTACTTTGATGCTACAAGAAAAGACTAATCAAGATTTAAAGTAACTTTCAACATGCACAGTAACTAGTATGCTTTTCCCATTATTCACTCTTCTCCTTAAAAAAAATGCCTCAGTTTGTGTAGGAAGCAGCTCAAAGATCAGCTCAGTTCAGATGTTTACATGCTGGTCTTCATGTCAGCTGTGTTTCTAAGCTGGGATTTAATTGAATATAGGGCTTTGGATATCAGCACTTCATGCATATGTGAATACTTGAATTATGTGTCTGATTCTGCAAACTGAACCCCACACCAGTGGTCCTCCTTTGAGCATATTATGAACTTGGCTTACAATGTCTATCATGCTGGAATAAGGGTTTTTTAATCCCCTTTGCTCTGTGCTATTTCAGGACACTTTGGTTCTCAGGTTGCTGGGCTGGGAGTGAGCCATCAGAACCTCTCCAGCAGAGTAACAAACCAACCACAGCACCTGTGATTCTCCTTTTCAATCCTTCTATTCTGTTTTGTGGGAAAGTTCACTCCTTGATGCAGCAGATTCCAAACTAGCCAGAAAACCACAGCAGTTCCCTGAGTAGCATCTCAGGGCACTTTGAGATTTAAATTAATTGGTGAGGCCTACCCTGATTCTGTTGCTCTTTTTTTCTTTTCTTTTCAGATGGCAAAACCAAAAGCACTGTGGTAAAGGGTATTTTGTTAGTATTGCAGCTACATGAGTGTTTACAGACCTATGAAAGTGCAATATCCATTTAATATAGTGGAAATATGTTACTTTTCTCCTCTTGTTTGACATTAGGTCTTCAACTGTGACAACCTCCTGTGAAAATGGCCGTGCAACTGTTATGACAATGAGATGCAACCCCAACAAACCAGACCAAGGAGAGCTTTCTGTGCCCAGGTATTTCAGTCTTTGTATCCTGCTAGTGCCAAAAAGCCTTTGCTCCTCAGGTAATCTTTACAAAACTCATTAGTAATTTTATATTATAATATAATAGCATTGAGGAGTGCTCTCTCCCTCATCAGTCACTTGTTTCTCCTAGGTGTCCATCAGCTTCCAGCAGACAAACTGCTCTGTGTTTAGGCTGTGTGGCAGGTTGTTCTGAGCTTAAATGCAAAAGAAAATGCAGTGATGTTTTCTTGTCTTCACTTCTCCTCTATTTCAGTTCCTTATTTTAATCTGTGGCCTCCTATTAGAACTGCCTAGTTGAGGCTTTGGAGGTAGCTTTTCTTCCTTGATTTTACAGCAATAGCTAGGGAAAATTATGGTTTTGGGAAAAGAGCAACCTGTTCTAGGAACTTTGAAATCTGCTATTGCAATGCTTATGTGAGCCCTTACTGTCTATTTTATGTTTGGGATGTATTTATTTGGGATGTGTTTCATCACTGTATCCTGGCCACCTTGTGCCTTGTGTTTAATTTCCCTGACTTTTTTTCCCTTCAGTCTGATTTGAGGGACTTTAAAAAGCTTCTTTCTTCCAAAATCCTGTTTATGCCTGTATAAACATAACTTAAAGCATAAGCATGATTGAAAAATTGCAGAGAAAAAAACAATAATAGAATCAATTTTATTACTCTTTAGCGGCACACTGTGATTTTTCAGAAGCTTCCTTCAACTGTGATAACTCTCTTCTTACGTTATTAAGGCCCGTTTTAGTCTGTCTGGAAGTTACTCCAAATCTGTTGATAGCTCTCTCACTCATCCTCCTTCCCAAAAGCTAAGTCCTTTTCCTAAAAGTAAACAGTGTGAGAAGTGTGGGATCCTTTGATCGCTGTCCCTCTTGGGACACACAAACTGAGCTTGCCTGAATGAAGGAAAAGTAGTCTTCTTCACAGGTGATGGGTGAGTGACTGATATTTGAACATTTGGTGATGCTTACATCAGTTTCTGAGGGATCTGTCCCACTACAAATTATGCTGGGCAATGAGGCACTTTCAGCTTCTGTGTGAAAATTCTTCAGATGTTCTTCCAGTGCCAAACACAATGTGAACTGTGACAAAGCACCAATAGTGAGGGAGGAACAATCTACCCTGCTTTTGAAAGTGTGAGCATGGGCAGAAATGGCACACAGCTGACACATGTACCTTATCTCAGTTCTTGTTGACTTCTCCTTTCCTATCCCCCTTTGATTAGCTCAGCAGTCAGCTGTATTCACACAGTGAGGTATCAGATATATGTCAAATAATGTAACTCCTTGATCCTCCATGCATGGTGTTTAGTATCACATGAAGCTACAGTATAAGATCAAAGCAATTGAGGAGAAAGGTCTGTCAGTGCTCTTGCCATGTAGGTTGGAAAAATGCTCCATAATTCACAGAGGAATGTACCTGTTGTCAAGTATTCAAATCTGGATAAGCCAGAATGGGCTTTTAGGAATGGGGATTTTTCAGTACTTCAGATCAGGATATCAGGTTTCCAGATGATATAGAACAACACAGCTTTAAATCCATTTTTTTCTGCTTGAATATATTTCATATTTACAAGCCCAAATATCTTGCATGGCCTTTGGCTGTTGCTGCTGTTAGACCTGATGTGATTGTCAGTAACAAAATCTACGTGACTGTCCTGCCACTGCCAGTACAACTTCCTTCTGCAGGCTGAATACAAAATAGGCCATTAGTTTTTCTTGGAGTAAGAGAAGCTGTTATCTCTTCATTAACTGGTGAACATCCTTCTAGTAATTAACCATGAACGGACAAGTCCATTCCATATGGACTAAATCACCCAGATGTCATTAGAACAACGGCAGGAACCAGATAGCAGCGTTCACGTGGAACAGCCACCCTGTGTAAGGGAACAGTGGTTGTGCTCGGCTCTGCTCTGCTCTGCTCTGCTCTCCTCTCCTCTCCTCTCCTCTCCTCTCCTCTCCTCTCCTCTCCTCTCCTCCCCTCCCCTCCCTTCCCCTCCCCTCCCCTCCCTTCCCTTCCCCTCCCCTCTTTTAGATCTTTAACAGCTCAACACCTGTTTTCACTTGAGAAAGCATTTTACAAACCAGGAAAAAATTCTTCCCCCAGATTCTTCCATCTGCTGACTTGATGGATGTTTACCCATTTCTCATACTTCCCATTCCCACTTTTCATCAGCAGAACACGGATGAGGATACAAACCCCAGAGTGCTTCTTTCATCACTGGTAACTGAGCTCTGCTCTCCTCGTAGCTCCTGCCCCGCGGGCACCTGTGATGGATGCACGTTCTACTTCCTGTGGGAGAGTGCAGAAGCTTGTCCTCTCTGCACAGAGCAAGACTACCACGAGATTGAGGGAGCCTGCAAAAACGGATTTCAGGTACAGGACCCATGTCTTGAAGTCAGATAGGCTCATTTGGGTCCAACTTGGACTCCTGTTGAAATTTAGTGTTCAAATTGCCCTGTAAGTGCGTTGGAAGATCTCAGCCCAGGCTCTGAGCTGGATTGGATGGAAGCTGAGGGAGGAGCTGTGTTGGGACTCAGGAATATTTGTGTCAATGGCAGTGTGGCTCCTGTAAGAGAGCTGGCATGTGCTGACCAGCTGTGTGAGTAAGGATGTGAGCTCTCATTGCATTCAGACATGCAGGACAGTTATTTCTGAATAATGGAGTGCCCAAAGGACTTCAGTTCTTTCATAGCCATAAACATTAGGGGCAGGCTAGGAAAGGTTTCCAAATGACAGTTCATAAATTCAGCCTACTTGCTTGCAAAGTTTTTGCTGCTTTCTTCTCTAGTCAAATATTGGGAAGTCTTTCCACAGGTTCAGACTGTCCTGTTGATCAACAGTTCCTGTGCAGGCACAACTTATTCCCAATAGCTGTCCAGCCCATATTGTGTCACATGGAGAGCCATACAGAGGACAAAATCCTTTTGCCATGCCTGAACCTGCAGGCACAAGCAAGGGGATGACTGATTAAACAATATAACTGAAAACCTGAAGTCTGAAAACCTGAAGGATGTGTTTTGGTTTGATTTCACTGAAAAGTTATCTGACCTTTCTGCCTCAGAACAGTTTGTTTTCTGTAAGTCTAAACAGTTCTGTCTTTTCCTACAAACAGCTCACTTTTTTGGTGTTTTCTGTTTGAAAGGAAACCTTATATGTATGGAATGAGCCAAAGTATTGCATTAAAGGAGTTCCCTTGCCAGAAAAAAGGACCAGCACTTGTGAAACAGTGGATTTTTGGCTTAAAGTTGGAGCTGGTGTTGGTGCTTTCACAGCTGTTCTACTCATAGCCTTGACTTGCTATTTTTGGAAGAAGAACCAGAAGTAAGTACTACAAATTGTGTTCTATATAAAAGTTAGATAAAAGCTTAATGAAATGACTTTATTGGTGAGAAGTACCTTGTAGGATCAAGCCGTTCATACACCAAGTTGATGTTTCTTCTGTCAACGGTGGCTATGAAAGTTTCTGGTGAGGAAAGTATAGAACATCCACAGTAATTTGCAATGGTATAATATCCTAATAGGAACTGTCTCTTTAACCCATGAGAGATTGAAGTTGACTTTAGGTTCTGAAGCAACATGTCTTTCTCTAGCTCTGAAGACCAGAAGGGTACCTTTAGTCTAATTAGTCCCTTTCAGCTTGGTAAAAAATTAGGTTCTTGACCATATTGCTTAATTCTGTTTTGGTTGTTGCCCCAACCAGCACTTCTTCATGCAGGAAGCACTCTTGACCTCCCCATGATCTTTTTGAAAACATGGTTCTTTTATAAGGATAGTGGACTGATTGGAGAGCAAGAGCTCAGTGTATTGTTAATACTATTTTGGTTACATATTTTAAATGATTGAAAAGTATCTAATTTCCACTACCTCAGAAGTAACTATGTGGGAGGACTGCAGACAACCTAAATTACAAAAATCCTGAGTATAGGACATTTGAGAAAAAAAATTATTCCTGTGTGGCTTTATATCTTCAGGCTGGAGTATAAATATTCCAAATTAGTGATGACAACAAACTCCAAAGAGTGTGAACTGCCAGCTGCTGACAGCTGTGCTATAATGGAAGGAGAAGATAATGAAGAAGAAATAGTATATTCAAATAAGCAGTCACTGCTGGGGAAGCTCAAATCCTTGGCAACAAAGGTGAGTAGTAATTACCATTATTAATGTTAAAAATAATTATTACCTTTATTTATTACTGGATGTGATGAGTCTTTGATGCTAATTTCACAGCAGGGCAGCCTCCCACACACACCTCATCAAGTCCATAGTGATCTGCTGAAATCTACAGTCTGGATAAAATTAAGAAATGTTGTAGGGTTTTGGGTAAATGCTCCTTCCTCCACAGAGAGATTTCAGTAGCATTTTTTATTGTATGGGTGACACCAGAAAAAACCAGTTCATGGCAGTTTTGCCCGGAATCCTCCCAGGCACATCCATTGCTGAGGCAAGCACAGCTATTAGAGATACAAAAAATTAACATTGTCAACACAGCCAGCAGCCAGCTGTTTGCAGCTCACCTGGGCTGGCTTCATGGATGACTGGAGAACCGTAATTTTGAGTAGGATTCAGCTGAAGAGGAAGCATCAGCTTCAGCCTGTTGCCCAACACAGCAGCCTCCTCCATTTCAGTGGGAAGCAACACCAAAAAAGCTTTTTTTTTTTGCAGTAGATGTGATGTGGATTGTTGCATGTCTGAATTGACAACACCAAAGTCTTTGGTGTCCTTTGAACATTTCTGAGAGGAGCCACAGAGGGCTGTCCTGGTAGATCCCAAAAGCTCTTTGGTCTTTGTTCCAAATGCTTTGAAATCTGTGCTATGGAAAGGGTAATGTTGTCTTTTAGGGATTCCAGTGGAGACATCTGTTATGATCAGGATAAAGGCAAATGACATTTTCCCTTTCAAACAGTTTTGTTGAAGTGAGTTTCTTAGAAAGTCACTTACAAAATAATGATAAAATTAATTTTAATACCTTGTACTCTAGTTTATTGTTCAAATAATATCTCTGAATGTTGAATTTTGAGAGGTTTTTCCTTGTATTTTTTTTTCTTTCTGTGATTGAGTGCAATGTAATTAAAATTCGTGTGCTGCCTTTCTTTTCCCTTAATATTCTCTTCTTTTCATTCTTTTACTTTTTTTATTTGACTGGTGTCCTCTTGCCATATTACCTGCTCCTCAGATATCCCTCCTAGGAGAAGTTGCCATTGCACAGTTAATGTGCAGAACTTTCCCTTGACCCCAGCCTGACTATTTGTCCTGCAAAATCAATATTGTTCCTTGTGGAAAGGGGCAGAAATTCAATATTAATTCTTAATTCAATAGTGAGAATATTGAAAATGTAAATAAAATCAAATTGCATAAAATTTTCTGGTGATGTTGCAAAAATAAAAGTAAGCTTTAGTACTTCAGTATTCAGACAACTTGAATGTCTACTTGGAGTTTTTTAATGTTTCTATATCCACTGTAGCGGGCCTCCTGAGTGTTCTCTCCTTTTTCGACAAGCTTGACAGGTATTTCTAAGCTTGTTCCTTATTTCACTGCTAGATAACAATAACTGGCAACTTGACTTCCAGTACCTCATTAGTTTACTCAGCTATGTGTCCTGTTGTCCTGTATCCCTGCAGATAACCCGAATTTAATATATATTTATCAAAAACAAATGTTATAGACATTGCTTTTCATTTGTGCAAAAGATGAAGAAATTTATGTCCTGCTACATATGCATGTAAAATACAGAAAAAATATATGGACGGGAGAAAAGAGAGAAATGTAAAATGAGAGAGAGAGAAAATCTGCAGTATCCTAACTATATGTTCAGGCTTCAGGCTATGGCATTTCTGCCAGCACGTCACAAAGATATCAGTGGGTTTGAGTACCCAAGGGATTGAGGCTAGGCCTGTAATATAGAAAGGGATGACTTATTTTTAATGAGAAGATAGAAGCCAAATAGTTACAAACCTGTTTCAGCTGTTCCAATTGTGTCTTGTCTCCAAACACTAGGCTCTTCAGAACACATATTTTTCACTATTCACTAGACTAGCATAGGACAATTTCTCCCCTTCTTTCTCATGTCTTCATCAGGCTGTCCTGATCTGTGTGAGATGGCTTTAAAAATCAGATTATGAAGGTAGTTTTAGACAGTTTGCAAACTATTTGGGTGTGTATGTCCACATTTCTTGCTCACCCTGATTCCTGCTGGCCGGATGGCTGAGGCTGTCATCCAGCAAATGAAAACAGAGAGAAAACTCAACCCTCTTAAATCAACCCTGACTTTTAAGATGGCAAATTATTTGTAGACTTGTTTTGTCCTGTACGTCTTTCAGAGGAGGTGTTGAGATTAGAATCCAGGAACAAGTCAGTGGTGTTCACACTCACATGCTGTGCTTCAAGCATTTTATATATTGCAGGAAATACATTAATAAGTGATAATAACCCTAGAGATGATTACCTTGCAATTCCCCAGCTCAGACTACCTGTCCTATTCCATGAATATGAAATGCAGACTTTCCCTGTACCCTTTAAAATAAGTACCATGAACAATAGCTATAGCATAATTTTATTGGTTTTGCAAATTTTTACAGAGTTAGTAATGTTATTAAATATTAAAGGGTCAAACTGTGCACTTAATTACCGTATTAAAAATAAAGTGAATTTTTGGGCAAAGGATAATGAGAGAAGAGGTGATTGTCCTGACTGCTGGAGAGATTTTGAGGAAATCCAGTTGATGGGAACCTGTCTTTTCCATTGCAGGAAAAAGAAGATAACTTTGAATCTGTTCAGCTGAAATCTTCAAGATCCCAGAATATATGAAGAATTAATGCTGCCTTCAAAGAAACAAACCTAATTTCTATTTTTACAGGACCATATTTTAAACATATTCTGGTACACATTGTAGTGGTGATCTTGGTGAGAAACGCTTGGCCATTTAGAAGGAAAGAAGACAGGAAGCAAAACAGAAAATTGGATTGCCTTACCATGTGATTGAGTATCTTGCCAAAAAACAAAAGAAAGCAGATGCTTGGATTCCATACTGGGAATGAAATTCAACTCAGGAAGAGATATACATACTGCAAATAACATAAATTTTTTGCATTCACCTGGGTAACACTCAGGCATGCCATATGATTTATAGGTACCTTTCATTTCCTTCTCACTCCTTCTGTGCATATTCCTAAGATATGATTTTCAGAGAGGCCTGCAACCGCCTGCAAAGGTTCTGTGTTGTTTACTGGCATAACTGTGAGTCTCTCTTGAAATCAAAGTTGTGAATGGTACTTGGAATGAGCCTCAGGTGAGTTTTGAACTTAAGAAAATACTTTTGATTTTAGTGCTTTGAAGGTCTGGATTGCCTGTGTTGACCTCTAATACAAGAGGAATTGTGTTGCACCTGCAAATTAAACCTATTTTGGTGCCTAAGTCGTGGCCATCAGGGTTGGAGTAAAGCTTAGTGCTATTAGATTTAAACTTGGTAACAGCTGTTGTGTGAATTGTAGGTCTGGACCCATCAGTTTGCAGGCAATAGCAAGTTCAAACTCTATAAAGAAATGAAAAGTGGTACCTACAGTGCAAATTGTTCTTGTCCCTCTCTGTGGAAGCTTGTCCTTTCAAGAGAGGTCTTAGGCAGATTCAGTGTCCTCCCCTGGGCTGTGTAAATGTCACTTTTCCCAGGGCTGGGAACCAGCAAAGGCTGAGCTCTGGAGGTACAGCAAAAATCTCTACTTTTGGGAATCAGGGATCAGCTTTGTCAGGTGGGAGGCCTGTTGAAAATACTCAGACTCCTTTATTCCTGGGCCCATGTGACGGAGGGGGATGCATGGCTGGATGGCTGGATGGCTGGATGGATGGATGGATGGATGGCTGGATGGATGGCTGGCTGGCTGGCTGGCTGGCTGGATGGATGGATGGATGGCTGGATGGATGGATGGATGTCCAGCAGAGCTGAGCATGGGTTATGTACTTGCACAGCATCTAAATGCATCCTGTGTCAGTGCAAGTATCAGCTCTGGAGGAAAGGCACAAAGTCGTGCCTTGGAGGCTGGAGGCTAGGTGGAATTTTCCATAAAATCAGCCACATTATAAGCATGTGATCTTCATAATATCCACAGTAATAATTTCCTGAAATTTCCCTCTGAGGTTGAACTCAAAGGAATCTGAAACTTAGGCAAAAAATGTTTGAGTAAAATTATGCAAGACTTGTATAGAGCCAGAGAAAATGAGCAACGATTCTTGTGTTGACCTCTGGTCAGACTCATATTTCCATTACAGCAAATTTATGTGAATAGTGGAATGCATCAAAACCAGAAAAGAGACATGGGCAGAAATAGTCTTTTTACTATAAGGAATATAGATTTTTGATTTTATATGACTGAGCTAGGTCTATCAATAAAAGAGGGCCCACTTTTAAGTAAAATTTAAATTAAACTGAATTTTCTGCAGAAACTGAGTTTTCTAGAGTATATTTTATTATACTCTAGATGTGGACAAAAATTTTATGAAACTTAGATTTTTTTTTCCATTAGGGAAAATTCAGCTCTGTTATTTTATAATTCCAGTCAAAGATCACACACTTTACTCTTTTGAGGGGAGATCCTTTAGGCATCTTAACCCAAGTGGTGTACATTTTCTGTTGGTCTTGAAAAGGCACTTCACTTTCCCAACAAAGATTTTTATGGGGTAATGTTGAATGTATATTAAGTACACATTCCTTTTTGTATATTTTGTACCATTGCACACTTATTATTGTACATTGTATTTGTTGTCATGATGTCATTTATATATGGTTGTCAAAGATGATATGCTCACAGAGTAAATGGTTATGGTTTTGGGATTTCACTTCTTGGATCTTTTATGATGAGGGTTTTTATGTTGTTGATTTTTATTCAACTAGTGTGTTGTAGCATCAAAGATATATATCTGATGGACATTCATAAATAAAGTAAAAATATATTTGAAATTTTGGACTTGAGGTGTTTGGTGGCACTGCAGCCTTTCCTGAACATTGCAGGTCTTCAGTCATGAGTAGAGCTTTTCACTGCCATCAAATTGCATTTGTCTACATCTCCTTTATTTTTTTCCCTTTTCTCCCCATATGTTTTCTCAGCCATAATTACAGTTCATTCTCCAGAACACCGTTTCTTTTTTCATCACTGGACCCATATCCCTGTAATGCAGAAATGCCTTAATTTTTATGAACTATATTTAATTTGACTAAATACCACACAGGTTTCATTTGGTTCCCTTCTCTTTCCGTTATATTTTCCATTATATTATTCCTAATAAAATGGAATGGAATTTTTTGACAGCTGTGAGAGACTTTCCTGTATGACTCTTCTCAGCTTTGCTTCCAAATAATTATATTGTTGAATATTCTCCCAGGCAGTCTAATGGTGCAGTGCTAACAAAGTGGGATGCAAACCAATACTGTCGACATTATTTACCTTAAAATAAGCAAACTGCATTTTCCAACAATTAAGCAAGTGTAATCTGAAATATTTGAGCTAACTTCTGCTATTCTTTTCTTTCTGCTGAAGATGTAGTAGAGAGGGGAAGTTTCCATTTTCCCATAAGAGACAATTTTTGGAAGCCTTTAACAGTTCACTGAAAAATCAGCTGTCTGTGACCTCTTCTAGTGCTCTGCCAAAATATACTTACAGCAACCTCCCCCTTTTCTTCCACATGGAATCGCAGTAGAAAACTGTTATTTGATGCCATAAAACAATGTGAATCAGTCTGTTATGTGTTCACTTGATTAAACGGAATACATTTTATTGCTGCATTTGCATGCTTTTCTTTGAAATCTGGAGTCAAGCAACTGAATCTCTTTGAGGATTAAGCACATTTTAGTGGTGTCTGTATAAATTATTGGCAAATTAACAGAATGTCATTGTCTCAGCTTTGACACTGCTTGCTAGGGGGGGAATGCACAAAGAATGTGTTTTGGCTTGGCTCTGATTGTGTTAGTTGGTGTTTGTAATGCAGAATACAATTGATTAAGGTTTGGGAAAAGCTATGTTTCTTAGAGCCACAGTGGGAAATTAGTGAGTAGCTTCAATGATCTGTAATCTTTGTTCAAAGAAAGGGCTTGACTATTTGCTTTTGAAAAATAGGTTTTGGGATTCTTTGATAGTAGAGGGGAAAGTTTGCAGGTTTTGTCCTTCCAGAGCCAGTACTACCCATAAAATCAAGTTATTTAATTATAATCAGATGGCAGCAGGTGTCACCATTTAAGAGCCAGTGGTTGCTGACTCTTCTCCAGCAGTGACCAACACAGATGTAAGTGTAGAAGCAGCTACAATTCATGCTGATACACCAGTGGGGATGACATTTCCTCCTCAGCAAGGAGTGCTGCTGGTTGGTCTAATCATGAAGCGTGGAGGACTTAAATAGGTATTCTAGATAATATTCCACAACTTCTCTGGGAAGCATGTTCAGTCCCTCGCCACCCTCACAGTGTTTTCTCCTAGCGTGTAATCTAAATATCCCCTGTTTTGGTTTAAAACCATTCCCTCTTGTTCTATTACTATCTGCCTATGTAAAAAGTAACTTTTTTAGAAGCCCTCCTTAGGTACTGGAAGGCTGCAGTGAGGTGCCCCCAGAGCCTTCTCTTCTCAGTGAGAACCTCAAGAGGACTCTTGTCAAGTTCTGCTTATCTTTGGTGGTGTTCTCTCTTTCCCCTTGTGTGCTAAATTCACTGAATCCTTTATTTCTTGTTGAAGACTTTCTGAACTGTGCTGCTTTGGTAAGATGTAAGAGGAGAGGAATAGAAATAAAAGGAAGTCAGGCTCATCCTAGAATATGCAGTGTGACATGCACAGTGACACCCCCAATCCCCTGGCTGGGTGCGCCCACACTGAAGTCATGCAGCAGGAAGGAGGGACACACAAGAACAGAGTGGATCATAAGCTGCCATTGTGTTTTGGTTGCTCCTGTGGATCTGTAGAGTAGGAGCTCATCAGGAAGAATTCTCTAAGGTCCATTTACTGTGAGGCTGCTGCTGTAGCAGCACCTAAAAGCCACAGCAGGGTTTTGTGATATGTATTTGCTACCCCATCCTCTTCCTCTTGCAAAACCAGTCCAGCCTGGTCCTGGCCTTTTCTTCTTGCAGTAAGAAAGCTCAGTTTTGCCTGTGGTTGTGTTGCTGAGAAGCTTTGGGGTGGCTCTGGATAAACAGCTCCTGCCCTTTGTCTTGCAGACTGCAGGCATTAATGAGTAGGCAGTGGCACCATGGACAACAGACTGTATTTGGTGATGAGTTAAGGGTTTGTTTTGGTCTCCCTTACTCTAATTGTGCTAACTGGGTGAAAAATTGCAGTGGAAATCTCCTTAAACAGAGATGAAATTTCTGTGCATGGTCAATATTTTGGACATATTTTTTCTGATTTCTGGAATTTTTTCCATGCTGGGAGGACATAATATATTTTAAATAGCTTTTGATTTTTAAATTTGAAAAGACAGTTCATTTTCAAATTGGTTTGGCTATGAGTGAAGCCAGCTGTGTTCAATTAATTAAGGAAAAGCAATTGCTTGAAGAAAAATTAAAATATTTTGGTTTTCCACAGTAGACTTTGGCCTTGCTTTCAAAATTCATTAAAGATTTAAAAACCAATAAACTCTTCTAGAAAAACCAAACCACTCAACCCAAAAAGCACACCCAAACCCATGAACAAAGACAAAAACCCCACAAACTTTGTTTATTTCAGATTGGCTTGCAACAAACTCTTTGAGTCTTATTTTTCTATTCTGACAATAATAATAAAAAAGTGATCAGTTTTTCACAAACCTTTCTGCAATTGTGATTTTTATCATAGAGCTGAGGTACTTGGAACTCATGACTTCTGAATAAAAAACGAAAGTTTTCTTCAGCCTCCAGTTAGGCATTGTAGATGTTGGGTTAAGCCTTGCTCTCATCTACAGCATTTTCTCTGATTTCAGCATTTTACTCCTGAGTGTGCAGGGCTCAGAGCAGTGTGATTACTCTCAAGGCACACAGTCAGGCTACTCGGGAGGAGCTCTGACAGGATCCCTTCTGCTCTGAGGTGAATTGCTCAAATCTTTAAATATGATGGGAGCAATAGACTAGAAAAAGTTTGTACTCTAAACTCAAGTTTTACATAAATGGGTACAAAAACTATAAACTATTATAAATAGAGAAACTGAAATAGTGATGTGAGAGAACAGCAAAGAAAGAAAATTAAAATTCCCTTTCTTAAAAGGTTTTCATGCCAGTATGCATGCTTTGTCAGTTTCCTTTTCTGTCCTGCTGTGTTTTGAAACTGGATTACTTCATCAGGCAATACCAAACCATCTGCATCTGTGGACATCCAATGGAAAGTAGTGAAAGGCTTTCAAGACAAAGCCAAATAAAGTACAAGAGTGTCAGGAGCATTCAGTGGGGATGGAAGTCCAGAGCTCTGCATGTTTTGGTTATTGGGTTTTTTTGTATGAAAACCCCACATGCAAGTGGCTTTCAAGGCGACTGAGTATTCACAGCAAGTGTTCAGACACAGACACTGGGTCATTTTCTCAATAGTGCTATCAAAATGAATGAAAACTCCAGCACAGTGAGATCCTCACCTGCTGTAAATTAACTTCGGTAATGTCAATTTAGATTCTGGGGCTGGAATTCATCTGACACAATGCCTTAATTTTTAGTGCAAACTGTGTGATCTGAGCAAGCTGTGCTCGCCTTTATTTGGAGAGTTTCATCCCTGCCTGAAGTGTCTGTCTGAGATAAGCCAGGGGAATTATGTGTACTTCCTTCCACTGAGTACAAAGGGAGAGGGGTTGACCATCTCAGATGTAGCTGTTTACTTTGTCCTTGTACACAATGAGTGTTAGATGAGGTGCATTTGACCCTGATTGTGTTTTTCCATAAAAATTGAGAAGAAACTCTCATCGGCCTAGGCATTTTTAAGAGCTCCATTAAGACGAGAAGTCAGAATTATGGTCAGATATTCTGAACTTTTGTCGCACCGTGACCAGCCTCTTAGTCCACAAAAGAGAACACCAAAGTCAAATGAATGTCGCTGCCCAACCTGAGCTGCTTCAAGAGGTCTTGATTTGGGAAGGAAGACTCCCAGCCTGTCAAAACTTGAACATGGGCCCTGCATCAAGGTGGGAAACAAGCCTGAAACATCAGGCATGGCAGAGGTTGTGGAAAGGAAAAAGCTGAATGCAGAGCTCTGCACATAGGGTGGGCTGATCTATTCCTGTTCTGGGGAAAGTCACAGGGATTCCCGTTCTGAACAGATCCATGATGCAGAGGCTTAAATGGCTGCCTGTCATGGCAGTGTTGACATCAAGAAGAGGTCTTTGCTGGTGGACATGGGGTTGTGTAGAAAATACAAGCATCCATCTATGAGTACAAATTTTAAGAACCTTCATCTTTAGTTTTTGCATTCCAAATAGCAGCTGCTTGCTTTTGCCAGTTCAGCTGTAAAGGGCTTGCAGCTTTCCAGAAATGTGTGAAAACATCTGCAAGAGCAGGAGAATTGGGCTCCAGAGAACATGTACATCCCACACTATGTATCCATAGTGTCTGACTTTCAAGCCTCGCTGGTGCTGCCTTTGAAGTCAATGAGAATTTTGCTATTGACCTCAGCTGGAATGAGATCAATGGGAACAAGCCCTTAGGTAAATATGCTCAGGCGCATTAATCAAAGGTGTGTTTGTTTCCTTAATGACTTTTTGGACCTGGCAGAAGAGAAGGTTTCAGATTGTTTCAATACAGTGAGGGCAGCTTTAAGAGTGCAGTTTCAAAAGCCTGACTTTTAAGGTATTTTGCAATTCTCTAAGTAGGTGGTATGTGTGTCTTGAAACATTTGGTTGGAACGCAAAGGTCACCCCAGAGACATGTGTAAATGTCTCCTGCATTTCTCTTTTTTGACTTTCTGGTCTCTATGGTGCTCCAATTACCTTTTACAGAACTGTTGATGCAGACAAGTTGAACCAGCTTTGTTTTGGCTAGAGATATTAAACAGTCTTAGCTAATTTTCTGACAGATTTTCCTTCAAACTAATCTAAATTATTTTTGTTTTTATATGCTACCAATCCATTGTATGTATGACAGCATTTAGTCGTGCCAAATGAGTGAACCAGGAGTAAAAAATTTTTGCAAATATATCATTAATATGAAATGAGACATTTTCACTTTTGAAAATTACCCTATATTTTAATAACAGAAGGAGAAATCGAGATGCTTTAATAATGTGGGAGGATTTTTTTAGGAAGAGGGAATTTCTATGTGACCTTGAAAAAGCATTAATCATGAGCATATATATTGTGATATGGATTTTATAACACAGGCACCAGCCAACACGCAAATACCTGTGTACACACACTCCAGACTTTTTATCCTTTTTACCTAACCTCCTCTCTAGAAAAATGTAATGACCTTGAGAGAGTAAGAAACAAAAATGAAACCATGCTGAAAAACTTTTATCTTTTTATTACTGGTGCCTTTACATTAATACTGCTGTGTTGTGCTGAGAAAACCAATCTGTTACACGTAAGGTAACTGTAATATACAACATAGAAATGCAGTCTAAGTTAATTACAACAAGGAGCTACAAAAAAAATTCGTAGGAAAGAAGTCACCTAACATTGCAACTGTGCTTGCAACAATCACTCCCTTACTGCAGGACTATGCACGTTGTGAACCATGGTTATTTACACGTCCCTTACAACCTTTAACAACAGAAGGGCTAAAATCAGTCTAAAAAGTTCCAGAACGTCACTATATACTGTACAATCCTCAAAAATAATTTATTACACTGTTTCTAAAAAAGGTACTAATTTTGCTTGGACGTCTTTTTGTTTTCTGGTGTTCTCTGGAGTGCACAACATGTGCAAAATTTTTTCTAACAGTCTAAAAACTCAAGAACTGAACCACAAGCCACAATCACAGAGACGAAGTGGTGGAGTCCAGAACTTCCCTCCCGTTGCACACGGTTGGCACGTACATACTGGCAGATGCTGGAAGAGAAAGAGGAAAATCAACTGACTTCAGGACATCAAAAAGGGGCAGCACACAGGATTAGAATTTTTGTTGGTCTGGACCTCATTTAACCAAGGTGCCTAATGAAAAGCCTCTGCCTGTGTCAGCAGCAGAGCTGAGGGAGGTGCTGCTTGCACCTCTACATGGCAACTCAGACCTCAGGCTGAAGCATCTTCTGAAGAAACCTGATTTCACTTTGCAGCCCACTGGGAGCACAGAGGGTGATTACACTTCTCCAAGAAGCATTGGAATAAAGTACCTTTTTTTTTTTTTTAAATGATTCTGTGCTACTGTGTCTCATTTTGTAGCACTTTCCATGGTGGTGTGAATTAATACAGCTATAATGGTGCTAAAATACCTCACTAGGAAAAAAGTGAACCTTTGGATTTTTTGTGTTTTATTGGTAAGAAATGCCAAGGTCTGATCCTTTGAGCTTTCACATAATTGGAGCGGATATTCGTGAAGAAAATATATGTCATTTTAAATCCAGGAGATAATCTACCATATTAGAATTCTGTGTCAATCACCTTTTAATTAATAAAAATAAGAATTATAAGGACGTATTGGGTGAAGAAATTTTTTAATAACTGAATTTAAAAGCAAGGTTATTTTTCACCTAATCCCAGAATAATTTCTGCCTATAATACACTTCACTTCTAGAAGCTCTGGATCAGGATTCAGTATGCATCCAGAGGTGAGGACCAGATTCTGATAAACTTGTTTACGTGGTATAACATTTTATACATTCGTTTTTCACTGCTTTAGTAGTATTAGGTGACAATTTAATCTGAGTATAACAATCTGTTTCCAGATGTATTTGTATTTTGAGCAGAGAATATATTACCCTTTTCTGCTTAAGTCTTGTGGATATTAATTTAAAAGCAAACTTGTCCATCTTTGTTAAAATTATCCATTGGGCATCAGGAATGTGTTTTCAGATACTCTGTGACATCTCTGCTTAGGGCACCATGAAGCTGCTTTTTGAAAGATACATTAGGTTAATGGTAAAAGTGACCCAGAGAAATGTGATGCCTTCATCAATGAAAACACATGGCAAGCAATGACTTAGTAAACTCAATCATCCAGTGTAAAAAGTAATTTATGCAGCTGACAAGGGCATGCTCAATCTTCCACATCTGGTGCTGGCTGCACTCTCAGTTGCACACTGATTCTGTAAAGATGCTCAGTATAGTTTTTAGAAAAAATTATTCTTTCTTCAAATCAGCTGATATTTTTCATTCTTTCCTTGACTGAATAAATATTTCATGGAAAACAGAATTGCTTTAACAAAAGAAATTTAGAGGCAGGTACTGGACTAACCTACGACTCAGAAGGCAGGACATCTTCCTGAAATAGGAGACCCAAGAAAAAGCCCCTCTTCTGGATTAGGTTGATGGAATTTGATCTCTCACAGCATGGATGTGTTTTGTGAGTCACAGGTGTGGAGCTGTTGTATGTAAAAGACTGCAGGGCATCATGTCTGTGATTTGTAAAAATTAATTTGTATTTTGTATTCTGGTTTTAACTGAGTATAATGTGGCAGCACAATGACCTAATTTTTTTATTGTTGTTATTTTTATTTCTACTTTTTGTTAGAGAAGAAAAAAATCAGTTCTGCTCAGGAAACCTGATTCAAATCACTGTTCTACTGCAGTATGGCTACAGGCAATAGCATTTTGTTTCCATGAACATCAGTCACTTAACCAGAATTTTTTTAGCTTCAGGCTTTTCTTTTTGAAGTCCAACACACTGACAAGCATGAATAGCTCAAATACTATGGTAACTGGGTCAGGAGGATATCAAAATTGGACAGAAATATATGGTGGTAGGTGAGAAATGAGTGGCCTTGCCTTTTAAGTTTCCAGGCTTCCTGCACAGCATGCACCTCTTTTCTAGTGCTGGGATGCAGTTATTAACTCTGCTGGGTGGAGTAAAGTGTTCACACCGAGCATCCAGCTCTCCTGAGACAGAATAAAAGACCTTGCTTTTCATTACAGACCTCAGCAGTGTTAATCACTGGCCCTGCAGGGTTCTGAGCTACACTCTGTGTCTTATGGCAGCCACCAAGGGATTTCCTGGAATACTGCTGGATATCCAAGAGACACTTCACCTTCATTTTGTGTTGAGACCAAGAACAAAAGTGTGACATCAGCTGAAGTTGGAATTTGGCCCAAGTTCGTGCTTTTGATCTCCCTCTTCCTGGCTGTCCCTCATTTTGCTTAGATAATCCAAGGAAGAGAACTAGAGGTACAATGCAAGAGCCCAGCAGTGCCATGGTGACCTTGTAGCTTTGCCTGCACAGCCAAGAACAGGCAGAACTGAATTTGCTGTCAGTGTGCCATTTAGAATCAGAGAGTCATAGAATAGCCTGTCTTGGAAGGGACCCACAAGGATCACTGAGTCCAATTCCTGGCTGTGTGCAGGGGAGCCCCAAGAATCACACCACGTGCCTGAAGAGCCTTCTCCCCTGCTTATGCTCACAGCTAGACAACTGTGAGTTAATCTCAGTTATATCAGGGCTAGTTTGGAGCCAGGCCTGGGAAAATAAATTCAGAGGGAAAAAAAATTGCCAGTCTGGCTATAAACTGTAGGTTCACTTTTCCTTCTGACCCCTGTGCAGGTCACCTGGAGGAGCTCAGCTCTGTGTGCAGATCTCCATGTGGGTGTAACTTGGATAAATGACATCTGGGTGTAAAAGCTTAGTCTGAATCTGTCTGAAGGTGCTTATGAATTCAGGAAGGTGAGTTCTTAGTGAAGTTTTATGGGTGGTGAAGCCCTTAAAAGAGGAAAATTGGGGAACATCCCAATGGGGAGACATTGCTGGGCCAGCAGAATTTATGCAGCACGCTGCCAAATGCAAATTTTCAGAACCAAAACCATGTGTACAAATATAGACATTTCAAAATGTGTCATATACTGAGCACACTTTTACCCTGCCTCTATTTGTCTTAAATCTATATTATTTTTTTCAGTCCAGACTTCAGCTATCAAAATGATCAAAGCTAGACACTAACACTTAGACTACGCAAAAGCATCATGAGTGTCACCTTTTCTCAGAGTGTTTGACCAGTTTTCATGGCTCAGGAAGCTGTGTTAAAACTGTCCGTGTGTCACTTGTTGTTCAAGTGCCACTCTGCTCATGGCATTCATGATCAATGGAGTGAAGAGGTGGTGGCATCCCTGAGATGCAATGGAGGTGGCAATCCGTGGAGATAGGAAAAATACTGACCTCTAGAGCTCTGATAATGTATAGAAACTGGCTTTTCAAAGTTGCTAGAATGCCCTAAAGTGAATTTTGATGAGTTTGATATTTAGAAGTTTCTGAATGATGAAAATGCCATCGAGACCAAAATGGAAACAAGCTGACAGCCCCAGGAGTGATGAGTGGAATATTTTAGACAAAGATTAGAACCAATTTGGATGGCAACCTTTTTGGAGTTTTATAAATGACTAGACAGTTAAGAAAAATAATGGAAATTTATTTAAAATAATTTACAAATTAATGGAAGGGAGTAAGGGCAGATTTTTCATCTTGAAAATATTGTCACTGTGATAGACAGTGTTATTTTCCCAAATAATTGTCCTAGATGGAAACTGTAGGGCTGTTTCCTTTGTGTGTGATGGACCTTTTAGCTCTGCTTCCATGTCTTTCAATGGTCTTAAAAAGCACAATAAGGTGAGCAGCCGTGGTTCAATTAGGCGTCAGCAGTAAAAGTAAATAATTGCAGCAACCTTTCCAAACAATGAAGCGGTAAGAGATTGTAAGTCTGGATTTTTATGCTTTTGTTAATGTCCTCAAGCTGTTTGCAAGCCTGAAAATGAAGGTTTTAATGTGAAGATGTGCACTGAGGATGTCTCTCAGTTGCATGCAGGTGTACACACACATGTGTTATCCAGCCTTTAAAACAAAAGTATCAAATTCCAAAATGCAATCCAGAATCCAGTACAAAGTATTTATGAATCAAAATTATTTCTGGCTAAGCTCATTCCATAGCATGAGAGTATTAAAAAACTTGGAAAGACCACTTACACAAAATTGATAAGGAATGAAAAGAATCTCATGGGACTTACCATTTTGCCAAGGGACCACAGTTCTAAGAGTTTTTGGGAATTGATTGTTCTTTTAGGAGTGTTCAGTACTTCAGGCACATAGTGCCATCTCATTAAATTTTCCAAAATATAGCAAGGAGTGTTTGCTGTCTGGTGTCAGGACTGGATGTAGTCTTGACTGTTGACACTGGGAATGTACAGAACCACATGGCTAATCTCTTGTTAAGGGACCCTGGACATTCTTGCACAGTGTGTTTTGGGATGGGAGAGCCAGGGATGGCTGGGATCCTTCCTAATCCCTGCTAATGTGATGCACAGCACGGTGCCAAGTTACTTCCATGCTCTGTCTGAAATCTGAAGTAACCAAAGGTTTTGAGACAATTTTGGAATCTAAGTGACACTCAAAAACCTCAGGTTAGGATATTGTGAACTTGCTGGAAAAGCCTTGCTCTGTGTCCCCCCCTTTCCTCTGTTTCTTATTCCCTTCCTCTTTATGGCTGTAGTGTGCTTTTCAATTAGATTTACAGGGTGGACATGCTGTCCAGAGAGCTCTGTGAATGGGGTGCTGTGTGCTCCCATCTTTGATGAGTTATGTTAGTTAAGCTAGACAAAGAAAAAAAATATATACAGGTGACCTTTTTTTTTTTTTTTTCTGTAATTCATAAAACTCTCTGAGCAACTCACCCAGAAAAGGAGTGACAGCCTCAAAACAAAATCACAGCTGTGAACCTGCTTATGATGAAGAGAGTGAAGATGAAGGAAAGAAGGGAATCAGAGCAAATGAGTTGTCCTTGCAACCGTACACTGCTTCTCCAGGCTGTGGCACTGACAAAGGCTATTGATCATGCTCTGCATACAGATGCAGTTTATGGCATCTCTTGGATGCATTTTCTGCAGACTTGGAGCCTTTCCTTATAATGCAGGTGATGAGCCATTGAGAGCATGCTGCGTTGTGGCCCAGATCCTGTCAGTATGCTGCTCTGACAGGAATACTCCAAGGCAATCTGCTCCTGTCACACTGCCAGAGCCACAGTGAGACACAGGCTCTGCTTGGTGTGTGCAGCAGGCTGCAGTCAGTGCCCGCCAAAAAACTTTCTGCTGACTTCAGTGAACTTCTGAGCAGACTCCCAGGTGGGGGGGATGAGTTTTCCTCTCCAGACGCAAAGGAAATGATGCTTTCACCCTTTACATGGTCCAGCCCACCTTGTCTTTACCCAAACTCACCACAACCCCACAGAAAGGTGGCAGCCTTGTTACTTACACTGGGAGTAAGTGGTCCCGGTTCCACTGACGCTGAACCTGTTGAGGTGGAGTCTGTGAGTGACCACGTTCTTCTGGGGCTGGAAAAGGATGATGTGCACCTTGGGTGCAAACAAGCAGCCCAGCACAACAAAGCCACTAAGGCTCACAGAGATGCACATGGTGGTGGTTTGCACCTAGGAGAGAATGGGCACAAAGCACTGTGTTTCAGTATGGAAAGCTCTGAAATGCAAAATATTAGAAACATTAGTACAAAACAGCACGAACCACAATCCTGGGGTTTGCACTGGTGCAGGCTGGTGTGAACCTCTGTTGCATCCTTATCATCCACAATCCCAGTATCATGAGAATGAGGTGCTGGTGCTGGTGGTGCCCTGTGTTTCTGTATGTCAGGGAGAGGTTGATTGAGTGTGTTCTCCCTCATTTCAGTACAGAAAGGATAGATCTGTTTTCTTTCTCTCCTACCCTTGATCTCTAACTTGATGAGAGAACCCTCTGTAATGGTTGTCATGCAGTGTCTGAGCAATGTTGGCTGCAGTGGGAACCAGCTCACACACAGTGTACATTATGTGGGTTTACATCAGGTGTCTCATGCAAAGCCTTCATATGAAAACCAATTTAGTTTCTACCTCTAGTCCTAATCAGAGAACCTGGGCAAGCCCTTGCAGAAATATAGGTGTGATTTGGAGTAAAGATAATATCTGGTGACTGTTTTCAGACCGGGTCTGAAAGGTGTCCTGATTTTGAGACATCAGTTTTTGGGCTCAGAAATGAATTGTTGGTAAGGCTGCAGGATTTTAGGATAGTTGCCTTGGGGCATTTGTTAGCATAGCTTTGCTGGCACTGTCTATCTTTTATCTTTTTTATTCAATAGTGTAACTTGGTGCCAGTTTACTGCCTCATTTTCAGTTTATATTCTTTTCTTCCAAGCAAATTCCTTAATTAAGATGTTGAATTAAACTGCTTTAAACTCTACTGCTTAATTTGAATGATTATACATCTACGGCTCATTTTTTCTTAGTTATACTCCTGCAGTTCATTGAGATTAGTCTTTTTCCATGGGAATGCTTCTCATATCTCCCTGTCAGAAATAATTGGTGCAAATTGGAAAATAGAGTAGGGAATGGACATTGTTGCTTTACATATATACTGAGCACAATTGGTGTTTTGTCATCAATGAGGATAATTAATGTGATGATTTAATAATCACTCTTTGCACAATGTGGATGTTGCAAGCACCATGAAATGTGCTCAGCTTTCACAGGGTGAGTGAACATGGAAGATCCAACAGAGCCTGCATGAGAAAGGAACACCTCAGTTTCACATTCTCCTTCACCTCTCTGCATTTTGTCCACAGACCTGTGCTGCCAGGTCAGGTGGATATTGAACTGGGTGCTGTATGGGTGTGACAAGACAGGAGTTTTCTTATAAAACAGGAGTAAATGAAGCTACCTTTATTTTCATTAGTTTCAAGTTATGTTTTTTTCACTATCAAAGCTCACTTCCCCCACCCTGCTTTTCCTAGGGTTTGTGCTGCCTGGAGCAGCTCAGCTGTGCTGGCGTAATTATACACTCAATCAATTAAATGATTTGGGTTAAAAATAACTCCATCCCACAGGGTTCCTTTTAATCCAGGTCACTCCAGTGGCTCAGTGTGTAACCTGGCCTCACAGACTGGACTGGTGTGCTGGCAGAGGGGAGGAAATCCCACTAGACCATGTGTTCTGCTGAGGCATATGGTGAACAGGGAGGTGATTTGGGACAGCCAGCATAGCTTCACAAAGAGCTACAGATGTCATTTATCTGGAGTTCTGTAAAGCCCCACCTGATAGGTGCCCCCCAGCACCATTCTCTCTAAACTGGAGAGATGTGGATTTGATGGGTGAGCTGTTAGGTGAATAAGAAATTGGTTGCATGGTCACATCCAGAGGACAATGGCTCGGAGTCCTGATGGGCATCAGTGACAAGTGGTGTCCTTCAGGTGTCCATATTTGGACCAGTGTTATGCAATATTGTCATAAATTATATAGATGAAGGGATCAAGTATATCCTCACAAACTTGCAGATAACTCCAGGCTGAGTGGGGCTGTTTCTAAGGCTGTTTATAGGTGGTGCTACCAGACTAGGGCTACATTAGGATGGCACAAATTGATTCAGATTCAACATGTGACACTGTGTGGAAAATAAATATGGGCTTTTCAAAGGAACCTTAGAAGTGTAGACTTGTCATGGAAGTATCAAGAAGACGTTAAAAGCATTTTCTGCTGATTTTGTAGTACTTCAGTTGGCTTATTTGGAGCCTTGTATATAAATTCAGTGCCTACAAGTGGTTTTAAAAACTCCACTCAGGAGATAAGGCAGTAAAATTCTGCTTGAACAATCAAGTCATGCTCCTCTTGGCCATTACTGTCTGTACTGCCCACTCATGTGACTGTCTGCACTGATATTTCCCTCCTCCTGTGTCTGTCTTCCTGATTGCTTTGGGTGTCCTGAGCTGTTCCCTAGTGCCTTCCTTAAACTTTTCCTTCATTAGCTTCAATCCATTACTTGCTATTCTAACTTCTCCTGAGACTGAAAAATCCCTTCCTCTCATTTTGTTGCCTTGAAATTATTTATGGTCTGTGATCACGTCTCTCTGGGTTTACTTTTGTCTAGACTAAATATATTTAGCTCTTTTACTGTCACTCTGCATGTCTCACTGCATCATTTGTTACTTATCCTTGTTTTCTAGAGGTTTTCCAGTACATTTCCTAAGCTGAGTAAAATAGTACTAAATATAATGTTCCAGGGTGACCACACCAAAAGTATGTTAAGTGACATTATTAGCTCCACAGTATATGCTATTTAATGTACCCACTATTGGCAATAACACCCCCCTAAGGTAATCTACCTTTCTTCTGGGCAGAAAGCTGAACTAATTCTCTGCAAACTGCTGCAAGGGCCAACTCCCACAGTCACTTCTCACATTGTAATAACTGTGAGATTTCCAGTGGAGCAGATCTGAATCTTTTTTCTGAGACAATTTCCTTCTGTTCAAAAATATGGCTTTATTGAACTTGAAGCTTTACAACACTATCTGACAATTTAAGCAGTTTAATGTTTCTAAAGTTTGCTGGTGAAGGCTGACCAAGTCTTGCTGCTCAGTGAGGTATGTGTTTTATAAAGTGCAGAAAGAATAAGAGTTCTGTATTTACGTAGATTTGTTGAATTTTTTTTAACAACCCTGTTTCAAAGGAAATTTTGAAATTCTATCCTTATATTTTTTATTTGGAAGGAAATACTGTGTTTTAATATCAGATTCTTTTGCAGAAGAAGACTGTTTAGTACAGATTTTATTTTAAGAGCAATTTCTCCCAAATAACTCATTATGACTAATTTGATCTGCTGGGTTTTTCTGGTTTAGGACTGTGACTTCAGATAGTGATGAACCCAAATGAATACTTAATCCATATGTTATGCCTCTATTGCAGTCAGACTAACAGCATTAATCCCTTCCAGCTCTGACTGCATATGCTCTTTTTGAAATGAGACCACCTTTCTGATAAGTAAGCCAAAATCTGGTAACACTGAAAGAGAACTTGTTTGCAAGGGACCCAGGGCACAAAAGAAGTGAGAAAAAGACTTTAGTGAATGCTGACATGGTTCTCTAAAGTGTTGCATACGATTTATGGAAACAGATGTCCAAAGACTTACTCTGTAGTCACTGGATGTCACATAAAATATCGGGAGGAAGGCCAGCCAAATGATGCACGTTGTGTACATCGTGAAACCGATAAACTTGGCTTCGTTGAAGTTCTCTGGACATTTCCTGGTTTTGAAGGCATAGACAGTGCATAAAACCACGAGGATGACATCATATGTCAAGGACATTAACATACTGGAATCTTTGACATTGCATTTCAGGATGACCGTCTCTCTCTTCTCGGGCAGCGTGTAACGCCTGGTGCCCGGCGCCTCCAGGATGAGCCACACGGACACCACCACCACCTGCACCAGAATGAGACTCAGGCAGATGAACACCTGAGAGCTGGGGCTGATGAACTTGGGCCTCTGAGCACCATTCTTTACACCATCAAATATCCTGGCAATGCAGTTCGTTTTTGTCAGGAGGGCGGAGTAGCAGACGGCGAAGGAACTTCCCAGCCCCAAACGGCGCAGGGTGCAGATGGCTGGGGAGGGCTTGGCTATGAAGAAGAAAGTCATGCTGTAAGACAGGAAGACCCCAAAGAGCAATATGTAGCACAGTTCACGGCCAGAGGCTTTGACCAGGGGTGTGTTGTTGTGCTTGATGAACACTCCAATGACCATGAAAGTACAAATAAAGCCCAGGCATGCAATGGTAACAGGACCTATTGCCCAAGCATCTTCCCACTTGATGTAGTCTTCCGGTAGGTCATAGCAGCCAGTCAGGTCAGCTGTGGGCCATTTTCCAGGCCCACAGTCTGCACAAGTGAATTCATCAGCTAGGTACTCATAAGTTTCACAGGGAATACAAATCCAACAGCAGACATCTCCTGGTTGCATATTCTTCATCTCATTAGGAGCACAGGGGTCACTGCACTGGGAGACAGGGACAGAGCTCCTGGACCAGTGGATAGAGTCTGCCTCCAGCGACAAAGTTTCTGCCCACTGACCAACCTTCACGTAGGAGTACCTGTCTCCAGTGAACTGGAAATTGAACACGTTGTATCGTCCTATCCCATCTCCATAGGCATCAAATTTCACCATACTGTCTGGATCATTGGGAGGGTTGAATGGAGCTGTGGGGAAAAAAAAAATAAAAAATAGAGAAATGTTATTACCAAAGCTACATAGGATTTTTTTTCATCCCTTTGGCAAGCACAGGCACCTGACAGCTCACAGAATACAATTCAGTTGTCAACAGGTAAGTCAAGAGGTTTGTGTCTGTCTCAGTTTTGAACTTGGAAGAAGAGCTCAGATAATGGAACTCTAGTTCACTTTAACATTTATAAATCTAAGATGACCAATGCCCTTACTTTATTTTGTCTTGGGTACAAATCATTTCTCTAATTATTTCTCCCAGTATGCATCACTGCTGTCTCTCACATTTTCTCTTGAAAAAAAAGAGGTTTGCTTCTGAGTCTCAGCATTTTTTGGTGAAACTTGGCTGCCATGATATAAGAAAAATTAAATGGTCAGGTCATTAAATGTCAGTTTTGATGCCAACAGTCTGGAATGCAGTTGAATAAAGGATTCGTTTTTAGGATGATGGAGAAGTAACTGTGAAGTCCTCAACAATTTCTTATTACATCTTTTTCTCTTCCCCCTGTGTTGTAGGCAGTTTTGAATCTCTTCTTTTTTGCTTCAGTTTTACCAGTTTCTGATATTTCTTGTATGGTCTGAGGTCCCGAGCACATGCTGCTTTGGTCCTGTATCTTGTTTGGCAAACAGATGAAAAACCTACAAGCTGGATCTGGGAACTTCTGTGAAATCAATATTGTAACACTTCTAACTGGTAAGCTCTGGAGAGTTTTTTTGTTTTTCCTCCAGCTGAGGTTTATCCAAGGAATGAAGAAATATTAAAAATCTGGAAGGAAATTGCATTTACCATGTGATTTATTGGTAATTTGCTGTAGCATCAAAGGTAAAAAGCTTTACAGTCAGGAAGCAAAAGGATTATTTTTACCATTGATGAACAATAAAAGTGATTTTATTTCCCAGTGTCTTTGGCGATAGAAGTGGTTCCACTGTCATTGCTGGAATAAATCTCTTTCCCTGCCTCTGTGCCCATGCTGTGCTTGAGCTTGAACAATATTGTATAAGGATGTAATACCCTCCTCCACTTCAATCTCCAGATAATTTGGATTTCTTGTGGTAGATTTATTTAGTTTCTTTAATACACCAAGGCCAACTTCTTTGACCTTTATTCCTGCAGAGCGTTACCTTATTTTGCAGTACTCTGGCTCAGGTCAGTAAAGGGGACACTGGATTTTGGCACAGAAGCCCCAGTTGGAGGGTTGAAATTGTGATCTGCACATCCTCAGGTGCTGCACTTGGAGTGCATTTCTTCCCCAGTTTTCTGCTTATTGTAGGGCAAAGTTGGAATATAATTTACAGCCACCTATATTCTCTTCTGAGTCAAGACTCCGCCCGTTCTCATCCCTGACCTCTCCTGCTCCTTCCCACCTCAGCTGTGTCAGCCACAGTGGTGGAAAGCCTTGGTTTGCAGGATTAGAGTCATGGAATTACAGAATAATTCAGGTAGGAAGGGGCCACCAGTGGGGCTCTCTGATCCAACCCTCCTGTTCCAGCAGGGCCATCCCAAAGCACATGGCACAGGATTCATCCAGACAGGTCTGGAATATCTCCAGTGAGGGAGGCTCCACACCCTCTCAGGCAACCTGTTCCAGTGCTTGGTCACTGCACATAAAAGAAGTTCTTCCTCATCTTCACAAGTTCCAGTTTCTGTCCTTTGCCTCTGTCTTATTGCCATTGAGAAGAGCCTGGCTCCCTTCAGACACCCACATACACTCCCCTGAAGTGTGGACTCCATGAAATCCCCTCTCAGTTGTGTCTTCTAAAGGCTGAAAGAGCCCGACTACCTCAGCCTTTCCCCATAAGACAGATAATGGAGTCCCCTTATCATCTTTGTACCCCTCTGCTGGACTTGCCCCAGGAGCTCCATGCCTTTCTTCTACTGTATAAATTAGGACTGAGTAGCCCAGCAACTTGTAAGAAGTTTACTTTGTCTTTTTTTTTATTGTCACTGTTGGCATCTAATTGTAACACTCTGTAGTCCAACAAGACCTCTGAGAGCACAAAATTTAAGAGCAGCATAATGCTCCCCCAAATGGCCAGTCCTGCTGGAAATGACATGCTCTAAATTAAACAGGTAGATTTAAAATATAGGTCAACAAGAAGAATATTAAGCAGCTTTCCTCCTCTCCCTTCTCCCCCTTATGCACAGGCATGCAAGTTCCCTCATCCAGGAGCAGCATTAAAACAAAATCATAATGCAGCACTTAACAGCTCCTCAATAATGTGCTGTCATTGCCAGTGTCCTCTTTCATTATTCATAACACTTATACAGATTGTAGAAGCTGTTAACACAGCAGCCCTGCTTTAAGAACCAGTTTATTCACTTCAGTGTTATCCAGGCTGGGTCCTGAGGTGGGCTGGGAGCCTGTGACTGCTGCTGGCTCCAGTGGAGGAAGACAAACTCCAAACTGGTTGTTTGACACCTTCTGTCAAGTGCATGACTTGAAGGCCACAAGCACCCCAGTGCGAGTTAGCTGAGGGTCTGAAACACCAGCACTTTTCAGGAAATATTTCCCTCTGTGTTACATGTTTAAAAACTTCTTATAGAAGTTCTGATAGAATATTTGTCATTTAAATAGAGCAAAGTATTTTCCTTAGACTTTGTGGGTAGGTCCAGAAGGCAAAGCAGGTAATCTCACACAGAGTTAGCTTGAAGCTCAAGTATAATTGCCTTCCACAGGGCTGTTCCCACGCTACAAGAAACAAAAGATTTTTGTAGGACAACATGTTCTGAGTTAACCAAAGCTTGTAGCTTGAAACATTCATTTTTAGTGGCTGCTGATAGAGGAAAATAAATCACACTCTTTCAGATGGAAAGGATGAAATCATTTAACCAAACAATGATGTATTAAATTATACTATGGTGAGCCAAAGCCTACAAATGAGCCCACTGGGTGGCAGCAATTAATATACCCACTGATTACATATAAAATCACTAAGGCATTTTAGTATATCATTTATCAACATGTACTAGATCTTGTAGGATCACTTCCAAAAAGTCATGTTTTCACAAAATATGATGTAATAATAATCATAAAATTAAGATGCTTATAGGCAAGAAAGATGCTTATCACAAGAAAGTAGGACCTTATGTTATAGAGTAAAAATAACAGTTTTCGCAAATTGGTTTTCCCAGAGATGATGTCAGGCTGTCATAAATCACTCTGCAAATTCTTTTATATGTCTCAGTTTTAAGAGGAAACCTATAATCTTTATAACAGGTATTTCTGGCAGGTCTATTTCAGAGTTGTAGCTCAGCTCTTTGCATTCATCCCTTGGGAGAAGACAGACAAGAGTCTCTGGATCTCATCAGCTGCTAGCTAAGAGGCTGAGTGGCAATATGAGCTTTGCCTCCTTTGAGCCTTTGAATCTTCTCCTTCCCTTGCACTTCATGAAATGAATTAGCCCTGTGTAAAGCAGTATTATGAGAGGAATTTTGTAAAAGGAGTTATCAAGGAAATTAAAGGATAATTAGAAAAGACTTAAAGCAGTGATGCTTTGTGTTCCAGCTTGCAGTATTTCAGCAATGAAGATGTAACAGAAGTGACATTTATAAGAGCAGGAGGGCAGAAGAAATCTTTGGAACCCTGGTGCAGGCAGCTCAACTCTGTCAGCTCCCTGGAGAAATCCTACTGGAGGAGAGGATCCCATTGTGCAAGTGGAGGACAAACTCCTTCAGCTTCAGATAAGAGAGGAACAACTGCAGATTTATGACTGTTTCAGTAGCAGATACGGATAAGAACATAAAATAACATCATAGCTTTTATGTAGTGAATTATGTCATTTGTTTCCATCTTCTTAAGTGGGATCAATTTTTCCAACAGTCACATAACTTGCAAAAGTGTGCTTATCTGCTGTTGGAAGCAGGTGAGTTGCTTTTATTAAGAAATCTTTAATATTTTTGGTGTCAGTGATGCACAGCTCTTGGTGACATGAAAAATTTCAGAAAGAAAGTTCTGAAGGGAAGATTTATTTTATCTTTGGGAAAAGCCTTTATTTGAAGAGGTATGAGAAATATATTTAAATACTTCTAATTCTGCACATTGCCTCAGTTGAGTGAAAAATATTCCAGGATTTTTTAACAATGACATGAGGAAAACAAAGCAGTTTTCGTCTTAATTAGGCACTGGAAATCTTTTAAGAGGCTGAGCAGCCTAGGGAAAGATGTGTGTCATCTTAACTAGCTTGAAATCAGACCAGGTTTTGTTTGTCAGCGACATCCTTGGGCCAGGAAGGATATTTTGCACAGAGTCTCACATGTCTGGCACAGAGTTGAATGTGTGGATGTTGTCCTATAGAAAACATTCTCAGTAACATTTCCTGGTGGGGATGATGACAGATATCCCTACACCTAAGAACATTCTTCATGTCCACTAAAACACACATCTGTTCTGTGTTTGCAGAGTGTATTCTTTCTAAACGAGGTACAGATCACTGGCACAGCTCACTGGCTAGGAGGAAATTCATTAATAGCAAGGCTTCATGAAAGTACTGCAGTTCTTCAGCTTGGCACGTGGTTCAGAAATAGATGCAGAAAGGACTATAGGGTCACAGAAGGTACCTTCTACCACAGCTTGTTGGCCCCAAAGACTAGATGAGGAGATCATGATTAAATAGAAATAGAAAAGTAAAGAGGGAACAGGCTGGAGTTTCTGAAAAGTTGAGTAAAACCTCCTTAGTCTCACTAGATGGTGCTGCAAAAACTCCAAACTTCTGATTTAAGACTGAAAAATAAGACATTTCTTTATGTAACAGAAAAATACAGTTATTTTTTAATCCCCCCCCCCCCCCCACTCTTCCTGTTACATGTCCAGGACAATGCCTTTCAAAACACTTTAACAAAGAGCCAAGATAATAATATAACAGGATATGGTGTGTTTGTCCAATGGGATCATCTGTGTGTATGATGTCTTATCTTGAAAACTATCAGAAAAGACCCTGAGAACGTACATTTCTTTTCATTCTCTTTTAATTTTTAGCTCAATATGGCTGGTTGTGGTCAAAGTGACTTATTTCTGCTTGGCTGAGCATTTAGACCGAGCAACAGAGACCTGATGCACCCACTCCTGTTGCTGCTTCAGCACAGCACAGCTGGTTTCATACCTGATTGACAGAAGGCACATTGAAATTTGGCAATTTAAAAGATAGTATGGGGAAAGATCAGAGTGAAGTGTCACTAGATTGTACCTCTCCACAATTAACAAAATACTAGTTTCCACAGAGACAAGCAGTCACTTTTACCCTCTGCACCACTGTCTCTGGATGTGTTTGGGTCATATGCAGCATTGCTTCCTCTCATTTAAGAAACAAATGAGGCAAATGAGACAGATTAGTCCCCTACAAGTACAATTTTCCTGTCTATGTCTACAGATTTTCTATGGTCTATGGTTTCTCTCTTAGGCTAGACACTTGCTGCAGGGAATTTTAAAACTAGCCATAGACCCCCACAACTTTTGCACTGGTCAGAGACAGAAATGTTTTCCTCAGGCCTTGTTGCAAAGATCTATCAAGGGGTCTTTGTGGATGAGTTAGTTATCCCAAACATGTGCCCTACAAAAGAGAACGAGTATTTCTAGAGTTCACTTTAGACTGGTGTCTAGAATAGTCCAGCCAAACTGCTCTGTTGACCATCATGAGTGTGACTACCTGAAATACATCCACTATTTATGCATCTGAAGTCAAGTGAGAAGAATAGCACCAATGTTTGGAGCAGAAAGGCTCAGAGCTGGAGCACCAACTGGTTGCAGCATGTCCAAGCACTCTGCAGTGTACCTGAGAACTGCTGTCTCACAAGCTGTGTGCACAGGCTGCTGTGGGGGCTATCAGAGAGAACACTCTGGGAACAGTTGCAAAATAAGATAAGAAGGGTCTGAAAAACTAGAATTTCTTCAGCTTGTCATTATCCTCGTTATCCTCAGCCTGGCTGAGCACAGAACTCCCAGGCTTCCTTTCCTGTGAATTGCTTGCCTCAAGCATAATGTTTTACATTTCCAGGTATGTGTTGTCCTCTTGCTTGTGTGGCTCTTGGGCATAGATGTGGTCTTTAGGACGTGGGGAGAATGAACTAGAGGATGAGTTACAAACCTTTGTCAAGGAAACGGTGAAATTGCCCTTGTTCTTTTTAAGGAAATTTAAGAAATTTAAAAAAGAACTTTTTTCTTTCCTAAAGCATTTGGATTTTGACACATGGAAAGTAAAAGAATGTAAAAATTCTGCACTCATTGTATTTCTCCTTAAAAATACAAATACTCTCCCCTGAAATTAAGAATATTTCTTGCAGTGTTTTGGTCAAGATTGTATTAGTTTAGCATCAAAATAAACAAATACCTATGGAAAATCATCCAAGGTGTTTTTCTTTTTTTTTTTTAAATAAGCCTGCTAGGTTGATAATTAATATGAGTAATTCATGAGATTCCAACATAGAAATGCCTTTCAACTGATCCCATTCTTTTAATTTAAGTTTATCCACTTAAAGAAATGGTTGGCACAAGAGGCAAAATGCATGCAATGTAATTCAAACCAGCAATCAGCCTGCAATTACAAAGGAAATTAAACCATGACTTCAAACTGCCTAACTCCTCCCTCAGGCCAACTTGCTCTTTTGTACACAGAAGCAAGGGGAGCCCACTCCCATTACGAAGAATTGTGGCCAATGTTTAGGGTGACAACACATCAGCTCAGGAGCTGGAACTGTGAGTTCTGGGCTGGCCTTTGGTAGCTCCTGAAATGTTTTGATCTGAGGAAAATTTGAATGGGCTGGTGAGTTCTCTGTTCCTGAACATTAATGTTGCTCTCAGAGTCTGTGGTTTTGATTGTGACTTTCTGCCAGTTCAAAGGGCTATGGGTACCCTATGTCCAATTTGAACATTTGGGTGAGGGACACTCCCATGTAAACTCAGAGCTGGGGACTGGTGCCATGCCTTGCCGTGCCATGCCTCTCTTCCCAGTACATCTGAAGTGCAGCTGGAAGAGATTGAAGCTGTGTTTTAATTTTGCTAAAATTTAATTAAATTTAATTTTTGCACTAAATTTGGGACATGGTTATATCACAGGGGCAGGAATCTTTCTCTTTTTGGAGGCACTGTTCCATGATGTGCTAGTTCCACCCCCAGACTGCATACGTAGCTGTCTAAGGAAGTGTAAAATATCTAATAATATTTTTGCCCTTCTTTGTCAGCCTGAAGGAAATCTGAATAGATTTAGTTATTAAGATATTAAAGGAAGTTGGTTAAAACATTCTCTCCTCTTTGGGCATTTGAGGATTAGAGAGGTGTTTCCAGACACAGCTCTGAATAATTTAGTTAGATAGTTTGCCCTTAAAGATCAGAAGCAAATGAACCATGAAATAGACCCTCTGGCTGTTATTTCCTAATTGACTTGATATGAAGCCTCTCCCAAATCAGGTGGACTGACATAGATTTAATTACTCATACTGCAATGCTATTATTTAGTAGTAGCAATATTGTAGTTGTGACAGTCAAAGATACAAGAAATTTCAAGTGTCTAAGAAAGGCAGTATTTCTTATTAGACTTACAGATGAAAGAAGTGCACAAGCTTTCAGGCCCAAGGTCACCCCATTAGGTCATCAGCACTATTGCTCTATAAATTTGACCTTCATTTATTTTGAAAGAACAACTCAGATTGGAGTTTAGTATATCAGGTTTTTATTTCCTGCTGGAAACACAATTTCCCTTTGCAAACAGCCTCATTACTATTCATTTGCAGAATAATTGCTGAAAGCTTTTTGTTCACTTCTTTAAAAATATAGAGTTCAGAAACACAAGGTCTGATTGAGATACAAGACAAGATATGACAGAGATGTTATGCCAAAAGCTTATTTTTTTCCAGATATGTGGGCAGTCTAATAAAGGTATTGCCTCTTCCTGCAAATCTTATGACTCTATGCTATTATTCTTGTTAAGGAGCTACTGAAAACTCTCAGCAATCACCTTACAAATTGCTAATAATGAGGTAATTTGCAAAATGAAATTGTATTTGCAGTAGGAAAATAAAACCCTAAGTAGTGAATTCTAAGGAGTGCATGTATTTGAAATAATTGAACCTTAAATTTATTGAACATTTTGTGGAGAAAAAAAAGGAGCTGTAGAATGCCTCAGAGCTGGAATAAAGACACAATACCACAGTGAAGCACAGGAACCTTTAGGTTCAGACAAATTACGCATCTCAGTTATAGCATTTGGCACAACTGACATAATGTTGGTTGAGTACAAAGAATTTGAGTACAGCTGGAAAGGTAAATGTTCATCACATTGTGTAAGATTCTGGAGTAGCCCAGCTTTCTCTAGGAATATAATATGTGAATGAAAAAAGTGACCTATATTTCTTGAGCATATGTTTAATTAGAGTGGCTATTTTGGGAGTGCAGTTTTCTTAAAGATCTCCTATGGAGAGTGGAAAGAAATTGGCACCTCCAAAGGTGAGCTTTGGCTAATGGGAGATGCCATCAGGGAGGTGGTTAACTTCCTTCATCAATAATTCTCCACTTATACTACAAAAGTGTGTCAAAGAATACGTGACATCTGGGTGACATCAATTTTGGCCACTGATGGAGAAATAAAACTAATGTTTTCAGTAAGGTCCACCACACACATTGAATGTGCTCATCTTCCTTTGTAAAGGTATGAGTCTGGATTTTATTTTTACTCTTTTCTATATAAGAAGGCAGGGGCTGGAAATGCTTATTTACTGAAATTGCAGGTTAATTCTGTATTCAACAGAGTCCATCTCAGCTGACCAAAGGCTGAATCAGCCAGAGAGCTGAAAGTGGACTTCTCACAACAAGGAATTTCAGTCAAAAGAGCGTGAGATAAAGGATAACTCTTGGCTTTTAAGGTTATTCCTGCATGTCACACACAAGCTGCCATGGTAACACCTCACCTCTCCCAACATCTTCAGTCTTCATCTGCGTGTGTTATGCTACAACACACAACCTGCACATCCCATTAATACTTGCAAATTCTTCTGTTCTCAGGGACAGAAGATAAAGCTGAGAGCACAGAATCCTTTTTGCTAATGCTTTGCTCCACTGAATCAGTTCAGCAACAGCAATCACTGCACCTCAGGGGAAAATGTAAAATGAAAATGTTGATTTATTTGCCTGTTTTATGGTGGAAGCAGAGACACATTGATAGGATTAGACTGATAAAATGTTTCAGAGATCTAGAAAAGACATTAACAGTACTGCCTCAAACCTTCCTCTGACTTGAGATAATTTCTTCTCCAAAGAGCCTTTAAAGATGGGCTTTTTATTCTTTCAGTTACTGGAGCATTAACTAGCCATTAGCTATTTATTCAAATGGATGTGCAAATGTAATAGAGGAAGTTTAAAAAAACTTTTTCAGCACATTTTCATCAGTTCCCAATACCAGTTTCATAGTTTTTTCAGCCACTGTCTAGTGGAGTCCTATCCAGGTACAGCAGGCCAATCTTTGACACAGAGTTGATCACTTGGAACAGCAATAGAGAAGTATCATGGAAAAAAAACACTTTTACAGAAACCACAGGTGAAATTTATTTACAGGGGCACATGGTGTATAGTTAGTTATGTCAAGGGAAGGAACCACAAGAGCACAAACTTTTGCTGTTACAGGCAATGACATAATTGCTGCTTAGGCTAGAACAGTCCAGCAACCCCACCCCATAAATTTCTGCTTATGATCAGGCATGTCCTAGTGCATTGGACCAAATTTAAGAGTTCTTGTAAAAGTTAGAGCCACAGGGAAAGTGTTCCCACAGGAAGAGAGCAGGACAGCTCTGTAGCAGAAGCACAGGAAGATGCTTGAGGCTCCAGAGCTGCACAAACTGTTAGCTACTGATCACTACACAAATTCAGCCTTGGGAAGAAGGGAAGGTGTTTTTTAGGGCATCATTAATAGAAAGAAGAGCATGTTTGCAACTTGTGCAAAATGTCCTGTGGATGGTGAAAAAACAAAAGCAGTAACAAGAAGGTACAAGACCTCTCCAAGAAAAAGAACTGAGACTGTCCCCTGATTGTGGATCCTGGAACTCTTCAGTGCTGCTACCTGAATACCAGGAGATTCTCCCTTCCCTTTGGTGTGTAAAGACCACTGATTTTGGATTTGCTGCTCACTCTTTATAAATGCAATCTCAACAATCATATATCAAGTACTATTTCTTATTACAGAATTGGGTTAAGTAAAATAAAATTTTAAAGAACAGTGGATGAGTGCTCCTGTGAACCTGCATGTTCATGCCTCTCTGTGTGTTTTCCAATCCATACAACAAATGTGGTTAATACTGGGTCACAGAATCAAAGTGATATCAGATGTAGCCCTTAGGAATCACATTCCACCCTGAAAAATTCATATTCTCTCAGCTACAGAATTACGTTGGATTTCTGTAGCACATACATTCTGCATGAGGACTCTGTTCAAGCTTGGGCTTCCCTCAGCTTTCTCACCTTTCTCACACCAGTAATTTCCCTGTTTCCCTGAGCACAGTGCAATCCCTTCCCTGAATAAAATATGGTGTTTTCTTTGCTGAGCCTCATATTTCAGCCACAGAACTGGTAAATATTTCATATCTACAAAGGAATTGTTGCCTTAGCTTATTCCATCAAATTGTCTGGAATCTGTGTATAGCAGCAAGTAGAAAAATGTACTGCATGAAACCTCCATTGAATTGAGGAGCAATTGCAGATACACATTTAAAAAAGTGAATACCTTTCAGGCTTCAGAAATGCTCTTGAATTTCTTCTGTAAGAAATGTGCTAGATGTATATGTGTCATTAGTCTAGAAGAGATGGGATGATTCATATATTGCCAAGTAGAAAATGGGCTTGTACAGGAAAAGCAAAACTAGGAGATGGAATTCAGATGCAAGACTGAGAGGGCAGGGGTCTTCAGACTGTGAGGTACAATAACCTTTACTTTTTATCTGCTGGGTGTTTGCAAGCACTCTTCCAATCCCCACAGCTTCTGGCCCTGAACTGTTCTTCACATGCATTCAGAAAAGAGTGAGTTTTTGTGTGGAGACCCTAGATACCAAATTACCGATCTTGGTAATTTCTTTACAAAATACATGCCTGAAGTTTAAGGATTTGTATCTGGAGACATGGTCCTTTCTGGCTTAGTGCTGAACCCATTTTCATCCCAACAGTGAGCAGGTGAACTGTCCATGGACGGAGCAAAAAGCAAAAGAGCAAATCAAACGATTGCTCCTTCAGCCATGCTACAGCTAAGATTTAATGGACATTTCTCTTAGAAGCTTCTCTGCCTCTGATATCCCTGTGCATGAATATGAGTCTTGTTCCCCTTGCCTTGAAGAATTTTAATATTCTTTGTCTTCATTTGTTATATGCTCAGACAAATACACTTTCATGGCAGGAAGAAGGAAACAAAAGGAAATGACTCATCCAGATAACGGCAATGAAATATATTTTTGTATTATATTCTATATCTGCTAACTAAATAACCATAAATATTGCAGTGATGCCAAGGCAGATATTCTCTGAGATGCTTTTAGAGGTGTTTAGAAACTTGGCTCTGACAAATGAAGAAATGAAAGTCACACGTATTTGTCTGTCTGGTCCATCTAGTTTGGAGTTGATGGGAGTTGTGTAGAAGATCAGTTTGTGAAGAGCATGTAAAAGGAGTTTCTGCTCCAGGAAGACATAGAGATTGTTGCTTTTTGAAAAAATGGGGAAAAAAATTGGGGAAAATATATTAGTGGAAAATGTAAACGATGGCTGTTTTGAGTTTGGATTGAGTTTCTTTGTCCCTTTTTATAGACAAATAGTCCTGTATCACTGGATGGTAGGGTATTTTGCACTGGGAATCAGAAATGGAAAAGACAAACTTGAAGGGAATAGTTCAGGATTTGCAGAAAGCTTAAATAGATTCACGTGGTCATCTGGGCTGCAGTTTAACAAGTACGAATACAGCAGTTGGCTTGGGACTGGTCTGTCTGCAAACTTGCTACATGGAATTGATGTAGAATTCAGGCCATGATGGGTGGCTAGATAGCAGCACCAGACTGGGCTGAGTGTCAGTGTCTCACTAATGCAACTGTACTGGTCTTGTCCCTGTTTCTGTTTAACAACTGTTAGCCTGGAAATACCTTTGTGCTGTGCTCTACTGGGTGAAGAAAATATCTTCCAGGGATGTCATGAAATTAAGGTTATTTCGGGAGAAAAGATACTTTTCTATAGATTGTGCTTTCACTTCTGTCTTTGTAGTATAATTACTAGTTGCCAACAAGGATATAGGTTTTGTAAAAAATAATATAACATTTAGTTATCTTTGCAATTATACATCTGGATTTGTGACTTTCTGTAGTTTTCTTCATCACCTTTTGAAAAGAAGAGTTTTCTTGGAGACTCACTGGAAGGCCAGGACACACCTTTTTATCCAAAAGAATAGAATGAAATCACCTTCTCATGGGTTGTCCTCATCCTCAACACTTCTGTGGTCATGTCCTGAGCACAGCCTTTGCCTTTGTCAGCCCCTTTTGTAGTATCTCAGCATGCAAGTGAGACTAACTGATATTAGATATGAAAGTGCAAGTGCTCTTCTGTAGCAGGTGGTAGAGAAGAATCTGGTCTTTCCATGGGCTCTTCAGAGCCAAATTAGATGCTAAAATGTAAGGGATAGGAATCCTGAACCAAAGTCTTCTTTCTCACCTGATATCTTCTCCTTCAAGGTCACAGGAAAAGGAAACAGACCTGACATCTCTTTACTTATGTGTAAACATTTCTCCGAGATAAATCTGCATGAAGAATAAGAATATAATCCCATGGTATGTCCTGGGTTGCCCCCCTACAGTAAAATCCAGTAGGACTGGGAAAGGGAATGTGCATAGTTGGGGGATGAAAAGATTGTATGAGACTTCATGCTCCTCTGAGGACTTGTGCAGAACTTTGGCGTTTGGGATTCACATATCATTTGCCAGCAAAACAAAAGATAAAATAGTAACTATTATAAAGCAAGCAGCAGGAAAACACAGGAGCCTGATTTAGAGAAATTAGGTTAGCAAGCCTTCTGTCTCTCAAATATGTGATCTGAAAGAAAATCATTGCTGTTTGTCAGTCAGTCATGGGTTTCTCCACAAACACAGGGTGTCTAATCTCATCCTCATTTATACACTCGCATGGATGCTGTGAAATCCAGAGATTTATGGCTGCCTAAAGGCTACATTATTAATAGGAGATAAGCAGCTGACTATAAATTACATACAAGGCATAGACTATATAATTTTATGTTCAGTATTTCATGGCTCAGCTGAAGTGGTGGGTTGTTTAAATATTCAAGTAGAGGAAACCAAGATGGAGATCTAGTTGCAATTTTAGGGATGCCAAAGTACTTTCACCTAAATATGCCACTATAAAAAGTTTGGGGCTGTTGCTGGCCTGTGCTTTCTGCAGGCTTTCCAGGAATGACACCCAGCTGGATAAAGGCCAAAGGCAGCACACTTCCAGAGATTTCCTGAGGACTATGAAGAAAAGCTGTTGCTGCTCTGTGTCCTGCTAATGCTGCATTTCCCATCTTTCTGTCCATGGGAGCTCAGTCCCCAGGTCAGGCAGAGGGCAGTGGCAGCAGGCAGTGGTGGCAGCAGGCAGTGGGGACAGTGGTGGCATCAGGCAAAAGTATCTTGCCCCTGAGTTAGATGGAGAGCAATGGCCCTGCACACCTTGGCCTCAGCTGCTGGAGCAAATCTCAGGGGTAAAATCACAATTCAGCCTCTGCTCCTGCTCACTCAGACTAATTACTGTGAATTAGTGACAAAGGAAAGTATGAAACAGCAGCTTTTTATGATGGTCTCTGGCTTGATAGCAGACACCACTAACAGGTAGGTCACTGACTTGCCATTATGGTGAGAGAAGTTTTAATGGAAATTTTATTTGGAACATGTGCCCTGGAGATGACAATGCCTGTGTCCCTCTGCCAGCCCAGGTATCCAGTTCACAGGGTGCAGTGAGCGACACACATCACAGAGTGCAGACCAGTTGCTTGCCATCACGATACCTCAAACCTAAACTAGGTGCTGAAAAAGTTCTACAGCATTTCAGTTTCAACCAGTGTACATCTATAAAGACCTGAGCAAACTTGTCTGATTGCACAGCTGCCTTACCTTTCAGCAGGAAGTTAGAGACCACCCAACCTGCTTTATTCTTTAATTTTATGATTTTATATATTATGACTCTATAGCATGCACAATTAAAAATCTATATAAATGCATTTATATAAGTACATAAATATATTAATATATACACATACTAAAATCTTCAAGAGAACTAAGTAGAGATTGACTTATTTACTCTTGTAGGGTAAATTTACCCAAAGTAAAGGAACAGCAGATCCCATGATACCTGTAAAGAGAGGAAGGAGAAAGTAGATGGGGCCATCAGGATTACCAGGCCTTCCAAATCTCTCTGCAACTCTCTATGTATTTGCACCAATGTAACTCCAATACTGAGAGAATATGGAAAAATACTGTACAGGTTCAATTGTTCCTCTGCTCTGAAACAGTAAGTCTCAAGTGTGCTTTCAGAGACTGTCTCTTAGCTGCTTGCAAGGTTTTAAACACTATGACACATTTGTGGTCGCAGGAAAAGGCAGTAATTTTTTCCTAAAAATCCTAGACATCTTTTTCATATCTATTATTAATTAGTATCTTGGGGAATTCACTCATTTTCCTTGCTTTTATTAGCTACAAATCCATCATGTATTACACTTTTACAACTCTTATGATTAACAAGCTATTGGATGCCTTCTGCCTGTGTGAGCTTTGCCTTCATCTGAAAGTGTATTCTGGTTTATTCTACAAATAAGCATCACAAGGAAGGCCATGAAGACCTCACTGCTGACTCAGTGCTGAGGGCAAGGGGGATCTGACCTGATGAGAAGGAGCTCCTTGGGTGGTATGATGGAGTAGCAGGGCCATCTGCTGCAGAGCCTGGGCTGTGAGCTCTGGCTTTAGCCTGCACAGGTACTCCCTGCTGTAAACTCATAGCTGGCCTTTGAAGTTTCTGCAGCTGTAATCTGCTCGTGACAGCAAGTGCAGCATTCCTTTGGGCTGTGCTCCATGCAGCATGGCTGAGCATTGAGTTTTGAAGTGCACTTTTGACAGGAAATATTTATGGCTAAATCCCAGAGCAGGGACCATGCAATGCTGTTGTGCTCAGAAGTAAGGTGGCATCTGCTTGTTGCAGACCACGACTTAAGTTCTTTCTTACTTGCATGGAACAGATATGATGGAAATGGTCTGTGAAATTGTGTTCCCACAACAGAAGTCACCAGCATTCAAGAATAAATGAGAAGGTGAATTTGTGCTTCTGCTTCATATTATTTCAGTGTTGGCTGGGGCAGAGTGAGGAGGAAGAGAAGGAAAACAACCCCATAGAAATGTAATACCAGCTAAGAATAGAAGTTTTGACATGAAGTGGAGGAAAGGGGACAAATCAGACCTGACTTACAACCCTTTTTCCATCTGAAGCAGTTGTTCTGGTTGGCTAGGGGAGAGGACTTGCCCAGGATAAGCTAGTTTTGATAATACAGGTTTTGCTGTAGATGAGATGGATTTCTGAACACAAGACAGAAAGGCCCATGACAGTGAGTCTGGTAACTCAGGAGGGAGAAAGAGATAGGAAAATACACTGAGTACTTTACAATATGCATTGTCTAAAATTTTTAATGATCTTTTTTCCAAGTGTACTACTTTAGCCAAATTCCTCCAACCATTAGCCGTGTAGGTTCAGAAAACTGCATAAGATATGTGGACATGCACACATCCCAGAATCCAACCCCCCTCTGCACACATGCTCCCACACTAGACTGAGGGCAGGGAGACTGTTATACCACCAGCCCTGGAGAGGGAAAAGCTGGAGCCCAGCCCCAGACTCCTGGGTGACAAGGCTGCAACCAGATAAGCAACCCTGGAGCTAATCCTGGTCTTTCGTTATCACTGCTACCCTTCCTCACCTCCAGTCCAATGTCCTGGAGGAGCAGCTACACCAGTCAGCAACATGTAGGGCACAGCTGTGCAGGACTCTGCCACTTTTTTATCCCAGATGATGGACACTCCTCTCAGACTGTCCTGGCACTTGTCAAATGTGAGGCTTGCAGTAGTGCTGTGGGCAATGACAACACTGCTTTTCTGTGTCCTGCCGGTGACTTAAACAAGCTGAAATAGTCAGCAAAGCTGTTTGCTGCACTGTCCCCTCCACCCTTGTGAGGGAGCAAAGCAAGATGTGGGTTCATCCCTGGATTCATAGCCCTCCCAGGAGCCCCTCTGTGTGCTGTCCTTCACCAGGCAAAGGCTGGGCATGGCAAAAAGTTGAGTTTACTCTGTGCTCGCTGCCGTGGAGACCTTTACTTCTGTTCAGCACCTCTTTGTTGTTCTGGTAATACAAGTTAACAGCCTCTTGAAGTGGCATCTCTTTATCAGCAGAAAACCATCACGATTTAGAACATCAAGTGCTGCACTTGTGCCCTCAGGAGGGAACGTAGAGGATGGGAAGATCAAGAAGATGAACCAGCCTATATCTCTTTGAAAGGCCGAACAAACACTGAAATTGAGTGAGTGAAACAGTGAAACTGAACTATCTAGGGGCTGGACTTTGCATTCTCACATCCTGCTGCTGGAAGCTGGAATTAGGCACAGGAGTCTCTTTTTTCCTTTGCTGAAAAGATTCCTGATATCACGATGTTTGTCGTATATGCCTTACTGACTTGCAAGAAAATGATGGGCCTGGTGTATCTCACAGACAACAAGGAATGAAATCTCACCCTGTCTTTATTCCACAATGCAGTTCTGTGGAGTTATTTCAATTTAATGAAAAAGGAGAAATAAGTAGGAACCCAGAGATATTAGTGTAATACTTGTCACACAGCATGCCAGCAGCAGTGGCAGCACAAGGATGCACAAAGTCTGGCCAGTCCCCTACAATCACCCTGCTGTTAGCTGGTCCCTGAGTTTTTCCTTGCAAATCACATTATTGCTGCTCCTAAGAGTCTCACTTCAGACTTTCAGCTAAATGGCAAGTGAAAATAAACCTTAATCACCCCATACTCCATTTTGTAGTCAGTAGCAAGCAATGTAGGGGCAAATCATACCCTGCATGGGCTGGAGCACTCTCTGTAAGTGCTGATCCCCTCCATTACCTGTAATCAAAGACTAATCAAAACTAATTTGAGTGTAAAGGGTAAATGTCTAAAATTGCTCCATCCCACACCAGTCACAGATCGTTTATTCATACTGGTGTGTGTCAAATACACTATGTTCCAGGAAACTGGGATGAGACATTCAGGGCCATTTGCTTGATTTCTTCCACCATTTCTTTGCTTGATTTATGTGCTTGCAGGGCTTATCTACGTGGACCCCTGCCTTTCACCAGAGGAGGCATTGCTTAAATAACTGTTTGTGTGTCTGCAAATTAGGTTATCACTGTTCAGTTTCTTGCCTGCTTCTTTGTGGTGGGTGAGAATTGTTACCCAGGCTAAAGAAAAGAGAAAATTCACAACCTGACTTGGCTGCAGTGTAGCTGCTGCTAACTTCCATTGCACCCTTTCTCTGTGCTGGGAAAACATTCTCAGGTTTGGAGGTGGAAGTATGAGAGCATCACTGATCAAATGTACCATACAACAAGGTCCTCATATTGCATTAACAACACACCCAAAGATTTTCTTCAGCCAGGAAAGAGCAAAGAATAATTATTGATCTCATAGAAATCAATGACAAGACTTATATGTATTAAAATCTCACATGTGTATTAATTTTTCACACCCTTCTGAAAGGAAGAAGGGGTGGAAGATTTGCTTAATAACTCGCTCTATAAAAATCACTCACCTGGTTAAAAAATAACTTGCACTAAAACAGGAATTCACATTATAATGGAAGAACTAATTATAAAGAAAGGAAATGAGCAAATCATGTTGTAAGTTGATAAAAAAATGTATATGGAACAAAGCCATTGGAAAAGAACTTGACAGGTTTCTTAGTGCTTTAAATTGGAAATTAAAATTAATGGAAAATAAAGCTTTTCAGCGTTTCAAAGATTTCCATGCTGATTTTTAATCAAATAAATAGTGTTTAAAAAAGAATTGTCTGTTTTCAAAACTGAAAAATTACAAGCTTCAATTTTTTTCCCCACCTTGAACAGCTTCAACTCCCAATTCATAAAAATATAAAAGACATTTCAGTGAAAATTAAAACTAATTTTTCTGGCTCTAGATTAAAAAATAAAATCCTGAGATTTTGGTCTAAGAAAATTTGAGTCATTTTGACTTTATATCTAGATGTTGAGTGGGAAAATTCTTGGGAGCTTAAAAATATCTGCATGTTAGAAAAATTATTAAGAATCCTATATTTGAACAAAGGTTGCTTAGTCTTAAGTCTGGAATCTATTGATAGGGTTTTCATTTAAGCCCATAAAATACCTGTAGTGTCAGAAAAACCTTCAAAATAATTGAAGTTTAAAATATTGAAGTGCCTACTCATTTAGGTAGGTCTTTACAGTCTTGAAGTATCTCCCTGGCAGGGACAGAAGCACACCACTGTCTCCCCTCCTGATCAGCATGCCAGAAACCACCTCCCATGAAGTGCTGTCCTCCCAAAACCAATTGATTTCAACAATTTAAACACCTTCAAGTATCTTGGAGGGTAACTGCAGGCAAGCGAGAAAATAGTTTCTGTGTTGTAAGTGCTGTGAGGAAGGGAAGGAGAAAGGATTATTCTTAATTTCCAGAGCTCTAAATCCAAGAATTTTGTTTCATTCTGACTTCAGTATTTGGCTACACTGGCTGCACCCCACTGGGAGCTAGAGAAGCATCTAGAGAAGTATCTAGAGAAGTATCTAGATACTACAAACCAGAGATGTGTTTTGTAGTATCTAGAGGTGATCTGAGTCAAATGCTGAGAACACCTCCCAAAGGAGGCAAAAGTTCAAGCTCCGATTTGACAGTTTTATGTAGTTTTCAGTGTTACTAGCATTATACAATTCCTGAAGATCTCTTGGGATTGAGCATGCTGCATCCTACACATGTTTATCCTTCAATTCCTGTTGGAGTTTGTTCTTACTCAACACACAGCATGATGGTTCCTTACTATCAACTCAGTCAGTTGAGAATATCAGTTTCATAATACATAGAAATGCAAGTTCAACCTAGATGCTTCAGAAGAAACTCAGACAAGTAGCAACATAAAGACAAGACGTCCTACATTTTACTTGTTGCCTCTGTAGATCTATTTAGTTTTGCTAAGGTGTCATATTGTTATGGCATAGTATTAATAATAAAGCTAAACTCAGCCATATGTGGTGGCAAAACCACAGCGAAGCCATGTGCTGTGCAGCTAGTCCCCATTAAGTTTGCTCATATCATTCCCAGATTGACCACCCTCCTTCACATCTCCTGCACAGGTTTAATGTAGCTTTTTATACTTTGCCATTAAACCTGTAGTTCTGTAGCACAAGTAATGGCACTATCCCATATATTAAATAGTTTATATACATCTGGTTCTATGACAGGAATTATTACTTTACTATTGCAAGGACATTGGCCATGGTCCAGCAGTTATGTAAATTTGGAGCAAAGCGAGGGAGAAAAGGCCAAGTCTTGGCATGGCAATAGCAGATGGCTGCCTGGTGTAGCAGCTGGTGAAAGGACCATTGGCTTTCAGACATGCCCAAACTGGCTGTGAATTAAATGGGAGTTGGTGTGTGGAATTTTTTAGAGGATGGAGTGCAACATTGCCAAGACCAGCTGTTGTCAACTTCACCTCTTCCCTCAGCTGGAAGCAGGAGGAGCATCAGCCTGCTTTTTTTAGGGTTCTTACCAAGCTCCTCTTCCATCTTCTTTCTGCCTTCTTGTGACAGGAGTGACCTTACTTGTGTACCAACTGTGTATATAGTTGCTACCAGGAATTTGGCTAGCTGTTACCATTACTGATGAACATTTCCTTAATTACAGTGCTTAATTACATTCTGTAGGCACCAAAAGAGGAGTTATTACCTGTAAAGTTTACTTTCAGGAGATAATCTTTGTACAGCTTCCTGCCATCCAGATGCTTCATGGCATCACAGAGTTTGGTGGTGTTTGGGCAGAGAGTCCTCTGCATTTTATGCAAGGCGTGAGCCATTGCATACACAGCATTCACAACAAACATGATCTTGGACTCTTGCTCGTAGTTGGAGCTGTTGATGGTGAAGTGCTTTTCACAGGCCTTTCTGTGCGGTTTCCGGTTCTGCAGGTTGCACTGGAACTTTTGCTCCCAGAAGTCCTTGAACCAGGGGTTGCGCCTGTTGTTGTACGGGCTGAGGCTTTGGAAGTACTTGTCAAACTCTTTCACTGGGTGTGAAGCCAGCTCCAGGGTTATAGCCCCGGAGGCCACGTGCTCGTTGCCCTTGACGATGCTCTCCTGGGCGCCCCAGCCGTCGCTGGCGATCCAGGTGAAGGAGACGTTGAAGCGGTTGGCGGCGGCGATCAGCTCACGGGAGTCGTCGCCGCGCATGAAGAGCACCACCACCCTGGCGTTGGGCTTCTGCAGCAGCTCCCGGATCACGCCGTCGTAGGACTTCCTGATGTTGGACCGCCCCACCTTCTCCGAGGTGGCGATGCAGATGTTGCGCAGGCGGGCCTCCTGCTCGAAGGCCTCGATGCCCGTCTCCCCGTAGTCCCCCTCGGAGGCCACGGTTGACACGTAGGTCCAGTTGAAATATCTCAGGATTTCAGCCATGGCCTTCGCCTGGTAGAAGTCCGGGGGCACCGTCCGCGCGAAGTAATCATAGCGGGACTTGTCGCTCAGCTTGGCGCTGGTGGAGGCGTAGCTTATCTGGGGGATCTGGAAGAGTCTGAGCAAGTTTGCCACCTGGAGACAAAGCGGGGTGCAGGGATTATTAAAGAGTGGTGTTTATGAAGTGCGACAGAATTATTTAGGGAAAGGCATTGACAATATTTTTTAATGAGAGATGTTCTGACAGTCACAGATTGAGAGTGTCAACGGAGGATGTTGATAACAAACTCCAGGGAAAGCACTGCACTAAGCATATGCACAAAGCCTGTTCTGATGGCCAGTTAATTCCCTGGGTCCTGCTGCGACTGTAATGGACCTTTATTTTCGTGCAACTGAGCCTGTTTAGGCAACAGATAATTAGACACAAATGGACAATATATTTCAGTTTCAGACTGTGTTCCTTACTGAGGCCTGAGGATTTGCATGCCTTTGCTGCTCATAGTGGGATTCATCTTCTCCAAGATTCATTGTATTTGATGACTACATGCACTAATAAGACATAAATTTCCGTTTTGTGCAAATATCACAATTATATAAGCCTTTTGCAGAACTTTCTAATCTCATTTATTCAATATAAGTCCCCACTTCTCCTATTTTTTACACATTTAAACTTTTTTCTCAGATGTTCTAGCTGCAGACCAGCTGAGATGACACATTTGTTCCACGTTAGTACTCTTCAAGTATTTCACAACGTCACAGAACCACAGAATCACAGATTCACAGAATGACAGAATCAAAGAATTGTCTGAATTGGAAGACACCCTCAAAGATCATCAAATCCAACTTTTAAGTGAATGGCACATATGGGGACCAAACCTATGACCCTGGCATTACAAGCACTATGCTCTACCCAACTGAGCTAATGTCATGTTAACCTACAGTTTTTAATAAATAATAAAAATTTTTAATAAACTCTATTTGCCTCTCTGGTTTGATTTATGTGATCCAAAGCCCTGATTTTTCTTTTTTTTTTTCTTATGTGGCTATGTCCAATACTTAAATATTTCCAAATTTACTCTGCTGCTCTCACAGAAGTGCAACTCTGGATCACATCTGGAAAGAAATGAAGAAAGGTTATGGCATTTTTTTTCCTATGATAGTTTCTTAAATGAAAAAGGGAATATTGGTGACTCGAAGTTCTGTCCAGTAAATTAAATTTGAAGCTAATCTTGGAGTACAGCCTGACTGAAACCATTTGAAAAGCAATAGTGCTTGAGATTCCTGCAGTAGTGTACTTGAGATTCCCAAGGGAAACTTATTAAAAATTGCCCAATCATTTAATTTTTTTTAATCTTCCCCAGATGTTTCTTTGACCACAGACTGTCTTTAAGAATTCAAAGGCAAAGGACTGTTTTGAAAAAATGTTGTAGAAGAGGCAAATTTTGAAGGATCAGACATCAGTAGCAAATTGGACAGTCTAGTAAAAAAAAAAACCCACATCAAAAAACAAAAAGAAGAATTTTATTGCTTTTCAGCAACCTGTACAACTTAGAATTTTACAGATTTAGAGTCTGGCTTTTCTGTAATGCAGACACTGAACTAGTGTCCTGCTGTAGCTCAGTCTGCCCTTAAACTGGTGTAATCTCTGGGCCAGACTCAGCCATACTTTTACAGGGACTTTCACAACCTCTGGGCCACATGGAACTAAGGACTTCAGGAGGTTCTTATCCTCCTTCTGGAACACCAGGGAAAGACCAGGTGTCCTGGCATCTCAGCTGTAGCTGTTGGGTTGAAGTTTGCCTTCTTAAAAAAAAAAACAACATTGGTAGTGGTTTATTTTAGTTTAAGCCAAAATAAAACCTTTTTACAAGTGCTTGGAAGGAGTATCCTGAGCTGTAGCTAACACTGCAGTTTTGCCAGTGGGTACAGGCACAAGGCTGGGAAGTGCTGTGGCTGAACGAGTTAGTGTCCCTCAGAAAGCTGCTGTTGTGTTCTTAACCTCCCTGCTAGATGGTAACAGCCATTAAACTGCCTTATACTGGAAGTGTGGGATTTAACTTGCATCTGGTGATGGAAATGAACAGCTTTAAAGCAACAGGATGGGCAGAGAGGCTTGTTCTGTCACCAAGGTACAATGGATGCTTTGAGCATTGTTAAGTCCCTGTGGCTTTGTAACTTTGATTACATGCCCACATATCCACATGGTTTGGTTCACATGTCCCCTCACAAGAGCACTCCAATTTGGTAATAAGAATGTACTCCATATAGCTATTCTGGAACATTTCCTGCAGAACTGTGTGGGCTGGAATTGCTATTCTTGTCTCAGTTTATTCTAGCAGGAATTATTTTATTTGTGCTAAACCATAATGAAGATCTGCACACAAATCACTCTGCATTTCCCTGCTCAAATTGGCTAAAGAAGTCCATTTTCAGCAGCTCAAGTAATGCTGGTCAGTGAGTGGACAAGCCTTCAGCTCACGAAAGGTGCTCCTAACAAATATGGCAGCTTTATGGTTAGTATGGTTTCTTTTTCTTTTTTTCATTTTTTCTGTTTGTTTGTGCCTTTTAAATTTGTTTTTTCTTATTTCTTTTAATCTAAGCAGCAAATGCATCCATAGAATTACTCTCCCAGTTTACATGGGGGCTCTCAGCCTTGGAGGCCACCACACTTCTAGAGTCCCTGCAAACAGATGCAATTCTGATTCCTGTACTCCGGGGAGAAGAAAGTTTTCATGTGTTTACAGCTGTTTGCTGTAAAGCTCTTCATTACGAAGCTGTCCAGATGGTAGATTTTTCATGGACTAAAAATGTTAAAATATAAGAAAGTCTGATTAATCATAAAGGATAGTGACACAATCATCCCGAGAACTATCACTGCTCATGGAGTTCAGTGAAGTTGTATCTGTTATTAATTCAGATCAGGACACTCTTGAAATTCACAAGTGGGGATTTTCTGGAATATTGTAACATCTTGATGTTAGGGACTAATTTTTCCAAAAAGCTCAACTCTCAGGCACTTAGCTGATGCAATTGATTTCAGAACAGCCCCTTTTTCTAGCCATTTTCATGCTGATGTGAGCATTTGATCATGGAAATGTTATCCTGGTTGAGAGACTAACAGGAGAAGAGCACAGGTAGCAGGTTCTGCAGAGGAGCTGATATCTAGGACTATGTCTGCTCAGTGTAGTAGAGGACAGTGGGATGTAAACCAGGGTTATGTGCACTGAGATTGAACCACCTGAGGCACGCCTCCAGTGTACCTCCACGCTGCTTTGGCATGTGTGGAACAGCTTCAAAATTGCAGTACAGTTCCAGCTTTTGCTAAGTGAAATAATTTATTCTGGCAAAGCTCCAGGGAGCAATTTAATCAAGCCATGGTGCATGCAATTAGTGCCTGAAATCCATATGCTGGCACTTAAGTAGCAGTAGTAGCCAGGTTTTTTCACTGTCAAAACTGGTGAGTTTTGCAGATACTTTTGAAGATAAGTCTGGATGTTCTGCACCTGCAAACTAAAACAGCCACTTTGCACATCTTGCTGTGTACAAAGCACATTGATGGAGTCCACATTCAGAGAGATGGGAAACCTTTATCTGCTCTCATGTTGCTGGGCTTATTAGTGCAGCCACTACCCTGTGGTCAAGTGTCCACTCCCCAGGCAAATCTGGCTCTCACTCAGCTGCTGGGATGGTGGGTGATTTGTTGCCCAACATGAGCATGGCAGTAAATCCAGTGCCAGCCACGTCCCTCTGTAGGGACATACTGGCACCAGCAAATCCTGCCAATGGAGTGGCTATGGCAGTGTCAGGGACCCCAGTGTCCCTCTCCCTCCCACATCTGTCACTTCTGCTTCTCTGAGCTGCAGGGACGGGATAAATGCTTGTGGGATGCTGCCAATCTTGTTTAAAACACTTATGAAAATGGCTTCATAATAACCACCTGCAAAGAGCCATGTATTAGATACAGCTCTCAAACACATGAACCTGGTTTCTGGGTGTATTTGTGGCCATTCAAGAATTCTGCTGGTAAATGGGGACCTCTTTGTCTTGGTAACCTTGATCTGTTTTATGATTTATGGAATCTCATTGAACGTTTTCCTAACCTTCATAAGATTTTTTTTTTTTGCTGGCAGTAGGATTTATTCTCATGTTTTTGTTAAAATTTCCCTTTTTAATGGCCCAGAGATTATTACATGGCCTTTTTTGAATGTGTATGGGACTGGAAAACACAGGAAACATTTTTGAGAAAATAAGAGCAGATAAATCTCAAAAGTGCTAGAACAGGTAGGGTGTCTTTACCATAACACACAAGTGTATATTGCACATTTTTTGGACAGAGGAGGCCCCTTGTTAGATGACAGTGCTCTCTGCCCTTCTGAAATTTAACCATGAGAGAATCTCATGGCACTTAACATGGCTTAATGAGTCTAATCTCACAGAGCTCCTTTGAGACAGGAAAGAGCTACTCTGAACAGACAATAAATTAGGCTGTGGAGCAGAATAAGATTAAGGTAAAGGAGTTTTTTCTCTACTGAGAAAGTGGGCAAATTTCTGTCTCTCTGAGCTGCAATCTGGCCTAATGGAGATTCTATTGCTGCCTTTGGTCTCCTGAGAAAGTCTTTCTATTTCTGGGAAAAAGATTACCACAGCAAGACCATGGCAAAGCCATGTCCCAAGGTTTTCCTAATTTCTATGTCATTGGTATAACACAGAGCCTGATCTTTTGCTTTGAAGGAACATGGACTGCTGTTAGTCCATGTTTTATCCAGTCTATGTTTTATCCATATTATTAAATGATGGTAATCTACGTTGTTGGCTTTTTGTCGTTATTTGGGCAGCTGGAAGTCAAACCATATCTAAAGCATTCATACCAATATATAATACAGGGTTTTTTTTTAATTTAATTTTTTCTTGTTTCTTAAAATATATATGTTAAAAATATACCAAAATTTTGGCAGAAAGAGTTATTTTAGCAAGGCAGGAAAGAAACACTGGTTCTGAATGGGCTGGGATGTGGGTGTGTGGTAGGTGGGAGGCATTAACCTAATGTAAAGACTAAATGAGGTACCTCTCTCGACTCCACTGGCCTGTGCAGTCTCCCCATGGTCCCAACTCCTGGGATGTACATTTTTTTCTCAGGGTAAAATCTCCTCTTTTTCATTATACTTACTTTTATAAGTGTTTTCTTCTATCCTCTGGTGCTACACCATGTTGATAAATACATTTACTTTGTGTTGCTGAGAATAAACCTGTATCTACTGAAATGCTGATATTAGGTTCCCACCAAACCTTCTCTTCTCCAGGTTAAAAATGGGCAGTTCCCTCAATTTTTTCTTGTAGGGTTTGTGCTCCAGACTCTCCTCCCCAGGATTGTGCTTGTCTTTATTGAATCATCCTTTTACCAAGGGACCCAAAGTTAGAGGTAATATTCTGGACGTGGTCCAATGAGAATAGAATAAACAGAAATATTTATTTCCATTTCTGTACTGGCTATGTTTCTGCAGATACAGCCCAGCAGGCTGTGAGCCTACTGAGCTGCCAGACTGTATCACTGGCAATAAATAGGAGCAATACTGAAAAGCTGGGCTAGACCACAATTTTCCCTCTTCTCTTGGGATTTAGTAGCCTTCTACCTGGGGACAGTGTGACCCAGAGTGACTCAGTCTGGACACTTCTGACACACTCACATAATTTGGGAGTGTTTAGGAGGAGGAGAGCCCAGTGATGGAAATGCAGCTGCTCACCTTGGACCTCTAAAAAACTCACTCCAAGCTAATTTGTTTTCAAAGGGGAATTAGGACTTTAAGGGCCTCACTGTTTTCAGAATTGAAAAACTTTTATCAGCATGGAACATCATCTCTCCCTAGCCCATTTTAAAACTAAGGATGTAATCTCTGGGATATTATAACAAGCACTATTGAAGGCAGTGACTACACAGGGGCTGTGTCATGACCTGCAGCAGAAAGGACCAATTTGGCTTGAGCAGGACTCCAAGCACTGACCCCAGAAGGTCACTGGGAATGTCAATATCCCAGTTCTTTAAACCATTAAAGGTCAGTGGTAAGGAACTCAGCCAGATGCAGTGAGGTTATTTAGGAGTCCCAGCCTGGCTTGTTCTCCTATGGAATGAATCTTCCGGTGCATTGCAGGACTGAAGCAGTGGTTTCCAGCAGCTTTCTCACTCTTTGGTATTAAGAGGGACATTTTCTAGTTTCTAAGTAATGTTCCTTAACAAAATTCCTTCTAAAAGGTACCTCAAGAAAATATAATTCACTATCAAACAAATAAAAAATTCTGGCATTTTTTGTTAGGAAGAGGGGCGAAGGAAACATTATTTTTAGCCTTGCTCTTCTCCTGAAAATTTAGGCAATGAAGCTGGGAAAAATATAGCTGAGTATTTGCAGCGGACTCAGTAGCTGTCACACAGAGAGAAGCAGTGTTTGAACTGTGAAATAACTTCATCTGCAAAATGAACATCAGAAATAAGGAATACTGTCAGAAGAATAGCTAGGATTTCTGTACACAACCTGGGAATTTCTTTTTATATTTGTATCTGTCCTGTGCAATAAAAAGTAAACCATGGATGGCATACAGAGAAATGTTGTGCTTTGAAGGAATTGTTTGGAAGTCTTTTTTCTTTTTTTCCTGCAGGGGATGGCACAGTGAGCTGTCACATATGCACTCTGCCTCCAAACAGCATTGCTGTTGAAGTAAGCTGAGCACCAAAATTGCACCCTGAAAAGAGACCTGTGCAGAAGACCTTGCTTTGCATGAGGAGTGCAACTCTTCTCTGAGACTTCATAAACCTGCCTGTGACTCCTGTCCCATTTACACATGATCAGAAAAGGTGCTAAAACTGGGGCTGTTTGTTCTAAAGGAACATGGAATTGCTTCTGGATTTAAAAGAGCTATCAGTGATAAATATGGTAACTTGAGACTCATTTACTGATGAGTAAGACCTAGTCAGAAGGCGTAGAATAAGTATAGGTGATGTCTAGGTGACCCTAGCTAGTTCTTATTTTTGGCCACTTTTTCTTGTAGTGACATCCTTTCCCACTTGGAAGAGTTCATTGTTTTCAAAGGTGACAACTCCCTACAACTCCCTAAAAGGAGATTGCAGCCAGGTGGGGGTTGGTCTCTTCTCCCAGGTAACAAGTGATAAAACAAAAGGGAAAGGGTCTCAAGTTGAAGAAGGGGAGGTTTAGATTAGATACTAAGAAAAATTTCTTCATTGAATTGGTGGTCAGACATTGGAACGGGCTGCCCAGGGATGTGATGGATTCCCCAGCTCTGGAAGTATTCACAAAACATGTAAATGTGGTACTTGGGAACATGGTTTAATGGTGGACTTGGCAGTGCTGGGTTAAAGGTCCCACTCAATCATCTTAGAGGTCTTTTCCAACCTTAATGATTCTATGATTCTCACATTGTATGGTAGAGCTCCTTCCTTCTTACCTGTGATCTCAGTCATTACTTATCTATCCCTGTAAAGTCTTACAATTTCCCCTTAGCAAAAGAAGAAAAGGCACACACTGAATAAATAAAAACTATAGCCCAAAACCAAATGAAAAAGACTGAAAAATAATCTATTACTGTGGGATTTTCAGAGAAGCCAGAGGGAGGTGCCCGTTTTCCTTTGAAATCTCTAGGAAAGAAATGCCCAGTGTTCTTTGGACACTTTGAAAATCTCAGCCTAGTGGCTGTTCAGTTTCTGAATGTGGAATAGAAACAAAGAGAGGAATTAACAACAAGGATCTGGCTGAGAGGTAGTGGAGAGAGGGGAAGAACAGAGATAAAAGAGGAGAGACTTTAAAGGAGACACAAGGAAGCTGGCAAGTGCATGTGTAGCTTAAATGCTGGTGGTAGGTGGTCCATCTCACAGAATAGATTTTTTAATAAGGATCTGCTTTACTTTCACAAGCACAAAATCACCAGAGGCTGTCAGTGCACAGCACAAATGGCCTGTGTGGCCTGGCAAACCTCTGCAACCCCCTGCACATTTCTCCTGCCCACATCCCTGTGGGGTCCATGCACAGAGGGACAGAGCCCCATGTCTTATGTTTTGTTTATTTTTTTGCTTCATTTAAGGATTTTACACTATTTTCAGTGGTGATGGAAGTCAGAAGCTATTGTTAAGACTCTGGTTGAAAGATGGTTTATCCTTGGAGAAAGGAAATGGAGGTGATTAGCTTTCAGGCCCCATGAGGCCTCGGCAGACTTTTGTGGCTAAGGAGAAATGACAGCCAGGAAAAGATTGCCAGTAAATGAGTACATATTTTGAATTTCATGCCAGATGGTCACTCACTTAGGAGTGGCTTTAGCTTTTGTGATAGCAGTAATGCACCGTTAAACCTGCTGCAGTGGTTTTGTTACAGTTTACTTGAGGCACAGCAAGGGACTGAAGAAAAGACAGCAGGGCACTGTTTTTTGTTCTGCCATTTTTTCTGAATGAGGCTCAAACTTGGAAATAACTTTAATGGTTGTGATCTGGAGGTCTTATGGGTTGACAGCCAGGTTAAAATCTTTACATCCATGAATATAGTATATATAGAAATTAAAAATCCAGCCCATTAAAGGAATGTCTTAGTTTTTCTGAGAGCTGACTGCAGGAAATGAACCCTAGTTCATTCAAAACTGGATTACTTTCAGAAAAATAATCCAATTTTCAGAAACAAGGAAGAACAAATCCAGCACTTGAATAAAGATATTCCTGCTTCCACATGCATATTCCTGACAAGAGCTGACCTAAGTATCTTAAACATGGAATTGGGATTGACTATCCAGGTGCTCCACTGCAAATGAATACTGTCTCTTTTTCTTATCATTTTTTACTGTGTCAATCTCTCCAAGGAAAATATGTTTGAAATTTCTGTTGTAAACTAAGATAGAGTGGATAACCTGGCTCAGATGAAAATGAGCCATGACCCCCAAAAGAAACCCTCAAAATTTTGAGTTCTTCACCTCCTGATGCTAGATTCAACTCGTCAGAATTTTTTTTCGTGGAAACAGCTTTTTTAATTTTTTTTTTAAACATGAGCTTTTCCATTGACTTAAGAATCCTGGCTTGAGTTTTGAAGGATCAAATGCTGTGCAGATTGGGCTCACTGCTAATTTAAACACAACATCTAAAAACTAATTATCCAGATCATCATTAACGATAATGGCCTAGTCTGACCAGAAAATAATTAAGCATTCTGCATTCTCTTGTTGTTTTTAGTCTCTACAAAAAGTGCCTATTGCACATACTGACTCAGTGGGGAAGGTGTTCATTGCTGATTTACCAACAAAATCTTTTATTCCTTGGTGGAAGGGTAATGAAAGAAGTACAAATCTGACAGCAGGACCATCATGAAGTGATTTGGCACACAGCTGTCCAGACAAAAAGCAGGAGAGGGAGGGTGAAGGGAAGGGAAGAAAAAATATTGAAATATAAAGACAAATTCACAGGAGGGGGAAAAAAAGCCAGAAACAATTTTTGCCTGAAGAACTCAGCATGTTTTATTTTAAGGCTAAGAAACTGCACTGTGGACTTTATGGTGTTTACAGCTCCCAGCAAAAGAAAAATGCTTGCCAGGGCTACATCTGGAAGCATCCAGCACCCTGGATGCTGCTTGAAAACACAGGGAACGGGGGTGCTGAGGCTTGCACACACACACACACACACACACACAGACACACCTACCTGGTAAAATATTTTGACTTTTCAGCAGTGGTGCAATTCCAGTTGTTACTGGAGCTACTCTACAGATGACTGGCTCTGAAATTCGTGTGGCACCAAAATGCTTGCCTTTAATGCTTGAAAGTCCTTACAATTTCAGGCTCAATCTGCAATGCCTACTATTCCTGACAGAGATTTTCTTTTGAAACAGAACTTGTGACTGGCTATCTTAACAGGATGGCCAACAGGTGTGAAAGGCTTAATTATATCTTTTCTAAGGCTTAATTACTTCTTTTTTAGGTGATGTGAAACCTAGAGGAAACCTAGAAAAGAGAGACTGAAGGAAGGCCAACACAATCCATGTCAAGAGCAAACAAACAACTGAATACTTTTTTTCTATCTGGAAGAGGCTTGATGACAAGTTGAATGATTTGTGAAACTATTTTTTTTCTGAAGAACTGTGTTAACAAAGATCTTATGTTTGAAAAACTATTGACAAGTCTAGGGAAGATCACAGAGTAATATTAACTGTAAGTATTGTTCCATCATCTTCCTTAGGTTCTGAAAATTGGATGACATAAAGATTTTTATACAAGTATATTACAATTTTCACATGTACTTCTTGAGAAAATCTCTAATCTGGACTTCCAATTTTCATTGGACAGCTGCTCCAAACCCAAGATTTTGGAATATGAAGCATCTACATACACTCTATTATGTATATTTGATTTGTGCTGCATCCAATCTACTTCCTTAGATATGGATTTAATCTTAGGTCAGTGATCACCAGAGACTGGCTTCAAAGGGACAGGCTGACAGATGTTGTGCAAGAGGCCACAGACTACTTTAGAAATGTGATCTGACTCCCTCTGGGTTTCTGGGAGGGAAGGAAACACCTGTACCATTTCCTCTGCTGTAACTACTTTCATAGATATCTCTTTTAGGCTACTTCATATCTTCATGTCCTTTGGACACACTTGAACTTAAGGTGGACTGAGAAACACCCTGACCACAAACCAAAGGTACAGCAAAAAAACTGCCACTCCTCCACCAGTGGGATAGGGCAGTCTTATGATGCTTCAAAATATTTTACCAGCCTTCAGACAGCTGTAGCTCTGGGAACTGCTGAACCAAAGGAGGTATCTTACAGAATTACTTCTTTTTGTTTCTGGTCACTTCTGGAACTCATTTAGCTTTTAGCATCCACAAACACCTACCATTTGCTGGTTTCATTTGATACACTTTCTGTGTGATTGGAAGAGATAATGAACAATGATTTCCTTAACAGTTTGTGCTGCCCAAGGTTCTGTAGCTATCATTTTCCCCCTTTAGATGTCTCTTTTTCAGCCTGAAACTTGTTCTTTGTGCTCCAAGTGATCAGAGCCACATAACTGGTGAAAGATACATTCCTGCTCTGTTAGCTGGTCCACAGGACAAAACCACTTCTACTACAAGAGTGACTGAGGTTCTGCTCTGAAGAAATTGTTCTCCTGCAGTGTGGGTAAGGATTTGCCCTTATATTCCCTTCTATGAATACACAGATGAGTTACACACTGGAATACCAAAGGAAATAAAATGTAATTTCTTTAAATTCTTCTGTGCTTGTGCATGTCCTCTGGGATCTGACCATGCTCCCAACTGATGGGATTTAGTGCCTTCACAAGAGCAGCAACCAGCTCCCCAGAGTAATTCTGATTGAAACGAACATTGAATGAACTCTTGCCCTATTTATGAAACAGGCAAATGAGGTTCTGTGGGCTTTCTGTCACTACTGGGATAGTCTGCAGTACACAAGAACTCTTATTGCTCTTGACACTGGTGCAGTGATTAAGGCCTGTGCTCAGTCTGGAAAAATGTCCCATACTGAGTCTGAAAAAATATCCTGCACTGTCAAGACTGGATGCCCTTGGAAACCTGCAGATGATCTTGAAGAAATAGCAGATGCAGGGTCTTAGTCTATGTCAGTCTAGGCTTAAGACACCACTCACTTGTGATTATGAGTCATGTGAACTGGACTGTTTTATTTGACCCAAAATAATGTGGCCACAAAAATATAGAATCATTTAAGTTGGAAAATATCTCCAAGTTCACAGAGTCCAACCTTTGATCACCACCATGTCAGCCAGACCATGGCACTGAGTGCCACATCCAGTCACTTCTTTAATATGTCCAGGGATGGTGACTCCACCTCCCTCCAATGTTTAACAACCCTTTCTGTGAAGAAATTCTTCCTGGTGTCCAACCTGAACCTCACTTAGCTCAGCTTGAAGCTGTTTTCTCTCAACCTGTCACTGCTTACTGGGGAGAAGAGGGCACCCCTCACCTGGCTACAACTTCCTTTCAGGTTTTTGTAGCTCTAAGGTCCCCTCTGAGCCTCCTCAAGGGTAAATACCCCCAGCTCCTTCAGGAGGAATCCTTCATAGGACTTTCTCTGTAGACTTCTCCATCTCTGTTGCCTTTCTCTGGACACGTTGCAGCACCTCAGTGTTGCAGTGAGTGCCCCAGAATTGGGGGCAGGATGTGAGGTGTGACCTCTCCAGTGCCCAGTACAGAGGTCACTGCCCTGGTCCTGCTGGACACACCATTGTTGATACAAGCCAGGATTCCACTGGTTTCTTGGCCACCTGGACATACCTGGCACATGTTCAGCCACTGTCACCAGCACCCCCGGGTCATTTTTCCACTAGGACAGCTTCCAGGCACTATTCCCCCAGCTTGTTGTGCTGCAGGGATTGTTGTGACTCAAGCTCAGGACCTGCTCTTGGCCTTATTGAAACATTGACCTCAGTTCATTGATTCAATCTGCAGAGTCTTCCTACTCTCCAGCAGATCAACACTCCCACTCAAGTGAGTGTCATCTGCAAACTGACTGAGGGTACACTTGATCTCCCCATCCAGGTCATTGATAAAGATATTAAACAGCTATGGCCCCACTATTGAGCATTGGGGAGCACCACTAGTAACTAGAAGCAAGAAAAGGATTTATTTTTTCATTTTAAATATCTGTTGTTAAAATGACAAATGTTATGAACATGCAGCATGGCAGGAACACATATATTCAGACACACAGGTGGTATCATTTATGATCAATGTGAAAGCAGGTATTTGCACTTAGAGCTGTAGAAGTGTCATGAAATGCAAAGTTCAAAATAAATACTAAGACTTTTGGAAACTTCAGATGCCTTCAGGATACACCATAACTAGAAGAAGTGGACAGCTGCCAGAGATTTGAACTACAGTATTTTAAAGGGTGAATCGAACTAAAATAAATTCAGTAAAAATCATATGCTAGGTTGACCCCTAGGGTACAGTGATCAAGCTAAGATGTGCTTTATTGGCAAACTTACATAAGGAGTGATTCTCTCACTGGAATTGCAGACAAACAATTCTCAGCTGGTGGGGCTGCTGTGACTCACCTGTATGGAGACGCTGCTGTAGGAACCACCTATGACTCCTGCAATGAGCAGTGGCAAATTCTCCTGGATGGCATATGAGCCATCAGGGCACATGTACTCTGTTTCATCCACTTTAGTCAAAGATGCTCTGACAAACTCCAGAGACTGTTCTAAGGCATATGTATCCCTGGAACACGTGTCCAAGATGTGAACTCCAAGTTTAATTCCTGGCAGCAAGTAGTTGTCCTTGTTGATTTCATCAATAGCAAACAGCATGGCCTCCAAGCGCTGGATGCCTCGGTCTTCGTTGATTCTTCCACATTCCTCTATCCCAGTGCCTTTTTCCTTGATTGGGAATAAGCCTCCTAAGACCAGGTCTCCTTCTATCTTAATTTCCTTTCTGACAAAGCTGTGGTCACTTAGGGAAAGGAAAACTCCTTTGGAAAATAAAGCTAGGGCAAGGACTTGGAGTCTGGTGAACATCTTCATTGGTCCCGTTTTAGCAGCTCTAAGAAACATTGGTGGGAGCAAAACTGCTCTTCAGTCCTTCTGATCCATTGCCAGATATGAAGTGCTGTCCCACAAGCCAGTGAAGAGCAAGCCAACAAGTCTTTCCACTGGACCTCTAAAGAAGAAACGGAAAGAATTATAAAAGGCAAAAGGAGACACAAAGGTGTGAGATCACACAACCACCCCTCCTTGAGGCAAACAAGACTCTCTGCCAAGCAAATTAAGGTAAATACATAAATAAGAGAGACATGAAAGAGGAGAATAAGAGACATGACAAGAAGGAGTCTCGTGTTTGATGCTTGCTCAGGGCATGAAAATGCTTGTGGCTGGACTTTTTCTCTTTAATGTTAATCACAGTTCAGTGCTCAGATCAAAGGGAGAACACCGCAGTGATGTGGGTACTCAGGATATGATTTTACTCTCACTAAAGTCAGGACAGTTTGCCCATGACCTGAAAAGGAGAAAAATCAAACCTCAGAGTGAAGATCACAATATGACAATTTTGTAAATAAATATACCTACAGAAAATCTGTTTATGCAACATAGATGCATGATTTGTGCATAGACTCCTTGTCAATATCTCTTCAAATTTATCAAAGTGGCTGCCTTGATCTCCCAACCCTGAGATGAATTGTGTGGCAATAGTTAAGCAGAACACTTTAATAATTTATTTCTGTACTTACCTTTTTCTTAACAGAGTATATACTATTAGAGTTGCAGGGCTATTTATAATTTAGAAACACTTAGCACAAAGAAATTGAAACCAGCAACAATTAAGATTTAACACTGAATAATGAATGAGCATGCTTATTGCAAGGCAGTTGTTTATCCTAGTACAATTTCAACATTGCTGTACCAAATTGTGTGAAAGGATAGCTTTTTATTCCAACATTGTTCTCTCATAAATGAGTAATGGGTCAGATGCACTGTTAAAGGTCTCTCTGCTATCCTAATAATCTGAGCTGTAGACTGTCTCAGCAGAATTTTCCATTCAGAAATGTCAATGGACATCCCTATGTCCTATGTCAATTCCTCATCCCTAAATGATCTTTAAGAAATCTAGTTTGTTTATCACCTGTGGATTACTAAACAGGTCCAGAAAATATATTTTCTGGTAATTTTGTAAGAGAAGTAATGATGTTGACTGTATTCAGCAGTCCTTTCTGTATCAGACTTAGTATTCTAATTTGCCAAACATTATTCAAGAGTATACAGGGCATATAAAATGGTGGTACTATCTCATTGGAAATCATTATCAGACAAAAAGATGACATTTTTCACATAAATGGCTGTGTGTTAATAATTCAGTTGCATTGACTTCCATTGTTTTTACCACTAATCCACCGTTTGGTTAAAAATGGGACTTGGGATTTTTTTAAATGCAATATCCATCCTATTTACCTTTGTGGCTTCTTTTGCCACTGTATTTCAGCAAACATTCATACATTTATCTTTATAACAGTGGCAAAATATTTGTTTTCCCTGTTTTCACTTGAGAGAAAAAGAGACACACAGAAATTCTCAGAAGATTCTAAATTCAGATTTTGATTTGCTCAGCACTCACTACTACTCTCAAAATTTGGAAAGGTCAACTGTGCCCTGAACCCCCTGGTTCCCACTGAGGCACCAAGTCTGAAAAACTTCCTAAACAAGTTCTTCCAAGCTTGTTCCTGAGTGATTTACCTAAGGTCATCAGCACAGCCAAGAATTAAACTTTGATCTTTCCCAGCCCTCCTCTGATACCTTAACAATAAACCTCCCTTGTTTCCTATTGCTCCCTCTGGCTTTTATGTGAGTCTTTTATAAGGTCGTATTAAACCAATCTGCTTTCAACAGCTCTTCAACATGACCAAGAACAACTGAATTTCCCCAAGAAAAGGCTTCAAAGTGGGGCTCTCTATAAGGTTTTCTAAAACTGTCCTGGGACATACCTGGAGCTACAGTGGATTTACCCTCACAGCAGGTGGGATGCTCTCATTCCCCTGACTCCTTCAGAGGTTCTGGTTTTTGTAAATGGCATCACCTTTCACCTCACATCTCCTCTGTGTCTCAGGAATTTGTGTGTCTCTGATACACCAGCAAGAAAGAATAGAAAGTAATACTGAAAATTATTTCATGGACAACAGATTTGCTCAGCAAAGAATGTAAAGGATTATTTCTATGTTCTGTCACCCATGCTTGTTACAGTGATACTGCTGAGGGAAACTGGAATCAGTGATGGCAAAGCAAGGGGTGATCTGAGTAGGTGAGGATTGGGAATGACCATTACTCTGCTTCTTCCTTGCCAACTTTGTGTTGACAGCACTGCTCTGGAGGTGTCCAGGGATGTGAAAGGAGGAGGTGGGAACCCCATTTAGGCTGGAGAACACAGGTGACTCGTCCCCACAATGCTGCTCTGTGTGGGGACACACTGCTTGGTAAGGGGTGCCCATGGGTGGGAATCACCCACCTACACCAATTGTTTTCCCCTCCCCAGGGCTGTGAAATTCTGAGCTTGTCATGGGGGCTTTGAGACTGCAGGGTGACACCACTGATGCAGAGTTCTGCTTCCCAGGAGAAACATCCTGTTTCATCCTGTTCAAATCCTCTCTTTATAAATGGAAGACAATAAACAAAACCAAAGCTTAGGGTATCAAATATGCTTCTCCCCCTCATCAGACTCAGCAGCCTGTGCAGTGCTGCCTGTGTAGTGGCATTGCAGTGTCCTGCTGAGCACCAAGGATGCTGAGCAGAGGGTCAGAATGAAGGTGTTAATGCAAAGCCTGGTTTTTCAGGGGAGGTTTCTCCTTTGGGCTGTGAGGGATGCAGGCCTCCAGGGTTCCTCACCAGTGGGACTCCTGAAGGAAGCTGTGAGGCAGATTTGGGTGGTCAGTGAGCAGCATCACTATGGTGACACTGAACAGACATCTTGGTGTGATGGAGACTATTTTAAAGCAGATTGCAGAGATGGGCTTGCAACTCAGTTCCTCTTCTGTTCTCTCTGGTGTGCACCTCCCACTTCCTTTCTCTGCAGCTTGTGTAACTCAGAACTATATATACAAACATTTCATATGTATTCCAGACTGATACAGTCCATAGTCCTCCTCTTAAACATGGTGAAGGTACTGATCATATCCTTCCTGAAGTCATTTCACTATTCTGACCACTCCTATTGGCTTTTGCAGTACTGTCTTCTACAAAAACCAAGTTTCTGGGATATTTCAAAAAGAAGTACTTGCTGAACAATTGGAAATTCTTTTATTTTTTGTTTATATTTAAAATTTTAATGTCAGCTGCAGGCAGGGTTGTGTTGTTCTAGGTGTTCTGTTAGTACAAAAAATATGTACATTCCTGCCTATAGTCTTTGAATCTCTGGCAGAAATAGAAGTAGAGTCTGGGTGTAGGAACAATGTAAATATCAACACGAAAAATAAACAGGCTGAAGGAGTAGAGTTTCTATATCTGCATCAGAGGGTTTCTGCCAGCATTGCTTTATCTGAACTTTAGCCAGAAGCACTCAGCTTGTGAAACACCTTCATTTGGCACTCCAGAGCCCCTTCTCTTTCTACCACAAGAAGTCCACAGGGGGAAGCTACATCTGCCCTTGGGGGACACTGTCAGCACATCCCTTAGTGAAAGCAACTCACTTGTGTACAACAGCAGCTGTGCTACTCTCATCGAAAATGCACTTGCCTCTAGGTCTGAATCATCAATCAGTTTTGGTGGATTATTTCTCTGTATGTGAAAAGCTGATTGCACAAATTTACTATTCCTTGGTGTAAGATTGCTTATTTACTAAGGATGGGCACATTCTTGTTTCTGCGAAAGCAACTAAAATGAGAAAGCAGTTTGAGGTTTGGGGTCTGTGGTTTCTGTGTTCAGTATCCCACTGATATCATCTCCAGAACTAAATCTCTCTTCCAGGGCTATATTCACATGTCAGCTCTGGTCCTCTGCAGGCCTTCTAGCTGTAGCTCACAGAGCAGATCCACCTGTGCTGTTGGTTCAGAGATTAAATCAGACTAAGCCTTTTCAGTCTATTTGTCTAGAAGGTGCCAAACTGCAAAGAGAATTGCAGCTGAATCTTTCATTTAGCCAGATGATTTATAAATCAAATATTATTGCCCATACACTGGTGGCAATTTTGTTCATGCCTTCCATCATACCAGCATCAATGTTTGGTATTGGCAATCCAGCATCCAGCAGCCATACATTTTCCAATCTCCCAGTTATAAGAATGGAATGGGAAGCCTTACTGGGAGCTGAGGCACTTCAGATTGCCTAGCTATTTTTCAACACCATTAACTAATGAATAGGACCATCGACTGGGCTGAAACTCTCCCCCCACCATGTGCTAAATGTGTGGTTTCCTCTCCCCCCCCACCATGTGCTATATCCAAAATTTCCTCACATTTGTTCCTCTTCACAGTGTTTTGCAGAGCTCATCTGTTTATGCAGCTTCCTGACAAAGGATGCAACAAGAGCTGACGTGGGTGCTGGAGAAGATTATGTTTAGCTTTATTGTGGGTGGCTCCCCCTTGGCAGCTGAGGATTTATGCTGCATTATTCAGAACTATAATGTGTTATTGTGGTGCCTGGAGCCATATGTCAACTTGGTATCACCTGCTGTCCTTTGTAAACTTTCTTTGGAGGATAACCATGCTCAGTGTAAGGTCACAGAGGAGTTCCCACCACACCTGTGCTCCTGTGGCATTTTAAAAATATTGAAGCTAATAGTTTCATCAATAGATCTTTCTCCAAGGTCACCCATCAGAGAAGTATCTTTCCCCGAGCCCTTGCTGTGCCCTACAAATGTTATCATAGGGAAGCAAATTTCTAAAACAATTCAAATTTCAGCTCAAAATTCTGGTGCGTCTTTTAAGAGTGACAGAAAGATTTCTTTCTCCCAGAGATCATGGATAACTTCCACAGTAGCATAGATCATCCAACACATTTATCACATTTATATATGGCCTGACAGAACTTGACCTTAATCCCTGATGAGAACTGCACTGAAATATCATGTGTTATTTAATCAGAAAAAAAGTGATAGGCAAGCTTGGGTCTCCTTGCCAATTATAATTAGAGATGTTGTCACCTCTGAAAGAGAAATATTTGTAACGTAACCCGAAGCTTAGAGTGACAGACCTGTGCCAAGCCCACAAATTGCTCACACCCTGATTCTGGCTGGCTGAAATCTGGTAGCTTAAATCAGGACACAAGAGAAAACAAAGAAACAAACAAACCAGGGAAAAGTTGTAGAACACATGGTGAGGTGGAGAAAACAAGTAAATTTCTTCTATTGAAATGGAGAAGTTCCTTCATGAAATGTTATTCAGGTGCTGACATACAAATTTGCTGAAAATTAATCATAGTGATTTAAATTTCCATTGTTGGCTGTTATATGTCAATTTTCTTTTTCTTGCCTTGTGCAAAATGACAAAAATGGCTTTGCAATTAGGTGATTTTGTGAATTTCTTTTCATCTTGAAAACACATACATGAAAAACATTAATTATTGCAATTACCACCAGCAGCAGCATGAGGCTACAAACCATGTAAGTTCATGCCATGTCTAATATATTGTAAAAGAATTTGAAAAACCCTAAAAATTTAGGAGGAATTTCAGTATGAAGACATGTAAAGAAAGAGATAGTACATCAGTGTAGAAGTAAATCATTGGTCTTAAAAACTTATATTTCCTTGCTTTAGAACAAGAAGAAAAAATCAGAACACTGTGTTACTATTTGTACTGTGTTAGCATCAACATCTGATGCTTTATGTTTTCTACAATGTCAACATACAGCAGATGCCCAGCCCTCTCCTCAGAGATCTGTGATATCCTGTTTCAGAAAAAATAAGTATTTAAAAATATTAATCACACAGGAAAACAGATGTCTCTCACGTGTTATTCTTTAAGTTTCCAGATATTAAATAACTCTATGGAGATTTGAACTGGATGTATTAATTTAGCCTGGTGAGGAACAAGGAGCCCCTGAAGATCACAGACATTAATATGGTTTGGAAATATGGGCCTTTGTTATTTGTTAAAATACATGAGAGCATTTGGCACCAGCTGAGTTCCTCCAAAGTGAGTTTGGTCTCAGGAGAGGGAGTTACAATGAGCAGACCACCAGAGGCAGAGCTCTGGGTCAGGCCATGCAGGCCCCTAAATCATTAGAGTTTCTCCCTGCTCTGACAATAAGTACATTCAAGTGCACTGAGAAGTCCAGCCGTGAGCCCGAGGCTTTGTGCCATCTGGACAATTTGTGGTGTAATGATCTTGATGTAATGCAGAGTTAGACCTTTGAAAGTCCCACCATCTTCCCTTCTGTCTTCTTTGGAATCAGCTGAATCCTACTGCGTTTTGTCCATCTGCTTATTTCTTCCCGGCAATGGTGACAGCTGAAAGCCCACCAGCAGTGACTGCAATGAACAGGCAAGTGCTGTGTGCGTATTGATTGTGTGTTAGTTGATTTTAGTCTCAGCCTTCACGTGTGGTCCCAGAAAGGCATAGAAAAGGAAAAATGAGAATATAGAGCCTCTGGGGACAAAGGAGCAGCTGGCTTCTGTGACCTGTGGATGTCACTGCAATTATTCCTGCTAGGTGGTGTGGGAGCACCAGCACCAGGCTAAGGTCAGCAATGTCAAATGTTGGGTGAGAGAGGTGATGGCACAAGTGTGGAGTAGTCTTGCCCAAAGTAAACCATGCTGTTTTCAGTGTCATGTCCTGAGGATGAAATATTTAGCTAAGAGAAGCTTTAACACTTGTGCTTAATGCAAGTGAGGCTTAACTAAGTGAAGTTAACACCATCCAAAGTATAGCCCCTCAAGGAGTATCTGTGCATTTAGTCTTTAGACACGTATTTAACCTTTCCCTCTTAATTGATTCTTAAGCATCTATGTTTTCCTACCCACAAAGGGATCATTGCTGCTTCGTGCTCCTAATCAGTTCTCAGCTCTCTGCAATGCCTGCAGGGTTTTCCTGCAGGCTGGATCTGCCCATGAACCTGTGTTCCAGCTCAGGTGCTCTGCCTGGGCATCCTTGGCTTACTCCAGAGTGAGCTGCCAGATTTCCCTCTTTCTACTGTATACCAAGACGTTTTCCTCACATTTTGGCAATACAGAAAATATGGCTGAGCCTCTGCATATATGTGGAAAGGCAGAGAGTCCTTTGTTATTGTTTCTGTTGAGACTCAGTCTGGCTGGCAGCACAGGCAGCCTCAGAGCCACACCAGACTCACAGAGCAGCAGAATGTGCACCCTTTCTCTTCTCTGGCTGCATGTGGGGTGACTTCTGCTGCCACCACCCTGCTCTGATGGGACCCAATCCTGGCTTAGACCCCCAAGCAGCAGCAAACCTGGCTTGGAGCTCTCCACATCACTGGTCAGGATGGGAGAAACTAGAATAGTGGGGGTGATGGCCAGCAGTGGGCAAAATTCCTTCTGTGGCTCCTTCTCCCTGCCCCAGTTTAGTGACTATTCAAATAAAAACCTTCCGAGGCTGGTGCTCCCATCCCTGTCTGGTTTGAGCTGTATCTCCCAGTTGCCACAGCAGTACCAAACAGCTGGAAATTTTCCAAGTTAAGATGGTTTTTCTCATTTGCTGAGCAAGGCAATATTTCTCCCTCTGACATATTCACTGCCAGCACTTCAGAGCAGGAGCTGATGCCTTGCCCGTGCCTGTGCAGGCCTGAACTCTTGTGTCATCACCACTGACCAAACATTGATGAGATTTGATCTGCTTAACTTGCTCACTATCATATGGCAACATTTTAGACACTTCTGACCTCCTCCAGGAGAATCTCCTGCCTATTCTGGTCTAAGAAAGACATTTTGGGTGTCTCTGGGACCTCCAAAGGCACAAAAATATTTCTGATGAAAATATAGGCTCTTTCTTTGGGTTTGTCCAGCATCTAGAGCCTGATTACCCAGAGAGGGTTTCACCTACTGGCCACTTGTTTTGTTGTGCTCCTGGTAACAACACAAAGCAATAGAAAGGGATCAAAACATGGAAAGAATGTTCAGGTTTTAAAATAAAGACATATTTAGCAGTGGATTGAAGCTTTTTGATGTTTAGTTATTTCCTTTTTCTTTTTTCTTTTTTTAACATAAAAGGATTAAAAATTTAACAACAGGAGCCTCTGATGAAATGATCCTTCCCTCCTCCACTCCCTACACCCTCCTCTCCCAGAGCCCAGACTGGTAACTCTTCCATCACATGAATGTTACCTCCAGGCAACAGCGATCAGCAGAGTGTGAAATCACAATTAACCGAGCAAGTGTTTTGTAAGTGAGCAGAGACGGCCACAAATTACATCCTGCTATTAGCTGACTTCAGAACAACATTGTTGAACAGCTTCATGATTACTGGGCTGTGGCGTGTATTAAAAAAACATTAATAAAACATAATTGATTGTGAATTGTGCTTACTGCCTTTATTGTTCTAATCACAAAAGTCTCAGAAGTTTGCTGGAAACAAAAGCTGCCCTCAGCTATTTATGGAAACTGGATTGTACTAAAAATTTTACAGAACTTGTTTTGCAGCTGTTGTAAATCAGTAAACTACTGAGGCCTATGAGGTTTGCTGGCTGATAGATCCTCTTTGCCTTTTTCTTTTCCAGTCGGGAAAGAAAGGCACAAGACTGCCTTACATCCACCAGAAAATACCACTGGAAGTGAAAATATGCTCAGTCTCAGACTTGCCATGCACTAGGCATGTCCTTAGATGCAGGTAATGTCACTGACAGGGAGCAGGAGCTGGTGGCTGCTATTTACTGAGAAACAGGCAAATACAGAGCTACACTTTAAAAATACTCAAATTTATGTCTCTCTTTTGGGCAGGCCCCAGATTATTTTCAAAGTTTGAATCAGGTATTCCTACCTGAACCTGGAACGTTAATTCTGATTTGTGACCCTGTCTGGGCTCATGGAAGAGACAAAATATGTCAAAAAACTTTATGGCTGCGTTATCAAACTTGGATGACTTGCTGTGAATTTATGGACTTTAAAAAGGCTGCTCACAGTCAAATGTGGGACTTCAAAAGAATTTGAGCCCAGCCAGTGACACAAACAGTCTGCTCGTCTTCATCAGTTAGTACTTCAAGTATCTAAATCTCACTTTCAGGCTGAGAATTCCCAAAGCACTCAAGACACTGCCTGCACTTGCTGACCAAGGTGATGCTTAACTCCACTTCTAAGCCAAATTTAGTTGGAGGATGATGGACCTCTGCCAAAGTCCTCAGGGAAACAGGCTCAGGGATGTGGGCAGGATCTTGCTCTAGCTGTAACTATTTAAGAAGTTTCCTCACCCCATGAGGGGTGGCATAAAGTGAGGAATAAACCTCACAAATTCTGAATCTCTCCTGCTGTGACCACTAAAAATGCTAGTGCTAGGAGTGCTGAAAAATCTTAGAAATGGATCTAAAATTAGGTAATATAATGCCTGCATTATTTATTGACTTTTTTTCAGCCTGTGCCCTGGCAAATAAACTTGTATAAACAGTGGGAGTAGATTGCTGAAAAGCATTTCCTGTTAAAGACCTAGCAGCAAGAGTTATTTTTAATGAAAATAAACCAGAGAAAGCAAAATTTTCCTGTTTCTGCAAAGATTTATCTCATGAAGGCAACAACAAACATGCCTTGTCCTGAGTAAGGCAGTGACTTCTACTGCTAAGAAATGAAATGTCAGTCAGTTATCACTCACGCTCATTTCAGTTTAGCACTCAGCTCTTTGCAGGTGCATCCTGGAACAAACAGCTCCAATCTGCACCAAGCTTCTCCTCTTTCCATACCACCTGTCCCTCCCTCAGACCTGATGCACAATGCTTGCTTGGCTCCTTTCATGCAGCTCCACAGCAGTGTATGTACATGCAGACATATATTTTTATGAGAAGAGCCAGAACCTCACACCCCCAACACATAAATTGCATTCTCTCACTCTAAATGGCCATTGCTATGGCAACAGCAGCTTAACTCAGAATTTAGAGAGGCATTTAACACAAATTATGAAAGAAGAGATGAGACCCTGGGTAAAGCCATGCATGGTTTGATGCCCCACTGTGGCTCCATACACCAGTTGCTTCGGGACACCCTGGGGACCTTGTCACTTGTATTCTGTCACCTCCTACCCAGCACCATGCAGGAAACAGCTTTATCTAGCACTGGCTTTCTCTTTATTCTTTTCTGTGCTGACATTAAATGGCCTTTCAGCCCTCTGATTGGCCACAGAACTGAATTTGCAGTCTGCCCAGCTTGGTCTTCAATACCTCTGCTGGAATAATTCATGGCCTGGTAGTGTGAGGGGGGAATTCCTTGCTAGTGAAGGGATGCAAAGACACAGGCCCTATTTAGAGTATCTGGAACAGTGCTGGTGTTCTCCATCAGCAGATGAAGGCCCAGCTGAGTTGTGGGTTAAAGCATAATGCATGTCTGTGACACTTCTCCTTGCAAGGAGTTGCTCTGTGGTGCCAAATCTCTGACATACTGACAAAGTAGAGGAAAGACAAACATGAATAGCCTCAACAATTCCTAGTGAATTTGTGTTTTTCTAAAACCTGTGCAAACTTTTTCCTATGTTCTTATATAAGGCCACATCTTATATAAGCCAAGATGAAAGTTCTACAAGGAGAGGGACTTTTTAGAAGGGAATGAGAAGGAGTAGATTTACGTTAGATATAGAGAAGAAATTCTTTCCTGTGAGTGTGAAGAGGCACTGGAACAGGTTGCCCACAGAAGTTGTGGACTCCCTCTTGCTAGAAGTGTTCAAGGCCAGATTGAGTCTTGCTAGGGAAGTTGAAATTAAATGGTCTTTAAGATCCCTTCCAACCCAAATCATTCTATGGTTATTCTATGGTGATGTTCCTTTGCTTTGGACGAAGCAAGAAATTGGCAAAAAATATTTAGAGAAATGTTCATATCTAATTTTAGACATCTAAAGTGAGGTTCCTTTTTTGGAACCTAGAGCTAGGCAAGATCAACCTAAGTCTTAACTGTGCTCCTTCATTCCTCACTAGAGGCACACAAAGAGTTTTGGTCAAGGAAGAGTTAAAACTGCTTTGCATGGATGTTTGTATAGAGGCTTATTATTTCTTGGAAGGTACAGTCCACAGTAAGGATGTACTCCTGCCTCACTCCAGGAGGAGTTAGATCTGATTTATTTTGGGAGGATCAGGACTGGATATTCTTTCTGTGTGGCCTGTGTGCCTTGTAATAACAAGCTCTCTTGCTATTACAATTCTCATTGCAATCTAAGATTAATACTTGTATCCCAAATTTCACTGAGGCCAGCATGAATGAATAATAATCCCATTAAAGAATTCAAGAACTGGCCAAGAGTCACTAGCTGTATTTGTTAACGAAACTGAACCAGAGGTGAGGATTTCATTGCTTTGCTTGCACTTTCTGGCTTTGACTGGGGAGAAACTTCATGATTGCCAACACTTCTACTGACCACAGGAAGGCAGAGCCATCCACATGGCAGCAGGCATGCAAAAAAAGCCATTCTGTGATAATTGTCTCAAATTCTCCTGTCAAGCAGTGATTGAAAAATGAGAGCTGAGAAACCACAAGACCAGGTGCATGAGAGAAAAAAGTAGGTTAGGAACCGTACATGCCAGATTGTGAATCAGGCTGCACTCCCCTCAAGGGCATATTCTTTCAGTTCCACAGCTTGTTTCATGGAGAGGAAGATGATGGAGAAGAACCATCTCTGGAGACTGTTTTTCCCAGGGCTGTGGTGTTATTCCATGTGCCAGTGTCATGGCTCTGGGAGGCAAGGGCCCTACATCACACCTAATGAACTGCAGAGGTATCTTCTAGCAAGGAGAAAAATCAGGAAGCAAACAGCAGTCCTGGAATTGGCTTTGCTGTAGCAGTAGCTGGGCAGCAGCTCAGGGTGTTGCTGAGCCTGGGGACAAGTCCTAGGGGTCTCACTAAAAGTGCCTGGAAAGAGGGGGATTACAGAAGGATAACAAGCATGGAAATGTGAAGGAATTTGAGGGGAAATTTTGAAATTAATTTTCTAGGGCAGGTAGCTTTGGCAAAATCCTAGACCTTTAAGCTACATGACAGCTTGCAGGGAGAAAGATCTTCAGTTCTCTAAATTTTAAATTGAATGACCTTATGTGCTTTTTGGGACTATCACACTCAGTTTGGCAGCAAGCAGTGAAATACCCTCCCTTTATGGCTCAGGCATAGCTACTTTTTCTCAGGAAAGCAAAATCAGTACGGCCAACATCTTCTGCCTTTTCCTATTCTACACAGGAATGAAAAATATACATGGAAAACAGGGGGCCTGTGAAAGCAGGTGACAATATTTAAAATGGGAACTCCTGTGGCACCTCTCCAATATAAAATGAAGACAACACTTGAGTAACAGCCTACTCTTATCACAGGCTGCATGTTTGTGGTACATCCTGGTAGGTTGTAGAAGTGACATCTACATTTGCAATAAAAGGTGTCAAAGATGGCCAACACTCCTGACCTGAGAAATTCTCACTGGTTTGGATAAGCTACTGACGGCTTTGACTGTGCCCTACCTGCAACTTTCCTGTCTAAAACAAGTCTGCAAGGCGTGAAATCAGGGTTTACTGAATTCAGAGCCAAGCTTTCACTGATGTCAGTCAAACACAGGATATCCCCAGGTGACACTTGTGTTCCAGTTTGACTGTTTTCTTTCTGACATAGAACAAGACCAGGGCATTTTATTTTTTCCAAGACAGATACATTATCTGGCAGTTTCCAGTGATGTAAGATAGGTTACAATAGTGATACAGACTATCTATGGAAAGCCTCTTTGCCTGTGGTTTCCTCCAGGGGTTTTTTTTGGTGTTTGCTATGTGGCTGAGCTCACTCTTCAGCCTTTCTTTATCAAGGGATTTTAATCACATTTTTCATTCCTTTATTCAGCCGCTTTCCTTTCCCCAAAAAGGAAACATGTAACAAATTAATGTCTTCAAAGTCTGTATTTTGTACGACATTGTTGACACTGGCTAGCATTCAAACTTCAGTGGAATTGATATTTAATGTAATTGCATAAGCACTATTTCCTTAGGAAAACAGCCTTCAAAAGACCAGGGCATGCTACAAGAACTTCTCTATCTTTGCAGAATCCTAAGCTTGAACTTTTAAACCTCTTCTATTGTTATGTAAGCCAATAGCTTTATTCCTGGAATTTGTTAATTACAGAACAGATTCATCAAATATATTTTAGACACTGGAATAAATTGCACACTACTGTATCTATTTCTCCCCATGGACGGTGAACAGGGTCTGTAGAACTGGACAAAGGAATTTCCTGGGTGGAGTGGACTCTTCAGAGTCTTGTTTAGCCAGTGAGGACATCATGGCCCAAAGCTGTTGGCATGCAATGCATTTCATAGAATCACAGAATCAGTGAGGCTAGAGGGGACCTGTGGGTCACCTGGTCCAAACTGCCTGCTCAGGCAGGGTCATCCCAGAGCACAGGATTGTTCAGATGGTTCTTGACTATCTCCAGTGAAGGAGACTCCACAGCCTCTCTGGGCAATCTGTTCCAGTGTTTGGTCACTGCACAGGACAGAAATTCTTCCTTATGTTCAGGTGGAACTTCCTGTGCATCAGTTTCTGTCCTTTGCCTCTTGTCCTACTGCAAGGCTGAACAGGCTCAACTCCCTCAGCCTGTCCTTGTAAGAAAGATGCTTCAGTCCCTTAAACACCTTTGTAGCCTCTGCTGGACCCTCTCACCTGTACTGAGGAGCCCAGAACTGGACACAGTATCCAGATATGGCCTCACTAGGGGTGAGTAGAGGAGCAGGATCACCTCCCTTGACCTGCTGGAAGTGCTTTTCCTAATGCATCCCAGGATATCATTTGCCTTCTTGACTCCTGGGGCACATTGCAGCTTATGGAGCAGCTTGTTGTGCCCCAGAACTCCCAGGGCCTTTCTATTTTAGGCTGACTCACACCCTGCACTCTATTGACTGCATTGATGAAATGCACATATAATCACTCAGGTCACATGAGACATCAACAACAGAGATATCTCAATAAGAGGGACTCCCTTTCACTTTCAGATTTTCAGCATAGCAGACGTCTGGTCCCTCAGTCATATTATTTGGATGTTATTAGGCCTTGGTAGTATCAGACCTTGTGCCTTAGCACTAAAAGCTCTCCTCTGTGAGTAGGAGCAATATGAAATAGGGAGAACTCACATTTTGCAAATCCATTCCCTCTGTGGGCAGTGTTTCAGTTTCATTCTGGGATCATTGATTTGCTGGCTTTGAGCTGTTTTCTTCATCAAGCCCAGAGCATAAGCTTTTTTTACAGTGCATCTTTCTCTTCTATGGCTAATGCTAGTTTATTTTCCTTCAAATCTTATGTAAAGCTTTTACAGGAGAATACATCTGTGATATGCTCTTCGGTAGTTTTTTTGGAAAAAATATGAATAAACCAGAATAAACTGGAAGATTGTCAGTGTATTTTGCAGATTATCTGTGTTCCAACTCTACTCACAGGAAAATGCAAAGTCGATTAAAACCCACCAAGTGTAATAAATATGCTTTTTGATTCTGTCAGCATGGCTAAAGATAAAAGCTAATGGCAAATCCATAAGACAGTCATACAGATCAAATGATCTATCAATCCATAAGCTTGCATTCATGACAGATAAATGCTCTTATTATCTTCACAGCATGCCCCAGTTAGTCCAGCATGAACTTGGTGAGTTAACTTGGCACTCTGCAGTCAGGGTGTTGGCATGCAGGAAGTTTGCTTGTTACCATAGCATTTTAAATGCTGAAAGTTCCATTTCTTCAGTCTGTGAACTGTTCCTTCCATTGATTACTGCTCAGCTCAGCCCCTCAGCAGCTCTCAGGTGTACCCCACTCTTTGTTCCCAGTTGTGAACTCCTTGTGTTCCTCTTCCAAGCCTTCCCCCTCTTCATGCCAGCAGTTTCTTTTTCCCAAGTTATTTGTGCACTGAGCCTCAAGCAGAAAACACCCTACATTTCCACTCACCTAGAGCTTGAGACAATCACATGATGGGAAATATTTGACAAGTTTAAAAAGAGGCACTGCCATCAGAGAAAACTTGCACATTTTTCAAGATAAATTCAAGAATTTGTGTCAGTTACCAACATGAGATTTTTGTCTGGTCCACTGGTTCAGTGAGTCAGGGGTATTATAGACTTGAACTACAAGTTCTCTTGTATGAACAGATTGTTTTGAGCTAGGACTTTAATCACAAGGAATAAAACACTGTCTAATGCAATGGTCAAATCAAGTATCAGTGAAAGAGGCTCCATTTGTGTCAATCATAGTTATCTTGTTGATGGATCTGTCCCATTGTTAATGTTAAAACTCTCTTTGTTCTCTTGTTCCAGCTCTTCAGAATTATTCATTCATCCTGAATGAATATTTTGTGCTTAAACTGAATCTTAGAAGCTTATTTAGAACCACTTAAGATCTTAAATTAAATATGAGTGTAATGTGGGGAGGCATAGAAATGAAAGATCCATAATTTTTCAAGTGTAAAATTAAATTCCTCCCTCTTTTCCTCTCTGATTTGATGCATCTAGTACAAAGTATATGGAATTTGAGTAGGTGTACTAAGAAATTCAGAAAGTTTTGATAGATATCTGCATGTGAGAGATACACGACAATTGTAGGTCCACAGAAATATCAATTGATAAGTTTCTTTTCTGATAGAAGTTGCAGATTTTCTCCATTTGCATTTAAAGGCCAACAGAATTGACTTATGAATTTTTTCCTATTTTATCTATTGCATTTCAGGACCCACAGGGAAGAAATTAAAAACTCATCATCTGGCCAGCATGGAGGCTCAGAGCTTTGATGGTTTCAGCTGTTAAGCCTGCTGTTCCACAGAACCCATTTTTGACTCCTGGCTCTGCTGCCCAAACAAATGTGCTGATGTTTTGGTTGGGAGTTTTTGGTTCCAGACAGGGTTAGCAATTTGTAAAATTTCCATTAGCCTAAGCATAGCAGAGAGCATATATGTGCATGCATGCATGTGGGCTTTGTTGCTGTTTTCAGCATTCAGGAAACAATTACAGGAGAGCATTAGCTGTGCTTCAGTGCAGACTGTGAGTCTGAAGTAATGGCATGATCTTCACTCAGGGACCTGGAGTGTCCCAGGTGGTTCAGCAAGGCAACAGGGAGGTAAACCTACAACACAGCTAATTTTCTCTAGGTTACTTCTCTGTTTTGAACACCTAACCCTTACATTCAGAAATATTTTTTTTTTGTGGAATTATCAACAGCTCTCTCCTTTTCAGCAGCTGAACCAATAAACAAGATTTTGTGTTTCTCCACTATTACAACTCCCTTTATTACAGGGTAAAATGCCATCCCTGTATTTTAGTTATGAGAAGCTGTGGAGAAAACAAAGTGTGGCCTGAATCACTGGCAGAAGAAGCAAAGATCACTTTTTTTCCCAGGTCAGCATAAAACTCTCAGAGACCATGAATGTCTAAGAACAAGAGAACAAGAAGCTGCAGGCAATGGGGTATTACCTTCAGTACAGCCCAGTCCCCATACACAAGAAGAAATGATTCCTGTTATGACTGATATAGCTGCAAAAAGTAAACACCATTAAGGTAACCAAAACACTTTTTCAGATCTTCATCTTCCAAAATTTGTTTCCCCTCAAAAACATTCATTGAATACCCATTTCTGTTTACCAATGCTGCCTCACTTTAAGCTAGACAACTATGGCTGCAGTGCTAGTCCTTTACAAAGATCTTTGTCCATAAAGATAATTAATTTCTATGAGGAAATGCATAGCCAGCAGCAGAACCAAGAGGAAAGAGCTCTATAATAATAGGTCAGAACTATTTAAAGTGCTCTAAATACTCATTGTGCTGTTGATGAGAAGGAGCAAACCCTGGAATTTTCTATGAAGATGTCCTTCAGCACTTTTTCACTGTGTCTGACAATAATCTAATTTAAATAGTGACTTCCCCAAATCTCATAAAAAACTCATGTACATCACATATTTCCTACACTCTAGTCATTAAAGCACATGAGATATTTTTTTTTGTGGTGGTTTTGGGTTCACAATATAATACACAAAAACCCCTTCCAATTGTTGGAAAGGCTTCAGTCTAGTAGGTAAACCAGGGCACTGAAATCTGGTTCCAGCCTCATCTCTGTCTTTGGCTCACCTCTTTGTACCTATAGAAAATAGAAGACAATATTACTTTGTGACCTTGCAGCTGTGTCCTAAGGATTAATGCTTGGAATGTGCTCCTGCAGTGAACGGCAGTCAGGTCAGTGGGTACACTCTGTTCTTCTTTGCATGGAGATAAATTAGGTGTGCCTCTGATGGCAGCAGAAATTTGGCCCCATTGGATGAATCCCATGATCTCCATGCTTTAGGCAGATTCATTCAGCTGGCACCATGCCTCAGGCTCAATTTCAATGTTGTGACATATCTTGAAAGGAAAGGTATCTTTGGGGTTGTGAGGGTGTATGTTGATAGTAAAAGCAGGAACTTGGGGCACACTGGAAAAACAGGAGATACTCTCTGGAGAATTTTATCACCTGTTCCCTTCTGAAAGGACTGGTGGAAGAATAATGCAATAAGGCATGTGGGGTCATCTCTGCTCCTAGCACACAGGAAAAAATCGTAAAATAACCATTTTTCTGGGGCTCCCTCTACTTTCTGGGCACATGAATGTTCCTTAGGGAAATCCCATGGGATTTTCAGAGCATCTGGGTTTGGCTGCTGTTCCAAAGTGCTTTCTGGAGAGCCTTTCTAATGGCTGTGGGGAAGAGCAGGGAAGCCAGCTGAAATATGATGGTGTCAATAACACCTATTGAGTCTGAATTCCCCTGGGCCAGAGCTGCTGGTCAGACAGACACTGTAGGCAGAGTGCTTGGCAGGCTGACTCTGCTTTCTGAAGCCGGAAATCCTAGAACCACGAGCTGGGTGCTGCTGGTAACTCCTCACTGCACAGAAAATAGCCAGCCCAGAGCTCGTGTTGCAGCTTACAGTGTGCTGGGGGATCTGGGCAACGAGGGAACCCTCTCCCCAAGCAACCCTTAGTCTATCATGTCTTGACAAGCATCAGCTAAAACCTCAGCATACACCAACTGGGCAAGCACCAGTTATTATTTGTATTAATTATTAATGTATTTCCATTTTATTTAATAACTGAGTTACAACTACTCATATTACTGTCTCCTTACTCCAGCACCTACACAGACTCAAAGGGCAGATGATAAATACATTTAATACTTCCTCAAATGCAAATGTTTTTTGTTTGTTTTTCAATGTTTACTTGCTTGACTGGAGCATTTCACTTGAGCTTCATACTCCAGTTAGTTACAGCAGACTGCAAAGTGGGATTCATGCCTGGCTAAAGGCAATTTGCTTGCTTTACAACACCAAGATAAATACTGTTCTGAAGCAGCACCATCAGGTCAATCAGGTCTAAGATATTAAATGCCAAAAGATTTATAATTCCATCCTGACAGCCCCTCTGCACCTCCTCATCTTTTCCCCAGCAATAAGACTCATTTAAATCTTTAAAATATGGGAAGTAGGAAAGGAGTCATTAATTCTATTTGAACAACAGCATTTACAACTTGTAAGGATTTGACAGCTTCTTTAAACCCAAAGGAATTCAGATAGCCAGGGCAAGGAATGTGTACCAATACTTGTATTGAAAGGACATAGTTTTCAGGGCTGAACACATATTTTTTTTCCTGCAGGAAGCTGACACTGATGACAGTATGTGGGATGCTTTACTACTACATTCACATGATGCTACTTAATTTCTCATCTCATCTTGTTCAGCATATTCCCTTTGTGTTTCTTAAATCAATAGAACTGCAGCAAGCCAACAGAATTTTTCAATATTTTGTAGGATGCTCTGTCCTTATCACCATACTTAATACCTATTGTTTTTGGTAAGACAAATAAACTCCTTAAATGTCATGTTTGCTACTTAGAAGGAAGCTGACTGTGTGTTTTGGGGGATAAGAAATGCAGTTGCAGAAAGCTAAACATATATGCGTGGAGCTGAATGCTTTTGGAAACAAATGATATGGACTTTCATATTTGTATCACTGTCATGATTTTGGATGGAAAATGGAAAACTTGTGATGAATGCATAATAGGCCATTCCATTTCCATCTGAGACAGAAGGAACGTGCTCACTTCTTCAGAAGGGAAGACAGATGAAGGTGAGCAAGCTGCAGAATAAAACAAGAATTAAGTGATAGCCTCTTGATGATCATTGTTCTGCTATCTGTCCATTATCTGTTTGGATGTAGGTAGCAAACACAACACGAATTTGAAAAAAACCCATTACTCACACTCACTTACAGATGTGATGATAGGAGTTGCTTGACAGGTCTTACACAGGAAACTCAGATGTAATTGAGCCCGTTGCTCTGTTGATTCTCCTCCAGCAAAATTCTCTACCTGTGCAGGAATATTTTAAGACCTCACTAAATTTGACAGAGTGTTAGGGCTTTTTGCTTTATTTGTGTTTTGTATCATTATTGGGTCTCTACAATAACAGATGGTGAAATCTCCTGAGTAAGCCAAATGCCAGTGATTTTCCTTACAGGATGTCATGCAAAAACACTAACAGCTCGGTTAGAAACCAATGGGCCAGCTCCAGCACCTTTTAAAGTTCCTGGGTGTCTTTGGATCAGCTCCATGACACAGCTGAAAGAGGCAGGCAATCTGCTTTAAACACTTCTTTATTATTCCCAGAGTTTCTGCTGACTATCCTATCAAACAGGCTAAAAATCTTGCTTAAAGACCACTTTCTTTTTAGAATACACAGGTTCTTTTAGATACGAGTAAAAATCAGGGCAGTTTGCAGGTAAATTTGAAACACCCATTTGTTTTTCCTTCTTGAATCAGGGACTTCTCACTTCTGAGATAGCCACTGCTGGTGGTTTGTGTTTGCTGGCAGCAAACAGTTATGCGATTGCACTTGGCATAGGTGACAACCAGCTTGGCCAGGCTTGTCTTTCCTTGGTCTTTTCGCTGTGACTGTTGTGTGCCATATTGAAGGAATATTGTTAAATGGCTATAATGGGATATTTACATCTACTTCATGCTCCTAGAGCTGTCTTAATCGACTCTTTTCTCTCATTATGATTGATTTATCATCTGCTGATCATGAAATCTCAATGGTATTCATGGTTCTCTGTCAAGTGTGACTGTAGGGACATTTCTCCATCCCTGTAAGTTCCATACTCCCCACTGGTGACATGAAACATGTTGGAGTCCTTTAACCACATTCATGGACTTTGAGAGTAAGTTTGGATGTATTTATGAAGTCCATAAATTTACATTGTCTTCTATTTATATCTAACTGCATTTCATGTTGAAATTCTTATTATTCAACTACACATATCTATTTATGATCACTTTTAAAGTTAGATTTCATCTTGAATGAACTGCTGGTGGTCTCCTAACAAAGAGGGGCTTGCTTTGTTGCATCTCTGATCTGAACAGGTTCTGAACTGGGGTCTGGGTCTGAGTCTTTTTGTGTACTTAAAGAGAAAAGGAGAGAAGTGCTGCTCCTCTCCTTCCTGGTTCCTCTGAGGAGATAACTGAATTTCTGACAAAAACTGTATTTTAAGCAATGTGTTAGTATAAGCAGAGATCCTAAAGAGGTGACATACTTACTGCAATACACATGCCAAGGGGGAGTCCTTCCTCTTTTTCTCTGGGACTGTCTGTTGGACAACAACAGTCAATAGCCAGTAATGGGCACTGAATTATGCAGTAGCAATAGGGCCAAGATGTCTGTCAGCTTCATACAACCCTAGTTATGTAGGGATGCTTGTGGGTTTGGGCTTTCATTATTCTAGACCCCCTTGTTTTTCAGAGAGATAAGTCCTGAACTTATCCACTTTGGCATTTTCTGTGAGAGAGGAGAGAGGTAGCAGAGACAGAGAAAAGAAGGCAGTTCTTATGAAATATCTTCAAGGAGAGTTAATTTCTTTTGACTGATGTCTGTGGAGTTTTCATATTTATTCAGAAGGAAGTCATGCTCAGCAATTGTCATTACCTCCCAGAGAAGTGCTGCATTCGTTTGAAGGTATATTTGACACATATTGTGTCAAAGCTCATGGTCTCTCAAACATGACATGTGACAGCTGAAATTATTTGACATGCTCCAGTTAAAGGAATTGAGAACCAAATTCCCAGAGGCTGTGGACAGTTTCTGTACATAAAGCTCTCTTTGAGTATAAAGGAGATTTTTCAAAAGCATTCAAAATCGGTTTTTCCTGCTCTCATAGAGTTAATTCTGGATTCTTTTGATCACCAAGGTAGTTCTTCAATATATCTGAGCCAGTTTGGCTGAAATGATCTTAGCAAATAGGATAGGTCATGGACCACTCTGATCTGGATACCATCTGACACAGCTGTGCTGTGCAGAGAAAATCTCTGGAGCTCCAGAACTGGAAGGTCCCATCCCACAGATCTGATGTGAATACTGCTGGGCCTAAGATGGTCTCCAGCCTTTCCAGGAGCTGTCTTGGGAGAGTTATATTTGTCAAAACTCTGTGGCTGGAGACTGATTTAGCATTAAATGATGCGATCATATTCTGATGTCTGTCACTGTTTAAGAGCTGTAGCTGCAATCTTTGAGCTCCTCTGCCATTGGTACAGATAATCAGAACTGTGCACAGTCCTTGACATGAGGAGCTGCACCCTTGTGGGTGCTGTTGTGTCTGGTCTCATAAATTAAACCTCTGTGGGACCATTCTGAGGCAATGAGATCATTAGGCCCACAGTGGTGGGCACTTGTAGTAAAGCACCCCACACCCCCAGCAGGTGTTTCCAAATAGGGAAAGAGTTTCAGTTTACCTTTAGACATTTTAGGAAGTTTAACTAGAAAGTCCTGTGCCTTTCTCATTGTAATTGGCTCAGTGCCAGCACAAGAGCATGGATTGGGCTCTGAGAGTGTAACTCAAAGCCTGTTATTAATCTCATTCGACCAAGAGCCAAATAGCCCACCTAAACTATCAAGTACTAAAGAGAAAGAACAAAGAAGTTCCACACTTTTCGAGGTGTTGTAGCAAGTAGGAAACTTGTCTCTATACTGTGCTCGACTTTGCCTTTGTTTTTGTATTATTTTCTTTCCTTATTAAAACCTTGCCTTTTTAAGACACACTCGATCATGCAGTCTTGCTAACTGATTTTTGCCACTTCTCTGCAAGGGCTGGACCCTCAGAGGTATTGGGAAAACCCACAGACACTCATCTAGCTGGCCCCTGCCAGCTTCTGAAAAAGGGGGCCCACATTGTAAATGTATCTGGTCCCCACTATCTCCCCACACATGTCAATGAATTATTCAGAACAATGTCACACCTCAAAAGAACTCCAGGGACCATTCAAGCAATTTTTCAGTATGGGCAATCAGGATTATGTTGTCAATGTCTTTTCACTGGCACTGTTTAGCTCATTACTAATACAAAAAGATAGTCCTCACCACTTCTGCTAGAGAAATTTTCCTTGATGCATCCTAGCACTCAATTTGCTTTGCTAATAGCTGCATCAGGATTGTCCCTGGACACCATCCTCCAGCTGAGAAAACTCATGTGTCTGTTCCTATGAGGGGTCAAATACAAGTTTCCAGGTGCTATCTGAAAGTCCTCATACTTTCCTGAAGTTGAAAGCTCCCCAATCAGTGAATGCAACTTCCAGAGTACAAATAGAAAGGGTATTTTCTGCAGGTGCAAGATGGTGTTGCTGTCATTGCACAGGATATAATTTGAAACTTGTCTATAATCCATGTATTATTGTGAAAATAATAATTTAAGTAGGTATAGGTATAGAGAAGGACTACTGCAGAACACAGGGGACTGATGAGCCTGTTTTAGGGGGAGAACACTGTGGCTTCACATGTTTAGCTTAGTGAGAGGAAAGCTGAAGTTTTTGACAGCTATCCATAGACACCTCAGGGGTCTGAGTACTCAAAAGGGAGGAGAGTAAAAGACATTTCTGGAATTAGAACAAATGACTGTAACCTGGTCCTGAATAAACAGACAATGGAAATTATAAAAAAGTTTCTAAACAGCAGAGGAATGAAGTTTTGGAAAAGCTTTCTGCAGGAATAACAGTCAAAAAAGCAAAATTTAAGAGGGAGCTGAAGAATTCCAAAGGAGGGGTTTGGTTATATGACCTGATGGTTCATGACAGCAAGAACTGAACTCAGTGACCAAAGTCATCCCTTCAGGTCCTATCTCTGACAGTCTGAAAAGTATTTAAGAAGACCATGTCCTATTGATCTGCAATGACAGAGAAGGTGGAGACTGAGTCTCAATCTTCTCCAGATCTAAATGCAGCATGATACCCTTGAGCAACACTCCTGCCATTCCATACAATAGCAAAAGAGCCCAGGAATAGCTTCTATGGCAACAGTAACTTAATTTACCACAGTTGTGAAAGAATGGACTCAAAGAGTTATTTTTCCTTCACTGTAGTATCTTTTTTTCCTGGATATGCTATAAACATGAGAAATAAATTGGCAGATATCTAGATACAAATTTTAAATCAATGAGGCCTGAAGTACAAGAGCTTTTCTATCCAAATGGCTGTTTCATGCCCTAAATTCTCTGAGTTGTACTTAATTCTTGCAGCACATAAGGCATGTAAAAACCACCCACTCACTACTTCAGAGCCATTTTTCTTCATCTAAATGAAATTTCTTTAGTTCCATTCATCTTTACAGCTCATTCAACAGGTCCCTCTGCAGCAGTGAAGGGAAGCATGTTTCAATGTGCTAATCCAGCTCGGAGATGGATTAATTGACTCACATGCCCCTCTGATCACTAGCCAGATGTCTCTCCCCAGCTGGCAAGCCTTACTAATTTTCTTGTTGTTGTTGTTGTTGTTAATTCTGGGTTTCCAGCCAGCAGGGGCTCAATCAAGGGCAACATGCCCTCTGCAGACATTTTGTATTCTTTGGTCTGCTTTCCCTTGGGCAAAGGCATTCAGCTAGGAACCTCCTTCCCTGGCTCTTAGTCATCTGGCCTGTGGCCCCTGGACAGAGCTCTCCTGGTGCAGTTGCACTTGTGTATCCGGCACTTTGGGCTGTGCTGTGAATATTCAAGGTGGATGAAGGAGGCACATGGGGCCCAAGGGGGCAATTCCAAGAAGTAACTCAGAATTTCAGGTCTGTGCATTGAAGTTTTTGGGGAAAGAGCAAAAGACGTAACAAGAGTTAGAAGTATTTCCTTTGTCAGGCTATGAAAGGAAATTTCTACTAAATGACTTGAGAGAAAAGTCAAAAATGTTTGAGGACTGTACATGGCTAGACCAGCTGGGGCACTAAACTGGGAAGCAATGTAACATACAGAGTGGTTTGAAGATGGAATGTGTGTGTGCTTCAGGCTCCACTCCTTCTTCTGTCATTGTCCTGATGTCTTGGGCAAGACACTTCACTACTCTGGTACTTTCTAATGCCTAGGAAAGTTTGGGGTATTTTTAAGGTACTTGCTAATGAGCAAGGTGGGGTGAAAGTTAAATATAATTTGCATCACTGAACATACAGCAATGTATTTTCAATGTGAAGTGATTTGAAAGCATGATGTTGCCACATGGAAAGGTGTCAGTTTTGGCCAGACTGTAGAACATTGTTTCCTCTTATCCGATTCCTTGTCTTGGGTCATCACTGTGATCACATTGAGTAGAAACTTAATGTACAAGAATTCAGTGGGATGGTACAACTTTTATTCACCTCATCAATGACTTCCTCACACACAGGTCATTGGCAATGGTCACTGAGGGAGGGCAGCTGAGAACAGAGGCAGCAGTAGGAATATTTGAAGATTTGTACTATTTAACACCAAGACCCTGAAATTCAGCTATGCATACAGCTAGAGCATTCTATGAATTATAAAGGTGGAACACTGGTTTTCTAACTTTTCACTTATGAGAGTTGTTTATCCCAAGCTGTAAAAAAAAGGAATTCCTGGATTATATGAATGTTCGCCTTTTTCCCTTTTCCTTTTCCCCTTTTCCTTTTCCTTCCCAAAATTAATTCAACAGGATAGAAAAGAAAAGCAAAGCACTTCTCCTTTTCTTTTTATTAGAAAAAAAGTTGCAAAATATACTTTCATGGCAAGGTCAAAGGAGCACAGCTTGAGAAGACAGAAGTAAGAAGTTCATCTAAGGTGGGAACATTAAGAGCTTGGCAACATTTCTATGGACCCAGCACTTACTACTCCAACTAAAAATGTGGATGAGCTCATTTCTTCACCATCTGAGCAGTTGCTTACAATTAATAGGTAAGTAAACAAGAAGAAAATCTCACTCTTGTAATTTAGCCTCTTTGGTCTTTTTTTTAGTTTAGGTACATGCCTTGTATAAATCTCTTTCCAAAACCACAAATTTCTTCCTACATCAGGCATAGCCCCAGGGAAGTTGTTTCACAGGGAAATAAAGATTTTGACCTTTGATCATTGTAACCTGGCTTCTCACAATCCTGAAAACAAGTTTCTAAAAAATTGAAATGTGAACAACACACACCATCAATATCAATTACTGCATTGTTAGGTGGTAAATTTTCCCCACAGGGGGTGAGCAATTCACTTGATGTATTTGGCAAAGGGTTTGATTCTCCTCCCCACTGGCAGCGATGTGGTGCTGACAATCTCTCTGTTCTTTGATGGCGCACAGAGCAGAGTAAGGGAGAGCAGAGTCAGACTCAAAGCTCTGTGAGTGCAGAGAAAAGCAGGCTCTGTCAAGAGAGGATTTATGCAGTCTGAACAGTGAGCTGCAATCTTTGAAGAAAAGACTTCAAAGAGAAAAGGAGAAAAGAAACAATGTCTAATCTTCATACAAATGTGCTCAGGGGTCTCTGAAATTCAGAAACTTCTAAAATCTAAGAATTAATTATCACTTGCCAGAGGGAGGCTTTATTCACAGGTAACAGTTACAGCAATCCGAGTCCTCTAGGTGTAAAACTCACAGAGTTATACTGAACTGACTAAAGCTCAGTAAATCACCCTCCTTCCTTTTGGTGTACTTGCACACTTTCCAAGTGTTTGATGTTATTCTTCACATTGTTTATGTGTGACACATGACAGCAGCTCCTAAAATTTTGTCTTTGAAAGGAGATGTACTCGGAAATATTTTGGTACAAGGACTGTGACTCACAGGTTCACATTAAGACATGCAACAAAGAGATGCATCTCCTCAGCTCCTGTATAGCAGTGCAGCCCTGTTGGCTCCTGTTTACTGCAGCAAAAGACAAGATTAAGTAATTGTTCAGCTCCCCAGCTGCATAAATAATATGGAACACTGGGGGTGACTAAAAGCAAAGCACTGCTGTTCCTATCCCTCTTAGCTGAGTGGGGTGTTTAAAATGACCCTCAGGCCAGGTGTCCAGAATATCTCAGCACCACGTAGGCTCTCATACTTGTTCTTACAGTACTCTTTTGTGTAAGCACTCCTCATATTCATTTTACATTTGAAACCTGAAAGCTAAGGAGGTGGTAAAACACATGGTTGCGGGGCAAGTTAGTGGTGAAAGGAAGAATTAAGCATTTAAATATCTGGAGAACTCAGTTACATGATAGTGTTATTGTGCTCAAGAAAGTGAATGATTTATTGTGGATGTCTGACCAGAGTTATACTAAGGCCATGGTAATGTGTAGTTTAAATCCTGCATTTACTGAAGCTGAGGGTGTGAACCCAGCTGGCTGGCGTGTCTCAGCTGCTGCACAGAAACGCATTAAACTGCAATAACTTGATTGTGAATCCCAGCCCTCTCTTTTTAAAAGCTCTGTCTTTCATCTTTAAGACTTCAATGAAAACAGCTGTTGCAGAAGCTCACGAGAGAGCTGTACCACAGCAGGGAAACAGTTTCCTGACATGAGCAAGAGGGTCTTCAGACCCAGAGCAGCTATAGCTGGTATACAACTAAAAACTCATCTCTCTTAAAATGTCAGTAAGCCAAGGCACCTCTACTGACAGGAGAGAAGATGGAAGACAGAGATCATGTCCAATGCAGCTACTTTAAAATAACAACACCCTCTGGCAGGACTGGAATTGCTTCGTTTTATGTTTATATCCATATGGCTTTTGAGGTTAAATAGAACTTGTTTTGATATTTGCCCACCAGCAGTCAGGAGGAATCTGTGACTGTTGTCCCCCCTGTGCATTTGAATACTTTGCATCCCAATAATAAGACCCAACCATTGTGCATCACCAGCAATGCCAGAGATGGCCAAAAACTGAGTAGACATGGCAGTTTGTGATATTGGTGTGGTGGCATTTGGTCAAATGTTGGACTTGATGATCTTGAAGATATTTTCCAGCCTTAATGATCCTGTGATTCTATGATCTGCTGCTGCTTGAGAGTCCCTGGCCATCCCAGAAGATCTAAGTAACACAGGGGCATAGCATTATCCCAAGTTAGCATCCAGAAGTGTGCAAAGGACAGAGTTTGACCCTGGTGTTGCATTACAGGCAGGGCTGTGGGTGTTTGTTTTCAAAGGAAAATTTCTTCTTCGAACAATCAGAAAAATCCCAGGCAGTCTCCTCTCGCTGACTGTGGCAGCTCCCAAGACAACAAAACCAAAGGTAATTGGTGCTGCCTCTCCTCCAAAAGAGAAATGTTGATAGATACTTCAAGTATTTGTTTAACTGTAGATAGTTGACACAGCTTGTGAAAAATTATTCTGGGAGGAAAGGAAACCTCCCAAACTCCACTTCCTTTGCTCCCGGCTCCTCTCGGCTCCTGCTGGGTGCTCTGAATCACTTCTCCAGGAATGTCCCTGCCCCGGGGCAGAGTCCTCCATCCCCTTCCCTGGAGGCTGGAGTTCTGCTGCTGGTGGTGGGGATGGCAGGGCTGCGCAGGGAGGGGATGCTGGGCAGGCAGAGAGCACTCAGCGCTCCTGGTATGTGTGAGGCAGAGCTGTGGCACCCCAGCCCAGCCCAGGTGGGGTAAATCAGGTAGACTCCGGCCCTGAGCGGGCTCAAATCAAAACAGGCGATCTGGTACTGAGCTATTTTTGCCCAGTGGGGGATATCTGCTGTGTTTGTTGGAAGATTTTTGGTGTCACTTATCACATGCTCGTTATAATGCATTGCCTGAGGCATAATTAAATTCAAAGGGCATGTCTGTGTTGAAAGGGAGGGTTGCAATTTGTTGCTGTTAGGATTTTTCATTAAAAACCAAGCAGTTTTTCTGACTGGCAGGAACAATGGTTGCAGAACAAAAATGCTATTAAATAAGGAGAAAGCAAAGGCTTTTCTTTTTTCTTTTTCTTTTTTTTTTATTTTTAATAACTACCTGCCTGACATCTCCACACTGGCTTTGGATAAAGTACAGCATTTAAAAATAGTGAGATTGTAAAAGTAAGGCAAGGCAAAGAAAAGAAGAGCCTTGACATTAAGAAAGGTCTGGCAGGTGATGGGTATATTATATATACCAGATTATGTGTGTATATCTATCAATACACACAAATATCTATATATATACGTGTGTGTGTGTATGTGTTTTATCTCCAGAGGGGAAATTTGCCTTTGCTGCTGAAATTTTCCTGAAAGCTCAGTTAATTAGTTCTCATAATACCCATGGAGGCAGACGTTAGTATCATCCTTATCCACAGATGAGGAGATAGGAAAGAGCATGGAGAGAAGGATGCACAGAGAGATTAAGGGATTTCTGCTACAGTGAATTCAGTGTAGAACTGGGAATTCAGTCCAGCAGGCAAAATCCTAACCCTATTAAAAGCAATGGGAGACTAACTTATGAGAAGCCTGGATTTAGCAATTTTTGCTTGCTTTGTTCAAACCTCTCTGATCTATTCATAGCTACGTGTGTCCTGATGATGCTTTCAGAAGTAAACTACACCTGTGACTGTGTACAGATCCTGGTCAAATCTCAGCTGAGTTCCTCAGTCTCAGAGCTTCGAAACAAGGGCTGAATGTTTCTTTGAGGGACTCTGTGCCATATATTTACATATACCTTAAAAATAGTCTGGAGTGATAAGTGAAGTAATTTAAGATCTTTCTAAATAGAATACTCTATTCTCCCAGGCCATCAGGGTCACAGAACTGAAATTTTACATCCCTAGTTGCTATATTCCACCTCAGAGTGCTATCAAAAAATGACTGGAGGGTTTCAGCTAAACAGATGAGCTACTTTTAAATTAGATTGGGTAAAGCAAGCTCATTAAAGAAAAAAAAAAATAATGTCCTCATTTTATAATGGCTTTGTTGCCTTCTTGCTTATATACTTGTTCCAGGGCAGTTTTTTCACATTATTAGGGTGTTTTCAGCTCTTATTTTTAAGCTCACTTCATTAATGTTGGTAGAACACTTTGAAGTAGAAAATGTGAGTGCTAAGTGGTATCACTGACACACTTTCAAGGCAACGCTTTTGCCTTCCCAGAGGTCATCTGAAGCAAATTTGACACACCTGCAAATATGCACAAATTGGTGCTGGCAGTAGAGGGACAAATTTCCCTCAAAACTGCTGCAGCAGCTGTAAGCTGGCTGCAAGTGCCTGGAAGAGGATTCCTCTTTCCAGCAGGAAGCTGCCAGCCTTGCCGTGAGGAGTCTGGCAGTGAAGCAGCTGTGGAGCAGAGCTCCACTGTCTGACACTTATGTGCTGGATAAAAATTCCCTAAACTCATCTGGAAGCCTCCCAATGGCTCCTCCAGTGTTGGGCACCGAATCTCCAATTTCTTTTTCCTCAAAAGGACTGTAATGGAATGAGAAATGTGGAAGGAGCAGAGTGTGTACTGGGTTTATGTGGGAAATGCTGCTGTGGTGGGCAGAAGATGGACTTGCTGCAGCATCTTTGACCATGGGGACGTTTTTGTAGAATCATAGAAAGACTTTGGTTGAAATGGATTTTAAAGCTCATCTGGTTCCAATGCCCTGCCATGGACAAGGATACCTTTCACTAGACCAGGTTGCTCAGATCCTCATCCAACCTTGCCTTGAACATTTCCAGGGATGGGGTGTCCACAGATTCTCTGAGCAACCCGCACCAGGGCCTCACCACCCTCAAGTAAAGAATTCCTCCCTAACACCTAAAATCTGTTTCTTGGGGCTTGTCCACTGATCAGAGCTTTGCCAGTGGTGCAGTGCTGTTGAACACCAGGATTTATTGCTCTCCTCCCTCCAGCCTGGAGCATCTCAGGGCAGAGGACAGGTTTCTGAGACAAGGCCTTACCCATGAAGAGTGGTATCTATAGAGTCCTATGGCATGTTTGAGAAGTCTGTGGCATCAAGGTTAATTTTGAAAATCACCGAAACCATGGCCTGGCTACCTGTATCCCTTCCCCACCACCCCATGGAGTGTGGGATCACAGGAGGGATTCTGTTGGCCTTGGACACGCACAGTGCTGCTGGCAGTGTGAAATGGGAATCTGTCCTGGCACTGTATGGCAGCCTCTCCTCTAAACTGCAATAGCACAACTGTCCTGCTTGCTTGTGGCTCTGATTTATTACCTTGTCATATTTCAAAAGCTGAAGCAGGTTGAGCTTGGTCAATGTTTAGATGGAAAGGTCTCCAAGGAAAACACAAAACTAGAGAAAATGTTCCCTGAGTCAGAGTCAGGGCAATAATCCAGTGTGGTGTTAAGGATGTTGCTTTTGGTCTGATTGCAAAATCAATGTATGGGCCACTAGTGGTCTGTGGGAAGAGACTGTAATACCCAACATGAATGGCAATAACTGACTGGTCTTTCTTTTCCTACAAGGGTCAACTCTACAGCAGGTGTAAATTGGATGAAATGAAGATGATGAATCTGGCTGATTGCTGTGTCTGTTTTGTCTCATTACTTGGATTTAGAGGTTTGGTTGTTTTTGTTTGTCATCTTCCTTTGTACGTTTCATAATTCCTTAAATGGTGTGGAATGAAACAAAAGACAAACATTTAGCAATGTTTTTCCTAATAAATTTCCCAGCTTCTGGAAATCCACAACCTAAAGGTCCTCTAAAGATTTAAGGTTTTTTTCTGCCTAAAACTATTGTTATGTGGATCTGAATTTTCCCTCATCACTCCCACAGAATTGTCTGAAATCTCAGGCTGCTCACCACTGTCTGCAAGGTTGGATCCATTATCTACCAGTTTCCTGTACTGAGAATCACCTCTGTCTCTGGCCCTCAAAGAAAACCAGCCACATCTTACTATTACCCCTACAGATGTTTCAGATACTGGACTCTGTCTGCCAGTGTCCTGAGACAATGCATTTTTTCACATTCATCACATAGCTTTTTTGAAATGGAAGGATCATAGACATTTTTCTCCTGTGAAACAAGGTGCATGTAGTAGAAGTCACAATTCCTTTTGTAACAGTAAAAACTATATTAAAGGAACACTCATCTGAATTTAAGGAGATAATGAAAATGAACAATTTCATCCATGCACCAGTTTAGCCCCTTGTGTTTTTAAACAAATACCCGTTATTCATCTCTCCTCCACTTTTAGCACAAAAAGAGGTATTTTTTCCATAACATGGTGCAATTCAGATTCAAAGGCTGTGTTTTCATTTCCTAATTTTTCATTTCTGGTTTAACAAACTGCAGATTTAAAGTATGAAAGGTGCTAAATGATCTCATATTAGAAACTGCAAAGCAAGTAGAGAATCTCTACCCACACTGTTATTTTAGGTGGTCATTTCAAGAATGAACCAACCAGAGAATTTTGAGGATGGCAAGGTGTTTAAGAGCCACTATACAAAGACTCTGTGACTGTAGTAATTAGCTGTGGCCCTCCACTGGGAAAACAGAGCCTTGATAAGTACACTACAAAACCCCTGTCAGGAGTACAAGTGCTTTGAAGAGAGCATTGAAAGGAATTTTGCTTCAGAATATAAGAAAGTATGTAATGTGAGATTTCTCAAAGGAGAAGATTATGCTCTATTTGGGCTGTTCTACACAGATTGAGGAACAGAATGTGAGAAAACTTCACAACTTATTTAGGAACACAGATATTTGCAGGCTGGACTGCACCCAAGTCCAATCTCGCCCAGCATCTTGTGTCAGAGAGTGGCCAGCACCAGATGCTGCAGGGGGTACAAGAGCATCTAAACAGGTCATGTTTCCACAAGAGGGGAAAACATCTCCCTAATTTCCAGTTATTGCTGCTGCTGTTATGTGTAGATTTATTTTCTTTCTACAGCACAAAAATTAAACAGAGGTGTCTGTTTCAAACTTTAGATATCATTACCCAAAGCATTAATTGCTTCCTCACAGTCATACTGAATGACTATAATGAAGCCAAGAAACCTGACTCCCACCCCTGCATTCAGTAATTCCAGTACATATTTCCAGTAGAGATCCTCACAGTCTGGGATATGGCATGGAAATGACCACTCTCCTTCTGCCACACAGCAGTCAAGACAAATGGGAATCTACCCTGTGGTTTTGAATGAGGTACAGGACTTTTTCAGCAGACCAACACTAACACCCTCCAGCCCTCACAGAAGGGACATGAAGGAGGTGTGGGCCAGGCTGGGACCCTGTTGGTGGTGTTCTTACTGGTACTGGCTGCCTTACAGGTATTCTACTGACTGATACTGGCCAAGATGTTTCTCATCTCTGTGTTGTCTCTACAGAGCTGAGATACTGACATTTCCTTTCTTTGAAAAGTGGTGTGATTGACAGCTGTGGCTAAAAAAATTAACTGTAGAATATAACAGAAGAGATTGTTTCTTAGGACTATCAGTTCCACCACTGAAACTTCTTAAAACCACCCACAAAACTCTTCTGTAGACAGGAGAGAAACACGTTCACCTCCATGCAAAGCTGTTCCTTCTGTTCTTCTTTCAGAATTAAGCTGAGCCTTTCACATCTAATTCTGTGCTTTGTCTTTTTTGTTGTCATTATTGCTATTATTGAAAACACACAACGTAAACTTTAACTGTGGTCAGATCCCTCATTGAGCTGCAGTGGAGGAAAGGCATTTGTACTAGAAATTAATATGGCTGGCATGTCTGCCTTGGTTTTGAGGATAGTGTTTTCATGTTCTTTTCCTTTCTTCCCCAGCTTTCTCCTCTTTTGTATCTGCCTGCTTCTTTCCCGTTTCTTTCACAGCCGCTATTTTTGCTCCAAGCAAAGAACTCAGTCATGCTCCCACTCTCTCACGGGCTCTGTGTACACTTGAGGTCAGGCTAGCAAACCTTACTGGAGCCAAGCTTTGCACCCTTCCCTTGCCCTTTTCATACCCTCTGCCTCGTCACAGTTTTCTGTCCCCCAGGTTTTCCCCATGCTCCCGAGGGCAGCAGTCCCTCCCTCACGGCTGGCACATCTGGCTGGGCTTTGCCTGGGTGCTCTCAGTGGCTCCAGTGCAGAGCTCCTGTTGGACACTGGGCCAGTCACTCATCTCTCCTCTGACGTGTTTTATCTCTTCCAACCACATGATTTTCAGGGAAAGGAACAGTCTGCTGCTCTTTGTCATTACCCACTGTAGCACAACACAGCTCCCCCGAGGTTCAAGGCACCATATGCTTCCTTAAAAGACACAATCTCTTTGATATGCCCTCACATTCCTCTGAACTCACTTCACCTTCTCTCTACTGTTCTTTCAACCATGTCTTCCTTCTCAGCACTGTGGTCCTTCTCCCTTTTTCCCCACACTGCCCTTGCCCTCCTCCAGGGCTGTGCTGCCCAGCCTTGGGCAGCTGTCCTGGGTTGGAGATGGGGCTTGGACCAGGGGAAACCCAGGATCTGCCAGGAAGAGTTGAACAACCCTGTCTCCTCTCCTTTGTGAGGGAGCAGGGATTTCCATGCCTGAACCTCAGTGAGCAGGAAACTAAACAGAAAGAAGGGGCAGAGCTGTATAAAGAGCCCATCAGAGGTGGCACGACTTATAGGAAAGGCTGTGTGTACAACAGGGAGCAAACCTTGCTGGGAGGAGTGTTTAACATCTGATTTGCAGAGCCTCATTCCTTGGAGGCCTGCACTAATTTTGTTCATTTTCAGCGCCTTCCATTTTCTCCTATCTGCCCTAATCTGTGTGTTTCCCTCTATATGGTTTTGTCCAGTTGTATTCAACCTTCCTCCTACCATTCCCATCAGAGTGGCCTGTGGGCTGCTTCATTCCAACCGATGCTCCTAAAGTTCCTTGGGAGAGGTGCTCCAGTGAGGCAACAATTAATTCCTGTATCTGTAATTTGTTTATCTCCTTCTATAGCCTCTCACAACAAGCCTCGGGAGAGGGATATAAATGATGAATGCAGGTTAATAACACGGGAGTCTGCGGAAAATTGCATTAAAATGGCACAGCAATAACGGATATAAAAAGAACTGAAGCATGTAGAGAAGTCCCTACTATATCAAAATATTTCCACTGGTAATATACATTGTAGTTTGTGCTAAAAAAAATCTGAAATTTTAGAATGATAAAAAATTAATACCTCCAAACTTCTAGTGAGAAGAAAGAAGGTTAGGTAAATTATTCTCCGTTGTTACAATAGGTGAAAAAAATAAACAAAATGGGTGAATTTAATCCTATTTAATTTCAATCATTCAAAGACCTGGAGCCCAGCCATGTGTGTCAACAGAACTCCCTCTCTCATCAGTGCAGAGAGGCAGAGACCTCAAGGGACAGGTTCATCCCAACCCAGAAAAAAATGCTTAAAAAGCAGGGACACTGGCTCTCCCTTAATTGGAGGAGATTAATTAATCTGGTTTTACGTAGACAGGATGTCTAACCCTTCCAACAGCTACACTTGGAAGCTTCCTCCTTCCCAAAGCCATTTTTAAAAAATGGCCTCAGGTCACTACAGCCAGACTAAGATTAGCAGAACTATTTGTAGTTTCTGGTATTCCAAAAAGGAGGTAAGAACATTTCTATTTGCTTAATAACACCGAGGCAACTCATAGATTTCACTGGTTGCACTGGACAACTCTCTGCCAGATGTGAGATGTTGAAAGTTGAGCTACACACTCATCAGGATGCTCAACAGCCTTAAATATCATCTTTGTGAACATTTTGTGTGCCTGCATGAGCTGAGGGGAAGCTACCTGTGTGAGCTGATATCACAGAGAGGTTTCAGGACACCTGCCACAAATCTTCAATCAGGCAAACACACTGGTGGAGTTCTACCTTCTCATGAGAGTTCATAATTCTGCTTTAACAGGTTGAAAAAAGCTGTCAAGAAGTGACGTGGGAAGCTGTCACACTGATGTGGGAAGGGAAATCTGCTTCATTTCTTTTCCAGTAATAAACAGAACAAGAACTGAACACAGTCTTGGGGACACCAACTGGACAAATGTGTAGGACATCCCACCCAGGAATCCCAAATCAGACTGTGCTCTGTGTCAGGACACAGGCATTTGATACATGGACACATACATGGACACATAGATGGAGATGTAGCTGCCAGGATGATGGGAAAAGGATGGGAGCCACCTGCTGAACTAAGAGCACAGGTGGGGTGAGGTGGGGTGTGTCATCATGGTGAGATATGTTCCTACTAATACATTTCAGCATAAATAGTGCTGATGCTGGTTTTTGAAATTATGAAGAGGCATTGGGTAAATCCTTTGGCTGGAAGTGAATTCCTAGGGAGCCAAGAGTGCAAAATCCCACATCAATAGGATAATATAGAAGAAAGTACTGCAGAAAAACATTTAGGTAAGGAAAAACTTAATCCATATAGCTGTCCAAAGCGCTAGCCAGAAATCTGTCTGAAATGCTGCTTTCAGTGTGTGTTCTGCTAGCTCAAAGTCTGCTTTTAAGGTAAGGATTTTTTTTTAATGCTATTCCCCAATAACAGTAAAATTTGAGTTTTCAGCCTGTGGTCTGTGATTTTTCATGGGTCCAGGATTAACTGCCTGATATCTATGCTTTTCTACTTTTTGAGAAACACGGTCCTAATGATAATATGTTTTCAGCAGAATCTGCCTCCACAGGGAGAAATAGGAAAGATTTAGCAAAAAGGAGTGAAAACCACTGGTACAAAACAGTTATTTTTGAACTCAACAAGAGAAAATTGATAAAGATTCCTCTGGGCAATTTTTTTTTAATGGCAACACCTTGATTAATAGAATATTATCTACCCCTGCATAAGGAAAGATTAAAATACAGAGAAAGTAGATAGTGATAATCATTGATAACGTCAACAAAAACAACTGTCATTGTTCAGGGAAAGTAGTGAGTGAGTGAACTGGAGTCAGGTTGCCATTTTTATTGCAGAAAATATATATGTAGCATTGAACTCTGCAAGTTCCCAGGAGGCTGTTCTTAGATAATCATGGCATCTATTTTAGCAAAATGCAGATTTTGGGGGTATTTTATTATACAGCAGGATGACTGGTCTACAGAAGAAATGTTGCTGGATTTGCCACAGCAATCTGCCAGACAATATCACCAGCGAAGTGGTAAAAATATGAGCACATTAAAGATATTGAGGATTCCAACTGATCCAAGATCAGCCTGCAAAGTGCATTTTCTTTTACCTATCTTGAGTTTGTTCAGTGGAATAACAGTCTGTGAGGTAAAAATAGTTCCCAAAAGGGAAAATGCTTTCTCCTTAGTGTTGTTTCTGTTCTACACTTCCTGCATGTTGAGATGTAGTTTGCTTCTGTGACAAGTTTGTGTTGAATATCCAATGGAGAATTAGCATGTGGAACAGAGATCAACGTCTTAACCTGCTTAATATCTACAGCATTTCTCAGCTCTCAGAACCAAACTAAACCAAACCACAAAAAAGAAAATCATCCACGAAATAGACTGTCAAATGACCAGATAAAACCCATGATCAACAGGAACAACAAGGCAAAATCCACATTTTTGAATAAATCACGTAGAGGGTCATTGAAATCACAGAGCTCAAATGTATGATACAAGCTACAGGTAAAAAACTTTATGAAATTACGGTCTTTGCTGTCATCTTAATAATCTTAAACTGCTTGTTCATCTGTATTTGTGGAAAACATGGCCTTAACTCCCTCAATTCATTAGGCTAGTCTCTTTTTTAAAAAGGTAGTAGAATTTTTAATATTCTCCTAGGGCTGTTTTGCTTGACTATGACATATTTATTTGTCAAAGACAGATGTCCAGAATTATGAAACGTCTAGCCTAATTCACAAATTTTTTTTAACACAATGTGACATTAGGAACCGAATAATTTTTAGACATGAGTTCTGTACCTCTAGTCATCCACTGACAGTTGGGATTTATTTTAAAAAATATGTTAACTCTGGGCTGGAACAGTTTAAGAACAGTTTGGAGCTAGTAATATATGAGTCATAAGGAGAGTTGTTTCCTGGTTCTGTGAGTACTTTTTGACTGATTTAAGCAGTAAATATGAAGCCTGGTGAGACATAAACAAAGGTTTATCCATAAAAACAGCTCCCTTAGTCTATTTAACTACAGCTATGATCACAAGAGGGCTAGTACTAGCGGATTTGTGAATTCAAATGGTACAAAAGAATAACCTGGTCTGTTTCCCTGATATTTATGGTTCTGTAACTCAAAAGTTATTCAGTGAAAATCAGTGGAGATCCTTCAATTTCATGCCAGAGATACATTTTCAGCTGTAAAGACGTTAGGGAAAATAATGACATTCCTGGGCACAGCAGGAATATGTTAATATTGAATTTCAAATTTTGTAATTCAGTTCTAGATTAAGAAAAACCAAATCATCAAAAGCACTAGTGCCACAGCAACATCCTGGTGGGTCAGTCCTGGGGAAAAAGTGTAGTAGTCCCTGTGTAGGTGCAGTGGCTGCCTGTATTGTAATCCTCTGCCACATTAAGAGATATTGGGGCAAAGATGTGTGATTATAGACCCTTGGAACAAGGAGAGAACATAAATGTGAGAATTTTTCCCAAACCCCAAACGCCTGAACCCTGGAGTTGGATACAGCCCAGGCTGTAAGACTGGAGCAATGCAGATGGTGTGCTCTTTTGAGGTTCAGCAAGGGAATGTCTTTGTAATTGTTGCTATTACCTGGTTAAGCCACACAAAGCCAGAGCAACATCTTGAACTAATCAGTAGGATGATTTTTATATGTAAAGGAATGAACCATTTTAACCAAAATCTCCTCCATTGAACAGAAGATGGATGTTATAAAGGCCTTGTCTTGACCCTGTTAGTATTCCTGTCTTTTGGGGCCAGAAGTTAGCTGACTTTGTGAACAAGTAGAAAATCCAGCAGGTGGGGAAATCTTTGCAAGGTTATGGTACGTGGGAATCTCCAGGAAGCTTTGACAGCACCAGGAAAGGGTTTCCCTAGCTCTAATTGAGCCAGCTTCAGAATGAGAGACACTGCAAAGTGTACCAGAGGAGGAGGAGAAGGAATAAAAGGTAGCTTTGAGGAGGAGAAAGGAATACATGAGGGAAATCATGAGAATCCACTCCTGGGGGCTGTAGGGCTCAGATTCCTGCTGTTCAATGCAGAAAGGGTAAAGTCGAGCCTTTAATCGGAGACCTTCAAATGCACGACAGCTTTTAACAGAAGACAGCAAAGGCTAAAGAAAGAAAAGAAAGAACTCAACCCACCAGGTACCAAATTTAAACTAAGCTAAACTCTGGTGAACTCTGTCAGGGAATCTGTGCTCAAAAAGGAAATTAGGGAACCCAAGGTCTCCGGGACTCTTGACGTGAGGAGGAAGAGCAGGTATTTATGATACTGCAAACGCCTCTACATGAAAACTGGAGTCTAGCAGAAGTGACTTTCTGACAGCACCACTTGGAAGGAAATGTATTTGCTTTAATTTGTGCAATGCAGCCTCCTCCACACTCAAACCACAGAAGCTCTGAGCCTAAATCAGCTTTATGAACAGGAAACAGTGTTTTAGTTTAAGAATGTTAAATTCTTTTGGCTTAGGAAATTGTTGCTTCAGTCTTTATTATAACCAAGATGAAAGTTATCACATATGCATGGTATGTAAACTGAGAAGAGTTTGCATATCTGAGTACCTTAATATTGGACCAGTGTGTTGACACTATGAGATGATTGAAAGAATAACTTAATGTTTTCTGAAAGGTCTGAAATGCAAATCTTTCAAATCAACAAGTTCAAGACGAACAGTGAGCTTAGACTTGAATGCTTGCCCAGGTTTTCTAATGTATTTCTTTCTCACTTTAACACAGTTTTAATTTGGCATCCCTGAAGATTATGGATGACTAATTCACAGATCTACTGACTTTAAAGACATAGGGGCCATAACTGACTTTCCAGCTTGGCTTCTTGCACAATGCAAGCAAAAACACCTCTCTGTATTAATTCCCACTTCAAGACTTTTAGCACTAAGAACTTCAGAAGCTTTGCACTGGGTTAAAACAAAGGCTCCTGTAGTCCATGCGTGTCATTATTCAGTTTCAGACAGAGGTCATCTGTGTACACTTAAGGAAGCATAGGTATAACAATGCAAGAGATCCCCAAAGCACAAGTAAGCTGTTGCTTTCATGTGTGGTTAAAAAGTCAAGCCTGAATGGAAAGGCAAACTCTGAATTCTGGGAGAGAAAATTCATTTTGCAAGAAAACTTATCTCCAAATAATAAAGATGGCATTGTGGGATCTCAGACACATTTTGCCTTCCTCCTATGTGTTGCAGAGAGAAAAATGCCTCTTTTTGGAACACACAGAGAGCAGACTCTTCTGGAAATAAATGAGGGAGGACAACTTGGCAAGGACCAGAGAAAAAACCAGCAGCACCATGTTTTCCTCTCTCGCTGATAGCACCTTGTTTGAGTTCAGTTACAGAGCAGGCTATGAATAAAATCATGACTAAAATTTCAATCATGTGAGATACATGGATAAAACTGAGCTTGAACTGCTGGAGTCCCACCCTAGACATTTAGGTGAGATTCTTTTAACGAAACAGTCAGATTTTATGGTCGTGCATGTGATCTGGTTATTTAAAGGCCCTTTTTAGTCACTTTATTAAAAACATAAATACAACAATTTTTGAACATTATTTCTCCTTTCCTAGATGTTTTAGATGTCTAAAACAGGTCACTTGAATCCCTCCTTTAAAGTGTAATTCTTCCTTTTTATCGTGAAATATGACTTTCCAAAGATGTAGACCTCCACACTGCGGGCTCAGGTTATGTCTGCTGAGGTAAATCCCACCCTCAAATACTTCTTTTCCTTGATTTTTATGGAAAAAATGAGGCTGTGGAATGAAATTACCAAAAGAAGCACCAGTTCCTGGGTAGTCACAGAAGTGGTGAAACGAACAAGAAGTCACTACAAATACTTCTCCTTCCCCCCCTGCTCCCTAAAGTTCACAAGCTTTTTCTGAGCTGGGGAAAGCAAGATTATCCCATAGAAGGGGCAATAGTGAGAAACTGCTTGTTCTTCCAGACATCTGAGTGGGAGTCAAGACAGTTTTGGTCTTTTAGAGGGAAATTAAATATTACTTTTACTGTTGGTATTATTCAAAAGCAAAAGGCTCCAGTAGAAATCTATTCATTTGACTTGAAGTGGAAAGAATTACTTGCCTGCTTGGGAAAGGTTTTTATGTGGTGTAACTCTGAAGTGTCTGAGATGAAGTATTGCAAGTACTCTGCAAGTATTTGGTTAACTGCAAGGAATTCTCAGGAAAACTAAATGATACTAGAGACCCAGAGGCAAAACAATTAACATAGCTGTGTAACCAGCTAAGCCTTTGCAGTTGCTCTCCACACACTTGGTTGGGCTGGAGAAACACAGGACCTCAAGGGCTTGAGGCACAAGGTTCTCAGCCTGGAGTCAGTAGGAGGTTTGTGGCTAAGAGTGAGGAGATCACTGCCTACGTGCCAGGCACCAATCCAGATCTTATTGTACTCTCTCCAGGCCTCTGGACATTGCAATTTTACTCCAGAAGAATGTGCCTGAGCTGAGAAAATAACCCTGTTTTGTAATTTCAGGTATTCTTGCCTACTGTCCCTCTGAAAAAGTCAACAAGGGTCTTAGAAGTTCAAGAGGACCATCTCTTAAGGATGCAAGCGGCAAAAAGGAGCTTGCTAGGCAATCTGTCCATACTCTGAAGGCTCTTGGAAAACTTCAAGGAGGAAAGTGACTTAGGAACATCTGAAGGACATCATTAAACTGGTTCCTGGGTTCTGCAGTGGAGTGGGAGGATTAAACAAACAGAGGAAGAGGTCCAGGCCCTAAGTCAGGATTGAGGACAAGAGCCTTTGAAAAGTCTACACATATCTCTGACCACCAGACAATGCAAGATCCATCCCTCCATCTCAGTAGAAGGGAAATGAATTGACCCTGGTACCAAGTGAGGTTGAGCAGGGGCCAGGAAAATGCCTCAGTGAATCTCCTCATTAAGGAAATGCCCCCCAGCCTGAGGTTTAGCCAAGGCTCCTGTCTCCAGTTGCTCTGCTAGAGAAGACCAAGACCTAGTGCAGAGCAATGGGCAGGGAGGATAAAGTGTTACCGGTAACTGTTCACTCATGGAAGGCTTTGAACCAATTTGTTTTTGTTGCAATAATCAACTTGGGAAGCACTGGGACCCTTGCAGGAGTTTTTATTGACCGTAGCAGAATAGGCCATTAATAGAGAAGAAATTATCAGAGAAAAAGACATTTCTGCCATTCTCAATACTGTTTTCATCAAAGCCCTTTTCACCAGCAATAGTTCTTTCTTTTACTTATACCCTATTTTATTTTCAAACCAATGTTATTTTCTTCACCTAGCATTAAGTCCTTTATTTTGATAGAAACTAAACATTTCCTTTAATGAGCATAAGGGATAATAATGTAAAGCATTACTTGGAACCAATATGCAACAAAAACTCTGTGCCATTTAAAAACACTTAATGCACAGGCTGACGTTTGTCATCTCACTAAAGAGCATAAGATTAGAAGTGCTACAACTTAGAAAGAAAGCATTACCACACTGATGAGGTAGTGCTTTCCTTTGTACTAATCACACATTCTACAACATGTCTTTGTATCTATTTCTTATGTTAAAAACCCTAACAGAATGTTCCTGTAATAGGTGACAAAGAAAAAACCCCAATCCTAGGAGTCTGTTTTTTTCAGGAGCATTAGTTTGAATCCTTCCAGAGCCAATGAATGTTTCATGGCTTGATGGCCAATTCAGCAGACTGGAAGATCTCTCAGTCTGAGATGTGTGCCAGTTTCAGACCACTAGAGAAGGCACAGAGAGATACACTGGCCTGAGACTCACAGTTTTCCAAATCCAATCAGCAGTCTCAGGTTCATCAGTTGTGGCCAGATTGTAAGCAAAGCTGCATCAAGCTCAGAGGGTAAGAAATTAATTGGGAAGAAAGAACTTTGATGTCATTAGCTAAAGCAGAAATGAACTTAAACTGTAAAAATAAATATTTATGCTAGACACTAGGGGAAAATGTTCTTGTCATAAAGGTACTGAGGCACAGGGACATGCTGTTTGGGAAAGTTGTGGAGTCTTTGCCTTCACAAGGTTTCAAGAAAAAGTAACCTTTTTCCAGAAGTGACACAATAATACTGACACTGCCTTGGGCCAGGAGATAGATTGAATGTCTCTTCTGGCTTTATTTACGTTCCACAACCCCTATATTTCCTGTATTTACAAGCTATCTCTGTCCTTGGAGCTTGTAACAGTGCAGTTACACTGATTTACACTAGTTGGGGGATTGGGACACCTTCATGACTCATGTTCTCATTCCATCAGCTCCTCAGCAGCTTCCTCCTGGTGATGGCCAAGCTCAGAGTGCAGCAGCCACTCTCAGTGAGAGGGGCAAGTGAGATGTTTTATTACAGCAAAAAGATTTTTGCTGCAAAGTTCTCTCTACTGCTGGAGTAAAAGTTAGGGAAGGAAGAGGCTGACTTTGAAAACCCTAAACTGCCGATGTTATTATCTCTTGAAGCTATTAAATGATGGAAGTGCAGAACTCCTGACAAATTGAGCAGCACTGCCAGTTGCTGTGACACAGACCAGCTCCACTGTTTGTTGCTAATTTGTCACAATCTAGTATTTGACCCACTGAATCCTGAATTAATTTTTTATACATTCGTGAACTATTTATACTGTATGAAAAATCAATATCTTTGTACTGTTCACCTGATTTAGGGCAGATAAAAGGAATATTTCGGTATTCTCTGGGGTCAGTGCAGAGAGGCCTTGAATGATGAAAGATACAGGATCTTTTGAATGGAAGAAAAACTTCAGGATAGAAAGGAAAGAGTGTAATTTACATGAAATATCTTTCTTATCCGTGACATGAATATTTTTTCACAAACTCACGACAAAACATAATGTCCTTCTAGAAAACAACATCTAATTCTTTATCATTCTTTAAGAAAGAATTATTAATTTGGAAAAATTTTTCTTTCTGAATTTCTTTGCATTTTGTATGAGCCATAAAGCCTCAAAGGAGTTATTTGAATTTCAATACCATCTCACACTTTTATTAAAATATACTGTAACCCTGCTTCAGTAATTAACATGAAGATAGGACTCTTAGTCTAAAAACTGGAATCTCTCTGTTATTTCAGATTTTTCCTAAGTATGCTTTTGATTAAATAATTACTGAACAGCAGTGTTAACAATTTATCTATGATAGAGAGCATGTCACAAATTTCCTATTTGTGTTCCTGCAGTTTGTGCTTTTGCCGATGAGTTTTATGAGTATTTATTAAAGATGACGCCTTGAGTTAATAACATAAACTACCTACTAGTTTCATAATCATCACTGCAGTGCAGAAAGCTTTAGAGTTACGGTAGTTCTGCATTGACGACGTCAACAGATTTACTGCATTCATTTCCTTATGCAAATATTCCAAAAACATACATAAGTTTATAACCTTATATAGTGTGCTGCCTACACCTGAGGGTATCAAAGCCTGTGAACATGCAGAGTAGACTTTAAAGTTTGACAGCACAAGTCAGGCTGCCCCTTCCTTTCTTGTTCCTCTGTTGTCCTACTATTAGAACTCATTTAATGCTTGGTTTTGCAGACACATAGGGCCTTCTGCACAGCCCCTGCAGTAAGAGGGGAGACTGCTCGTGGTCTTCACATGATGTGTTCATCTTTAGTGAAGTCACTCATAAGGAGTCTGCATGTGAACTAAGCAGAGACTTGTGATCCATTCTTGCCCTGTACTTGTACGTGATTTGCCCTTGCATGGCAGAGCCTGCTTCTCTTGAAGGACTTTGTTTGCTCTTTCAATTTGTCCATTTTCCCCTCTCTTCCCCAAGAGGAGCTTGATGCTCTGTGCTCTGACTGCCTCTGCTGCACCTCACCACAAGAGGTTTGCAAAACACAGACCTGGGATAGGAACCCTGATCTATGTTCAGGTCACTGAGAGAAGAAGAGGGTTAGAAGGGACCCAAAAAGGTCTTGATCTTCCAAAGCAAGATTAATTTTATTAATGTTTTATCTAACTCATGTCTTGGGTAACTTTTTTCCAGACACTTTGGTGAAAGGAGCTTCTTTGATTTCCCAGCAGTTTATTCTGTCTTTCCCATTCCTTATAATTAAAAACTTTTCCCGTGGTCTAGGCTTCAGTGTGACAGTTTAAGCCTTTTACTCACCTATAACAAATCTATTTGTTCCACACAATTCTCCATGTTGATATTCTGTGTACTCCAAGAGATTTATAGTCTTTCTTAAAACATTATTCCCAAGCTAGGCACCATACTCTGAAAGTGGCCCTACTAGTGTTGAGCAGAGATTAATGCTTACATTCCATGTCTTGAAGACAATGTTCCTGTTTATTAATCCTGATAGAAATTTTCCTTTTTCCACAGCAATATGATACCATGGTGTTGAGTCATGCTCTGCTTCTGAGCTTCCATAGTCTTAAACCTATTGCTGTTGCACTGCTACCTGGCCTGTGGCTCATTTCCCTTATTTCTGGTAACATCTTTGTGAATAATTTTATGATAAGTCTGTTCTCCTCCAAGGATTATTTTGGAAGCCAGAATATGACAATATTAATTTGTAGCTGATCTGAAAAAGAAAAAAATTACTCTTTGGAACTTGGAAGACACGGTAATCAAGTTAGCTATCAATAACTCTCTCTCTACCTATCTGGCAAACAGATAGTCAATTACATATCAAAATAATGTGAAAACCAATGCATAATAATAGTCAGCAATCAGCAATAAATTTAAGATCAATTCCTTTAGTCAGGTACAGTCTGGACCACTTTCATTGAACACTGTATAGAATTATGCATAATTTTGCAGAAAAATATGTCTTAATTAAATACAGAGAGTATCTGGAATCGATACAGATAGAGAATGCACTCACATGAATCTTATTGAAAGAATTTACATTTTATTTTAGGAGAAGAGCAGTACAGAGAGTTCCAGTCACATATTGAAGTCCTTCTGCAACTGCTATCATGGAAGTTTTCCTTGAGAAGGGACTACTGGATGCAAGACCTGTATTTCAAGTGAGGTTTTTTTATTAATAAATAGACAAAGGTGAATTAATACATGAAAAATAATTTTGGCATGGATAATAATGGAAATAGCTAGAAAAAATATTTAATGGATTAGCCCATTTAATTGGTCTTAGGTTGCCTAATGAACAATCAGCTTTGTGTTTAATCCCTCTCAATCCATTCATCTTTGCAGCTCTTAGTCTCTGAAGATAAACATGGATCTTTCCAAATGTGCTTTCATTTTTGAAAACTACTTATATTAGTATTTAATTGTAATCATTGGCATGGAAACCATCTCATAAATGGGAATGGACAAAAATGGGACATGCTAGAGTACCTATTACTTGGTGCCTTAAAAAAAGTGTTGCAAAAAAAATTGCAGCACTCTAAAATACTACTGAGATAAGTCCTGTCATTTAAATAGAGATGCATCTACCTGGAAACTGTTTTTTAAGGCCTTGGGAACACACTGTTGACCATTCAATAAGTGGCATTACAATGCCAGACCCTGTTGATCATGATCAGGCAATGTATCTTAGGTATCTGATTTATTCAGTATGATCTAGGTTCAAGAACCAACATATCAGATGAGTATTTGGGGTTGCCAGTACTACAAGTGGAGAGAAAAAAATCATCAACATTCATTCTCAAGTTGCCTGAATATGCCTCTCTGTGTCTCCCTATCCCAGACTGTAAAAAAATTCCTCTCTCACGTGGACACCAATCTTCTCTTTTCACCCAGTGCATCCAAGGAGTGATTATTTAGCTGTCCCAGTTGTCACCAAGTTAGACAGAGAAAAAAGACTTCTCTCATACATAATGGTGGCTTGTGCTCTGGTAGAGTTGGGCCAGTTAAATCTTCAAAGCAGCTGCTTACCTGTTCAGGGGGAATTCAAGGCTTGGAAGTTAATGGTCAGGAAAAAGTGAGTTGGACTGGATGTGTTTTAATTCACTGAGACATATTAAAACAGAATGTTGATTAATTTGAAGGCTAAAGGGAACATATTTTTTGCAATATTAAGGTGCTTCATGAATTACGACAGATACACGAGCTTTTTATTTTTTCCCTCCTAGGTTTTTTTTTTTTTCTTTGTTTTTAGCAGTAACTAATGCCTTGTTTTACATGAACCTAACAGATGTAAAGGGTTCTCTAAAGAGCCTTTGGGGCAAGTACCTGTGGCAGCTTCATTAGGACCTCTCTGACACTATCCATGTCCTGGACATTTTGGGAAATATTCTGGGCTGGCCAGGGGAAAGTTGAGTCTTAATAAAAGACGAGACATTAAACAAGTGAAGCACAAAGTGTGTCTAGGAGTCATGGAGTTCTGGATTCTTGCCTAATGCCACGTTCATCAGATTTAATGTAGATGAACTCTATGTGGGTTTGCCAGCAGCAAAGTTGAACATCTCATTGGAGACCTCCTGACTCTGTGATTACGAGCCTGAAAGCACGAGCTGCTCCTGCCTTTCCATGGGCCTGCAGCTGGAATACCCAAATGAGCACCCACCACACATCTGTATCCATCACTCAGCTCTGCAACATCCATCAGCACATTTTATGCTTGGGGCTGGTCTGGAGGCTTCCCCTCCACGAAGGCTCCTGCACATGACACATGGTAGACAGTGCAGCAGCCAAGCATCCCCCCTTCTTAGCAGTGACTGAACCAAGAGAAGCCATGGCTCACGCAGACCCTTCTGGCAAAGACAAAGCAGTCGGTTGTTCACACTGCCTTAAAATTTTTTCTTCTGAAATGTTAATGTGGATGTGAGAGCTGACAATTACTTGGTTGGAGGTGGATGTGGTTGCAAACTAGGAATGACCACAGGCAGTCAAGAAAAAAATAGACCAAATTGAAATGTGACAGGACAAGGACATCACTATGGCTCTGTGTGGCTCCTGAGGGTTTTTTGGGCAAAATTCTGGCTGGAGTGAGGCTTGGAGAACAGAAGGAAGAAATGGTACAAAGAATTTCTTTGAGAAATGTTGTATTTGAGACAAGGAAAGCCAAACCTTTCATTGTCTGTACTCATCTTTTGGGTATGGAGACAAGACAAGCTACTGGAGAAGGCAAAAGGAAAACAGCAAGAAAAACAAGCTGCTTAAAAAAGCAAATGGCAAAAGAAAACCAGTTATTTCACTGAGTCAGGAGGAGATGACTGAGGGGAACATTACCTAAATGAACATTAAACAGCCAAAATCTAATCCTTTTGCAATATAAAAGGCTGGAATAGGAAAGAAAATTCTGAATTGCTTCAAATCTCCATAGTAGAGATGATAAGAGTGATAGGCTTGGTTGCAAAAAGTGGGATTTAGTTAAACTTTTGGAGACCTTCTGTCCATAAGAGCAGTGAAGCACTTAAGATATATGCTTTTGCAGGAAGCTGTGAAATGTCTGTCATTTCAGATTTTAAGGAAATCATTCAACAAATCTCCATTAATAAAGACTTGAAGACAGTTTATGCCATCTTTGGAGGGGGAGATGGATCAGATGAGGTCCTTACTGGTGTCATTGTCTGTGGAACTACAAATGCAGCATTCAGGCAAAGGGAACGTTGTGTACAACCTTTGAAAATGAAGAATCTTACATGAAAAGGGCTTATTTCCATCCATTCCTACCCTAATGGACACTGCACTCTCTCAGGGTAAGTTCTAATTGGAACCTTGTGCCCTCGCCAGGAAATTACAGGGACTAAGAAACCCTATTACTCTGCAGCCATTCCCTGGACATTGATTTAAGGTAGTCAGGTCTAAATGGAACTATTTGTCTCCTTCCTTCCTTAAAAAAAATGTGGATTAGACAGGCAGAGAAGTAGAAGTAGTGTAAGACTTGACTTCATCTTACCTACTGGCCAAAATACCTACATTTTAGGGGGTGGAAGCATCTCCCAGAGAGAAGCAGCCAACAGGGCATGACTGGGTCACCCCCCTCCTTGCTACCGCAAGCTTCAATTTGCATTCCACCCTTTGGCCAAAAACCTGATATACAAATTAAATCTCAGCTCCCAGGTGTTACTTCCAGACTAAACTTGTCCTTTCTTTATACTGAATAATGCCACTAGGAATATGTTTATCTGGGCTTGGTACTCAAGGTATTAGCACTAATCGCTAAGCTTTGTCCTGGATATCTGCTTCTGGGAAAAAAAGGCTTGTTTAGATGACTGATATTATTGAGAATTTCATAATCCTTAGAAATCTCAGAAATGTCAATGACACAATAAAAATAAAGCACCAAACCTTATTCATCAGGAGCCTCTAATGCTGTTGAAGTGTCTGATATTTCCAAGAGTCTTTCAGCCTCTGAAACTGTTAAAATAGAAACACCTTTCCCACATTTTCCTTCTCTGCCCTTAACAAATGATGGTTCTTTTAACCTCCTTCTCCCCTCTTTGTTTGCTCAGAGGATCAAAGACTTTTTTATTTATTTCTTTTTCCTCCCAAGCATTTTCTGGAGTGTCGAAAAAGCACCACCAGTATACTGAGTTTACATTACAAACAAGTTAAAATTCCCAGTCTGTCAGAGCTTTTCTCCTAGGATACCAAGGAAAGCAAAGTTCAGCTAAACTGCACAATTAATCGGAGATCACTTCTGAGTGAAGAAAAAAAGATTGCTTTAAGCAGAGCTATTCTCTTCTTAGAGATTTAAAGTCCACTTCAGAAAGGAAAGCTATTATTCTCTGAAAGTTATCTGATTTTATTTGTATTCCTGGAGTGACTCCATTAAGTCATGTTCCCTTTTCACCCATAAAATCATCTTAGTGAATCAGCTGTGGGATTGGCCATACATAAATGCACCTTATGACAGCTACAGTGACAAGTGGATGGATGAAAAGGACATGGGCTGCATGTTGCTTTTGTTGGAACAGCAGTGGGGTTTCTTATGCTTTTGAGACCTCAGGTAGACAGTTTATTTCTTTTCTTGGTTATGAAGTAAATGCCCTTTTTTTTTTTTTTTTTTTTTTTTTTGAGGTAAATGGAATTTGTAATAATGGTGTGATAGAGAAGCTTGAACTGGAGATTTTAGGAGTATTTGGCTAAAACAGACTTGAGTGTTGATCTACCATTCCCACACAGTTGCTCTCCTTTTCCTCAACTTCTGAGAGCAAAGACTTGCCTGATAACTCAACCTCATCATCAGTCAGTGTAGGATGAGCTTGCACCTGTTTAATAAAATTAATTGTCTGCTGGTCTCTGATATTGTCAGTGCTCTTCTGAAGCCATGGTGGCTGCAAGGAACAAAATGAGCAGCACAGTTAAGAGCTCCAGAGGGAATACAATGAAACACTTGCAAGGTAGATTTAACGAGTATACTTTAGTGTGTTCTTACAGTGTTTGGAAAATATCTAAGAAGATTCCTATTAACTTTGCAAATTTTTCTAGTAAAATATTATTTTATGGACAAGTATTTCATAATAAGGAAAACAAGAAACTTAATAGTCTCTATGCAAATAAGGCGCTGTAACATCTATTAGGTGTTGTAAGGTATCCTTTTCACTCAATTTTGCCCAAGTTTAATCCAACATTACTACATTGATGCCCCGTGTGGGTGTTTTTCTCCCTTGCTTTTTGCAAGGCAGAGTTAAAAACTGGTAAAATACGTCTGTTACAAGGTAAAATCAAACCATTTAATTTGTCATATTACAGAAACATCTGGAACTTTTACAACAGAACAAAATGCAGTTTCAGTTGACATACAGTGAAGGTGTCTTTCTGAATGACTAAAGGTTTGTAAAAAGCCCATTAAAAATCTATGAAAAAAAGCAAAGAAGTCCATAGTCATATTCTTGACTGGTGACACTCAACAATCAAATACACACATAATCTCACAAAAAATTATAAGGAAGCTTTTTGAAAACTGATTTGTCATGGCAAAACCAATTATATTTTTTCCATAAAAATATCAATTTTAAATGGTCTTGCAGAGAAAGATAATTTTTGACATTTCTTTGCCACGTGAGTTGATCCATTCATACTCTTTAAATACCTCAGCACTAAACCCTTCATGTGTTACTGCACAATATGTTTATCTTTCTTTCTTCCTCCATCCTTTTGTCTATTTATCTGCTTTCTATTGTCATGAAAATACAGATAAATGAAAGGGAAAAATTAGTCATTCTATGAGTTCTGGAAATGTCCCAAAATTTGTTTCTTGATTTTTATCACATTTCTTACTATGTGAGTCTAACAGTTGGGCATCCAATTTCTGCCAAGCATTACAAATGTAATATTTTTAAACACCAGCAGAACATGTCTTCTCATGCTTTCTTGATAATTTCTTCACTATATGATGCAACCAATGTGAATTAAATTGGTAATAACAATATAATATGTAATGATTATAAAGCAATAGAGAAATTTCTAGGCAGTAGGTATTGGATCCAGAAATACCTCAGCCAAAAATCTCTAATAAAACACACATGTGGAAATGTTCCCTCAAGCACAGCTGCAGGTGTCCCATGGTGGAGGCCTGGCACATAAAAGTTGGGGACAGTTTGGGATCTAAGGAGACTTAATCACAACTACATTATGGAAAATAGACAATCATCCTGATGTGGTGAGCTGTACTTTTAACTTCTCAAGGTCAACAAGGTAAATACTGGTTTAGGAGCCTCTCAGAGAACCCTTGACTAGTTTCTCATAGGGTTCCTTAACCCACCAGGGAGGAGGAGTGTATTTAACCTGCATTCCTATAACAGAGACAATTTCTGTACCAGCCCTGCTATTGCATGTCTGTGGAGCAGGGAGTCACACCACTGATGAAACAATATTTAGGAACTTTTAGGGCTGAAAAAAATTTAGGAATATATTTAGGGGTAAATTTTGGGAATTTAGGTGTGAAACAATATTTTGTAAGATTTTCCAGCCCTTTTCAAATGTTGCCCCATCCTACAGCTCAGCATTGGTTTGACCACTCAGGGTTCAAAGCCCATTGCAAGCCATTAATGTTCTTTTAGTGTTAAATTTGACATCTGACACATTGATTTTTGCTAGAAGAAGTTTAGAATCTCTCAATATAATCAGGCAGCCCCTTGTTGCCCACTTATCTCAGCCAGCTTCTCTGCAGGGCCCATTCCAGATAAGAATCCCACTACTTTGTGAATTGTCTGCAGCATCCTCCTTCACAGAGCACAGGGCAGGATCTCTGTCAGCTCAACAATGGGTCATTTGGAGGACCAGCCACCACAATCCACACAGGCTGAGGCTTTGCAAAGCCCCAGATCATGCAGTTATGTAGTTGTGTGTCCCTTGTCCAGATGCAGCACTTAGGTAACACAAAAATTTTCCCTGGTTTGTGTGTGGGCTTCTTAGTGGAGCTTTTCATGGGAGTGGAAGCTAATGTATAAGTTTCACTGTATTTCTCAGCTGAGTGTGCTGTCAGTGTCTACATTCTGCATATTGTCTCTTCTCTCTGTCTTCCACCAGCATGTCATGTATCATGTTCTAGACAAAGATTTTTCTCAGTTTTCAGGTTCCCTTCAGCTCTTTCCTCCTGGCAAGCCCAGGCCTCAGCTCCTCTTCTGTACCAGTGGGAGGTGACTTTTCTACACCTCCCACGCCCTTTGTTAGTCCTTTCTTTCCTTTTTCTTTTTGTTTTGTCAATCCCTTCTTCCAGCCTTTGTTAGTGCTTTTCCTCTGATGTCATGCCAGCCCAAATTCTTTCATTTTACTTCCTTATTTTATTCTTCCCTTTGTTCTCTCCTCAAGCACTTCTCATTTTCCAAGAGCATTTTTGTTTCTTCTCACTGGCATGGTCTACCTCCCCTATTCAGCAACCCTTCTTTCAGGTACTCTGTTCCTTAAAGGGTACTTTAAACTAACGTGTTCATCTTTCTTCATATGAAAAACCAATTGTCCCATTATTTCTCCTAATACAGTTCTGTCCTATGAATTTGCTGACTTTGTGGTCACCCACTTAGCTTTTGACTTAATTCCTTCGTGTAGACTTGCTTGACTTTCCTCTGGATTTTGGCAATGTCTTCACTGACTTCATCACCTTCATCTGCCTTAAAATCTCTTCTTCCTCCAACTGGCTTATCATTTAATGTACTTTTCTTCCAGCTTGAATAGTCATTTGAGTATCCCTACTGGTATTTTTTTTTCCCTTTTCTATCAAGCAATTTTCTTATCTTTATTTTTCCCGTTTTGTCTTGTACAGAGACATTTTCCTCAATCTTTTTTTGTTTTCACACCTTTTCTCCCTTCTCTATTCACTTTCCTAATGGAGAATTTCAAGGTCTGACAGCATCCACCCAAAGTCCAAATTCCCATTTCATCCATGAAAAGTTTATCAGTGATTCCCTCTCTACACACCTTGCTTGATGCATATTTGATCTAGTTTATGTACTTGCTGATCATACTGTAGCCCAAAGTCACTGGGAAAGTGAGTTTGAAGGTCAGGGTCACCAGTACTGTCAAGTTCAAGCCACCTGCCTGACTTTGAAGTGTTCTGAAGGAAGTCTGCCTCAGTAACTGGGGTCCAGGACATGCTTTTGTGTGTGGATATGTTGTGCCTTAGTTTGGAAAAGCTTCTGACCCGATCCTTACATTTTTGGGAAAGCCTGTTGATTTACATGAGTAGTCCATATGTTCCTACATGAGCAGCATCATTGCTGACTACGTAAATACTCCCATAATCTCAGCATAGCCACAAAAACCATCATGACAATTGTTCCAACTGTTATTTTATATTTGAGAGGACCAATATCAGATAAAAACAATATAGTTCTGCAGACTATTTTTTTGTGTAGTTTGCTGTAGCTCTTATAACTTCTTTTTGGCTTTTATAGGTTCACAGTGATTTACCCCCCCCATGAAAATCTGCTGCATTACTCTTGAAGGGCAGCTGGATACAAGAGAGTAAATTTCTTGCAGTATTTTTGAAAATCTACACACCACTGTAATAAATGTCTGAATACCTCCTAAGACAACAGGTAAACCAGCTAATCCTTTGAGATCACACAGGGCATTCTGGGCTTATCTGAAGAAAGAAACCTGAAGAAATTGCACTAATCTGCAATAGTTAAAGCACTCCTAACAATGAACTGTGGTTTTGTCCTAGTGGAAATACCTGACAATTGCATTGAAGCTATTTCCAGGCATCATTGTTCCTTGGAGGATTTTTTTTTTTTTGTCATTTTACTCCTACTGCTAAATTAAACTCAGGATTTTCAGTCAATCTTTATTTTCATAAAATGAAATGTTTTCCAGTTTTTTTTCCTGCCAGTTTAGGGTTTGATTATCAGAGTGAAAGTTGTCTTGCTAAATTCATAGCAAGAAACAGTCACAGGCAGAGACTTAGGAGGATGGTAGAACTGAAGGATTCTGTCTTCCTTTCCTGCCACCTTTGGACCCCAAGTCCACCATGGTTTTGCTCTGGACATTCAGGGCTGGCTGCAGGGGCAGGGTGGCTGATTCTCCCCCTGGTCACCCCATTTTGTTGGCTGTGGATACCCCTCCATTGCAAAGGCAACCCACTCAGGGATTAAAGCACAGACTTATTCTCCACTCTAGGAGAGAGCAAGAGGACAAGCTTCTCTTTAACTCTCTGACCTGGACTAAGTTCTTGATTAAGAAAAATTTAAATAAGATTTAAACCAGCTCTCAGTTTTATACCAGTAAGCTAAAAAAAAAAAAGCCTCAACAGTCAATATCACACCATCTTAACAAAAAGCTTGTGTAGCTTGCCATAGTTATACACATTCCCACTTAGACAATAATGCTGTCTGATCCTGGAGAGTGTCAAACATCTTGGTGGTGTTCGATGACATCCTGAGAGTGACTTTACCAATGACAAAAATTCACACTATCAATAGCTATATATACAACAAGTTGGAGCAAACAAGGTGCGACAATCCTGATAAAATTTTATAGGACTTTGGAGACAGCTTTCAAAAACTGATCAGAGGATGAAATCCCATCAGTAGGATGCTGTTGGCAAATTTAGCAGCCTCATAGACAGGATCTCACACCCTCTGAAATCTTGAGGCTGGATTCTCAAAGTGCACTGCTAAACCAGACTTTTGGTGGGTGCACACTTCATGTGACTCACCTGAATCCTTGTAAGCAAACAGAGAATTTAACCCACTGGCTTTAAATGCAAAAATTGCAATTTGACCCCAGCAAAAGCAATATTAGAACCAGGTCTTTCATGTCATATAGTATTCTATACAGGACTCTGTGAACCACAGCACAGTTTATGTCCTGTAGGACACTGCCATGGGCGAGTTGTGTTCACGAAAAACATCCAAATTGTCCTTTCTTTAATGCCACTACATGTCCCTACACTGCCTTCATCTCCAAATTCAGCTCCACTTATGTAACACAGACCACTGAACTGAATGATAGCATTGTTTGTAATGTATTTCTTTTATTTTGGCTTTCCAGTCTGATTTAGTACTTTGCTTTGTCACATTTATTTAACTGTAAAAACATTATGTGAATCCAGAAAGATACCTTACCCCTGCATCTTGCTTTAGATCCCGTCTTTCAATGACAAAATTAGAATCTTACTCCTAGACAAGGTGTCAACATTTGCCTAAAAAAACTTTATTCCTTTATTTGTAGAAGCTTAAAAGTAGGTCATCAACACAAGTAACCCCAGCAAACATCAACAGTGATTGGAAAAGCATCTTGGCTCCAGGATGAAAGTCTAGTTTTAATGTACTCGATACCAATGCCATTTTACTTGTCTTTAAGTTACAGAGCAGTTAAGCAACTAATATATTTTCTATTTTGGAGTGTGTTTTATGTTTAGTGTATAATGGAGGGCTCTAGAGATATTGAGGGTAGTGGATAACATTATTCTTAAAACAACCCCCTAACGTACACACAAACAAACAAGAAGAAACTCACAGAAATCAAAGTATGAAATGTACTAGTAGGGGAAAATTAACTTGCATTTCTCTTCAAATAATCAGTTCATTAAGAAGGATTTGCATGAATTGTTACTGGTTTCACTCAAAGGATAAACATTACAGATGTATAATTTTTCTATTAACTTATTGGTGAATAAAATTAGCTTAATGTGCAATTTTTCCCAATGAAATTGGAGAAGTTACCTTTTCTTGTAATACATTTATCAGCATAAATAACAGCAGAAGAAGTCATGATGATTTAGGTGCATTTCAAGAAAATGAAAAATGTTATTTCCCCAATATGTATTTGATCAGGTGGGTTGTGTGATTTTCAAATTGTTTTCATGAATATTTAATCAACATGAAACATATACTTATGCAAGCTGAAATAGGTACCAGTCTGTGTCCCAGGCTGTTCTGTTTCACAGTCTTCCAAATGAGTGTTTTGTAAAGCTGATTTAACTAATTAAAAAAGAAAATCAACAAAGAAAGAACTAAAATGATCTTCAGCAGGTGGCATAAACTGAGAAGGAGCCAAAGAACTCACAAACTACCAGCAAATCCTTAGTTCAGTTCAATGCAGTATTGGTGAGATGCCTGCATAGTTTTTCATGAATTGCTTGAGTTTTATCGAGATTGCTGAAATACAGGGATGTGCACATAAAATGATCCATTGAAACACTGTGATAACATGGGGGCATAAAGCCCCCAAAATCCAACTCTCCACCCCAGATCCTACCTATACACTGTCATGGAGATACACTGTCTCACACCCACATGTGTCCCAGCAGATACATGGGGCTGGCACACACATGGACAAAGGTACCTACCCACACACTTCTACAGAGGTTAGATAAACACTGTCTAGGAATAAAAAACACATTCCTGTGAATCTGGACATATAAAACATCCACATGCATCCAAGCAAACACAGAAGCACAGACAGAGACCTGCACACCCAGAGACATGGGGACGTGGACAAGGCACATCCACAGGCACAGACAGCTCCAGAAGCAAACACACACCTACACAGCTGGCTGTCTACTCACATGGACACACAGATACCTGGGCAGATGTATACATGAGGAACAGTTACAATGGCTATACAATCCCTCCTAATTTCTCCTTCCTTTTTGAAATAATCCAATTTTAGGATCCTGGAGCGAGCCAGATCCCTGCAGGGGAGATACTCCCAGAGGAGCAAAGCACTTCCAATTTTTTTAAGGTTCCCCTCTCTCCCCCTCTCTCCCAGCAGCAGATCCAGGGAGATGAGCTGGGCACTCAGCACTGCTTTCCCAGCTGCTGGCTTGGCACTTTCCACCCCAGGTTAAGGAAGGGCATAGGATGGCAAGCTTAAGATCTCATCCCTTCACCCCCAAAGCCTATGGGAGCACAAACCTCTGGGCAACATCTGGACACAGCTCCATTCTGCACAGTCCCCCCCCCTCCCCAGCCCCCCGCAGCTGTCGACTACAGGGGTGCCCCTGAACCCTACCCTTCCTCTGCAAGTGTAAAAGCCCTTGTTGTCCTCCTGCTCCCTCTTCCCCCGTTTCTCCTGCCCCCCGAATCCCGTCAGGAAACCTCCTTGCAATTCGCCGCTCTAAACTTTTTCCTGGCTGCACAACCCGCAACCCCCGGGGCAGCGGCTGCGTCTGGTCCAGAGGGCAGGATGGGGCGGGGGTGGGCTGCAGGGACCGGGATGCAGGGATCCAGGCTGCAGGGTGTGGGATACGAGGAGTAGGATGAGAGGATTGAGATGCGAGATACGGGAATGTGAGGACCGCGATGCACGAATTCGAGACGCAGGATGCAGAGACGGGGATGTGGGATGCAGGGACCAGGACGCGGGATAGCAGCGCCCAGCTTCTTACCGTGCAATGAGGATAGGTCCTGGTGAGGGTCTCCGGCTGCCCCCGGGCATCGCGGGCCTCCCGATGCGCTCGTTAAACATCCACCGCGGAGTCTCACCCCCCAAACTTGTGCGAGCTGCTTCCTCTGGGAACAATCACCCTTTCTCCCCCCCACCTTGGATCGGATCCCGATGGAAACTCATCAAGGCCTCCTAAGTGGTCAGAGGTAAGCTGTGAGGGAAGGAGAAGAGGGGAACAACGGGACGGAGAGGTTGTGATCACCAAGCGATGATCCCCTTCCTCTCCCCTCTCCTCCGGAGCACTCCCTTCCCGTTCCTCTGACCAACTTTGGCTCCGCTTAGCCAAGCAGCGCCTGGGACCGGCGCTGTAAATTGGGGTCCCTTTTCGCAGCCTGGCATCTTTCTAGATTTCCTCTCCTTTCCGGGCAAAGGGGATTGGTGCAAAGCTTTAAATTAGGAGGCGACCTAGAGTTGCAAAGACAGGGAGTGGGAGCTGGCTGGCATTCGCAGACCGCCTCCCCCGGCGCTCAGCGCTGCGCGGAGGGGCCGGCTGAGCCTTATCCCTACCATTTATTCATTGACAGCGTTCCTAGCTCGCACTCTGGAGATGCCTATCGCTCCTGGCACGGCCGGGAGCGGGGCTGTGGAAGGAGCCCTGGGAAGGAGGCGAGCCCCATGCTGCGGGGCTCCCCGCGGCTGTTTAACTGCGCCGGCAGCGCGGGCAGAGCGCAGCCCGGTCCCGGGGGGAGGACATGGGTGTGGGGGGGACGGGACACGGGGACGCTGCTGTCGCCTGGCAACCCTGCATCCCTGCCCCGAGCATCCCTCCCCCAGCGCCCTGATTGGACGGGGCAGGGGCGGGGGGAGCACACACGCTCCTCCGAGGATGCTGCGCCCCGGCACTGCGACTTGTCGCATCCTCAAAAAGCCGGGAGCGGGCAGGGCGAGCACAGAGCAGCCGGGAGAGCAGAGGCAGTTCAGGGCGTTGTATCACCATCCTTCTGCCTTCTCTCTTCCAGCTGGCTTGATCAATTTGCTTCTGCTCTACATCTCCTAGAAAAAGAATGTATTTGTGTATGTATGTATGCATGTATGTATGGGCGGATGGATGAATAGATAGATAGACAGATAGAAACAAAAAAAAATATAACAATATATGCACATAAATAAATGTATATACACATAAATAAATGTATATACACATATGCATTTGTATATACAAATACATGTATATGTATTATCCATAGTCTTTATATTATCTCTCTATAGTCTAACTCTGTTATGGGAACAGAGAAAAAGAATAGTTACTGAGAAAATATCACTTCAGAGTGCAGCAAAGCTGTATGCAAACGGAAAAAGAAAGCTACTTTTTGGCTTGTATATATATGAAAACCATAGGTTTACATCAGCTGGAGTGTTAACAGAAGGTTGTGGTCCTAAAGAAGGAATTAAACCCGGTGAGGGGAGTGAGGTGTAAGAGTCAGTGAGGATGGATGCATTAACTTCAGAGAGGGTGAGTTTAAGCCATGCTGCATGGGGCACTGCTGATGTTATTTGTGGCTTCATTGCTTATTCTCTGCTATGGGGGACAGTGAACAGCTGCTTCCTGCTGGTGGGGTGTAGTATAGAGAGGATGTCTGTAAAATCCCAATACCTCCCTTTCCATGCAGCTCCAGTTGGGACACTGTGAAATTCTCATTCTTTAGCAGGGAGAAGTCCATTGTCCATTTCTCTCTGAATATTTCCCTCCACCTTTGGAGTTAAGCCCAGGCAGCTCCCAAACAGTGCTCAGTTAAAGCAAGGAAAGAGATGCTGCAGTCCAGAGCTGCAATCCAGCAGCTCACTTGGGGCCACTAAGGTTTCAGCAACCACAGTTCCAGTGAGGAGTTAAGCCAAAGTAAAAGGAAATAAAATAAATTAATCTGCCTCTGCTTTGTAATATTTTATGTTTAGTTATTTAATATCTGTTTACTTTTGTGATCTACCATTCCATTTGAGCTACTTGGCTAATTCTATGAGTTTTTTCTTTCTTGGAAGCCAAAGACATTTGCTGAGAAGTGCATATTAAACTGTTTCATTAAGGACTAAAGTCAGGCAGAGAACAAAATGAAAGACAGCAGTTTCTCTCAGGTTTACGCTGCTTTAGATTCGATCAAAATGTACATGAGACATTGCTGTAATAAGGGTAAACTGGAATGAATAGGAAATCAGTTTCATGTCTTTCAAATCATAGCACAATTTCACAAATAGGTTCAGAATACAATTTTTTCACAGTCCTGCAGGCTGATTGCCAGGAAAGACTAGTGAAAAGAAGGATCTGATTCTGCATTGCTTTGTACATAGCAATCATGCCTCAAAGGGAGTATGAAAGTAACTTTTTCACTGGGTAGGATGTAAAACCCACTGTGTATGAAATTGGCCACTATAGGCACCAAGCAGAATTTGGCTGGGATGTGCTGTCTGATTTACAGCAGGTCACTTAGAGCCAGGGAGGTGATCCAGTCATTTGTTCTGTGCCTCATCAAACATCAATGGTACCGATGGTTTACTCCCTTTCCATGCCTTGCTGCTGTGCAACATCTGATATCAGTCCCTGACACTGCTAACTACTTCCATTTACTCATAATCCATGGCTACTGAGAAACAGGAAAATAAACCTGAAGAGTCAAACAAGAGGTAGGCAAAGGCACAAGGGTTTCATTCCCACTTTCTTCCAGGGTTCTTCCTCAGCCAGTTCTCCTGGCACAACAGCATCTCATTTTAGCCATAAGACAACCTAGCCCTGTCTTTCTAAAACAGGATTCTGGAGACCTCATTTCAGTTTATGACTCTGGAAAACCATGTTTATTTTTGTAGGGAATGCAACTGTGCCTCAACTCTCTTTTGGGATAGCACGTGGTGCATCCATGTAGGGTGTTCTGAAGATGCAGCCACGTACTGAGAGTGTGTTCTCAGCCAGTCAGATGTTCAGGCTGACAGGTACACACAGTGTGACAGTGCAAGGCAATACAGAGATCTCAGTGAAGCTCTGGGCCAAGCTGTGTTTGGGTGGTACTGGCAAATCATTCATTTCAGGCTAAATTGAGCACCTCATGCTACACTTAATTGTAGATACACCCATGGTTAGACACAGAAATCAGGCTGTGTAACTTCTGCCAGGGGACAGCTTGGAGAAAACAATCAACAGCCTTCAATGTCTATGACTTGGATCCAAAGAAGGGTTTTCAATATGAAATATATTTATTTCTTTTCTGCCTGTGAAACAAAGATGGTAAAGCAGCATTAAATTTTCTGAAATAGGAATATTTTGCCTTTGTGAAATATCTATTAGTGAAATAGTAATTATATCTAGTTAAAAGATCAATTCCTTTCAAATTGAGATCTCACATAGCACCAAACTGAGTTCATAGAATGCTTTGATGAGCTGAAGAATTTGTTTTTATATAATTTGTGAATGTGATTAACAGGCTTATCACCACAAATAAACAGATGCGTGTCTTTTCCTCACACAGAATTTTAGCATGAGCTTCAAGCCTGTTCGCATGGGAACTTTCCAATTTTACATTTGATATGAAGATACTGCTCCAGCAAAACACTTTGTAGGGTTCCCTAACTTGCTATAAGCATCTGTTTTGGGACACACTCAAGTTATTTGCTGATTAACAACTAAAGCAAAGCTTCAGAAAAATTGCTTGTACAGCCAGTGAGTGATCTATAGATTGGGCCTGGCCTTCCTGAATAATTCATGAGGCTTATGGTCTTTCCTCCTTTCCTGGGGACCTTACAGAAATGGGCAGGAATAGGGCCATAGATCAATGAGGCTTTTTCTAGCAAATTGCTCCCTGACACCTGATTTCCAACAGCTCTGCATCTGCTTCCTGTGTGGAAGTGACGTGTGAGTGAGCAGGATCCTGTTCTGTGGCTCTGCTTGAGCTAACAGCTGTGGTCATCACCCCAGGGCCAATCCTGGCTTACCTCTGTAGTTTGGGGCACACATCAGAAGCACCTAGAGATGAAATTGTGTTCTCCTGGGAGTCTGCCAGCCTCAGGGTACAAAACACTGTCTGGATGGTCGTAGTCACAAGGGTCTAGATGTGTCTCCACAACACTATAGCAATGTCAGTCTCTGTCTCCTGAGACAGAAAGGAAAAAAGTTCATAATGGTTGATGCAGGGATCTACAAAACCTCACACTCTCTGACTAATCTATCTACCAATTGTGACGGACGTGGACATACTCCAAAGGAACAGTGCAGTGGCACTTGGCTTTCAGAGGAATATGGCAATCTCTAGGAGAAATCCACAGTAATGAAGAGTGTAAGGGCTGTCACTCTGTCATACTCCAGGACTTCATGGATTGATGTAGAAAATTATGCACTGCTGTGGTTGCTGACTGGACACCAGTGCCCAACAAAGCCCCTCTACTTCCTCAGCTGGGCAGGGCATAGAAAGTATGACTAAAATAGACTCTTCCTTTTCTCTTAACACACAAAACTGATGGTCTTCATAATGAAGCTCATCACCAAAATAGAATGTCTTCCTTTCTCATTGTTAAGTGGCTTTGAAGAGATTTTAGGTCAATACACATGGTGCGGAGAGTCCTCATGAACATTCAATCCTCTTATGGCTGGTTGATGTGGCATCCCTTGGGCCTTCAGTGACATTGTTATTCCCTGTCAGATGTCCTGTGACATCTTTCTCAGCTGGCTGAAGGGATACTGGCCCAGTACCAACATGAAGAATATGCCATGACATACTCAGGCTGTTTTGGGGCATTCTGAGCCTTTCTCATGTCCAAGTACAGTGGCAACTCTGACTATAAGGCTCAACACAATAAAAATCTGTGCTTCCTGTGGTATGGTTGGCACATGGAAGAAAGGCTGCATTCCACACTGTCTGTGCACATGTAGCAACATCCTCCCTTCTGCCTCCATCTCCCATTACCATCATTGTCTCTTCCCCTCACCTTTCTTCCAGTGAATTTTCCCATTTCCTTCAGTTTCCCTCTGCCTTTTTCACCTTCTCCTCTTTTACTCTTTAGATAGCTGGCTGCCTGCTCATGCCTATTAGCCATGTCTCCAGTTAACCCCAAGGTCTCCTTGCCCCTTCTCCACAAAGATTCCTCTTCCCATGGAAAAAAACCCCAGCAGCTGTTGTTCATCTTCATCAGCTACAAGAGGCGAAAAGGTCTGGCTTCACTGTGGGAACCAACTGCCCTCCTTCCACCTCTGCTTCCTTCTCAGAAATCAGGTTTCCCAACATACTGCTGGAGACACATGTGACATCCAGATGTTGTCCAAATGGGGCTCCTTCATAAAAATGCATGAGCAGCAAGTGTCTCTCCAGGTCCCTGCAAGACATACAAATGTACACACTCCACTTGCACCCTCCATCCCTTCCCTAGCCAAAATCCTGCTGCAGTTTGTGCAGGTGCAGGGATGAACATAACACAGGATCTGCCTGATACATGCAGGACCCTTCAAATCTCCACCAGCCCATGACTATAGGTCTAAGGTCCACCACCCTTCTGCATCTTCTCACTCCATCCTTCCATGTCTTTGATATAGGAGGTGTTATTTATCTTCTGAGAGGAGGCTCTAGCCCTCCCCAGGAGGTGCAGAGGACAGGGCATGGCACACTAGCACATTCCAATCCCTGCCACGTTTAAAGTAACATGAACAGGTGACCGCATTCTACAGAATACTGACTGTTATCTCTTTCTCTTACTGTGCAAATAATTGGGTACCAGATAACAGAATTTCCAGCATATTTTGCTTTTGACTTAAGTCACCTTTATGTTTCTGTGCATTATTGTTCTCTTTATTAGTGTCTGAGCTGCTAGCAGTCTGGCTTCTTCAAACTACTTTTTCCTCCCCCCTGAAAATCCCTAAACATTTCTTCTCTGTGAAACACTTTCCCTTCATCCATAGCTCTTCTCTGTAGGAATTACTGCATTTACATATTTTGTTTAAGGTGCTTAGGAATTATTGACAGGTTTACCTTGCCCCTGGGGGCTGATGTGACAGAGTTGAGCAGTGAACCACTTAAAGCATTGACTGGCTCTTAGGAAGGATTACTTGTGACTCTGAATTGGGGCACAGGCCAAGAAATGTAGCACAGTGCTGTCAGGGGCTGTGGCACACAGATCCATTTCCTTTATAATCCCATCATATCTATGACCTACCACATACAGAGCAACCTAAGAGATCTACATTTTCCCATTAGCACAAGATACAGGCCTCCTGTGAAATAAATTTACTCTCAGTCCCTACACTACTGCTTTGCAAGCCTGGAAACCCTGTTTTCATTATGTCAGTGAGTTTATTTCAGAATTCTTTCACACTGAGAATCCATCTGGATATACTACTTTCAAAATGTCCTGCTGAGATTCTGCTTTGCCACTAGTTAAAAATGAATGGATAAATTTATAAACAGGAAGTTTATTGTATTTTTCAGCTGAAAGATATTCTAGATTTTATCTTGGCTTAGATTTTTGTTGGTGACATTTAGGTTTTTATTGTGGTTTTTTTGTCTTTTTCCCAACCATTTAATTTTACTAGCACCCCTACAAGGAACAGTGAGTCCAGAATTAGAAAGCTGAAATAAAAGGAATGCAGTTCCTGGAAATGAGACTGGAACAAAAAAAGCAAGAAATCCAAATCAGTCACAAGCTAAGGACCCTGACTTTCCCTTAACAAAGACAGACCATTTTCCAACAGGAGAAACATACCTAGCCTTGGAAGACTGCTAGTAGCATAAAATATAATTGAGCAGATGGTGACAAAAATAGCACTTGAGCTGTTTAAAAGCCTTTTATTGAATGCCTCTTCTTTTTTTTAATTTTCTTTCTCCTCCAGAATGCTGCTGTCCTCTCTAATTTAAGAAAAGACAAGAAATACAGTCAAATTGTGAGATCTGCATATTGTTCTTCAGCTTGTTCTATTTAAACTGCACACCAGTGGTTAAGAGAATAACTTGAAGTTGCAAAGCAAAGAGAACTAACATTGATAGTGGAATCATAATTCAGCTCCCTCGTGCATGTGGATACACTCTAATTGGTTTAACACTGTCTTTTTTTCTCTTTCAGAAAATCCTGACACATTCAGCATCCTAAAGAAATAGGGTTTTGTCAATAATTTTATTTCCCTGCACTGCTCAGTGGCTCTGCCTTGCACTTGCACTTGCACTGCTCTGCACTCGCCTTCCTCTGCATTACGGGAAGAATGGTCCATTTCTTTTCAGAAAAACATTCAAGTGTTTTGAAACCTTTTTTGTTTCATTTAATTTTTATTCTTCTCCTGAGGAAATGGTTGGTTGCTTTCTGTTTCCCAGATAAGACATATGCATTAAAGCCTGAAAGTGTTAGTGACTTCTTAGTAGCTGATTTTTCACATTTAGGAGCTCTACATTTTCAGAACAGTTTACAGGATACCTTGAATCAATGGCTGTTGCTCACCTTATATTAAGTTTGTGCTCCCACCTCTTGGTTTTTATCTGGTCCTAGAGTTTGACTAGGAGAACATTATTGCTTTCTTAGACTCATTCTCACAAGTGCCTAAATCTTTTTGTATGAAATTATGCAGAGAGGCAGAGAATCAACATTGAAAAGTCCATCTCAACAACCAAATTTTGGCAAGGGTGTGTGCTGTTGTAAGCTGAGCTTGATCATGGGAAATGTTCAGTAATTAGACTACTGCTTGGCATTAATCCTGGAGTTCTAACAAGGAAAGGGAAAGGGAAAGGGAAAGGGAAAGGGAAAGGGAAAGGGAAAGGGAAAGGGAAAGGGAAAGGGAAAGGGAAAGAAAAGAGAGAAGATCTCCAAAGTAGAGATTCTAGATGGATTTTGTCCTGGTAGCTCTATCATGGTGTAGAAGGAGCACCTCATGCGGTGACAGTTATCAGATCCTGGCCGTAGAGCAGAAGCAGCTTTCTAAGAACAGTGTTTTTTGATCACATCAAATTTTCGTCAAGGAGAGTAGCATGTACTGGGAAAAACTTGGGGACTGGACAAAATGGAACATTTTTCTCTTGATATCCTAACTATGGCTTCCAGCAACCTGTGCTTTAGGGACTTTAATCTTCTTTTGATCCCATTATCCTATTTGCCTTTACAAAACCCTGCTGTGGGGATTTCCCTCACCAAAATAGTCAGTGTGTGAAAAGCACTTCCATTATTTTTTATTTTAAGCCTGCCTCAGCAAGAACCCTGATCTACTGTATTCTGGGAAACTACAAATATTTTTTCCTTCCTCACTTTTTCCTTTCCTTCTCTTCAATCTATTCATGGCTTTAGACACTTTCCATACCCTTCCCCTGCATAAAAGATGAAAAATTCCAGGCTATTCAGTTTTCCTTTCTCATGATTTGCTTCTGTCCACATTTTTGTCCTTCTCTATTCTTTTTTGACTTCCCAGTCCCTTTTTCTGAGATCAGCACACCACCATTTGCAGCCCTCCAGGTGTGGGAGAAATACCTATTATTACAGTGTCATAATGATAATATTGGTTTTCTAATTTTTTTTCCTTTTCCTTCCTAAAAAGTTTCTAACATTTTCTTTGTCGTTTTGACAAAGGAAAGCTGAGCTGGCATTTTCAGAGAAACTATCACAAGGAGTAGTATTTAGCCCATTGTATTACATGCAGAGCTACTGTTATTTTTTCTCATCTGAGGTTTTTCACATTCACTGACAGTGATTTTCATCTGCCATTTTATTGTCCAGTCAGGTAGTATTGTGAGATCCTTTTGTGACTTGTAGCCACTAGTTTGGCTTTTTACTATCCTGAGTATCTCTCTATATAAGTAACAGTCTCATGTCTCATTAGTCAACCATTTTCCAGATCTTTCCAGACTATGTTAATTAATATTAGGCCCAGAACAGACAATTGGGGAACTCACTTCATAACAAAAATTGAGCATGAACCCCTCCCCTTTGCTTCCTCATTTTCAGGTACCTTCTACCTGCTTTTGTCTTTGCTAGGTTTCTTGAGACTTTTTTATGAGGATATTTGTCAGAAATGTTGCAAAGATCCAAATAAAAGTCACCTGTATCTTATAGGATGCAAAGTGCTCCTGCAGCCATGTGCAGCACAGTTTTCCCCATATCAAGAACCTATTCCCAACAGATTTTTTCACACATTACTAAAGGCCATTCCTCACTAGTTTTCTTAACAATTTTCTGGTATGACAGACAGACTTATTAATCTCTTTTTCTCCAGATCACCCCCAAAATAATATTAAACAACAGCTGACTTACTCTACTCCTCTGGTAACAGAACTGAATTAAGAAAGAGGCTACAGATCACAGATCAGCAGTTTCATATCTGAATCCCTTTATCACTTGGGACTCAAAGTTTTTTATTCTTCATTTTATCACTTTTTTTATATATTCTTGCTCTTGACAGCTAGATTTGAGACAGATCACCTCTAAAGAAAGGCTATAGTGAACACTGATGCAAAAAAATAATTTGTGTTTTCTGTTACAGCCTTAACATCCTTCAGTGCTTCTTCTATACCTGGGCTATTTATTGCCACTCCAACTCTGGCAGCTTTCTTCTGAGGTAATAAAGTTAAAAAAATTGCTCTCTGATAGTTGTGCTTCTTTTTTTTTGGCACATTTCACCTCAAAACTCCTTCCTGTTTAATGTCTGACACAGAAGCTTTTATAGATCATAAAGCAGTTGCCTAAATCCTATCTCTAAGACCAATAGGCAATTGACTGCAGAAGAAGGAATGATGTAAATGAGCTATACGGAAGATAAACTTCCCAAGAGTTTGTGAAGACATGGATATTTGTGGCCGTGTGGATGGGATCTGAAGTGGCTTGTGTAAGTGTGAAGTAGATGCCAGGACTCATAAGTTCAGTTTAGTGGAATATAGTGTTATAGTGGAATATCAAAGCACACTTGCAGTTACCTCCTCCATCAGTCCAGCAACACAGGTTTACTTCATCAATTCTTACCTGGCTGTCAAGGCTTGCTGTGAAAAATCTTGTGAAGTAAATGGGAAATACTTTGCTGACACTGCTCAAAAGGACTCTCATTTCTTGGACTGGCAATTTAATTTCTCACTCACCTTTCACTTTCTCACATACTTCTAAACATTAAAAGAGTCAGAGATATTACCCTAGCAGTAAAACCCCCATTTTTTTCTTCTCTCTCTGTTTCATATTTCCTGAATTGCTTTTATGGGAGCGAAACAGGAGAATGGGAAGTGAAATGTCTAACCTATTACACCTGGCTGATCAATACATGTCTTTCTTTGCACTACAGTAGAAAGATGAAGTTGGTGGTTTCACAGCTCACAACTAACTTTCTTTACTTCAGTCTAGGCAGACCCAAAGGAAACCTGTGCATACTAAAGAGGAAAAAGGCTTGAGGACATCTAAAAAGGAAAGACACTTCCCTCTGATTTCAGCTCAATGGGACTTGCTGATATAGTTCAAATAAAGAGAGAAGAAAACTGGCACTAAGTGCTTGCAAAAGGCCTGGCAGATTTATTACAAACACCAACTACCTGTATCTAACATATAAACACATATTGCTAAATACTTGAGACAACCCCATGCTCGGAGGGTGGCTGTCAGAATAACTTTAACTTTCTGAATTTGCTAGTCTAGATAAACACCTGCTGCTGATGAACCAGATGAGACAGGCAAAGGAAAGATTTGACTTGATCCAAGCAATTGAGACAGAATAAAAAAGGTCTGAAAACCAATTGACACATCAGCTGTGAGTTGTGCCACAGAAAATAAGACTCCAAGAGTGTGAAATATCTGTGGCATAAATGGGTAAAGTGGATTGGCCACTTTTGGATCATTGACTATACTCAATGGAGAGAAGAACAATTTCTTTTCTCTTTGTTTTAATTTAAGATGTGTAATGGATCTTACCCATTTTTGACAACTCTTTTTAGATGTAGGGTGTCAGATGACTCACATCCTTAAACTGCCTGTCTCCCTCTGCTAATTGTGAAATGAGTCTTGGTTGCACCCCAGGTGTCTGGCCAGATGAACACCTCTGTAGATGTAATTGATGATGTCTGTCTGTGCCTGAGCCCCAAATGCACCTGGTGAAGGGATCAGTGGGGTCTGCAGAGGGCTCCTTGTGGCAATTCCCATCCTCCCTCCATGTCACCTCAGCAGCCCCATGGTTCCCAGCCCTGCAGCTCCCACAGCACAGCCACGGAACAGTTCCTTTCCTCTGCAGTGCTGCCAACGCTGTCAGTCACTGAAACTGAGAGGATTAGGAAAGAAGAAAGAAAATCCCAACTGCTTTTTTGCCTCGGGGCAGCAGAGGACTGCAGGAATGGACACGCCAGGATCACCTTGATTTATAGAGTGGCATCCTAGTTGTTCTCATGTATTTAAGCCTTTTGTGCCAGCTGAAAATTGAAAAGTCTGCACTGTAAAGTTGAATTGTATATTTATAAGTCTAATTGAAAAAAAAAAGAGACACAAAAAAAAGAGTCCGTTTGGCATTTGTAAAATCTAAAATCTATTTCCACGTGACTGTAGATATTCTTATAGCAAGTGTGAGAAATAACAGTGAAATGGAAAACAAAAGCTACAGATAGAATGGAGTTTTGGGTTTTTTTGTCTCACTAGCATTAGAGAAATACCAGAAAATATTTTTGTATACTCTTTTGCTCTGACTGACACATTCATGTTCAAATTTTAATGTTGCTAACAGCCATTCTATCAGCAAAAACATATTTTGTGAATAAATTCTGTTTATTTCTTGCAGTGCTAAAACTCTGTCAAATAACTATGTCAAATACATATCTGTGATAAAAGATGAGTAGGGTAAAATGCAGGTGATTGCATGGAAAATGAACTTTGCAGCCTTTCATTTGCACTGTTTCCTAATAAGTTTCTCTCAGACACTAGCACTGTAAACCTCTGATATGACCCTAATACAGCAAACACAGCAAAATAAAACTGAACTCATCTAAAAATAAGTGACTTTCTATCCAATAAACATTCTTCACTTATTTTTCTGCCCCCAGAATTACACTTTTCTCAGACATAGAAAAAGTGAGATCCAGCACGACCACATTTTACCCTATTTATATTTATTTACACATGGTCTCCTACAGATATCCTTCCAGTTTCATACTTACTGTCTGTTTTTAATTTGGAACTTGCTACCATGGGAAACATGTCTTTGTGATAAAATTTACTATTCCATAGAATCATAGAATTATTTAGGTTGGAAAAGCCCTCTAAGATCATAGAGTCCAACCATTAACCCCACAATGCCAAGTCCTCCACTAACCCATGTCCCCAAATACCACATCCACACATCTTTTTAATGCCTCCAGGGACGGTGACTGCATCACTGGTCTGGGCAGCCTGTTATTTTAATACAGGAGACTTCTAAGTATTTTAGTTTTTAAGACCTTGACTTATTCAAATGAAATTAATTTTGTGTGTTTTGGGGATTTGGGGATGAGATTTTCAAGCAGATACTAAGGCTTTGAAGATATACAAATGTTATCTAATGCAAATTCCTCTGGTAGTCATAAAATCTCATCTCACTGCACCTCATTTTGGATGTGTCTGGAACCTGCTGCTGCACAGCGTGGAACGAGCCAGCCTCCAGCTCCTGGGGAAGCACCAATGAAATAATTATCTGCTTGCTAAACATTTCTGCCTTAGCTGCGAAGCCTGATCCAAATCTGCTTTGCCTGTGACCTTTCACAAAATCATTTCTCCAGGGCTTTTTACACCTGATGGATGCTACAGGGAGCTGGTGGCATGTTCACTCAGCACCTGCAAATCCTGCAGACAGAGAGATGGCAGCTCCCACACCACGGAGAGGTGCAAAGCCTGATTTCCCTCGGGTCCCTGGGTTTTGAGCTTCTCTTTGAGGACATTGTGAGAATAGACGGGATTCACCTGATTAAAGACAGATATTTATAATGGAGGCATATTTGTGAGCTACTCACCTGAATCTTCCTTTCTGTCTCTCTATCCAAGGATGAGGTGAGGAGGCTTCTGAAGGTGCCTTTTCCTCTCCACTGCTTCCCAATGCAGCCTCAGGCAACCAGGTGAAAATGTTTGTTCTGAAGAATTAGGAGAGATGGGTCCCAAACGCCTATGTATGGGTCACCCTGTGGGGCTGCTCACATTTTCAGGGTTACTCATGTGCATCAGAGCTTCCTGCAAAGGCAGGCAGGCAGATCTGCCCCTCTTTCTAGAAATGGGCTCGTTTATTTCTTCTCAGGATTGCCCAGAGAATCTGTAGAAACCCCATGCCTGGAAGTGTTCAAGGCCAGGCTGGATGGGGCTCTGAGGAAGCTGGGCTTGTGGAAAGTGTCCCTGCCCATGACTGGGGGTTGGAACCAGAGGATCTTTAAGGCCCCTTCCAGCCCAAACCATTCTAGGACTCCATGTTGTATTTCCTGTTTCTTCAGAGTCACCTTCCTTATTCTGAGAACTGCACAGAAATCTTCACCACACAGAGCAGCTGGTGAATTTTCAGATTTTCACTATATTTCAGTCCCTGATTTTTTTCTTGGACCTTGGTGTCCTCTTTCCTTCCTTGTCTGTTACAAGATGATCCAATTTGACCTAGAATTTTGGGGCTTGCCTTCAAGGTCTGGTACTTTAAACTTAAGCCTTGAATGCTTGTTGTTCAAATCCCCTTGGATTGCCTGAAAACATAGTTTTTCAGGCTTCCTTGTCAGAAGTAGAAAAGGTGGGAGAGCTATAAGAAAATGGCTCTTTTATATAAACTAGTGGATCAAGCACAGCAATGGATACATCAAAGTATTTGCATGCCTGATTTCTGTTTCTCTCAGCGGGAATGCAAGCAGGTAAACATTTTCCTAGATCTGGCCCAGAGGCTAAACAGACTTTCAAAGGATATATAACATTTAGGTATTTTGTAAGTAAACAGTGTTTATGTGCTGCTGCACTGAAGCAGCCTGTTTTTAGTTTTCACATGAAGGAAAACTTCAACTCATGCTTTTAGACACAACTGTGTGTGGTGGTAAGTTGGACAAGATGCCATCCCAAGGAGACTAAATTACCCAAATATTTCTTGTAAGAAAGGCAAGTGGAAATACAACCATAAAGCATCCTGGCACGAAGACAATAAGTTCCAAAGTGACCTCAGAAGTTTATTGGTTCCTATTTCTGTCTGCAGACAGGAACTGTTGTGTTTAAATCAAATCAGGCAACTTAATAGTTATATCTAATCAACAAAGAAGATAAAGAGAAGGCTACTCTGCTCTGCACCTTAAGACATTTTTTTGATCCTATTGCTGAAATGGAGACCACACCAACTTGACTAAGTCTGGGACCACAAACTGTGTTATAGTTCAAATTGCAACATATTTCTACTTTGTCCTTTCCCCTGCTTCTTTCATGGTTAATGGCAGCTGTTCCTCATGGGCCTCAACACAAAAAGGGCTGTGTTCAAAAACCAGCACACCACTTTATCTGTAAAATTATTTTTTGACACTTTTGACTCTAAAGTTCTGGGTATGAATAATACCCTATTCTGTGCAAGAGGTTTCATAGGAAGTGTCTGATAAAGCCAGTACCTAAACCCTTATTTCATGATTTTTATTCCAAAGCCTGAAATGTCATTTTTCTAGGCACTCATCAGAGTGAACCTGCATCAGCTCCTTTGCTCTTGAGATGAACTGTACTACCAGAGGCTGTTTTTGCTACACTTGCAGTCAGCAGCATCCCAGGCTGGAAGAGTGGGAGCTCTCAGTGCTTCCAGCATGGATGGCTACACCTGATTGTGAAGTCTGTTTATAGGGAGGAGATGAGCTCCTAAGTGTTTTTCTGACCTTTTGCAGAACTTAATGATGGGAGGACTAATTTCCTAGACTTTATTTTGATTTGGCCCCCTTTGGCTGTGAGGGGAAATTAGGTAAGTGTTCTGAATGTAGGCACCTGGGGTGTCAGTCACCTAAATTCAGGCATGGGGTGACCTTTGAGATGCCCCAGAGCATCTGAACTACCTGCCTGTCTGCAATACATAGGAATTACCAGAGGCTCACAGCTTTCTGGAGCTGCAGCAAAAGCCAGTCAGAATACTACAGGATTTTTTGTTCAGACAGTTGATTTTCAGCTTATCCTGCAGATATCACTCAGCTTGAACTTAGTCAAGAGGAATCCTTGTGCAGCTCTTTACAAGATAGAACCATTATAGACCCATTATATAAATAATGATATCATATATAGAACCATTATATAAATACAAAAATTAACTTCTGCAGTCCTCTTAGCAATGGAAGGGTAGGTGCTTTTGGTTTGGTTTTGGAATGTTGTTAAAAAAATCTCAGGCAAGCAGAGGAGAAAAGACCTTACCCACCTCTTTCCATCTAAGGCCTAACTCTTGGCTTCATCTTCAGCTGTATAAGCTGTTATGCCTTTGGTCAAAATCAATAAAGTCATTCCAGTTGATGTGATGAGGATATGCCCAAAGCTTAACTAGATCACTTACTTCAAATATAACAAGAAGACAAGGGCTGCATCTGTATCTTTCAACCTTAAGTTCCCCAAGCACTAAATGAAATCATGTGGTGTCTAAGAATAGTCGTGCCATTAAAAATGTTCAGAGGCAGTTAAAAGCCCAACTGCTACCCATGACCCAAATTCAAAATGGCCTTCAAATTTATTTTAGGATGGCATATGATGCTTTTGATTCCCCCTTCCCTTGATCTGTTGTGTAATTTAGACCTGTTGTGGAGGAGCAGTGGAGATTTTGGTGACAGATGATGTTCCCAGTGACGTCTGTGGGGTGAATTTCCCTCTAACTTCTACTGGTGTGACGTCAAAAGTAACACTTTAGCCAATTAATTGAATTACACAAGTAAGTTACATTTCTGTGGGAGTATATCCTAGGCAAAACTACTTCCTGAATTGCACCTGGGCAGATGCAGTTAATGAAGGCAAAAGAAATTTGTGGTATTAACAAGAGAGAAGCTTGGTTAATAATTCATCCATAAAATGTGCATGATATGAGTGATAGTGAATTCCTTACAGAATCAAAACACAAACAAAAATCCCTCTCTCTGTCCTCAGGGATGAGATCCATGACATTTAATCTATATAATTTTCAATCTATCATGTAAACATTCTTTTTAAAGTCTTTAAATTTGAATTTAATTGCTAGAAGTTCTTGATTACATACAGACTACATAATCTATCATTGAATCAAATAATTATTATTACTGTTGGGAAATAAGGAATTATGCAACAGCCTAAAGGAGAACTGCATGGCAGGTGAGAAACAAACAAATGAGGGTGGGGTAATCAATCTCTGTACCATGAAATGCTAATGTTGTCCTAATAAATATGAATTCTCTTCCATTGCTTGATATGCTCCCTACCAAGCATGTCACTTAGCCTGTGGCATGCTTTAGTTTAGTTTAAAGTGGCACTATTATTAACACTTTAGCAAAATTATAATAGTTCCCTTTCATTTTCATAAAAGTAATTAAACTTATCAGTTTTCTTGTTATGAAACAAGCCAAGCAATAAATGGACAAAAAAAGTTCAATTTGTGGTATTTTTGAATTAGCATCCTATGCACCAGGGATTATTCAGATATGAGATTATGAATTAATGAATTTTAAAAAAATAAATATTAAAAAAGAGGAAGTAAGAATGATATTGGAAGAGGAGAATTCCTCTCGGTTCCTTTAGCATTGACAAAATTGGATTAACTACAGGATAGCTACTTCATTGCAAGCTCACAGTTTTTTCAGATAAAGCTAATGTGGTGACTCCAGAAGGAGACAGAAATTTAAACTGCACTTAAATAAACAAATACCTTACCATGGTGAGAAGTGAATTGTGTGCTTGGACAGACTGGGCTTTTCAAGGTACACTGAACCCAGAGGATGCACTGAATGCAAGGGTTCAGTCCTCTCATGGAATGTAAATAAAAGAACTTTGAAAAGAACTGTGCCATGAAATCTCAGAGATAAAGGAATGAGTTAAGAGAGGAAATAATATTCTTGGAGATTTCATAATTTACATTGGCCAAATTTCAACCCCCTCATGAATAGAAATGCTTAATATGTTTTAAAAGCAGTCCTAATATATTATTCAGAGACGTGTAGAAGTCTGCATTTGATTTATGAGCACAAAGAATGAAAAGACAGAAAGGCAGCTACCAAGGCTATTTTGTCCAGGTGATACATTCTCCAATCTGACTTGTAGTATCCCATATGATGAGATTCCCTGTCCTTTGAAGGTCAGTTATGCTGGAACAAAAGTTCAGCAGGGATGTCCTGCTTATTTTCCAGTCATATTCTGGCCTGCAAGGGGGACACCTACAAACTCAGCTGCCTCACTCTATAAACAGGAAAAGAAAAATAGAGACATGTGTGTTAAACTCAGCTGATTTCACCTCCTTACACTGTGCTGCCAGAAGGGCAGGTTGCTCACATGTGTTATCCCTGTCCCTCTGCTGGCAGATTTGGGACAGGGACGAGGAAGCTGAGAGGTGGAAACCTTCCAGTCAGAGTATTTCTGATCCCAAGATTCTGAGAGCTAGGAAAACTCATGTGGATGTTGCCAAGTTTTCTGAATAGATTTTTTTAGACTTTCTGACTTAGGAGAGTGATCAGTGAGGATTTACATCATAGCAAGAATTTATTTTTCCCTTTTTTCCATGACACTTTCATAATGTTTTTAAACAAAATATTATGCTTGATAGTCCTGTGGGTAAGATGTTTGATGTGATATGGGTGATCTTTTCTCTGTCCCAACCTTGGTCTTGGACCAGATCTTCATAAAGGTTTAGACACTTGAGTGTATGTTCCACCAAATTTTTCAAGTCTACTAGCTTGAAGTACTTTTAACATCCTTGATTTTATTCAGGCTTATGTACTTTAGGTTCCTATATATATGCACAATTGAACATCTCACAAGGTGTCTGTCTTAATCAGCCTGCTTTGCCCTTATTTTCTCAGTATAACAGCTGTTTTTAGCTGATCTTGGTCTTTAGAAAATGAGCAGGATAGAAATTATCTTTCTCTTTTTATGTACATATGCAGGCAGCACAGCATGAGCAGGCAACAGGGCTCCTGTCGTAATAGTGAACACAGTTCTTACACTTAATTGGATGATCATAAGATTTGAGAGCAAGAAGATTCTCTCCAATCAATACAATTTCCAAGCAAGTATTTTCAACTGCACTTTCAGATTTCACGAATTGGAAATGAAGAGACCCCTCTCCTTTGGGGATTTGTGACCTCAGTGAATATTGAAACAAAGGTACATCAGACCCTTAACTTTTGCAATAATTTATGGAGTAGGGCTTTGTTTTCACTCTCTGGCCACATCTGATGGTAAATTGCATTTTTATTAATTTATGTTCTTTAATATTGTGGGCAGGAAGACAAATAACTGTCTCAGTATATAAACACTTCCCTGGAAATGAACAGATGAACAGATTTCAAACCCAGTTTTCCTCATGCTCATCTAATTAGCTTTCTTATATGAGAGGTTGTGGTATTTCAACACAAGTAAAAGATGCTGATTTTCAAGTGAAAGTTTGCAGCTAACTCTTAAATAAATCTGTTATCTTATTTTGGAGACATATGGAACAAACTTTAAATTCACTCAAATTCCTTTAATTCCTCAGTATATTTAAACCATATAATCATTTACGTTGTAAAAGGCCTCTAACATAATTGAGTCTGAAGTAGCTGGACCTCTGTGACTCATGCAAAGTAACACATGAAGACAGGAAGACAGCAATAAAATCTGGATTTTGCAGTCCTGGTACAGTGTTTTCAATAGCAGGAGTCTTGACTTCTCCTCAGACCAACATCTGGGTTTTTCTGCAAGCCTCTAAAACCTCCCAAACCAGTAGAAGGGTAGCAACTACTGCCTATGCACTAAACAGAGGTGACAGAGAACACCGTCAAAACAGCACATTTGTCAAAGAAATTTTTGAACATGTTACAATATTTTAAGAGAGCAAATGAATCTGTTTTCCCACAGCTGAGATGATTACTCACCCCACCCTAAGTTTTGATGTCTGTTTTAGTGATAATCTCTGCTGCTTTGAAATACACAAAATAATGAACAGCTGCTCTGGCTGATGAAATGCAGAAGCAAAGTTGAGGTACTAATCTCTCATAAAAATAAAGTTTATTGCATCTGGAATAAAAAGGCAATAAGGGATTATTGTTGATGCAGAACAAGCCATAATAGTGATAAGAACAAAGTAAATGTATTCATCCTCTTCTTTCCTGAAATCTGACTTTGCTACCTTTGAAACAGACATTTGAATAGTGTGCACATCCACATGGTTCTTGGGAGGGATGAACTGCTTCACTTTCCAGTGCTGTGTCTTGGTGCAGTGCCTTTACCTGTCCTGGTTTCATCTGGGGAGGAGTTAATTTTTTCCTTAGTCTCTGGCCCAGTGCCGTGCTTTGGATGTAGTGTGAAAATGATCTTGATAACACACTGATGTTTTAGTTGTTGCTCAATTATGCTAAATCAAGGGCTTTTCATTTTTCCATGCTCTGCACCAGATGTGCAAGAAACAGGGGAGGAGCATGGTCAGGGCAGGAGACTGGAACTGGCCAGAGGGATGTTCCATACCATACAACACCATGCTCAATATAGAAACTGAGGGAGCTGACAATTGCTGAGAGTCGACAAACAAGGAATGACAATTGCTGTTTGTGGGTGGGCTGAGCATTGATTGGATTGTGGTAAGAAATTGTATCCTGGATCACTTGTTCTTCTCTCCATTATAAGTGTCATTATCATTATTATAACTGCTGGATTTGACTTTATTTCAATTTTTAAATAATTTTTATCTCAACTCATGAATTTTACCTTTTTTCTTTTATTTTTCTCCCCATCCCACTGTGGAGCCTGTGGAGAGCAGGGTGAGTGGCTGCATGGTACTTAGTTGTAACTGGGGTTAAACCACAACTCTGCACTCAATTACCTATTGGCTATGTTTTTGATCTACAAGCAAACTATGACTGATTTTTTTTTATACCCATTAATTATTGTTATTCTAGACAGAGCTTGCAAACTTTTAAGTAGAGGAATGTGCAAAGAATCTATGAGGAAATTACCTGAAGAAAGAAAAAGGAGCAAAGGCCTGTGAAATTAACCTGGGTGATTTAAGCCACTCCTCATAAAGATTCCCTTTCCAAACCTTGACCATCTTTGTGGCCCTCCTTTGGACACTCTTTAATAGCTCATTGCATTTTTTATGTTGTGGTGCCCAAAACTGCACACAGGAATTGAGGTGAGGCCACCCTAGTGCAGAGCAGAGAGGGACAATCCCCTTCCTTGCCCTGTTGATTCTCCATTCTGTTCCTACCACCAGGGATTTCTTTTAGCTGGTTAGAGTCTGTTGGTGTTAGTTCATGCTGAGCAATCAATTCAGACAGAGGGCTGTGACTTCTCTCTTTTCCTGCACTGAGCAGGAACTGGGTACAGGGAAGAGTCTGTCTTATGGTTACCAAGCCAGGGCAGTGGAATTGAATTGCAAAGGATGACTACTTTTATTTGAGAATTTCATTTATAATCTTTTTGTTGCATTGTTTTTAAGAAGATAGTTTACATATAAATCTTTATAAAATCATGAATGTCCTATAAATCATTAGTGTACATGATGGGTTCTGCAGAGAAAGATACTTTAAGACTAAAGTGAAAGTTTCTTTAGGAAAGCTCTATGTGCCTATTTTATACCCTTATACCTAGTGATTTATTTGAAAACACTTTAAATAATGTAAGAAAAAGGAGAAAATGAAACCAATGCTTTTTAGAATAAGCATTGAATATAAAAGATCAAGCAAACATGATACACTTGATAATTCATCCAGGGTTTCAAACCCATCAGGATTTAACATTTATTAGAGATTAATTGAAGGATGAGGTGAAACATGACGATGATTCAACCAGAAGCAGGGCAATTCTGAGAGGATGCTCTCTGTGCACGTGTGTAGCACATCACCTCTGAGAAGAAATCAACCAAAAGTGAAGGCCATGGAAAACCAATCCCTAACAGCATGGTCCTACCTGGAGCAGAGCTGTGAAAGAACCACAGGTTGTGCAAATTTGCAAAGTTCAGTGATCTGCTGAGTTGCAAAAACAGGGGATCTACCTATTTGTAGTTTATTTTTTAAATATGTATTTACAAATGACAGAAGTGTTAAGTTCAGTGTGCCTGATTTTCTTCTCACTTATGTCAGTGTCAATCAGGGATATCTTCACTGAATTTACTTAACAGTCTTCCTTCTGCCCTCTGGCTTCCCTGTAGCTAGTCCTAATTAGAACTGTGCAAAGGGTTGGCTGGGTAAGTCATTCTCTAGAAAAATAGGATTAAAAAAAATATTTTAAAATCTTAGATTCAATAAAGGAACTGAGATAACCATTTTGTGCCAAAGATGTCTTATCTTGGCTTGCAGCTGAGAATATGTTTATCTAAGTAGCAAAAGACTCAAATGACTTTCAGGCTTGTGTGGTGTAAGCAGAGATTCAGAGAGGTCCTATCTGTACTCCAAGTCAGGTAGGAAGCAGTTTGGACATAGACCTCCCAGACACTGCAGGATATTCCAGTGTCTGAGATGTATGCCAAAACCGGGAAAACATGCTTTAAGTTGTTATTAGCACCTATTTCTTTACAAGTTACCTACCAGAAAGTGCTGTGTTATTGTGGAAATGTCAAAACAAAATATTTCAATGTTCTGAAAAGTTTTTTTTCCTTTTTGTTTGGTATTTTGACACAAATAAATGTAACAGTGATGGTTTGGTTCCCTGAAAACCTCTTTCATGTGGGGCAAATAAATAATTTGCTAGAGTTGTCTTTTTTTTTTTTTCTCTCTTGAGTAATAGTAATTTGCATCTGTGTAAAGCAGAAAAAAAGTCAGAGCAATGAGATTATGCTGACAGGTGCCTGATACAAGCAAGAGGAGAATGAGAACTGACTGACTGATGGAACCAGACAGTACCTCTCAGCTCAAGTAAGTAAAGGTCCATTATTCCTGGGCTGCTGCATCAGCAAAGCAATTAAATTAAGGAATTCTACAGACTTCCCACATAGTTAAAATGAACTGAACCAGATTGAATGCAGAGCATTACACACCAGGGGAGGAGAATAAGAAGGGTGGGGTTAGGAAATGAAAATCTCAGGGTATGAAACAAAGAGAAGTAAAATGCTCAGCCAAGGAAATTATTATTATGAAAGTGAAAAAGAAATGCTATTACAGCTTGGATGATTACAGTTCTGTTTTATGAACCCTGGTTTGTATTTATGACCTTCTGAGATCTCTGCTAAGATAACTGTGCTCAATTCTCCATGTACCATGAAGTGTTTTCTTAGAACATTCATGCTTATATGGGTCGAATCTGTCCTTAGTTTTAAGAGTGGGGATACAGAAATATCTGGCTGTTCTATAAATAAATACTGTGCACCCTGTTTGTGAGGACTGACCAATATCAGCTTTTCTCTTTGAGCTGTGAAGCTGCAAGCGTCTGCCTTCAAGCTGCATGACTCCTTCTGGGACTTCTCTGAATCCAAGTAATCTCCTTGAGCAATGGATTCATTTGATGGTTAACAGTATTGCTGCCAAGAAGAGATTTGTCATATCTTTAGGCTAAGGGGAGGAATTCTGCAGTACTAGCTAACTCTCCTCCACAGGGGAAATCAGCATATTCTTCTGGCTGTGCTGCAGTCCTATGATCAATATATTTGTTCACGTTTAATGCTACATGTGAAAACCAGCACTCTCATTTTAAGAACAGCTGCAAGCAAACAGTGACCTATATATAGGATTTGTCTTCTTTCCAGCTTTATTCTTAACAGAACTTATGTGGCATTAATTGTAAATAGCTGGATTTGAAGGTGTCTTGGTTTTTTTTGGAAGGAAATTGGCATTTAAATCTTATTCTGCCTAGCTAGTCAATAACAATGTTCTTAGCTTCTGAAACTTGGACAGATTTATGGCTTCAGCAAACTTTCACATTGCCATTTTTAAATACACATCATATATTTCACAGATCTTCTCAGCAACATTTTGAGACATGCCAACGCGATTTAGAAGTCTAGAGTATATTTAAATATGACTAAAACATTAGGGAAAACAAACCCCAAAGACTTCCAGTAAGATTTAAACCATCCACAAGTTAATTTCCAAAACGTCACACGTGCCTAGATGTAAAACTATCCAATGTTCTGATACATATGACAAAGATACCAATCTTAAGAGCTCATGTTCTTAAACCAGTGGATGATTGAAGATATTGATAACTTAACTTCCTACTGCAAGAGCCTGTCAAGTCCATGTATTTGTGGTATTCAGTATATGAAAAACCAGTGAAGCACTGACAGTGCTGGGAAGATCCCTGAATCTCCTGGCTGCACGTCACCTGGGGTAACAAGCAGAGCACAGGCCTCTAACCCAGCCCAGCGTAGCAGCAGTTCTCACATACCCACATCCAGGGACAAGGAGCAAGAAGAGTGTTTCTGGTTTCTTGGTTGTATTCAGAAAAGGTAGAAAGTCTCTTTGGGCTCAAATGCTCCCATTTGCTGAGAGAGAGGAAATTACAGCTGTCATGGTGTGAGGAATTTTTAGTACCATCAGAAAAGGGATCTCTGAGCTCCTCCTTCTGAAATGGGAAAGGGGACCACTAAGAGATGACTGAGATGGAACTAAAAAGCTGGGAGAAGCCTTTAACTCAGGTAGCCAAAGCAGATCTCAACAGAAGCCTTATCCCAAAGCTTACCTTGGGAATGGGGATCAATGTCTATTCACAAAGAAATAAAGTTTGTTTTGAGGTATCTCTCCTATCTCCATTGGCTCTTTCCAGGCTGCTAGGTTAAAGACCACTTCTGTAGGTTTTCTGAACCCAGTGAGTGCTTCAGCTAGGGAAATTCTCCTTCAGAAGTAACTTTTTTCCTTCTTTACATTTTTTTTTTCTTTTTGTTTAGGACTTAGCTAGATGCAGGTTGGGACTAAGCCTGAAAAGCTGTCTGCTGGATATTTTTGTCAGTTCCACAGCTGCAGTAAGAGCTGTAAAATGATCAAATAATAAATCAGATTTCTAGCAGTGTCCACAAAGACTACTGAAGCTTACAGCTCTTGAAAAGGCTTTCAAGGACCCTGGATGCCCTGAAGATACTTGAATGGAGCAAGGCTTTTAAACTGAACTGCAGAAAGCCTCAGTTGCTGCAAACACACTGAAACCTGAAGTGCCTTTTTTGCTGACTGCTCCAGACTCAGATCCTGGGAGCCTGTCTCATGGCTTCAAGCCACAACTAAATGGCATAACCCACCTGGATGTTTTAACAAAACTGGATATTTAGAAGTCACAAGCCCTAGGAAGGCTGTCATATTCAACTCTAGAGGTTTTCTCCTTACAACAGCATGTTTTGGGCAAAATTTCTGCAGCTCAATGAGTACAAAAAACCTATTCAAACACCCAAAATTATATGGTAAAATTGGACTGCAGCTTATTAAGTTGCAGACACCTTTTTAATGCTGCCTGGTGTCTTTCATTATGTTTATTCCAGTGGAATAATCAGCACTTATTCCAGTGGAAAAGAGAAGAGTTGGAATATATAAAATGTGGGATGAAAAGACTTAGTAAACACTAAGTTGACCTATCCCCCTTCAGTTACCTTTGTGATTTATGCTTAGTGCTAATTAGTTCTAAAAATTTTCATATTTTTACCTGCAGGAATTTTTGGAATTGCTTTTTCCTGTAGATATTTGAATTGGATGACTGCTCGAATTACACAGCATGTAAGTCACTGAATTGGTAGGAATTAATGGGAATGTGGACAGAACTGTGCACTCTTATGTTTTTGCTCAAACTTAATTTACACAGCTTTTATCTTCTGAGATCTTTGCTAAATTTAGATTTTAGGACCACAACTAATCCTGGAATTAATTCCTAGGTACAGTGAAGACAACAAAATCCTTAGGAGTAGTTAGCATGGCATCACCAAGCGGAAGTCATGCTTGACCAACCTGATACACATCTGTGGTGAAGTGACTGACCTCTTGGATGAGAGGTGGCAGAGGGTGTTGTCTGCCTGGACTTCAGTGAGACCTTTGATGATATCTCCCATTAGACCCTCACAGAGAAGCTTTTGATATTCAGCCTGGGTGAGCAGACAGTGAGGTGGATTGAAAACTGGCAGAATTTCTGGGTCTAGGGAGTGGTAATCCACAAATCTAGCTGGAGACAATGGGTAGCAGAGTTTCTCAGCGAGTAGTACTGGGTCCAGTCCTGTTAAACCTCTGGATGATTGGGCAGAGTGTAGCACCAGCAAGATTGCATGACACCAAGCTGGGAGGAGTTGCTGTAACCAGCCAGATAGCTACGTGTCCATTATTTACTGTTTTGTGCCAATGTCTAGTGCCTATACTAGAAAGGTTACTTTTACCTTAACCCAATCCCCTCAAACTACTTTGTGTCATCTCCACCTCAGAAGATGGAGGATGAGGAAGAAGGAGGAGAACTTAGGGCAACACCCTAAATCCTCCATCTTGTCCCCCATTTACCTCTATGCTAAGAATCCTAAAACTACCAAATTTTCCACCTTGTGCTTACCTACACTACTGTTTTCACACCTTTGTGACTTGTAATTCTTCTCTCAATGTTAGAAATCTTTTCCATGGACTAAAATCAAAGCCTGTGTCTTTCTGGGCTCTGTGTTAGGCGACCCCCCTGGACAGACCCTCCTGTCCAGGATTCAAACCCTCTTTCTTGGGTCCCAGGCCTCTCTACCAAGGTCTGTGACCATTCAGGGCAAGTAAGGGCATGCCTTGGACTCCGACATAGAATGACTTCAGCAGGTTGGGGAAATGGATCGACAGGAATGTCATGAAGTTCAACAAAGGGAATTGTGAAGCCCTGCACCCGGGGAGGAGCACCCTATGCACCAGTGTGTGATGGTGGCCTCATCAGTGGAAAGAAGCTTGGCAGAAAAGGACCTGGAAGTCCTGGGGGGAACCAGGTTCAACATGAAACTCTCAGTATCAAAGTAAAATATCGGTACAGATTATCCATTTAGATTTCTATTATATATCCTACATTTTTTATAAGGTAGGTGTAAATTGACCTGAGGGGCATCATTCAGTTCCCAAACCTCGTTAATGCTGTACTGCATCCTGGTTTTCATATCCAGCTCTTCTGAATTTGCTGTTAATTCCTCCTACAAGTTTTTGGAAGAAAAGGCCTTTTCTTAATAACAAAATACCGATCTGAAAATGTTTCATAATATTTTTTAGGGTAGGATAATTTCACCTGGGAATGTTCCAAGGAAACTTTTCTTGGATGAGTTTCACTTTTTAAAGTGAAAAATCGCAGTGCAAATCTGTTTCATCATCTAAAATTTAAAGACAAATTTACATAAGGATAATCAGGGAAAGGACAGAGTGATCAGGATTGCAAGTGTCTGAGAATAAAGATAAGACCAGATCTAGATCTATTGGTATGAGCCTTCTGTGTGGTGCATTTCAGATGATGGAAAGCAGCTGTGAAGTGGTATAGCCAGCATTTGTGATTCTCTGCGTCAGTGGAGCAATGCCAAAGAGTTCTGGTGTATCAACAAATCCAGGGCAAGTGGCAGCTGCATCCTTCTAGACAGATAAGGCTTTTTCTGCTACAAGTGTGAAGAAAACATTTGCATGTGCACAATAGGGTATTTGTTTGCATGTGTACATGTATGTGTGTTTCCACGTAGACCCATACAATTCTGTGAGTGTAGTGGGGCTGCTATCACCATCTGGTGATAAATTTACCCATCATCTCTGCTGATAACAGCAGTTGCCTACAGTCTTGCTAAATGTTAGTCAGAAAGATGAAGTCCTCCACATCATCAATAACTCTTTTTGGACTCAGGCAGGAGAAAGGAGGAAAATTACAAACAAAACAAAATCCAGATGCACATATTAGGTTAAAAAATTCTGGTGTGTCTGGGCATGTGGAGGAGAGACTGGAACAGATTGTCCCTAAGTGGATGCTGAGGCTGGGAGGTTGTGTAAATGGACAAAGTACCACAACGGGATGGAGGTTCAGGGAGTGAGACCGTGTGGAAAATTGTTACAAGTACATTTGTTGGTCTACATGGGAGGTAACATGAGAATCTGGAATCTGGAATATGTATAGATAAGATGGTTTAGAGCTGCAGATAAAATGGAATAAGATTTAACATGAAAGTACAAAAAAGAAAGATCTTAGGGCAGTAGGGAAGAAGACAATCATAGAAGGTATTCAAGAAAAAAGATTGGCCCAAAAGACCAGGGAGGGGAAGGAAGTGTGGGGGTAGGTCACTACCTGGGCCTATGGCCCAATAACAGCCTTCAGCTGGGTTCAGATATGTGAGAATGTAAAAAAAGAGGGAAATCTCAAGGAAGAGTGAAGATAAAACTGACTGGACAGAGATAGGAAGTGTTTGGATCATAGTAGTTTGCTGTGTGGGAAATGATGGATGGGACACTGAAGAACAAATTATCCTTGGTGGGACTGAAGTATGCTCAGGAGAGAGTGCTATGCTAATTTCGTTTGCTGGGCTTAGACTAATGTCTCTTGAGCATCCATGAACTGTTGTTTTTTTCCCCTGAAACTTCTAATTTGCTCATCTCCTTGTAGATTTTCTTATATACACTGTGTAGAACAGAACAAATTTCAAAACCCTCCACAAAATATTCTAGAACTATCTAATCTTTCTAAAAAGATATGTTCTTCATGGCTTTTTTCCTCATATTGAACAACAGTATTCTCAGTAGAGGCTTAGCTGTTTTGATTCAAACAAATTAGTTCAGACTGTGCCTGGATAGCCCTAGCAGGGAAAAATCCCTTAATCAAGATGTTTAGCAAAGTTATGAGACACTAATAAAAGATCCTGAAAGAGGGAGCATCAAGCATGGCTAATTACAGGAAATGCTGGAATATTTATAGACACATACACAGATATTTGTAGAACAACCTCTAGGCTTTAAACTTTCCTGGCCTAATCTCAGTGGAGAGACCCTTTCAAATGATAACCTAAATATTTTGGTTCAGTGTGTTTATAAACAACCCATGGATTTCCTTGAAAAAAATGAATGGAGCCTGGCACGTGTTTGGGGTTGTGGCTGACTGCACATTTTATTCATTAGGGAGTATATTTTGCTATAAATACTTTATTTGTTTGGAAGAAACTGCATTTTGACTTTGATTTTTTGAAAGATAAAGTTGAAGCAATCATTTACAGTCATGCTTTATTATCTACTGGAGCTTCAACTAGTGTCTAATCCAGTGATTGCTGAAAACATTTTTGATTCAGAAACAATTTATTTTCTCATATTACCAACAATGTGACACTTTGGGGAGTTCTTTGCAGCAGAACTCATAGAAGTCACACTAGAAGAAAATTTGGCTTGATTTAGGTTTTTGAGCATCCTTCATACTTAGAATCCTTCATACTGACTTAACAATTATCCAGGGTAATTCAAAACATATTGAAATGGCTGTAATTTCACATTCAGCCCTAAAAACTGCATTTAGGTTTGGTGTATGGTATGAAAACACAAATCACTAGGTATGAAAAGCCAGTGATATTGTGGTGATAGCCAGGTGCTTAATAAAACAGTCTTTTACAAGCAGAACTCTTATTCACAGAAATTACATGCATTTTTCCAATTATATAAGAGCTGGAAAACTGTTGTTTTAAACATTAAATCTTATTATAGATTACTGTGGATTACAGTAAAAGAGCCTGCTATCCTTCTACACTCAGTTCCCCTTCTGTTAGGAAAGGAATGCTGTTATTCACAAATGTTTAAGCCGTGATTATGATGCCCATGAATCTGTAAACTGCTATTCAAACCCAGGCAGCAGGAAAAGGGCTGTGTTGTTTCATCTGGCTGCAGGTGAGGGCCATATTCCCACTTACAGAACACCCTGTTTGTGGCACAGCAGTCCGTGCCCCAGGAAGGAGAACTGCAGCTGAGGCACATCATCAGGAAAATACTCCAGAGTATGACATTTACGAAGGTGTCACCAGGAAATGACCACTTAGGACATGAAACCTAAGGATAGAAAAAAATATCCAATATTAAAATGCCATCTTCTTGGACAGGCTGACCCACTTCACTGAACCTTGTGAAAATGTCACTTTATACCACCTGAAACCTTGGACCAGGGTAGACATCAGTTTCTCTAAATTGCTTGCCAAGAGAAAGCACAGCACTAGATTTGCTGCTACTCAGCTAGATATTTATCATGATACTCTACTTCAATTGTGTCCTGCTGCTGTTAGGCATCCTCTCAATGTTTCTTTTTACCTAAGATAAATAAATCGGTGTCATCTTGGAGATTTAGTTGCAACTGCAGTTTATAGGTAAAAAATATTATACCGTGTAAGCAAGTTTCTTAAAGCAAACAAAATCCCAAACCCCCTATAACTACCCCAAATTATAAACCTCAGGAGAAATTAATTAGAAATGGTAACAAATAGCAGTAGTGAAAATATTACATCTTGAAAATATTACAGGTCCCCTACTATTCTTTAAGTCAAGCAAATATAGGAAAAAAACAGGCATTAGTGTTTCTTTTACTGCTTACATGAGCCATAAAATAAAATGTTTGGAAAATACCAGTATTAAGTGACAAATGAGGTAATTTAGAGCACAAATAATACTTTATTTATCAGAAGAGAAATAATATAGATCAACCCTTACAACTTCTGTATCAATCTGCTATTTGAAGTTAATAGAAAAATAAAATATTTCCTTCAAAACACTCAGATGATTTGTTTCAGGGCTCATAAACATCTTTTATGAACAGCAGTTTAGTAATACCTAATGTTAAGTAATACCAGTGGTGCTGTAACTAATCTAGACTGTGGATGCCGAAGAAATAATGTTTAGAGAGTTTCATTAGTCTGATCTAATGAAAAATGAGATCTGCTGTGGGGCACAGAAACATTGTGAAGTTTGTCTACTCTTTTCCAAACAGATGTTATGCTATTGTCGCATATATTGCTTTAAAGGGACAAAAATGCTGAGGGCAAACAAAACGTCCTTGGGCCTTTTGAGGCTGGGTTCTTACCTTGAGCTATTGTGTGCACCCAGATGATGGGCACAGCTCCCATTGCCAGGTGTGCTGGGCAGCCTGGCCACCTTCCCCTTGTACAGTGCAGCTGAACCCTGGGTGAGGTCTCCTTCCATGGGATACATTCCCGGAAAAGTGAGTAGGACTTCTCCTTTCACATTGGTGCCCTCAGAGACCTGAGTGTGCAGGGTGGGTAGATTGAACCCCTTCATGCTTGGAAGAGTGCTTGGATGTATTTTGGAAGCAGTATTTGAATATCTGCTATGCCATTTTCTGATCCTTTTTAAAACAACATTCCACCATGAGGCACACATAGGCTGGCTGTAGTTACACTTTTTTGTGTGCTGTGGTAAAATTTCATCATTAATTAACAGGATCCCTTGCTACTCTGCATTCTCTTGTCCATCCACTAATTCCTGCCCTACATTTCATATTTTATGCTTGTAAGCATCTATACAGCATTTATCATGCCAAAATCAGGGTCCATGACTATGTTTCCAACCTCGATGACTTAGGAAACAGCCCCAACACTGGTTTTAAAGGCACTGTGGTGGTTTCAATGACTTACTATGCTGGAAAGTCTGAAGCAGAAAAATAGCCATGCTACCCAAGATAAGTAGACTGTTTATGCTGGGAGTAGGATTCAACTCATTCTAAGACAGATTTATAGTAGGAAAGATGAATGACACTCAAAAACTCTTTTTTCTATCCTCTTCTGAGTATGAAAAAGATATTTAAAGTGTGTCTTACATAGATGCCACTGATATCTGCTGTGTCTTTTTGTAATTTATTATATAGAGAGCAACATGCGTCAGCTCCAGCAAACAAGATATTTATTTATAAAATAAATGAATAAATATATTCATCACTTTTCTTCGAAAAATACTGGGACATTTAAGTCAGGCACTTGAAAGCAACATTATAGCAACAGAAACTGTAAGTGATAACAATAATGCTGGAAAGCTTTTATCAAATTAAGTGAAGGGTTTGGATCAGCTCCCAGCAGCTACAGCTTCATTTCTCAGAAACCAGCAGCTGGTTACCTGCAGCACCTTTGTTTGCTGTTCCAACAGAATCCTCATGTCCTGAGTGGATGCTGGGAATTGCTGCCAGGCTCTGATCAGTCCTGTGGATTAAAGACAATCTCACAGAGCTGTGCATGGGTATGGATTGATCCTTTGATTGAAACACTGGGATTTTAAATTGGAGTTGCTAATTTTGGTTGACAATATCTTGGCAGAGAGGAGACAGGAAGATCCCTTCACCTCCATTAGTAGTTCTTGTTTCTCCTGTTTTGTTAAAACAGCTCATCATATTTGTAAGCTTCAATGAACAATTCTTCTTAACATACTCCCACACAAGGATCCATTGAACAACTTGCATTGTCTCAGCTATTTTAAGGATAAACATTTCTTCAGGAGTGCTCATGAAACCTGCAATTGCTGAAGTTTCAAAACCAATAAATATCACCTTCTTCAGTCCATTACAGGGGTAATTACTTTGTTACTTGTGAAGATACAAGTAAGGAGAAATAACTTAAAAACAATGTCAGAAAACTAGGATAGTATAATAGGACCTTGGCTCAGGGGTGTGTCTAAAACCACATTCATTCCTGGAAAGAATGTTAGGTGAAAAAGTGTTACTCAGCTACTAATTATACAAGTAGCCTTTAAAATGAAGGAATCACCTTTCTCTGGATTTCTTATGGGTTCTTTTTTTTCATACTACTTGAGCACAAGTAATATTTGTCTAAATCAGATAAGATGTTAAAAGAATTCTAATGGATAATACAGTGAGAATTCAGTAAATAAAGATTGTGTAGAGACCAATTTCCTGAAATGCCTTGCTCCCTTAAGCTTATTCCTGCTCTAAAATAGAATTCAGGGGTGACTTAGGCTTTTGGGAGCCTTGTATATCTAATAATTTGTGGTGGTAAGGTTCCTCCATCTCTGAAAGTGTATTGCGTTGCAGCTGCCTTAGGTAGCTCTAATGTAATTTGCTTGGATGCAAAAAGCAGTATAGTAGGTTTGCATGGCAGTTTGCCTGGACTAATACAGCAACTTCTAGATGTTAATTAGTCACAGTGGAGCTCCACAATACAGCTTGTTTGTTCAGCACTTGCTCAGGTATCTTCATGCTGCACAGCTTTATGACATAGGTATAGACCTGGGTGCTTCTAAAATTGTAATTTCTTGCCTGAGAGAAAATTAACGTAAAAAAAGGCCGTGCAGATTCCATGTTTTGTAGCTGCCTGCTGATTTCCAGATCAGGTGCTCTCAGTGAGGGCCAAACCTCCCCTGCAACACCTCCCCCATCAGCAGGGAACTTCTGACAGAACTAGGTGTGAGATGAAACAAACACTTTTTAGCTCTTGCCATGCCATGCTGTTAAAATGGGAGCCATAAACCCCAACTCTGTCCTACATTGCTCTGTTGATGTTGCAGAACTAACTTAAATGAAGCATAATTTAAACATATTGAGAGGAAAAGTTGCCTTGAGTAAATGATTCCCTGCAGAAGCTGTAGGAAGAACCCTCCATGAATCTTTTCTATCTATCTTATAATTTGAGGAATACCTGTGGGCTTCCTCCAGGGCTGTACTCAGCATCCAATTTGGAAGCAGAGCTGCAGATACACTGGGAAGCTGTAGAGATCAGGCTGCCTCCAGTTTTATTCTAGTTCAGTTCTATTTGGGATGGTTCAGTTAGGAGTTCAGCTTCTCCTGTATCTATGATTAGATACAAACTCTGAGAAGCAATAAGTGACCCACATTTTTCACTCCTTTTTTCAGCTTTCAAAAGCCTTATGTGTTGCCTTTCCCCATTCATTAATCTAGGAATAATAACAGGTTAAATGGTTAAAAAGAGAATATTTTGAGAAAGAGAGGGCAATTTCTATTTGGCCCTTTGTCTTGTGTAATTCCACATTTCTCTTCTCTGTGCGTGTTAGCACTGGTGAAAGGTGCCAGACTGACATGCTTGGGGAACGAATAACTCTTTTTATGCACAGTTGGTGTCTGAGTACATCAGAGGTTTTGGGCCAGCAAATCTCCTTAATCCTAAGAAGTAAATCACTAAAAGACGTTGTAGGTAAATGTTAATTATTTTCCCTGAGATGGAACTCAAAATCAGAGAGAAAGGAGATAAAGGAATATGGACATGCCTGATAATTCTGCACATATCACCAGGAAAGACCTCCCTGCCAGGTTGATTAGGGAGTGTCCTGATCTCTCATCTTGTTTTGAGTATGACTACCAATTTCCTATCAAATGTCACAGCCTACATCCACTCTGCAGCTAACTCATGCAATGCAAACACAGAACTGCAAAAACATAGTCTTTAGCTCCTTGGTGTGCATTTCCTTTGAAGACAAAACAACTGTGACAGTTTTCCTTAAAATGTGAATTTTCTACTTGTGAAAAACAGCAGTTCAGGTTTCTAAAAATAACTGTCATCTTTGCATGCCAGAGCTGAGAGGTCTAAAGGAATGTGCCAATTAATTGGCTAGGGAACTTAAAAATGGAAACCTGTCAGATGGATGTGTCTGGACCATAGATCAGGAGGAAAGGAAGATGGAGAGCAATGTGTGTGCTGGCATTTCTAACCCATCATACAGCTTGGGGTAGGCACTCTGAGCCAGGTGATACTAATGGGGAAGGAGCTATTGCTCCCCATCCTCTCTCCTTTGCCAGCCTTAACTGACTCATTGCTTTGGAAATTCTTGGCTAATATATTCATTCATTTCTCACAGAAACTAAGTGTTGCAGCTAGAAATAAAACAGAAGATGGCTAGTAGCGACGTATCTATGGAGAATTCATAATGCATGATTTCACGTCTCAGAAACTTCAGGAAAGTTATAATTTATTCCTTTTCCTGCTCTGCAATATGTCTAATACTTCTGATATAAAAAAACCCTGCATGATCCAACTGCTCATATTAACAACACTACTGAGAAATGTTTAGTGGATATGAACCCTTCATCCCAGCATGCACAATACCCAGGACATTGGATCACTGCACACCTGATAGAGGAAGAATGGGCCACCCTCAATACAGCAAGGAGTATGAAGATTGATTTTTTTGGTGTCTGTGCCCTTAACATTCTCCCTGTGCAGCTCACACACTTCTAGCTCCTTCCTGATTCCTCTACAGATTTTCTGGGTGAATAGGAGGCCACTGGCTTTACAAAATTAAGAATGGTTGAATGTTGGAGCAGTACCTTTGTTAAGAGGCTCTGGCTTCCCTCTCTCCCAGTGCCTAAGAAGCTGAGGTTTATATGGTGGTGGAAATCCTTTGAGTCTGTTCCCTGTCTTTACCAACATTTTTTATCAAATGCTTGTGAATCTATCCTTGGACTAGAATCCCACCTGTATTCCAGTAGAATTAAGCAGCTTTTTAACAGACTAAATTTTTTAGGCTAATTTAGCATCTCATGTATTAGATTCATGTTATTCTGAGCAAGTGTTAGAATTTTTTTTTCATCTCAAACACTTGGACATCTTAAGACTACCTTTGGTGATGGTACATTGTCTTTCAGCCAAGAAAATCCCCAGCAGAACTTTTTCTCCTTGCAAAACCGACTTTTTAAGAGAAGCTTTTTACAATACATGTCTACTCTAGATAAGTAACTTTGATATCACCTCCAAAACAAATTCCCCATCAACCCCAAATATTTTGAATGCCAAAAATTCTTTATGGCAGTTGTGATTGATGGTGTCTGAATGCAGATACCCTTCTTCTCTAGGTCTTTACTTTCAGCTGACTTCATTGCTGACCGTCAGCTCCCATAATGCACAATCCTCAAGAGGTTTATGGTCCTTCATGGGAGTCAGAGTTTTCTCAAAAGAGATTTATTTTCAGAGGAAGAATGGACCAAGAAGAACTAGGGAGTCACTTCCCAAAAGACACTGCAGGAATATTTCTGACAAAACCTTTTTTCTTTTCACTTTAGAAAAGTATTTTGATTTTTGGGGGTAGACCCATTTCTGATATCCAGCCAGCATATTTGTGGATGATTTTCTTATTAATTATTCAGTGTACTTGTGCATCCTTCTTGCCAACAAAACTTTTAGGTTGGAGACAGATATCTGAACACTTTGCAAGGACAGTCTGCACTGACAGCATAGAGAGCATGATGGAGTCAGCCAACTCAACCAGCTGCCATAGTGCTGAGCTGTCCACAAACACAGAAGCTTTCCAGAGATGGAGTTATGTCCACAAGAGTCTCACAGTCAGCATTTTAATTTGGTTTAGAGGAATAATGTGCCTGATGCCATATGGTGGAGCTAATCTTGTTTATCACTGCTTCACTGCCCCATCCAGTTGGATTGTAGTAGGAATTATCACACAAAAAGCTACTGCTGAGACCTTCTGCAGAGACAGAGACAGGTGTGAGTGGTCTGGGGAGGTCTCAGGAGGGTGCAGTTGGAGACTAAATAGAGAGAAGAAAGCTCATCCTTTTTGAATTACACCAAAAGACCCAGCATGAAATAGATAAACAGCTCAAATCTGAGAGAGACTTCTAGAGGACTTAGTAAATGTTTTTTTCATTTCACCTCCAGATTTCTATATTTCAGTCAGAATATTTTATTAATTATTGAAAGTTTTTTCTTTAATGAACTTTTTACAAATTCCTACGTAGTGATGCATATTGAATCCAGTCTAATTCCTTAATGATTACAGGTTTCCCATTCCCACCTGCCAGGTTAATTCACAATGCAGTAATTATGTTGCCTCATCTCACCAATAACTTCCCTTTGCAGTAGTTAATGTTATCTCACTGCTCACCTTGGGCATATGTGCTGAATTTGATGCTCACCTCAGTCACCAGCAACAGATTAGCTGACTGACCACAGACATTGCCTAGGAAAGGTCCATGCCTTGAAGTATTGATTGGCAAAGTAAATGCTAGACTGAGTGTGGAAAGAAAAGGCTTTTTTGTTGGACTTGACAAGTCTTTGAACACACTCAAAAGGGCCAAATGGCTTTTTGACACAGTCTTGAGTTGGCATCAGAGTTTCACCCTGTACATTTTTGCTGTCACCTTTTTATTCTCATGTATTTCAAGAGGTCCAGGATTACTCCCAGTGTGAGTTTTGCCTCTGACTCCACTGAGAGCAGGCACTTACTCTCTGTGGTTCAGCAGCTACTGGAAGAGCGTGTCAGGGTACCTGCGAGAAGAGGGATGTCAGCTCCTGTTCCTGCTTAGTTCCATCAGGAAGTGGTGTATGCAGCAGCTAATTCACTGCTTGAACACCTTGATTCTAATGGGTGAACCTGTATAAAACCTTTATTTTCACACTCCACTGTGAGTCATGTTAGGAAGACTGCAGGGTGCCAGCTTTCTAGTGTCTGCGAGAAGCAGAGTAGTGTTCACACTTCCCAAAGCATTAGTCATTCAAATCCACCCTCAGTCTTTCTTCTGTCATACATTTACTTGTGCATGAGCAGGTAAGCTCAGAATAATTTAGAATCTCTTCATGGAAAGAAGGAGCCCTGTGAGACAAGTCTGCACAAGGTTTAAAACAAAAATCCTGCAATTCCATTGCTGTGTGTTTCACTTCTACCTGTGGCACCTGCAAAGCTATCAGCTATTTCACTTCCAAAGAAATTTGGAAGCAAAAGCTGTTTGCATGCTTTTGAGGAGTTTTTCTTCTCATTCTTCCATTATAAGGAAGAGATTATTCCAGTATTTGATAGAAAGAAGGAAAAACTTCAATCACACAAACCCATCCTTCTGACCTTCTTGACATCCACTTGGATTTCACTCCTGAATCTTAGTAACAGCTGTGATTACACACAACACACCAGCTGGAAGCAGAGCCTGGATAGCTGGTGCTGTCCTGTGCCAGGAAGGGTGAGGGTGAGGAATGAGAAACCCAAGAAAAACAAAGTTGGATGAGGAGGACATTTTGTTTCTCATCCTTACAAACAGTGGCTCCCTCACGTCAAATCCCAGAGAGTGAAAACACAGCAACAAGTTTAGCTCTGTGGTTCAGCCCAAGAAAAAGCAATTCCATCAAGCCTGCCTGCTTTTGGGTCTGATTTTGCAGACTTTACATATGTGTAAATATACATGTATGTTTATACACATGTATATACAATATACATGTATATATATATTTATATATACAATACACATGTATATTTATATCACCTGAAGACAGTCAACATTGTAATAGGTGTGCCAAGTCATGATGGAATATATCTCATTCTATATTGTTTGGAATTAGACTGTTAAGGAACAAAGGTCAAAATATCTGCATGATCCCCAATGCCAGCACCAGGTTAAGCACAAACACTATTCTTTTCTCTCTCAGTACAGAAATACACAGAAAATTAAAGGACTGGCATCAGTACCCTGTCAGAACAAATGCTTTGTTGCTCAGACTAGTTTTTGGAAGAAAACAAATTCTAGAAAAAGGAGATTTATTTCCTCCAATATTATCTTTTCTTTCCATATGAACACTGACAAGAAGTATCCTGTGAACAATATACTCCAAACACAACAGTAAAATGAGAAACAGAAGAGCAACACTTATTATTTGGAAGCAACAAAAAGTGAATGAGAAATTGTATCTTCAGCACTCCCAAATCCCTCTCCAAGTGTGAGGAGGACAAACAAGCAGATAATTCTTCTGCAATTTCTTCTCTTTCCCTCTTTGCAGCATTGGCATCACAGACAGTAAACAGGTCTGATGTCTTATAGACCCAAGATTATGTCATGCTCAAAACCTCCTCCTTTCCACCTCTGAAAACTTTGTTGTGCTGGCCGTGCCCATTCTCATGCTGAGTGTTTTCCCTGAGACATCTCTATGAATTTGAATGAATTAAATTTTGCTCTCATTTTCTCAGACACATTCATTTGAGAGATATTTATTGGACAAAGGAACAGGCAGGACCCAAAAGATGCAGCACCAGCCCAGCTACAGAGTGGTCTGGTGGTGGGAAGAGGTGGCTCCCAGCATCCCATGGCCCTGCAGTCCATGCTGACTTGTCAGTTTTTCCTGCTCCTGATCCATTACCCTCCCAACTCCAGCCTGCACACCAGCTGTCTCCCACCAGAAAGGAACTATTTTCCTTGACCTCAGTGACGCACTTCAGTGAGGGAACAAAATGCCACAATGCTTTTTTTGTTTTCCCAGTAACACAAAAGAAATGTGACAAGGTGGTTTAAAACTTTTTCAAAAATGTTGTTTTCTGTGATTAAACTTGAGTGCAGATGCTCATTGTAATTTCAATTTCAAAAAGCCTAGGAAAACCTAGGCTTATATAGCTTTACCAACCATAGCTCTTTTATGACTAAGAGTACCCTCAGAAAATTTCTACTTAAAACTGAGGACTAGGGACAGTGAAGTTATTTGATTGTTGTCAAAGATAGTTTTTGTGGGTCAGATGAAATACAGCTCATTGTCTAAGCCATGTGTCCAAGCTTTTGATTATCTCTTGGCTAATAAGGATTTTCTCACAGAAGTAAGCTAAAGAGTATTGTGTTAAAAAGAGAAAGCCTGAAACAATGAGCTAAAAAGACATGCATGGAAATAGTGTAATCTTCTATTGTGAGACCCATATTTTTTTTTCTAGAACACACAAACAAAGGAGAAAAATAGTTCTGGCTAAAATAATTGTGAAAAGCTCACTCCTACAAGTCCCACTGAAAGAAAACTTTCATCCCTAGGTTCAACCTCCATTATCTGAGAGATACTGAAACTATGTGCAAGAAATGAAAAATCTGACAAAGATTAAATGTGGGATTCACCTAATCCAACTTCATCTCCTTGAAATTCAGGTGACTAAATTAAAAGCATCCTCTTGGCTTTCTATATTGAGTACAGAGTGGGAGAAATACTTCCAAAGATGAATTAATATTCTGTCTTCTAGTCAACTGTCTTACAAAGGTATGAGTTGCCTTCAAGAGGGGTGTCCATCTCCAATGACTACTGAAAAAATCCTGACAGGCTTGGTAGAAAAGTCTTGACTATGAAAGGCCAAGTTTGCTCAGTCCCACAGTCAGAGAGTGAAATGGGAGAGTGGAAGGCAGTGATTTGTTTTGACTTGGAGAATAGCCTAGGACAGGGCCCAAACCTGATATGAAGGCATCAGATACAAAACACAAATAAATTTGTTTCTTTTCTCTGCTACTGCCACAAAATATGACTTTTTTTTCTATTAAAAATGCAGTGGTATTGTCTTGAAAAATAGTATTTTTGTATGAAAATATAAAGAGAAGTTCTGAAGAATACACATGCATGGACACCGATGGGTTTTGTTTCTCCTTAAGTCACTGACTTAATTTTTTACTGTGAGTGGTAAAGCAAAACCCCTCTGCAAAAACATTCACTCCTACAACGTGTTATGCATTTCCAGTGGTGAACTATTAGGTGTTTTGCAATTAACACAGCATGAAAGAACCATCACTTCTATGGATCTCTGAGTTCACATTTTCCTCTAATGAGAGCCAAGATAAATTGTTCCAGTTTTGGTGTATTGGCTACCAAATTGACCCTGATCCATAGCTCATTTCAGGCTTCTGTAATTCCAATAATCTTGTAGTATGTTTGGATCCATCAATTGAAAATATCTAAAATTCATTCATGGTACTATAGAAGCTAAAGCCAGAAGAAAAACACATATATCCTGCTCAGGTTTAATTTTTTTCCTTCTTTTTCTGTGAAATATAACACCTCTTCCACATCCATTTACACTGGTATTTTTCCCCAGAGATGTAGTACTGGAGAACCTGACCTAGTGCCTTAAGGCAATTCCTTAGTGATGGAATTATCTTTATTAACAGATGACGTAATTTCTCAGAGCACAAAACTCAGAGTAGAGAGAGGTGAAGGGACAGAGGCAACTCTCTTTTTGCCCTCACCATATTTAACAAACCTTGTCCATAGAGGAGTCTGACAGTGTACTTTCTATTCTGGGTCCATTTGTATATATTCTTCAGAAGAGGCAGCACATGAATAATGCTGCTGATTGTTGCTGTCAGCATTCAAGGTGGATGTTAAAAAAGAATGGATATTTCTCTGCACGTCAGCACTTCCCAAAACTCACCTCAGTGATTGCACACTGTAAAATGATTGTGCTCATGCTGGGTATGTAGCACAACGTGTGGAATTCCTGGGTCAGAAATCTTCCTTAATAGCTATGGGTTGGGGCTCTGGGAAGTTTTGAGGATGTAGGTCATGAATTTCATAGGTCCTGCAGAGCAGCTGGTTACAGCTAGATCCTGAAATGGTGGCTATGAACACAAACCCAAAAGGTGATTCTGCCTGAGTTCCTAATCCTGGCAAGGAGGTATGAACTGAGTGCCACCCGCAGGGCCAGGATCTGTGAGCAATGATTGACATAATGATCTGTCTGTGCTCTCTCAGCTGCCCTAGGAGCAATTCCATATAATGAGATCCATGGGACTGGTGAGGTGCTGGAAGACAGTTTGTACATGAGCCCTTTCCTGTGTGAATGACAGGGAAGTGCTACACCAGTGGGTTTTGGTCACATCAGGGAAACAGTCATCAAAATGTTGGAAGAGGGAATGGCAGATCAGTCCATCACTGGTCTCCAGTATCTGATGCTGGATATGTCTCCTTTTAGAGCCACATTAAAGGTGCTCAGAGCTCCCTTGTTGCTCCTGGATGTCAGGCCTGGCTGCCTGAGAGGCTCAGAGAGCTCCAAGACAATCAGGAAAAGCCCACAGCAGCCTTTGGGGAGGATAGCATGAGCAGGACCCATCCCATTTCAGGGGATCTCACTTTCAGCTCCCACCTGTGCCACAGACCTAGACACATCACAGTAAAATATTGGGCTGTAACAGCAAACAATTAGTAAAGAGCTGTCAGAAGAGATATATAACAGACAGACAGTATTTTAAATTTCATAGCTGGCAACTTTTTTCTTTTTTTTTTTTTTTTTTTTTTTTTAGATCAGATTCTTCACTATTCTTGCCAGTCTGAGGCCTTTTCATAGGAACTGTACCCAAAGCAGGACTGCCTCAGGGACTGAAATTTGAAGATTTCAATCTGCTTAAGATACGAAATATCCCCCACCCTAAATTTGTGCCATGTATTTTCCCATCTTTGTCTTTGTCTTGCTGTTTTAAGGTTACATTCTTTGGCTCTTGAGATGCTCATGTATTCTTTGCCTGGGGTGCACACGTGGAGCAAAGGGGCTGGAGACAAGGGCCTGATTTGGGATATAGCATCCCATTCTCCTCTTCAGCCTCCATCTTTCACTCAAGGAAAACAAAATCATTGCAGGAGTAACCTGATTCCCAACCAGCGCGGCAGAAATCACTTGCTTCTCTCATCTCTGTGAATTGCAATATCTGCAATATCTTCCCACATATTCAGACATCACTGTGGGATGACACAAGGTAGGATTCCTTTGCAGAAGGAAATTAATGGGTAGGAAAAAATATTGCCTCAGTGTGTAGCTTCCTGTTGATTTACAGTGGTATCTGACTTCTCTCAGGCTGTATGGACTCTGAGGGAATTTGACAAATCTCTGTTCATGCTAATTTTGATATCTATCTAATGTTCTAACACACCAAAAAGAGTTTGGCATTTGCGTTACTGGGAGTTGGCCAACAGGTCACTGCTTTGCACAATTGACCTCCAACAGAAAGGAAGCCAAATCCAGCTGAGGTTTGAATAATGCTTCTTGGACCATAAGAAGTAGGTAAGATTTTTGTCTCAACTATAAGCATCAGATGCTTGTTTCATGAAAAAAAATAGTTAAGGGTGAAATTTTTTCATACATATCTTTAGAAAAAGGATGTATATGTCAGAGCCCATGATCTCATGTATCATAAATCTTCAAAAAGTAAAGCTGGAAGGATTTAATTAGTCTTCTAATCCCACACCCTGCACTGAAAAAGGCAAGTAATATGAAATGAAGCCACCTCTAACAGATATTTTATTTACAGTCTCAGAGAAAAGTAATTCTGCAGTCCATCTAGACTTGTTGTAGTGCTTCTTTATACTTAGTTAGGAAGCTTTTCCTAGTATCTAACCTAAATCTTTGTTTCTGCAAATTAAGACAATTCTTGTTTGATCACTATTGAACTGTCTGAAAAATTGATTGTTCTTCTGTGGTGCTACTATAAAAACAAAAAATAACTACTGGAAGATTAGAATCATATCTTTGTTTAATCTTTTCTAGATTAAATAAATCCAAAATTTTTAGTATGTGCTCCTAAACCTTTTATTGTTTTCCAGTCACCTTTGGACTTTCTCTAGATCATCTCAACTTTTGTCACACTCTTACAGATTAAATGTCCCCATGTTTATTTTATAGTCAAGTCTTTAATAACACATCACATAGCAATATACCTTTTTAAATCATACAAAATTTTCCTTCTTAATATATATGTGATTTGCTGTATTCTTGCAGATATTATACTGTTTTGTAGCTGAAGATTTTAACTCAGTGCTGGATTTCCTTCTTTCAAATGGAGAATCCTTCATGCTTTTATTAAATTTCATTTGCTGATTTCAAACCAAACCTCCAGTCTACTCAGATCACTCTGTATTTTGTCATTTGAAAGTACTATTTCACAGGTTAAATGCCTTCACATACTGCTGTGAAGCACCACTGACCTGAATAAGTCTTCATTTCAAGGGCTTTTTTATTGAGATTCTGGATGAGGTCCAGGTATGAAGTCATTACATGGTCAATTATTTGCCAGTCTGCCACAACAGTGTTTCAAGCACATGTACTGGCACTTTATGTATGTGGGAAATAGGATGAAGAAGAAGAACTTTAAAATACCTAAGCTGACATTTCTGCTTTTCCATAATACCTTAAAAGAGTTTTTATATTTCCATTTTATTTATATATTTAAAAATGAATATGTGCACCCAACATTGATTTTCCCACACACTGTCTGTTTAGGTTTTTGCATGTTTCTGACATTAACCAATCCTTCTTTTCTACTTTTGGGGTTTTTTTAGGCTGCCTCAGGGGTCTCTTGCACATAAACAATATTTTTTCATATGGTCTTTTTTCTTCTCCCTGCAATTATCTTTTTAGACTAATGGGTACTTGAAAGTGAATTGTATTTGAAACCAATGGAGGTCAATAGTGGTGACTCAGTATTATGCTAATTTAGTTCTTGAATCCAGCTCCATTCAGGTTTAAGAGTGAGGAACTGAAGGTTTTGTGTTTCAATGTTTACATGAGTTTCCCCTTTTGCTGAAGTATAATGGCTGATATTTGCATTTAATTAAGGCTTAACTGAAAGTGATACTGGAGTTGGCTTCATCAGACTTGAAAGATGTCCTTGAAGCAAATTAATATTAGCACCCTGGCTAAGGGAGAAACTAAAGAAAATAACAGTGATTAAAAAAAAAAAGGAAAAAAGAAGGGAGAAATATCTTTCACACATCACAGGGTTTTCTCCAGATTTATCATGAAAATGAGAAGCACTTTGAAGACGGGAAATTGTAAATGCAGAAACTGTGTCTTCGTATCTCTGATACGTGTAGCCACATGCTTCAAATGAATGTGACTGATAGAAGTGTTACCAGAAAACTGCAGCCAAGAATCAAAAAGGGACTGCTGGATTTTAAAATGTGTGATTCGTTTTCATGTCATTAAGACGAGAAGTGCGTTTTCTTTTTCCTCTTCTCTCTCTGGCTTTTGAACCTTTTCCTTCTCCTCCTTTTTCTGGAGACACATTTAACTTTTGGTGTGTTTTGTTGTGCTCAAACATCTGACTAGGAGAGGAAAACGATACGTTTTCTTTCTTTAAATACCAAAATGTCATAAGTTCCCACCTCCATGTATCATCTCAGTTTCTGAAGACGTAGGGGAGGTTTCCTTCTGAATGTTTTTCTGGAAGATCTGTGCAAAAATGACTGATTTAAAAGCAGTAAGATATATTTACTCTGCTAATGGAAGACAGACAGTTTTCAGAACTTTGGCAATTACAAGTTTTGCAGACAGTTTTGTCTTCTAAAAGATCCTGATTTTCAGAAAATTTGATATTACAATATATAAATCCACTTCCAGGCAGCTGATATTAAACATCAAAACTCAAGCATGCAAAATCTGAAGCTGCATTGAAAATCCTTACTTAGATACCAGATCTCAGTCATAATCCATCTGTTGCCAAGGTCTTAAGACCCCTAGTACATCTGATCAAATTTTCTGTTCATGGGGCAAGTTCCCTTTGATGCTGTCATTGGTTTCCTATCAGCTGAACCATTTCCCAAGGAATTAATCAACAGGATGACATTCAGAATAAGCTTCTTGGCAGTCTGGAATGAGAGGAATCAGTGTGGAATTGGAACTGCATAAACATTTTTATTTAATTTGAGTAATAAAATAATACCAAATATTTTATCTGTATAGTTTTAATTATTTATTTTATTATGTTTCATATATTTATCATTATGATTTTATGTATAATTTAAATTATGGTTTTTTTTATTCATAATTGTTTGATGCTAGCAAGAGATCCCAAGTTTGTGTCAAAATGTGTACCCAGTACTTAGAAATCCTTAGAGAGGAAATATAGTAACAACAATACACTAATTTATTTGCTATGAAATAGAAGATATTACATTAATCTTTACTGTACTTTTAAAAGATAGTCTTTGTTCTTGTAAGCAACCTGAGCAAGCAAAGAATAAAATGCAAAAGTTCTGAGTAGAAAGCAGCAGTCACTACTCAGCAATGCAAAGTAGAATGACACATGCAAATTAAGGTACATACGGTATTTTTCAAGCTCTAAATCAAATTTGTTGAGATAAAAATGGTGAGAAAAAAAACCTTCAGACATGCACAAATCCCATTTTCTGAATTGATTTGAGAATCATGAGCCTTGCATCTCATTTTGGGTCATTGAAACTTAAGAAACTGAAGGCTAAAATCCAAATGGCATCACCTGTACTTCCTCACACCTAGAAATGGGGAATCCAGGCCTACCTATGATGTTTCATATTGACTCGGAGCAGCTTTACTGCTTCCAAGGCCTCTTTCATGTCACTGCCTGTGAGAGTCTGTACCTTTGGTGAGTCTTTGTTAACAAGACAGCTGATGAATATAAATGGAAAGACAGCTGACACAAACCAGCTCAGGTACTCAGTACCTCAGGTACTGCATCCAGCTGGAATTCATCACACCCTGCTTTGGGTGGATGTCTGGAATGTGCATGGTAGTAACAGACCATTAGATCATCAATTAAAATAGTCTTGACCTAGTCCTAAGCTGTCAAAATGCTTGTTGTGGTCTCTTCAGTTACGAAGTTATCAAATGACTTTGACTCCTATTTCCTTCAATGGCCTGTCCAGTGTTGATTTGATGAATGAATAATAATTAACCATGGTTAAACATAATTGCAAAATACTCTCAGTTGAAAGGGACCATGATGATCATCAAGTTCAGTCTTAAGTGAACTGCTCATATGGGGACTGAATCCATGATTGGTGTTATCACCATGCTCTCACCGAGTTAATCTCAGGGTCATGGAATTGACTTTCTGTTGCGTTATTTCTAGTTTCTAGCTCTAATTTCCAGATCATACTTGTCTCAGTCACTAATGAGATTGAAATTTGCCTAGCCAAAGAACTACTGTGGTTTTCAAAGACATTTTAAGAAGGCAGTTGTAGACATTTCTGCCTACCCTGAGGTTTCCTTAGCCTAGCCTAAGCATTGAGGGTATTAATGACTTTTATTTTAAACTGCTTTCATATCAATCAGGTTTCTAATGATTATTAGCAGTGATGTTTCCCCTGAGCAAGAAAAACACACAAAATTTAGTTTATATTCTCTAACATTTTTATGGTGCCTATTTAGAATTATTTTGAGATGCCAGTCCTGGAGGCAGAACTACTCATGACTGCATGCAGAGAACTTTTATACCTTTTCTACAGTGAAACAGCCTGATTTCTAATGATACTATGATTTTTTTTGTGTGTCCCTGATCTAGGTAAGGCTGTTGTTGCTTTGCTACACATTAAATAACTAGAGAATCTTCACATTTCTAGATGGTGCAGCAACAGTTCTGGAACTTGCAGGTTTGAAGTGCTCAAAACTTATCTTCCCAATGGATATTTGCTGAATTTCCATGAATGTTAAAACTCTTTGAACCTCCAGAATCTTGAAGGAGATTTTCCATTGAGCATGTGACTGTGTTTCTGTCTGTTGGATGTATTTTGAGAACGTGGCAGTTGAGGGGATTGCGTAAATTGAAGAAGCAAAGACAAGCAAGGAACAAATCACAGCAGGTTGGAGGAGTGTCTGAGAAAAAGTTTAAACCACAAAGTGGCAGCATTAATGCACCAAGAGTGGAAAGGAACCTGAGACAAATACCTTGGATAGTGGGAGGTGTCTGGAAGCCCTTGTGAATGATGGTAGACAGCATATGGTGTGTGGGTGTCCACTGTGATGTTTCCCCCCAGCAGCACATCAACGGTGCCCAAAGTCATATTTCCTCTTAGTTATAGTCCTACATGCTCTTCATTTTTATTCTTCACTCCCTCCTGAAATGATGCATTTGAAATGGTTTCTGGTCTGTTCTAAGCATTTAATTCCTAGAAAGATAACAACACACCAGAGGGACTTTTAAGAGGAGTGAAAAAGAAAAGATGTGGCGGTGATTCATAGTGAAAGAAAATATTCACAATAGGCAACAATGGTAATTGTGATAACAGTGATTGCTGCCCATTACTCAGCAGCAATTTAAACATGTGTGTTTACCAGATATCCTCACAGTATCTATTTTTAGGGCGGCATTCTTTATTGTATAACAGTATGTTTGTGTATTTAGGAAGATATAGGAAGGACAAAGGGGAATGGCTGTAAGTCCTGATTGCTGGATCTTAGAAGAGGGAGAGAGGAGGGGAGATAAAGTGCTTTAAATGCATATGTTCAAGAATTGTCAAAAAGATAAAATGTGGAAGAAATAAAAAACCATTAATATTAATATTATTAATTATTAATTATTATTAATAATAATAGTTATTAAATCCCCTCCATTTTGAATGTGGAAATGGTGAAGGAAAAATTACAGCCAGGTTAATGCAGGTCATCTGGGTAAAATAAACCCTGAACTTCAGTTCTGCAACATCAGAATTTTCAGGTCTTGCTCTCTCAGGACAAAAAAATCTGACAGCCGTTTATCCTGGTGTCACTGAGATCACATTTTGAGGACAATGGTAGAATTGAAAGGACATTAGATCACAGTTTGGCTAACACAACCTCTGTTGTCACTGGTGTTGTGTCAGAAAAAAAGGCCCACTGTCAGATACCAAAGTGGTTCTGAGTGAGTGGCTGTGAGGGAAAACTTGTTTTCCTTTTGTATGATGAGAAAATCAAACCTGACAGTGAGAGAAGCATAATGAGTAGAAGAGAACAAATAAAAAATCCTCAGTTTTTATGGGTTCACTGTTTATGGTGAGTACTAAAATCCTGCTATTAAAATTCATAATTGTTCAAGGCTTTATTGTTTAGACACTTAGAAGTCATCCACTAACTCATATGTTTCAATTTCAGAGTAATCAAATATAAGCCAAGAAATCTTCATAAACTAAGGAGCACCTAGTCTCATAACATTAAATCACAGCAAGATATTTTGATTTGAGCGTTCACATCTTGAACTGATGGTAAAGCTCTCAAGAGATCTGATAATATGGGCTTTACTCTTACCCAAGAGCAGATTCACATAGTTATCTTTGTGTTTTTTGTACATAAAGGGTTATTGTTATAGATGAGAGTGTACTATATTGTAAACCATAATTAGCTAACAGAGATTTAGGGGGAAAATAATGAATTTTGATGGATTAATTGTTACTTCAGGTGACATAGCTAGCATAGAAATATAGCAAGAAATTGACTCTACACTTTTGAATTCATACCTGAAACTGTCAGTAGTTTACTGAAAACATATAAGCTGTGCTTGCAACCACTTAGAGCAGGAGACAGTGCTTGCTTTACTGATATTTCCAAACCATGCCTTTACCACCAGTTGGTTCCCAAGCTTTTTCTTTAGCATTTGTTCAAATCTTGAGATCAAGTTCCAGCAATGCCTATCAAAACAGGAATGACATTTCTGGGCAAAACTTATTAAAGAAGTCATTTAGCACTGTCATCATAGATTAGAGAGTGAACTTTAATTTGTCAGGTAGTAAACCTGCTTAGAAACACAACATATTGTGTATGAAAAACAATTTATTATAAATGAGGCACCTAAACTCATGACTATGCATTGTGTTAGCAATGTGTGCTTTGTGCCTCTATAGAGTTTTAACTCTTCCAAAGATGCAGCCAGTGTCTTGGCAGGGCGTGTGTATCAATGTGTGGAACACTTGGATATGAAAAACAATCAGTTGTGACAATCAGCCAGTCAGCAATCTTGAACACCTTCCATCTCTGCTCCATTTATGGGCATCAGTAAATAAAGCTCTGTTCTTAAAGCTGTGTTTTCATTTATTTTTTTCTGCCAGCTAGTGCCAGGCAACTTAGTGGAGCCTTCCAACATTGCCTCCGTATGGAAATAAATTGAATCAACATTGTATTTTTCCCCCCAGCGTAACATATTCCCTCTCTCTTTCATACTCCTTTTGCTTCATGAAAAAACAGCTTCAAAATAAACAATTAGAAGGCCCTTGTCAACTTTGCTATCAGTTACTTAGAAAAACTTATCATTTTTGTGTTTCTTTTTAAATAAATAGTTATGTTAAAGAGGAGAAGAGGGAGAGAATCAAATTCTACAGCTGCTGGTCCTGAGTTTATTCTCCGAAGAAAACTAACGGTCTCCAGATAAATATTACAGCTGTTGAACCTTTGAGGAGAGATGTGCTTCAGTCTGATCCTTGCAAATTAAGTTTGGATTTTAAATGTTTTTTTTTTTTTTCCTGATGGTAAATGGATTTTTGTTTTTTCTGTGTAATTTTCTTCTTGGTTTACAGCTGGGTTCAAAAAATCCAGCAGATGACTTTCCCGCTGTGATCTCCCCCCTCTTCTTTTCTTTCCAGTTCTTTCATGAAGAATGACATTTTCTGTCCATAAGGATGAATGTTTTCAAAGAATCTCAACATCTGTAACAAAAACAAACAAACAAACCCCCCAAATGACAAGAACAACAAACAAACAACAAAAAAAACCCCCAAGGACCTTATGGGAAACATTCTGGGCTGTGGGAGAGAAATCCTGTAGTTCATGTCCTGCCTTTCAAATGTGCCTTCATGTGTGACTTCAGGCAAATTACTTGATCTCTCCAGTTCTGTATCTGCAGGAGCTCTGCAATATTTTTTAATATATGGATACACAGGAACTAACAGTGTTATCACTGCTGCTCTATTCTGTTATGCTTTAGATAAAACTATCTTTATGAAGGTTTAATAGCATTTAAGACAAAATAGTTTTTATACACAAGTTACATTTATTGCAAGAAAACAAATGGAAGAAGAAAATGTCTATGAATTTTCAGTTTATCTGGACAAAGACTTTATTAGCTATTTCCTCAGTAACTTTTTTGCAAGAAACCTTTAAAGATAACTTTGCTTTTGGGAGTAGAGAATCTTGCAAAATGACAAAGGCTACTGAGGGGTCTTAATGCAAAGGAACAATGTATCCCAAAAAAGCTTTCATGGTGTCACTTCTACAGCTGAATCTCTGAGGAAAAAAAATTCTGAAAAGAAAATCACAGCAAGAGAGCAAAGATGATCAGATGTATTAACACACAGAGTTAGCAACATCAAAGCAGGTAGGTCCTCATTTGGTTTGTTGGATGTGGTTTGGTTTTTTTTCTGAAACACTACACTAAGCTCAATAACACTTCTCCAGCTGGAAGACTCAAAAGCAAGAGGGAATATTTTGCCTTCCTTCACAGTAGCATTTCTGAAGTAGATTAGATGTGTCATGAGAGATGATGCAGGGTAATTTGTAGAAGGAGATGATACAATTAACAACCATGAATAGAAAACAGAAGCAGTCAATAAATATTTCTGTTCCATAATTGTAAACAGGCAAGAATAATGTACTTGCACAACATAAAGATGAAGTACCTTTCAATTCACCTACCAAGGATAAGCAATGATGAATTTGTGTGACCTAGATGACTTGCACATTACAGCCCAAACTGGTGATGAACATTGTGAAAAATCATGAAGAGAAGTCAGAAGAGTTACAACCTGTAAGAAATATTCGAGAGGGATATTTCATGAAAATTATTTGCATTTTTCTGGGACAAAGGAAAATAATGGAATTTGATTAATGAAGATTAAAAGCTTCAAATTTAAATAATGCCAGTGTACTTTATGGTTGCTCGAAGAAAATAAAAGGAAAAAAAAAGAAATATTTTTTAGGAATTTACAGTTTTTGGATGTCAAATGTACCTGAATTATTCAAGAAATTTTAAATTATTCCATTAATTACTTAAAATTTTGTAAGGATTTAGAACCTTGTGACATTCTAATTAAAAATATTGCACTGTGAATTACAAAGGACGAGCAGATGAATGGTATAAATGACGAATTGTAAAGAGTTTTTATTCATGGAGAACTATCATTATAAGTTTTCCTAGTGGGAAAGGCCACCATGGAAAATCAGCTTGATACTTCTCAAGATTTTTATCCATGATTTGGTAGTAAATATATCAACACTGTCAATAAAGTATGTGATTGGCACAAGGAGTAGAGAATGGTGAAAAAATGAAGAAGTAGAGCAGTTAGATACAATGACCAAGACTATCTGGTGAACTGATGCATTTAATCAAGATGCTTTTTTAGTTCAGGTAAATGAAAAGTTTTATCCATGTAAGTATAGGGAATGCAGGTCATTCCTACAGCAGAGGAATGGGAACTGCAGAAGATATTTAAAATATGTAGGGAAATATGTACAGAAAGAATCAGTTCTGCAGTGGTTTTCTGCATCAAAACCACTCATTTAAGTCTTGCACGTGGCAGCAGTTAAAATAAGAAACATCTTATATAGTACTGATGAGATGATTATTATCATGTTGACAGTTCCAGAGCCAACAATTTCAAGGGAATATTAGAAAATTGGAAAAGAAATCTATCCTAGTTATTCAAGACATGGGGAATCTTGGTAGGGTTTTCAGCCTTTTTTGTCTAGCAGGGAAAGCCCACATGGATGTCTGGACAGTAAACGTCATTCAGTTGGGATAGACTGTTTTTAGTGATTTTTTAATAATTAAATGCAAATATACTTGAGAAATTAATAAAATTGTGCTGGATTCTTCTCTCCTCATTTATTCATACCAGAGGGGATATTTTGGTCACAGACTGTTGCCGCCATAAAGGAATAATGTGGTGAATCAGCAATATCTGAGATAGGAAGAAGTTTGGACTAGATGGAGATATATTGCTGCCTACCAGGGAAAGAGAAGGTTATGGGAAGGTAAAGCCACTGGTGACAATCCAGCATCATTGGATCAGATCTTGGCTGTGCCAGCTTTCAACCAAGTTTCAACAGTTTAAGGATTGTGACAAGACTCATGTTTGAGTAGCAGTGCAATAATTCCCAGTGGCCTATCATCAGCATTAATGTGATTTCCACATCAACAGGAATAATATCATAGAGATAATAGAGGTTACATTTATAGAAAGTGTATATTACAAATTCCTCCCTCTCTACTCATTCTGTCAGGAAAAGAGCTGTTGGTAACAGAGCTTTATAGCTATAAAAACTGATATTTTCTCTGTAGATGTACTAAGTTAAGTCCCAGCAATATCACCCAGCAGAGCAGCTATCACAACATCAGTTCCTATGCTGATAACCAGAAAATTTTCTTTATAGCACTCCTGAGTGCATGTTTTATGTACTATAGCTAAAAACATCAATTTTATTCCTTCTTTAGTAACCTCTTCCAGAGATCATGCATCAGCTTACATATCGTATTTCATAAATAATTATTTTACAAGGAAATTTTACTTGATGTAAAAATAAATTGTCAATCCCATTTTTCTTCTACAAAAATGTCCTTATGCCAAGACAAGATGAAACCTTCACCATATGCTCATAAATGAAAGAGAAAATATGTTATCTAATGGTTACATGTTAGCAAACTATTCTAATTGATTTATTTTTCTTAGTAATTGCACTGCTAGAATGTATCTGTGCTTAAACTGCCACCAGCTCTGTCTAACGTCTCCTATTTTAAACACTGGGCAGTGAATGCAAAGAATTTATCATATTGTCACAGATGATGAATTAGGACTTTATATTTCTAATGCTGTCTAAAATGATTGCATTTTTAAAAAATTATCTCACTTCTAAAAAAATTGTAAATATTTGTTTGAGACTAGTTATTAACCCAAAAGATTCGGTTAATAAGGAACAAAGACAAAGTACTTTCTTTTTGTCCTCTTCCTGGTTTTATGAATATATACAAAGAAGTTTAATACTGCAAATACTCATTCTTGTTTCACAGCTGTGTGGATGATTTTTGGGCTGGCATTCCCCAACAAAAGGGATTGAAAATCAGAATATATCAGCAAAAATTAAAACAAAAGAGAAAAAAGGAGGGAGAAAACAGTGAAGTCACAAAGCAGAAGGTTTTGCTTTCAAATCACCAGAACAAAACTTATGATATAGGTGGCCTCCAACATTTATCTTATAGCTTGTCTTAGTCAAGTCTTCTACAGAAAAGCAGAGAGGAAAATCTGTACATTTTCATATGAGCAAACATATTTATTGTTTGTAAAATCACTGACACTGCTTTTTAAAATAACAAATGAAATATTAAGATGTTTCATCACAGCAAGTATTAAGTCTGAATATAATGGTGCAGTTTTACGGTAACCTGAGAGTTAAATTTAAAATCATGGGAAGTCAGACAATATTCTGTTCCTGGTTCTTTCATGCTTGTGGAAGACACAGTGTGACATGTAACCACCTCATCATCCCAGTCCTACTGTCTGATGAAAAAGCATCTTCAAGATCATGGTCTTCAGTGCATTTGCCCACTGAGCTGGAAGGATTTTTATTCAACAGTGTCAACACTCAGAAAAAGGCCCAACTTCATTATAAAACAACTCTCAGGGAATGTGTTACAAATGTGGATTATGGCCAAAAATTATATTTTTCCTGAGTACAGCCATGATCCAATACATATTCCATTTACTAACAGTCTCCATGGACTTCGACTCAAACCCTTGTTAACTTTTCTTACAGCTGGATCATATTGTCCTCATTTTCCATTTGTGAGCATTGGTTATCTGAAAGTTAGAAAAATCTTTTGATGGATTCCTGCTGGAAAGGTCAAGTCATATATCCCCATGTAACTTTTATTGACCAAGTTTTATGTAGTGAAAATGGATGGGGAATCACCTGTAGGAAAAATTTGCCTAATAATAATGGCTGGAAAAGTTACAGCCCCATTTAGAATGGAGCTCCTTCCCTGGTGATATCCAGACAGCCGTGTAACATGACAACAGTCTAAGACCTGTCCTTCAAGCTGTATAATTCATTATTCAAAGAAAGCTGGTTTAGGCATCTAGGAAAACAGTTTTTGCTGTAGACAAAGCAACAGCAGGAAAACGGTAATTTGAAGAACACATAGAAGTTAGCCATGAACATGGCTCTGTAGAAAGAATCAAACTAGAAGAGCAGAGAGTGTCAGTTAACCAGCTGCTGGTGGTGAATTTTCGGTATTTAGCTTCCCTGAAGCACTCAAGTTAGGAAGGATCTCTGGAGGATTTGTAGTCCACAAAGCAGAGCTAACTGCAAATATAAAGTGGCTCGTTTGGTGGGACCTCCGGCTAGCTGATCTCCGAGCCAATTTATAGCAGTTTGTGAGTTTCCCAGGTAGCTCGCTGGAG